>CM031242.1:12924309-14124309 GCA_018340775.1 Taxus wallichiana var. yunnanensis | reverse complement strand
ACATTGGACATGTTTTTGCACGTGAGAGACCGCTTCGGAACAAGCATCGGGAAAATTCTGACTCACCTTCGGTTGATACGTGATCGCGGAACCGACTTACGTCGACATGTCCCAAGTTGGTATTGGTGATGTTCTCATACTCTAAATGGAGCGTTGAGGTGGGTAGAATGCCCTGGAACCCATACCACAACATTGCTTTGTTTGAAGATGACATGATTGTGACAAAAGTGTGATTTTAGGCTATTACTTCCTTACTTCAAAACTGAACAAATCACCTCTGAAACTACCCTATGGGAAAAATAGCAAATCTTGTTATGAGAAAATATCACTGGATGAGGGAGTATATTAAGGTACCACAAGTTTTTGTATCAATTTTTTTCCCAAATCAAATTCTTCAGTGAAATATTAAAGGTCAAAGATGACTCTTCTGAAACTGTTAGGAAAATGCAGGTGTGAAACTATGAAAATTCTGTTTGGTTTTAGCCTAGGAAAATACCAAACGTCACCTGGGAATTTACAACTGACTTAAGGAGAACATAAAGGTGGGGAGAATCCAAAGAACCAATAATTTTCTCTTGACGATCATCCGAGTTCAAAATATTGACCCTCAAAGTGAGTCCACTTGACAAGCTGAAAATTGCACTTCATGCGAAATCAAACAAATTACGTTTAATTTGGGTTCGTGAAAAATATCAAATGAGGAGCTGGGATTTAGATATTGGGTATAAAAGCACCTAAACATGATTAAAATTGTGGGAAATGATTTTTTTCATGAAAATCATCCTACTTCGAGATATCAAGATCCAAAATTGACTACTTTGACATATACAACACGCACTGTGTTATAATTTCTTCATCTTCTCTACCTATTTGTGACCTTTGTTTTAACTCCCTTGGTTGCATGGGATTATTTCTTGAGTGTTGGAGCTATACGTGATCTTCTTAGACTGTGAACAGCCTCCTTTTCTCCTTTGCGGCTTTATTCTTGGTTGAAAGATACATTGAACAAGGTGGTTTCTGCTTTTCTTTTTTCTTGGCTTCTGGTTGAGCATCCAGCAACAGAGATACTAAGAGTCATTCCTCCTACTGAGATTATTAAAAGAATGCATCTTCAAACTCTTTCAAATGACCCAATTGTCACTATAGTTATCAAGATCGATACTTTTGCCTTGGGTTGAAGTTTCAATATATCCACTCCCTTCAGCGATGTATTGCAAAAGACATTTTTAATTCACCATATACAGTGGGGAGAATGAATGCATTAGATGATGCAACTAACAAATCTCACAATACCAAAATTTCTTGGCTTTCTCCAACTAGTGTGGCTCCCTCCAACTACGTATTGCTTTTTTTTGACTTTGTGTTTGGACTTTTTTTTTCCTAATATGTAGATTGGTATAGCTGCGTGGAGAGTATTACCTCTTATGGATGATAGATTTTCCTCCTCCTTTGTGTTGATGTTTGCTTCTTCTTTTTTAAATATTATTCTTGGCCAATGCATGAGCTTTTCTGACTTTGAATGCGTGGGGTTGCATAGAAACAACTTGAAACGGTTTGTGATCTTTGTTTGTACCCCTACGTAGTTGTTTGGCTTGATCTAAGTACAATAAAGCAAATAAAATTTTAATACAAAAGAAAAATGGCATACAAAAGGAAAGACTTTAAACTTCCTTGTATTATTCCAAGCTAGATTTAGTAGGGCAAGATATGATCTCATGTAGGTTATATGAGTCGATCACGAACCGTTAGACATTGGTGTAGAGCAGGATGAGAGCTGAGTTAAAGCTTGAGTTTGTAAGTGTAAGGATTGGATGAGCACCCACTTGAAGACTCGTGTCTAACCAAAATGAATTTCTGAACTCAAGCACATGCATAGTAGAGAGAGCTTGAATCGGGTTATGGCATGGACTCAATAGAATAAAATGATTTGATGGAGACAACCTGGAGCTTTCAAGGTTGCCTGGCTCTAGCTAATGCCCGTGCCATGTTTCCGTATGGTGAGGAGTGCACGAGGAATGATCTTTCCTTTCTTTCGGCTCTGGATGTCTACAATATTTTTCTTTCTTCTTCTTCCTAACTCCTCCCACTTTTGCAACTTATTGTAGCCATCTTCTTCCTAATTTATCATATGATAGAAGCAAAATTGTAATTACCCACGACAATTGGAAGTGAAAATATAATTTCCCATGACAATTTATCATGGTAGTTAAATGCCCATGGAAATTGGGGAAAATAAGAAAAGTTCTTCCAAGTTTGTCGAACAACTTTTATGAGTATTAAATTAATATTTATTAATTAAAAACCCTAAAATTTAATAAATTTAATTTTATTAAATAACAAGGTAAATATTTTTTTGGGTAAATATTAATTATGAGGATATTATTTAATTAATTAAAGCGTGGTTTATGACATGACCGTAGCGAGTGGGAGGACCTCTCGGCGGTGAGAGGAGTAATAGAACCGCGGCGAGAGGAGCAATGAAAGCCAAAGGGAGAAAAATGATCGAGAGGAATAAAAGCGATCGCGATAAAGGTGATAAATCATGAGAAAGTACGAAACTTCTCCAGGAGGATTTTTAAAATTTTCGGCAATAACGTAAATATAATTAGATAAGTTAATTAATTAAAGCAGTTTATGACATAGCGGGAGGACCTCTCGATAGAAAAGAATGAAACAAAGGGCAAAAGCGATCGAGAGAATTGCGAGGTGATAAATAATGAGAAAGTACACGAATTTTTTTAAATTTTCGTTATTGAAGTCAAAATTAGTTGATAGATGCTTTGTGCGAGAGAAATGTTGCGATTACAATCAAAGACATCTTCGTCAGGGCTATAGATGCTAGTTAGCACGGAGAAATCTATGGCTCTCCTTCCACAATCCATTAAAAAATCAACTTTGAAAAATAAATCATTCATACACATTGGCTAGGGTGTCTTCACTTGTTGTTTATCAAATCTTCCCTCCAAGATGTAATAAATTTCCACTTGCACACACTGGATCTCGATGAGAAAACATGATTAGTATGTTACTAAGTGTTTTTTTACCTTGTTCAAACTCTTACTCTAATTTGTATCTTGTCTCATGATTCGTGTCTTTAGCTAATCACTTCTTCATTATGAGGCTTCTACGCTACATTCACACCATTCGTATTGGTCTTCTACTTCATTTATAACATCCATGTGTATAAGATTGCCTTTTATCCATGTTTGTAGGCACCTTTGTCCCATTTCTCTAAATAATCTTCCAATTCTTTCTATCATGTGCTTCTTGGCCAGCTTACATTGGGGAATCCTTTCTCCTTCCTAGCATGTCATTGGGTTATGTTCATCATCATGATTGATCCTATCCATATTGGCCCTGATCTAACTTTTGTGTGTGAAGATTTTCCTTTGAATATTCCCATCTAACACTGGGGGTAATTTCACATCTTCACTTTCTTGTGCATGTGTGTGGCATTCTGCCCTTGTACATCCCATCTATCATTGGGGCATCCACGTTTCTTCATTTCCTATACATAGCTTCAGAAAACTTCTAAAAGTCAAAAACATTTAAATATGTTTCAAAAATCCCAAAAAATTCAAATATGTTAGTTAGAAAATTCAAAACATCCAAATAAACATAAAAAACCCAAACAAATTGGTAAAACAAATTCAAAAACCCAAACAAATTAGTAAAAAAATTCAAGAACCTAAAAAATTAAAAAACTCAAACAAATTTGTAACACAAATTCAAAAACCCAAATTTATCTTACCATTGCGTAGTTCACTTCAATACCTTTCCAATGCAAAAAAATAGAGTCGTTTCGAGGTTGGGAGCAAAAGTTATGGCCTCCGGAAGATAGGTTATGCACTCAATGTTGAATAGGCACCTAGGCACCCTTGCATTTACGCATAAGCACATTTTCTCCAGGCATAGGCACGTAGGTGCCCTTACATTTGTGTATAAGTGCATTTTCTCTAGGCATAGGTGTCAGTGCCCTTGCATTTGCGTATAAGCGCATTTTCTCTAGGCATAGGCACCTAAGTGCCCTTGCATTTCTTCTACGGTTGCATGTGAGATCCTTTTCTCTACGTGAGCACCTAGGTTGCCCTTATGTTTCTCCCCAAAGTGCCCCGAAACAAACCGTATTTCTTCTAAAATTCCTCTAACACTTGCCACATCGATTAATTTTATTAAATAATTATTTACGATAAGTGCATTTTCTCCGAGCATGTAGGCATGTAGGCACCCTTACATTTGTGCATAAGCACGTTTTCTCCAAGTATAGGTTCCTAGGAGCCCTTGCATTTGCAAATAATCACATTTTCTCTAGGCATAGGTGCCCTTACATTTGTGCATAGTGCATTTCTCCGAGCATAGGCACCAGGTGCCCTTGCATTTATTCTACCGATTGCGCATGAGCTCCTTTTCCTCCCATGACGTGTTTTTTCCCTAAAGTGCCCGAAACCAACGCATTTCTTGTAAAATTCTCTAACACTTGCCACAATGATTATTTTTAATAAATAATTATTTATGGCACGTTTTCGCTACGCTAGGGCATATTTTTTGCTTCCCGGCCTTTTCTACTACTTGGGGCATTTTTTTCCTTACGATCACTTTTAATGTTGTCTCATGACTTCGTTATTTCTTCTATTATATTTTCTTTACTATAATTTAAACAATCAAAATTTTCCAATTTTTTTGATAAAATCGTTAAAAATATAAAAAATTGTAAAAATTAAAATTTTACAAAAAAGGTAAACAACATATATGCAGTTAAATCCTGTGTCAATTGCATTATCCTCGAACATCGAAATATGTCTTACAAAAGCATATTTCTATAGTTCTTGCTTGTTCTAGTCTCAAACAACTTATAGATCATTGTGATCTACCTCCATTAACAAAATCTCGGTTGCATGTTATGTCGGTACTCTCGTGTAACTGTGAGTTGTCAGAGACTATGTCATAGTGCACGAAATATTTTCCATGGGACTACTTATGTCCTCTGTTATTCCCCTCACATGTATCCTTGCTTGGGAACCATTTTTAACCCTTTTCATTATAACATGAACATTTGGGAACTGCCATAACTTGATAACAAAAACATTGGTGCAACTGTCTTAAACCTTGTTTGTTTAAGTATGTGTGATTGTGCTAGTTTCTTTGTTACATTATCTAGTTTAATTTATCATATTGTATTGCATTGTGTATGTTGCATTGAGTTAAGCATCACTTTACTTTCTCGTATTGCATTGCATTATGTATGTTGCATGGAGTTACGTAGTAATGAACAAATGTTAGTAATTTAGCTTTTCATGTTATCTTACATTTTTGTTCATTTCAATAAAGGTCGATGATGTAGACCTAGGGGAAAAATGATATAAACAGGTTGTTTATTGAAAGGTTGGATGCAAAGATTGGGTTTTTCCTATATTCTCCATTAATCATTTCTTATCACTTATCATTTATTATCACCACTAATTTTTCTTCTAAATCACCTAGGGCAATAAACAACCATGTTTATCCCTATTCTTATTCATTCTAAGTAACCAAGGGTTTCACGCCTATTTTATCCTATTTTCCTTTCTCCATTTCAATCATATTTTGATCTTGATTGACTTCTTCTATCACCCCATTGACACTCGAGGAGGCATCCTTCATCCTACTAATTTTTCTTCAAAATTTTACATGTTTATATTTATCTACTATATTTGAAGGGAATTCACTTACTTCACCTCAAACAGGGGCAAATTTAGACACCTAAATTCCACTTTACAATCTTATTACCAAAATCACACAAATCACTCTCATTCTTTCCAATTTCATTATAATTAGTGATTTTCACTAATTAACTAACATTTCTTACCACTTTAGCCAATTAACAACGCTTTGTTGATTGTGTAACCCCTTTCACATTTAGGATGCCACTTTACGGTGAATCGTAAGTCAAAATCCTCTTCAAAATAAGCAGTTAGCGATTATGAGCTAATTAGGCCTATTTTCCCTTGTTTAGGTCAATATACCCTAGTATTGACTCAAACCCTCTTCCAACCATTCAAAATCACCCCATTCACCTCCACAACATCTCAACAAGCTTCAAAAGCTTATCCTAGCCTCCTAGTTGACCCTAAGCAATTAATTAAGGCTCCCACATCTTAATCACTTGTTAATTCACTAATTTTGATTAGCAAAGCTTAATCATGATTAGAAATTCTAATCTAATTTGGGGATTTTAGTCCCACATGCACCAAAATATTAGTTTTCCTCAAAGTGAAAACTATAAAAACAACTCACCTCATTCCTTTATATTTTACACCATGCTTTGATTTGCATCTCATATAATAAATATGATTTATAGCCAAGCTCAATCCTTGCCTAAAGCCTTCAATGGGGTTAGTAGATGGATATCCAAAATGACCAAGTAGTCATTTGGAGAGGTCATTTCACCTTGTTTGGAGTAGCAACCATACCAATTTGATTGCCCTCTTAGGTCTATTTAGGCCCATGTTAGGTAATTAAACATATTAGTAGGCATGTTTAGTTAGATTTTGAATTGTATTCATGTTAGTTAAGCATTCATTTAAGCTTCTATCTTAATGTTACATTCCTAGACTTAGATCCTTAGCTATTAGGTGGCAATGGTGTTAGCCTTCCTTGATTAGCTTTGTTATTTGCTTTGTAAAGTTTAGGGTGCTTTCAAATGTAAAGGATCCATTTTAGCAATGACATATATCATATGATTAAACATGTAATATCAAAAAAATTTGTGGAGAATACAATGGGTAGACAAAGCTTCTTGATGTGTGCATAGTGAAGCTTATAATCAATGAGTGTGTGACTAACATAATAAATGGATAATTCACAATTTTCGGTATTTCTTTGAACTAACATACTTCCCGAGTGAACTTCTAGTGAAAATATACAAATAAAATGGAAAATTAGGTTATTGTGGTGATATCATTGGAGGTGTGTGAAGATACTTTTTAATTTGTTCAAATGCAACACGACACTCCTCCCCTAGTCAAATGTGAAACCTTTTCTAAGGAGTTGTTTAAATTAGCGGAAATGATCGAGAAAGTTACGTGATGAAACGTTGATGTAGACACCAAAATTGGGTCACACTCTCCTTGGTCCCTCGTTAAATAAACACCTTGAACACATTCACCTAACCATGGCCCCCTTCACCCCACTCTAATATTAATTAAATTAAATTAATTCATTATCCTCACAATATTTATTATTTAAATATCCTAATTGGGATAATGCCCACATATCCACCTCACCTAGACACCTCATCTAGCCACCTCACCCTAAGACCTATTCTTAGTAAGTTGCCATAACTAACTAAGACCTACCTAAACCATAAAAATCAAAGCCTATATTCCCTCTAACCACATTCTCGTCCATTATAAGGAAGCTTCCATTCTATTCCGCGGAGCAAAAACGGGTGAGATCCAAGAAAATCAAAAGGATCTGTCCATTTTAGAAAACCTAGGAAATCCCACCCTAACGACACCGATCACCCTGGCCACCCTAACCCACCACTAGTCGATTACCATTTAACCCCTAAAACAACCTTATTTCGAGGTTGGCACATTGTTGAGAGGTTGGTAAAATCTTCAAGAACAAGTGCGAAACCGAGCTACATGCAAGGCAGAACCAACATTAGTACACACATCAGAGCATCCATAGCTAGCACTGAAGCAACCATAGAGCCACTTGCCTTCACGGGACCATCCAGGGGAAGTGTCTGCACCACACCAAGTCCCTTCTATTTGATCACCCACCATTTCCAACCAGACATCAAGCTTGTACAAATAGTAAGTGCTTTGTTAACCAACACCTATCCATTTATCATTTGGTAGATTCTTTTACTTTTGTCATTAGTTTCTACTCCCATTTCATTCCACCACCATTTTACCTCCATGAAAACTTGATCATCCTTTTACCCACACCCTTGAATGGCCCATATCTAGATTTTAATCATTCCTGTGCATACTTGAGACCCACACGAGCCTTGCCATTGCCATTCCATTTCCATCTAGCCTCAGATTTGTCACCCCACCAAATTTTTACTGAGTTTCCTATACCCCAACCATACCGATGCCGGTTACCCACAACCGTTGTTGGTTAACCTAAACCGACATCGGTCATACAGATCGACATCGGTCTCTGTGTTCTTAACCAAAAACCAAGAACAAGCTTCCATTCTCTACCCAATACCCAAAACAGCCCAGAACCTGACCCTAACCAATACTTGCACTCTGACAAAGACCTTGACCTTCAGATTTAGTCATAGCTTAGCCTGTTGTGAATGAATTTTCTTATTGTAGACAAATGAGATACCTAAATCATTTTAACTATAGTAGGATTTCCTTTATTGTTAGCATTAAGTTGTTTTAAATAGTGGATTGTCAGTTGTCTAGGAAGTATCACACTTCTCGGATCTAACATATGCTAAGTGAGTCCACAACATATATTGTTTAACTTTCATTTTGTGGTCTTGTTTTCCATTTCAAGGTAATTCCTCCAAGAAAAAAAGCAAGCTCTCACTATCGGTTGTGGATCAAGAAGTCATACGCGTAACAACCTACAACCAACATCTTAACAGGTATTCCTCCTATCCCTTTACCCTTATCTATTTCATCACATTGAAGAAAATGCTCTAGAATCAAGTGAAACATTTTGGCACACCTGGTGGGACCCATTCGGGGTTCTTTGCATTCTTTCATTTCTAGGTGAAAAGGTTGTATGTTTGTTTCTTTTCTAAAAGTTCTTACATTAAGATTTTTCCCTGGAACCTTCTCCTCTTCTAATTGTCTAAAAACAATCTATTTTGGTGCTTTAAAAAGAACACTTCTTCCCTTTCATTAGTATCACATTAGTGAAAGATCATCCCTTCTCCTATTCATATTTTGTGTCATCGAATTCAACATTTCAATTTGGGTTTAAAACTCATTTCATTTCATTTTGCTTCTCTGCATTAGATCACATTAATTGAGGGCAACCTATACGCTGGAAGTCATTCCTAGTTGATGGTTGACAAACGAATCATAGAAAAGAACTTCCTTTTTCTTTTTCTCTCTTTAAGTCTTACCAAACATCACAAAATTAAAAATATATACACATTCTTAAACAACATCTCACTTGGAAGAAGTTGTAGGTGATCACACGATCACGCACAGTGGGCACCCCATTGGTTATCTTTGTCCAGTACCCCATCAGAGGATGGCCCACCCCCGTCATAACATACCTAAAACCTCTCCTTATAGATCTCCTTCTTTGTAGAAGCCATCCTCACCAAAAAATTCTATTCTAAAGTTCATGATTCAGTCCTTAAATAGCATAAGCTAAACAAACATAATAGAAAAAGCACTCTTAGGATCATATTTTTCTTAGTGTTTCTGTTTGGCTTACGTTTTGAGGTGAGAGGTCACATTCTTCATTTTTCTTATTTCCCTTGCATGCTCCTCATCATAGTTGGTGTATTCCAGCTTCATCTGAGTGTGCCTAGACCATATTCTCATCATTCTCAAAATTTTGGGTTTGATTCCATATTTGATTTTAACTCACAACCACATTTTCTTCATCATTGTTTCAATTTCACAAGAAACCGGTGTCGGTCCAGTGACCATTGTCGGTTACCCTCTGACCATCATTGGTTTCACTCAACCGGTGTCGGTTCATTGTTCTTTTGGTTAACCTACCCAAAAGGACACCTATTCACCTTCTTTGACTATTTAGAGTCTCTGTCACTCTTATCATATTCACTTACTTGGTAATTCCATCAACATCTTGCATACTTGGCAAAGTATTGGCCTTTACCTTGTTTTGACCAATTGTCCACTTTCCACAGTGGTGACCACATGTTACCTATGACCGGCGTCGGTTTAACCTAACCGACATCGGTTAGCCTGTGTAATTTTCTAGCTGACATTTTAACCCCAATTCACCTACCACCACCTATTTATCCTATCTCTATTGTATTTTTAT
Source organism: Taxus wallichiana var. yunnanensis (assembly GCA_018340775.1). NCBI lineage: Eukaryota > Viridiplantae > Streptophyta > Pinopsida > Cupressales > Taxaceae > Taxus > Taxus wallichiana. Next base: position 14,114,337 of record CM031242.1, on the reverse strand, counting down.
GTCATTTACAAAAGCAATCCTGTCACATCAGTGCTTGTTCACATGGTGCTGACCCAAAGCCAAGAAAATGCCCTCATATTCCATGTCATTCATCAACCACTCCCACCTAGTCCTTCACCACCTTCTATTTTATCACCCATGGATCCTACCCAACCTATCACTATCGCCATAGGAGACGAGGAGTTCACATGACTCCTTGACCAAAATCCTGTTGCCTTGCAGTTTTATTTGTCCCACTCATCCACTTGAGATGCCTTGGGTCAGTTGACATATGACATGCCCATATCTATCCCCCTGATACTTGCTCCTACATCTGTGTCAGCCCCCTCTGGCTCCATGTTACCCGCATCTGCCTTACCCCCAGTCATTTCTTAGCTAGGCCCCATACTTGTTATGACCGCCGCATCTGCCACATCTATTGCACCCACCACATCCACTATACCTTCGCTAACCACCTAGAACATAACCTCATCCACACCTATTGTTTCACATATACCCGTAGCTACACAACCACCCCGGTGTCGGTGACCCCTACCCCTTTTCAAAACGTTGTTCTTTCTATTCCACAATCCTTAGCCCCCATTTCCACTAGGGTCACCACGACCCTTCCACCTCTATATACATATTATCAGCAGATCCTCCCCTTTTGTTTGTCATTGTTTCTCGATTACGTACCCCTATTTCACTTCCTCCTTCTTAATCTACCTATATGGTAACACCATATACTAGAATGCCACCTCCATCATATGCCCAACACCAACCACCTTTCGCTACAGGAGGTACCCACACATCACAACCTACCACCGACCTAATCAAGTTAATGATGGATAAGATGCAGATATTAGATGCATCAATTTTTGGCTCCCACAACAATCTCACATACGATGAGATTTGTAATGAGCCTATACACCCATCCATTCCTATATGTCCATATCCCATGCATTGGGAAATTCCTAAATTTACTTCGCTTGATAGCAAAGATGACCCTACAAACAACATTTGTGGTATTTTAAACACGGGTGTCATCGATCGCCCATGATGATGCTTTGATTTCTGAGGACCTTTCCCATGTCTCTGACTGGGCCCACATTAGATTGGTATAGTGGGTTACCTAGACATTCTATCTTCTCATTCACTCAGGTAGCCCAAGCCTTCTTGGATCACTTCTCCATCAATGTCATTAAGAAAGTTACCATGACTGACCTCTACTCTACACGTCAGTATGACGATGAATCTATCACAAATTTTTTTCTCATTGGCGTAGCTTGATCAATCAACTCACATTCCAACTACCACAAACCAAAATCATCAAACTCTTCACGTGGGCTTGTGCTAGACATATCTCACTGACCCTGCAAGTCCAGACTTTCGAACCTTCGATGAGGCATTCACCATGGCACAAAAGCTAGAGATTCAGGCCATCGAAGAGAAGAAAATACCAACTACACAATAAGGACTTGGCATTCAAATCAAATGATACCTCTTCTTCTTCAAAACCATAGAACAATTATTCAAAATCCAAGGGAACCGCTAACGCAGTGGTACTCAAGGCCATAGCTCATCCATCAAATTAGGCTAGTCCCTCATCTAATCTTTCTCATGTCCAGACTTTTCAATTCATACAGGAACAACGGAAATACACCCCAATTGGGGAACCTTATTATTCTATCTTAGAAAAGCTCATTAAAGCTAGGGCCATCACCCTTCCTCCCGTGAAACCACACAATGGTTTTGACCCTTCTCACCCCACACCCACATGGTATAAAGAGCATGACTTCTACAACTATCATCGAGTAAAAGGTCATAGTGATGGCAATTACATCACTTTCAAAAACATTATCCAAGAAATGCTCGAGAAAGGCGAGTTAACCTTGGATAATCCTAACACACCTGCCAATCAAAACCTACATATCTTCAAGAAACCATTTCCTAATCATGCCCCTTCTTCTGATCAAACCGGAGAGACCTCAACTCATGATAGCCATACCCGTGAGGTCCATGCTATTTTTAGTGACACACCTATTACTTCCCAATTACCTCATATTCCTTCCATAGAGGAAATCTTAGCCCAAAGTCCTCCACCTACACTTGAACCCACTTCACCTACTCCTCCACCAGAGGGACACCCTTCGTTCTCCTCTCTCACCCATGAAGGAGACTCCTGTTAACATCGAAACTATTTCACCTTTGACTTCTCCACCTAGAGAGTCATCACCCACAATACTTCTCCATTCCATGGAAAATTGTAATTTTTAAGCTGTTGTAAAACATCATAACTATGCATTTTTAACCCTAGTGATTTTAACATCTCCTCCACCCACAGAGGAGCACCCATCATCTCCTCCACCCACCGAGGAGCACCCATTATCTCCTCCACCCACAGAGGAGCACCCATTTTCTCCTCCACCTATCAAGGATCCAGTAGAGATACCTTTTCCTCTAGGTGACCATTCTCCATTAGCTACCCAAGATCCTGCGGACTTACTTTTGGCTCTCTTACCCACGGAAGCCGAAGCTAGCAAATTCCCTGTCTCTAAGACACATTTTACGGGAATTTCCATTGGATCCTCATCAACCTCACCTACAACAGTGTCATTTTCATGCCTAGCCGATCACCTAGATTATGTGGATAGAGCCTTACTTTGGGGGTGTCTTCTGCTCCTTGTCTCAACACAAATGCAGATGTCACTTGTTGACACTTCCACTATCTACCCAAAAATATTTCATCCAATCAAACCAAACACAACCACCACTATCACAAATTCCACCATGATACACCTCATGGCTCAACTCACACCCCTACCCATAACCCAACACGCATCTACATCCAAGCCCACACCTACATCATCTTCCTTACCTAAACCTATTACTACCTTAGGGGTCATCCCACCAGCCTTACTCATCCATCCATCAAATTAGATTTAGCTACATCCTCCAAAGCCAACACCAAACCTACTCCACCCCCCAAATAGAAGAACCAATCCCATAAATCTCATACTCTAACCTCACCGATCACACCTTCATCACCATCACCCTTTCCATCCATCCTAGGACCTCACCCCTCCAGCACGGTTAAGAAACCTCCACCCGCCGGTAAACTAAAAATGCAGCAACCCATTCTGCCCTCATCAGACCTCTACCATACCCAAGCACCCGACATGACTTACGCTCACCGTAACATCTTTACCACCCATACCTCTAATACCATCGATAGCTTCTACATTACCCCTAACATTTCAGTCTCTTTCCCTCATGCCTCCTTCATGACCCGTGTCATCTACCTTCACAGCACCTCTATTATCCCGTGGGTAACATGCCCCCTTCCACCATCTACCTTTCCCTCTAGAGCTCGTGTGCCTGTATCACCTTTACCCAAGAAGGTGTAACCTAAAGACAAAAATCTGCTACCCTCCAATAAGGTAGTCAAAACAACCACACACTCTCCTACCAGTTCATCTACCATACCCCTACCCAAGCAAACACGACCAACACCCAAGATCACACCAACACCTAAAACCATAGCTCGACCCACTCCCCCTCATGCAAACACCCTTCCTCTACAATCAGCCACACCTATACCCAAACTCACTTTCACTTCCCATTGTGATCCACTAGCGGGATCCTATGCCAAAATTTTAACCAACCTCCTTGAAACTTCTGTCATCACATTACCGCCACTCGGATCTTATGACCCCTCCCAAACCAAAAGGGTTTCATGACACCAAAATTTTCACTTACCATCGTGTCAGGGGCATAATGTAGAGAACTGCAAAGCTTTAAAAATTATTCTTATCCAGTTGTGTCCTCCCGAAGAAAACTTTGACAATGATGACCTTCTCAATGAGGACCCCATTTCACCAACACCCATTCCCACAACTCTTCCCTCATTGCCTACTCAACAACCTAGACCTTCACCCCCACAACTCCTAGAACCACCTCCAAGATTTGAAATTAACATGGTTTGCATCAAAGAACTTGTCAAACCTCCACCCAAATGTCGGTGTGCTCAACTCATCTCACAAGGTTCCTTCCCGCCACTAGGATTTTTCCCTTCATGTCACTATACTTTTCATGGCTCACCTACTTCACCTACCTCCCCACCTCAGATCAACATGATCCACGTTGCTACCCATGCCTAGAAAGATAAAGGCAAGGAAAAGGCAACCGACCCACCGACCAACCCTATACCCAACATACCATCTACACCTACACCTAAAATCACTATCCGTGGCCCCACATATCCTATTTCTAATGGGGTTACACATCGCGCCATGCTCAAATAGTTGCACCAATCCCCCCTCAAAATGTCTCTGTATGACCTCATCCAAACCTCAGAATCCCATCATCAAGATCTCATGGAGGTCCTGCAATCTATTGAGGTTTTACCCAATGACCCTACACTATAGCCTCCATTACTATGCCCCATCATGTAGCCTCTCTCACCAAATTACCACCTTTGTCCACACCTCCACCTACTCACCAAGTATCCTCCCTTAGCTTCTCAGAGGAAGAGATCACACCGCACCAAATTGATGACCCATACCTGCTCTCTTCATCTCTGTCCACATCGATGATATACATGTATGACATGTTATGATCGATGGGGGTGCTAGCATTAATATCATTTCCTCCCATGCATTTTCTCAAATGTGCATACACGACAATTATATGCATAAACATCCCATCTTGTTGTGTTCATTCAATGATGCTATCACCTCTACACTTGCATGGTCATCCTCCACATTTGTGTGGGCCCCCACTATTCGAGTTATTTTATGTCTTGGAGGGGGAATTTCAATATAACCTGTTGCTTAATAGACCCTGGATTTGTGTCATGGGTTACGTTCCTTCCACTTTTCATCGTTGTGTAAAGTTTGAGCATGAAGGACATGCCATACCATTCTAGATGATCCATCACCTTTCAAAACCTGCAACATGCTTTACCAACCCAATGACATGCTTATACCCATTAAAGCGTCTACCTCCATGACCACTACCTCTTCACCTACACCTCCACCCACTAGTGTAGTTCTTGCTACTTCAACCGCACCTACATCCTCCATTCCCACCGCTGCCACTGACCTTCACGGCCAACCATCCGCCTCCCACTCCATTAGCTCCACCTCTAAGCTGACCTCTAAAACATCATCTATTCTAACTACCCACATACCGACCACTGATCCCTTGGAAGGTATTTTTAACGCCTCACTCTAGGGGAGTATCACCTATATAGTGTCAACACATTCCTTACTCCACAAGAGTATGGAAGTATTCACTAAGCACCCTCATTATGATCACCGTATAGGAGAGTTCTTCCTTTATGGTCCTCCCCACCTTCATACTAGTCTCACCTATGGGGGACTTGATACTACCACTTACACACCTGAACCACTATCACAAACCCACCCATTTTCTACTAACCTCCAATCACTCACCAATCATTGTTTCACCCACACCTTCCTACACCGATGTGCGTGGAAAGGTTTTGGTTTTGGATTTTATGAGCAAGGCCACCATACTATTATTCCATGTACTACCCACAAACATAATGACCGTAGTGGTATCGGCTTTGCTGAACCACCTACCAAGAAGGCCCGCATTGAACTCATTGAGGACATTAGCCCTTCTCCACCTTCTTCACCACCATCACCACCTTCACCGACGGAGTCGATGGAATCCAGAATCGATTCCTCCTAACTTTTTTTTTTCATAAACACCATCTCGTTGGGGCCTCTGACTTATCAACATGAGGGCGAGGCTCCTTCCTCTCTTCCTTTCCTGTATCCTAAAATGATCAACGATGATACACCTTCGATTAACATCATTCAATGTCAGGATGATGAATCTATACTCACCTACCTTGGTGTAGAAGACTCATATATTCATCATTCGTTACCCTCTAAGACATAAACCATGTTGAATGAATCAACTATCGAGATCAACATTCATACTCAGGATGACCCACACATTCTAAAGATAGGACAATCTTTAGATGCTGCTGAATAGGAATCCATCACTTCTTTTCTCAAAATTCATAACCATGTTTTCGCTTGGTCTTACGTAGACATTCCTAGTATTGACCCCACTATAGTGGTCCACAATATTGTAACCATTCCCGATGCCAAACCCATCAAACAAAAGCTGAGGAAAATACACCCTCACATTGCTCTTTTGGTCAAAGAAGAACTTCAGTGCCTCCTTTTCATTTCCTTCATCTTACCCATTGATTATCCCCAGTGGATTTCCAACATTGTCCCTATCACTAAGGTGATAGGGGACTTTGTATTTGACATGGACTTCCGTGACCTCAACCTAGCTAGCCCAAAAGATGGCTTCCCTCTACCTGGTATTGACCAACTGGTTGACCTTACCGCTGGTCATGAGATGCTATCACTCATGGATGGTTTCTCGGGTTATAACCAAATCTTACTTGCCCCTAGAGGATCAACACAAAACCGCATTCATCACCCCTTAGGGGACCTTCTACTACCGAGTCATGCCTTTTGGCCTTAAAAATGTTGGGGCCACCTGTTAGCGGGCTATGACTTATATCTTCAATGACATCATGCATAGTATATTAGAATATTATGTGGATGATCTCTGGCCAAATCTAAACGCTTCTCCGAGCACCTCGCTATCCTAAAAACCATCTTTGACCGCCTTATTAAATATTACATTTGCCTTCACCCAAGAAGTGTGTCTTCATGGTTATCTTAGGAAAGCTCCTGGGATTTATCATTTCCTTACATGGTATAGAGGTTGACCCTACTAAAGTCAAGGCCATTCTTGAAATTCCTCCACCCACTAATCTTAGGCAACTCCGTAGCCTATAAGGAAAGTTTCCGTCTATTCGCCGCTTCATTTCATAATTGTCTTATCGGTGTCAACCATTTCATCATCTTCTCAAGAAGGGTGTATCTTTTAAATGGGATAATGACTACCACAAAGATTTTGAGGCCTTAAAACAATACCTTCTCCAACCACCCATACTCATTCCACCTAAAGAAGATCAACCCTTCTACCTATACATCTCAACTACCGATCACTCCTTGGGGGCCATGCTCGCTCATCACGATGAACAACACAGGGAGTAGGTGGTTTATTACATAATGGTGGAAATATTGTCATTGATGTCAAAAGAGGTGTTGGGCTGTAGCGGAAATCATCGTAAAGTAACGGAATTATGAGTATGTCAACGGAAATAACCAACAACATATAGAGTAGCAAAAAGAGCAGAAATCAGATATTTATATATGTGAAAAGGGTCGCCTTTATAGGAGAAATACAACAGTATCTGTGTAAAGCGAACAACATTCAAGAGGCCCATGATTTTCACAAAAGAGGGCCCATGACTTGCTTAGAGAGCAGCACTCATGTCTTAAGGGGCTGCATTGAATGTTTAGGTGATAATTAAATTATTTGGGGCAGTCTTTATGTGTGCATTAATTAATTCAAAGGGGGCAGCGATTTGTTTAGAAAGAATAAATTAATAAATAAAGGCCGACTAATGTTAATGAAAGGGTGTGATGGTTTAAGGTGTAATGCCCTTTCGAAAAGGTACGAAAGGCTATATAAGAAGATTCATATGAGACTTATAAAGTATGGATTCAAGTTGAATATCTTAAGGAAAAAGAAGAAGAAGAGGAAGCGTAAGGGCAGAATTTTAGAACAGCAAATCTGAAAGTAAGAAGAAGAATTTTCCATTATTTGTTGAGGAAGCAACAAGTTCAAAAGTGGAAAGCAAATTTTGTAAGGAAGGTTGGTGCCTTCATATTCAAAGAGATTGGTGTCTCTTGTTGAGTTGGTGCTTAGCAAAAGGGGTGGGTGATCCTGTAGGTTGGTACCTACAAAACTATAATTTGGGGATTGGTGTCTCCAGTAGGTTGGTGCCTACAAATTTTTGAGAAATATATATAAAGAAAGAAGTTTCTCTGTGGTTTTCTCCCGAAAGGGTTTCCACGTATATCTGTGTCTACTTGCATTAAGTTTTGTGTTCTTTGATTGATTTGATATATTCACATTGCTCGTGATTATAGATCTAAGTTCAAGTATTAAAGTTTGAAATAATTTCATAATACTGATTCACCCCCCCTCTCAGTATTATCTTGTGCTCAACAATTGGTATCAGAGCAGGTTCCTTCAGGAACAATCTAACAGTTGGAAGGTAGATCTCGGGAGCACATATGGCTAGTCAAGTACAAGAAGGATTTTCCTCGAACAAGGCTCGTTGTTTAACGGAACAAACTATGCATTTTGGAGCGTAAGGATGAGAACCTATCTGATGGCACTAGGGTTTGATATTTGGCAATCAGTAGTGGTCGGATATACCATTCCATCAACTCCGCCAACAGACCAAGCCGGTAAGAAGGCTTTTGAAAATAATGCCAAGGTGATGAATGCAATCTTGTGTGGTCTGTCAGAGTCCAAATTTGTCAAGGTAATGCAATGTGACATGACAAAGGAAATATGGGATAAACTTTGAACAATATATGAAGGTGATGATAAGGTTAGAAAAGCTAAGCTTCAAACCCATAGGAGAAAATTTGAGAGCCTAAAAATGAAGGATGAGGAAGATGTTGCAGCTTATCTTCTACGGGTGGATGAAGTTGTCAACGCCATAAGAGGGCTTGGAGAAAATATTGAGGAACCTATGATCATCTAGAAGGTCTTAAGATCTTTACCATTAAGATTTGATGCTAAGGTGTCTGCCATCGAAGAAATGAAGGATCTTGACAAGCTAAGCATGGACGAACTACATGGAATACTAATGGCTTATGAAATGAGGACCGAGTCTAATAAACCAGCAAAGAAGGAAGCCGCATTCAAAGTCTCGAAGAAAAAGGAAATCAAGGAATCTGAAGTGAATGATGAATCAAATAGTGAAGAAGATGAAAAGGAAGCTTTATTCATTCGAAATCTAAAGAAAGGATCGGGAGATACAAAGATAAGTTACCATTTAAATGCTTTAACTGTGGTAAAATTGGTCATTTTGTAGCTAAATTCCCAGAGAAGGAAGATAGCGAAGATGAAGAAATCAAGCCCAAGTTTAAAAGAGAATTCAGGAAAAGTAGAGGCAAGAAAATATTTGAAAAGCAAAAGAAGAGTCTATATTCAAAAAGAGGTAGCAACTCATCCGAAGAAAGCGGAATAAGTGATTCAGACAGTGATGATGAAGAAACATTGTTTATGGCTATAGAAGAAGGTTCATCAACCAACAAAGTTGATTTGAAAGGAATCGAGGACATAGAAGAAGAAGGTGAGGTAAACCTCAAAGAAGAACTCATTTGTGCGTTGGGTGAAATAAAAGCACTCAAAAAGAGGAATCAGAAGCAAAGACTTCAGCTCCAGAAATATGAAGAACAAAATCAATCTTTCGAAGCTAAGTTAGCCTAGAGTCTTGAAGAATCAAAGAATCTAATCATTGACCTGAAGACCCAGATTGAAGAAGCAAAGAGAATTGAGGAAGGGTTGAGAAGTCAGCTCAAGGTGAAACAAGAAGAATGTGAAAATCGTGAGTCAGAGATTGTTGCGATGAGAAAAGACTTAGAAAAGGTAAATACCAAACTAATGAACAACTTGAAATTTGAAAAGAGTACTAAGGTTCTAGATGAGATTCTAGAAAGTCAAAGATCACCATCCAACAAATCAGGACTCGGATATGAAGAAAAACTAGAGAAAGCTTCAAAATCCATTGAGCTTCTGGAGAAGAAAGGTTTAGAAAAGGCAAAAAGTTATGCAGAAATTCTAAATACGCCTACGAAGAATAAAAGCAGAAAGGAAGAGGAAACTACGAAGACCAGTTCCATCCACAAGGAAGGTGTTAAAGAGAACGACACCAAAAGACCATTTATTCCACGACATAGGAATATGAACAGGTTCGAAAGTTCCTTTCATGGTTATTGTTTTTATTGCAATATATATGGGCATAAAAATATAGATTGTAGAAAGCGAATGAGAGATAATGAAGCCTAGAACAAACCAAAATATGCTCATAGAGTGTTCAATATGAACTATAATTTGTTTTCCCACTATCTTATTATAACGAGGAAGCCATTATCTGCTACAAGTGCAATAATTATGGACATATAGCACGCTTTTGTAGAAGTGTGTTTGACTTAAGACAAGATCAAAAGACAAAGCCTTTAGATACAAAGAAAAGGGAGGCTACGAAATCCTGGACAAGGAAGTAGGAGGAAGATGGGCTAGACAAAGAAAAATCCATGCTCATTCAAACAACTTTTCATGCTCGAGATGAAGGACAGCAGTGGTACATTGATAGCGGATGTTCAAGACATATGACTGGTGATAAAAGTAAGTTTCTCTCCTTAAAGAAAGTAAATGAAGGTACAGTAAAATTTGGTGATAATGCTACAACGAAGATCGTTGGCAAAGGTACGCTGAGTTTGGATAATGGAAAAACAAAAACAGAGAATGTTTTGTATGTTGAAGGATTAAAACATAACCTCTTGAGTGTGAGTCAAATGTGTGATCAGGGACACACTCTTAAGTTCTATGCCGAAGGATGTGAAATAAGGAAAGCAGATACAGGAGAACTAATTGCAGATTGCCACTGAACTGCAAATAATCTATATATGCTCGGAGAAATAAAAGAAGAAAAATGTTGCCTAAGTCAAGTTGAGGAAAGTTGGCTATGGCATAGAAGGATGGGACATATAAATTTTGATAATCTTGTGAAGATAAGCAATAAGCAGGCCGTACGGGACATGCCTAAAATAACAAAGCCTTCGAGTACTCTATGCAAGCAGTGCCAGCTTGGGAAGTAGACCAGAACAAGATTCAAAACAAAGGAGTATTCATCCACCAAACCATTGGAGCTAATTCACACGGATTTGTGTGGACCTACCAGAACGAAAAGTATTCAAGGTGAGAGTTATTTTATGTTACTCATTGATGACTACACTAGAATGACATGGGTAGCATTTTTGAAAGAAAAATCTGAAGCATTTGGAAATTTCAAAGCTTTCAAGGCATTAGTAGAAAATGAAACAGGGCTGAAGATAAAATGTCTAAGGTCAGATCATGGAGGTGAATTCATGTCAAATGAATTTATTGAATATTGTGAAGACCATGGAATTAAAAGACAATACTCAGTTGCAAGAACTCCACAACAAAATGGAGTAGTAGAAAGGAAGAATAGAACCATTCAAGAGATGGCCCAAACAATGTTGAATGAATCTAAGCTATTAGATAGATTTTGGAAAGAAGCGGTAAGTATTGCCATTTATATTTTGGATAGAGTGCAAATCAGAGTTAACCATGACAAAACTCCATATGAATTATGGAAAGGAAGACCAGCCTCGGTCAAATATTTTAAGGTATTTGGGAGCAGATGTTTCATTAAAAGAACCGAAGAGGACTTAGGCAAATTTGATTCAAGATCCGATGAAGGGATTTTTCTTGGGTACTCCACTAAAAGTAAAGCCTTCAGATGTTATAACAAGAGGTTGCGGACTATCATAGAAAGTGCAAGTGTCAGAGTGGATGAGGGTTTGGATCTAAAGACAAAAGAAAATTTAGAAGAGTCTTTAGAAATACCAAGTCTTGTGAAAGAAGAACAAGAGGAAGAAGAAGATATTGAAGAGTGGAGTAAATCAGAAAGGCAAGATACCAAGATGCCATCTCGCTTTGTTCAGAAAAATCATGATGAAAGTCAGATTATTGGAGAACTTGATACGGGGTTAAAACAGAAGAATAATTACAAATGCTTCTGAGCAAGGGTATTTTTCTCTGCTATCTAAGGTAGAACCTAAGAACTTTTTAGAAGCAAGACATGATAAACATTGGTTGAAGGCGATGGAAGAAGAATTAGATCAAATTGAGAAAAATGAAACTTGGGAGCTGGTTCCTAGACCAAAGAGTCAGAATGTGATTGGCACTAAGTGGGTATTTGGAACAAACTAAATGAAGATGGTCAAGTCACTCAAAATAAGGCAAGATTGGTATGCAAAGGGTATGCTCAAGTGGAAGGTGTTGATTTTGAAGAGACTTTTGCTCCGGTTTCCAGACTAGAAGCAATTAGAATGTTCCTTGCTTTCACAGTGTTTAAAAATTTCAAATTCTACCAAATGGATGTCAAATCAGCCTTTTTAAATGGGAATTTAGAAGAGGAGGTTTACATAGAATATCGAAGGGAGCCTATTATCAGAAAATGAAGATTATGTGTGTAGGTTGAAAAAGGCATTATATGGATTAAAACAAGCCCCAGAGCATGGTACTCAAGAGGCTTTATCAACATCTATAGGACAAGGATTCAAGAGAGGACATGCTGATAGTAATCTTTACATCAAAACTGAAGATGAACACCAGTTAATTGTGGTTGTATATGTGGATGACATAATCTTTGGAGGAGACAATGAAGAAATGTCTAGAAAATTTGCAGAAGACATGCAAAAGGAATTTGAAATGTCTATGTTGGGTGAGTTATCCTTTTTCCTTGGATTGCAAATTTCTCAATCTAATAAAGGAATATTTATATCCCAAACCAAGTATGTGAAGGAAATGTTGAAAATTTTTGGTATGGAGGAGTGTGCACCTGTCAGCACACCGATGATCACCAGAACCAAGTTAAGCAAAGATGATGAATCTCCAGATGTTGATCAATCTCTCTATAGATCAATGATTGGGAGTTTATTATATGTGACAACATCCAGACCAAATATCATGCAAGCAGTGGGTATGGTGGCACATTTTCAAGCAGGGCCAAAAGAAACACATGTGCAAGTTGTAAAACACATATTTAGATATCTAAAGGGAACTATGGAATACGGGTTGTGGTATCCAAAAGGAAAATATTTCACATTAACATGCTTTATAGATTGATTTGGGCAAGATGTGTAGATGATAGAAAAGTACAAGTGAAGGAGCATTTTTTCTTGGAAACTTGATTTGATATCTTGGCTAAGTAAGAAGTAAAATTTTGTATCCCTATCCACAGGTGAGGCAGAGTATATAGCAACGGTACTATGTTGCACACAAATTTTATGGATGAAGTAGACCTTGAAGGATATCAAAGTAGAGTATGATCATCCCATCTTCATATTATGTGATAATATCGGTGCAATAAGTATTTCAAAGAATCCGAGTTATGCATTCTAGAACAAAGCACATTCCCATGAGATATCACTTCTTAAGAGAATAGGTGGAAGATAAAGGTAAATTTGGAGTATGTCACTACATCCGAATAGATAGTAGATATTTTCACTAAGCCACTTCCAAAGGAGACATTTGAATATCTACGACATAAGTGGGAGTAATTTATCCTACATCTTTACATTGAAGAGTCAAGGGTAGCATTTGGTTAAGGGGAGCTCAAATTTTACAAAAATTTAGCTCTAGGATGACCCTTTGCCATTGATGTCAAAGGGGGAGAATGGTAGTAAGGGGGAGCTATGGCAAGAGGAAGCTGCAGAAGAGGAGATTATTTTTGGGGTTGCCATCAATGACAAAGGGGGAGATTGTTGGAAATATTGTCATTGATGTCAAAAGAGGTGTTGAACTGGTAAACGGAAATCTGTCAGAAAGTAACGAAATTATTAACGGAATTGTGAGTATGTCAACGGAAATAACCAGCAACATATAGAGTAGCAAAAAGAGTAGAAATCAGATATTTATATATGTGAAAAGGGTCGCCTTTATAGGAGAAATACAGCAGTATCTGTGTAAAGTGAACAACATTCAAGAGGCCCACGATTTGCACAAAAGAGGGCCCACGACTTGCTTAGAGAGCAGCACTCATGTCTTAAGGGGCTGCATTGAATGTTTAGGTGATAATTAAATTATTTGGGGCAGTCTTTATGTGTGCATTAATTAATTCAAAGGGGGCAGCGATTTGTTTAGAAAGAATAAATTAATAAATAAAGGCCGACTAATGTTAATGAAAGGGTGTGATGGTTTAAGGTGTAATGCCCTTTCGAAAAGGTATGAAAGGCTATATAAGAAGATTCATATGAGACTTATAAAGCATGGATTCAAGTTGAATATCTAAGGAAAAGAAGAAGAAGAGGAAGCGTAAGGGCAGAATTTTAGAACAACAAATCTGAAAGTAAGAAGAAGAATTTTCCATTATTCGTTGAGGAAGCAACAAGTTCAAAAGTGGAAAGCAAATTTTGTAAGGAAGGTTGGTGCCTTCATATTCGAAGAGATCGGTGTCTCTTGTTGAGTTGGTGCTTAGCAAAAGGGGTGGGTGCTCCTATAGGTTGGTGCCTACAAAACTGTAATTTGGGGATTGGTGTCTCCAGTAGGTTGGTGCCTACAAATTTTTGAGAAATATATATAAAGAAAGAAGTTTCTCCGTGGTTTTCTCCCGAAAGGGTTTCCACATATATCTATGTCTACTTGCATTAAGTTTTGTGTTCTTTGATTGATTTGATATATTCACATTGCTCGTGATTATAGATCTAAGTTCAAGTATTAAAGTTTGAAATAATTTCATAATATTGATTCACCCCCTCTCAGTATTATCTTGTGCTCAACACATAAGTCATACTCTTTTAGACTACGAAACTTGATACACCCATGCCAAAAAACTCTACTTAGCCTTAGTTTTCATTGCCTGGAAACTCTCTCCATTACCTACTTAATCACAAGACTTATGTTGTGACTAATATCGAACCCCTTACACTTCATGCATGCCAAAATTACCAAAATCCACGTGCCGCATGCTTTGGTTCATGATTTTGGCTGACCTTGACCTTGAATTTATCCACCAAAAGTCCATCAAGGGCCAAGCCATCAGGACCAATTGACCAACGCACCTCTTCCAGGATCAACCTTCTAATTTTGACTTTCCAGATGAGTCAATTACTTCCCTTTCCTTGGACGATCCCGCATACCAAATGACACTCTTCTTAATGGTTCCAAGTATCAGTGTGGGGTTGGGCAAGGCATTATTCTCATTCCACTTGATGGTGAACCAATGCCTTTTTCTTTCAAACTAGATTTTGATTGTACAAACAATATTACCGAATACGAAGTGCTCGTATTAGGTCTCCAAGCTGCCTATGCCTTGGATGTCAAATCCATTAACATCTTTGGTGATTCCCAATTGGTTATAAACTAAGTCAATGGTATATACCAATGTCGTAATGAGACACTTCAAAAGTATAAACATCTTGTAGATATACTTTTGACCACCTTCGACTACTACGCCCTTCAAACTGTTCCACCTTCAACCAACAAATTCATAGATATCATGGCTTGTGTAGCTTCTCAAATCCCTGCTTCACCTACCGATTCCAAAATATTTGTCACCATACAAAGACTCCAATCACCCTCTTATTTACCTCATGAGGTTTACTCCATTGGAACTGCTACCCCTGACCCGAGTGACCTTTGGTATAAACAATACTCAGACTACCTTTCATGTTCCATCTTGCCCCCTGACCTCACTTGTAATGGACAACGGACCTTTCTTAAAAAGGTCTCTCGTTATGTCATCATGGGTGGCCTCCTCTACAAATGCGGCTTCGATGGCATTCTATTACGGTGCGTTACGAGTTTTGAAATTCCTTATACCATTAAGGAAGTCCATGATGGCATATGTGGAGGTCACTTCAGTGGCCTCATTGTTGCTAAGCGTATTCTTCACCTAGGCTATTACTAGCCAACCCTCAACCATGATTGTTGTGACTACGTCAAGCATTGTGTAAAATGCCAACAACGTACCAACCTCCATCATACACCCAGTCATGCCTTACAGGTTGCGCATGACCTTTAGCCCTTTTCTCAATGGGGTTTGGATCTTGTCGGAGAGATCAATCCCCATTCTTCCCAATGACATCAATGGATCATCACCGCTACCGAATATTACACAAAATGGGTTGAAGCCATACCTCTCATTTCCATGAAAGCTGAGAAAATATGTGAGTTCATCAATCATCACATCATTTTTCACTTTGGTGTTCCTCATCGCCTCATCATTGATAATGGAAAACAATTCAAAAATAAAACATTGCAAAAAATTTGTGATGCCTTCAACATTCAGTTGAGTTTCTCATCACCTTATTACCCATAGACTAACGGCCAAGCCGAATCCACCAACAAAACCCTGAACAAAATTCTCATGAAAGTGGTTAACGATACTAGGAAGGACTGAGCATATGCACATTCCTTTGCCCTGTGGGCGTACTGCACTAGTATCCGCACTTCCACTACTACCACACCCTTTTCTCTAGTCTACGGTATAGAGGCTATTCTACCTCTCAAAGTCTAGATTCCCTCACTCCACATTTCTCTCCATGACATGCTCAATGATGATGACTTTCATCAAGACCATTTAGCACAACTTGAGTTATTAGACGAACATCGTCTTAACACTCTTGACCACCTTCAAGTTTACCAAAAACATATCAAATGTGCCTATGACAAATGTGTCCATGAGCGAACCTTCCAATTCGGTGACCTTGTCCTGAAATAAAATCAACATATAACCAAAGTAGAAAAAAGTAAACGGGCAAATTTGCTCCTAATTGGCTTGGACCATACATTATGACTCATACTTATGGATCAGGTGCTTATCATTTATCTTCACTCAAGGGTAAACCCAAACCTGAGCCCCTTAATGCCTTACATCTTCAACCATTCTATTATTGACTTTTAGTCCTACCTCACCTTCGCCTCTTTCCATGCTTGTCCCTTGAGCACTATCCACTTCCTACGACATCACCAATGATTAAATAAGAATCATGTGCATACCCGTCACTTTTTATCTTCTCTTAAATATGTGTACCATGGCGCTGCACATAACATGATTCTCATGGATACTTTTCATCTATCTTTAGATGAGATCCCATGGTCATTTCACCCTACTTTCTAAACAAGAATCCTATTCTTCACCTTAGTCTTTTCCATGACTTAAAAGCCCTCACATGGGATCCAACTCCTTGAGTCAAACTTCCAATAAAAGATGACTCCCTCAAAAGGACATCTTTCTCTCTACAATTGCTGCTATAAATAGATCTGCTCCCTTGAAGGACAACTATGTAAAGCATGTGCAAAAAAAAAAAAAGAGAATCAAAAGCTTCCCACATCGATCAGCTTCACGAAGACCTCAAGGAGTTAATTTTCTCATCCCATATAGACTTCCTACATCGATCGGTCTAACCCAAATGTAGATTAAAACAAATTAAAAAAATCATCATGGACTTGCCCATTGTGACCTTGGATCTCTTACCAAAGGAATGCTACCCAATACCCTATAAACTAACCACTTTTCACCCTCTCGCCATTTACATTTCTATTTCCTACCTCCTCAAGGGACCTCATGGAACCGTGACATTTGATGGTCATATGACGAATTTTCACCTTTTGAATAATCAATCATGTAGTGTTTTTAGGGTCTTACGTTCATCCACCTATCTAGAATATAACCCACCTATTGAGATCTTACCAATCCGGTGGCTTTTTGCCTCCTCTTATCTTTTTAACCTACCTTATTACGTATTGATTACCTTATATAGTATTAGCTTCTCGACACTTATCTTCGGTACCTTTTCTTTGTTCATCACCTCAAAATCACCTCTACCAATGTGCCCACAATCAACCCATAACTAATGAGACCTAGACTCAATCATGCCTATAACATACCCACCCATACTCATACCTCCTCACATTCTTCCCTAGTTTATGGGATAACTACATTGGCCTAAGGTCCCTTTTCACTAGGACTATGTAGGCAGCACTACGAGGGCATGGGGCCCTTGGAGGTTAGCTCGACCACTCTCTACCCTAACCAATTCATCTTTCATTTTCCTAAATCATGATCTACCCTTTTTAAAAAAATTGTTTTTTTAATCAATAATTAGAAATTAAAAACCAAAAAACAATAAATTCCCTTCCCCTTTATCATCATCAAACATACATCCATTATGTCTACCATTTCCTTACCATTATAAAACATCTTAACCATGACCCATATCATCATTCATTACACAAATTAATGAATTACAACCTGACTCCACCATGCCTAAAACATGACTCAACCATGCCTATGACCTGACTCTATCCATGCCTATGACCTGACTCTATCCATGCCTACAACCTAACTCAATCCATGCCTATAACCTGACTCAATCCATGCCTAACACACCTATCCTAAATCCATCTATGCATAATAATAAAATGTTATCAACACAAACACATAATGACCATAATCATCATCATCTCTATAAATACAAATATCCAATCATGTGTATCCATATACATAACTATCAAATGTCTTCAACATGTAGGCTGGTGTATATAATCAAATCTCTCAAAAATATCATATACAACCTCACCATCTTCAGCACACAAGTGCCGGTATATGCTCAAAAATATACAAAACTCTCATACATCCTCACTCTCTCGACACGTAGGCTGGTATATATCAAAAATGATCAAAATACATCAAAATAAAGGGATGTGCATAGGCATCATCTGCTGGACATCCTCCATCTCAGTCTCACCTATCTCCTCCTCGGCTCTTGGCCGGCACAGCATGATAACCTCACATCGCCGCCATAGGTTGTTGTCGGGCCCCTGCTAGTACATCACTTGGAGCTAGCCTCCGTGAGCTGGTGGCCTCACCCTGATCATGTCTTGGGGCTCGATGGCCCCTTGTGCTCTCCACGATGTGAGTTTGGGATCTAGTCCTCTCACTCGAGGCCTGTTGTGCCCTGTACTCTCCATAGGATAGAAAATCTATCTCGCCACTATCAGCTGATCCTGGTAATATCTGGCCTCCCCTAAGGCATCTTGTAACTGGATATGGGTATGGTTTGTGGTGGACCCATAGGCCTTAGCCCGTACTGCCCCACGGGACCTGTCCCATCCCTCGCCTGTAAACCGGGACCCTATCCCGGGTGCTGTAGAGGTGTCATCGACTCGACACCCTATACTTGTACCTATACCTGTAATGCCTAAATTTGTGCCTGTGAAGTGGCCAATTGGCCCTGCAAACCTGCAACCTATGCTTGTAGGGTGGCTACTGCTCCTCATCACCCTCTCCATCTCCACCCTAGGCCATCTGGGCCTATAGACTAACCACTGTGCATGTAATGCGGCCACCTCTACCTCTAATGCTACTAGTTGCCCCTATACCATCCCCAACTATGTAATCAGGGTCGCCACTTGCCCATGTAGGGTGTCTCTCTGCATAGTGATGGTGGCTAAATCTAGCTTCCCGGGCCTGGGAGGTACTACTCATAGCTGGGCCACCCACCACTATCTATACCTATCCATCACACCAAGCATCATCAATTCACCGGTCTATAACCTGCTCCTCCTACCCAATAGGTACTGTCAGTTGTGGAAGTGGTAGTGGTCTCTCCACATCATCCCTCCGTATTGTGGGAAGGGTGGTGGTATATCCTATAATAATCCAAACTATCGTCGGACCCTATCTACGGGGATCATCTCATGCTCTCCTACATGGTGCCCCTCTATCCATCTGAGTAGTGAAGGCTAGCTAACTCCTTAGCCATCTATCTATATGAGGGATAACCCACATACAGTCTCCATATAATGTCTACTCTGGACAATCCCTCCAATAGCCTTGCCAGTAGTATGCTACATCATGTGTAGCCCTATTCTGATCGCCGCTCTCCAATAACATGCACCCATCGCCTATACCCCACCCACACAAAACTTGGCTTAAATGCATCTTCTTGGGGCATACCCACTAGATGCACATAGACAATGTGCTCATAGGCCCAGCAGTGTAGAATAAAAGTGCAACACATGGATGAACCTGCAGAGCTGCCCATATACCCATAGCTCTCTATATAGTTGTACAGAATTCGCACCGGGAAAATTGGGTCCTCTCCATCATCATGTCATGTAGCACTCCCATCAGTGATCATGTAAATCTCCCACCCTCTACATCCGGTAGTGCCAAAAAAGTAGATCGCCTCCATCAGTAATACTACTAGCCTCGTCTCCTCGGATGGGATATGTACATCTCTCCTTAGCTCAGGATGGCCTATGGAATTCCAGCTCTTACATCCCCTTCCCAAACATTGTCAGCATCAACTCCTCTGATGCCTCTGAGGAGATCGAATATACCTGCGTACCCAATATAGGTAAACACAGGATCCTATACACATCCTCCAGGGTGACTGTCATCTCACCCGTCGGTAGGTGGAACGTGTTGGTCACCAAATCCCATCTATCAATGAGGGTGACCATCAAAATCAGCTACCGGACTACATGTCGATAGCGTTGGACCCCAATCAGGCCCACCTCCTCAACATGTTGCAACTCCTCGGCTTTCATTGCACCTCAAGCTATCACAAGGGGGGTGGCACTGTCTCGCATCCTCACTGATCTATTTCTGCATCCAACAAAACAATCACATTATTTAAACATGACCATATCTACATTCACCCATACCCATTCCCATTACCCTACCTCTTTTACTTTGCTACTTACCCATTTATCCCATGGCCTACCCTCCACCCCCAACCAACCCACACCTCCCTACTTACCCAACCCAACCCTATCCTACCGACCTACCTACCCTAATCCTACCCAACCTAATATCACCTCACCTATTCAACCACACCCCCGACCCCTCACCTACTTCCATTTTGACCCACTCCCGACCTTACCTTTTTCCTACACATCTATACAATTTTCCCTAACAACTCCACCCTTACCTATTTTTACCCCTTACCTATGTTATGATTTTTCACCAAAGCCACTTTTCTCACCCCTATCTACCTCACCCACCCAACCTTGGACACCTTTTGGCCCCTTTTTTCCCCAATCATGACCGATAGTATCGGTTACCCCTAATCGACCCCAGTCCCCCTTCAACTAGCATCAGTCACCTGCTTCATGACCGATATCGGCACTCTAACACCGACATTAGCTTACATTTAACCGACGCGATCACTATCATATCGCAAAACCGCGATGCCCAATCCCCATTTTTCCTCAAAATCCCATTTTTACTCCCTTCTACCCACCTAATCCTACCCAAATTCCCCTTATACCCTTCCCCACCCCTTCTTCACCCAATCCCCTCCCTCCATTTCCTATTTTACTTGATTTCCCTCCCATAATTCAAAATTTATTTTCCCCCAAAAACAAAAACTCGTTTTCACCCACTAATTCAATTTAATAAAAAAAGTAATGAGTCAAATTGAATCCTACCTAATCATGTTGTCGATGCGTGTGGTGGCACCTCCGCCCTTGCACTAGTGGTCCCCCGATCCCTCTCTTCCCTGCCATCACCAAATGACCTCTCGCTCTCCAACCAATCAATCCACTCAAACCAATCCAACCTAGCTCATGGATCCACCTATCGACCAACTCTCACCAGCCATGTGGCTCACCAACTCAGTCCTCCGTCTCACTCTGTCACTTTCCACCCTTTTCTCTCTCCTCTGTCGTTTTCTCCTCTTTTGCAAAAGATAAATGAATTGAGAAAACGTGGCTTTTTCTTTTTTATAATAAGCCTAACCTAACTGGCGTTGGTTTACCCTACCTGCATCGATCCTATGCCCTAGCTTACCATCGTCGGTCTATTGCGACTGGCATCAGTAGCTTCAAACCATCATCGGTTTCCCTGCTTCAATTTTTCCCACTCCCTTACCTCCATTTTTTTACCTACATCCTTTCTTACATCATGCCCACCTCACTTGGACACTTCTCCTCATCTTTGTGCTCATAACCTTGACCCCACCCACCTCATCCTCATCCAGGGACTTGTTATTTTACTTATACCTTGGCCCTACCCATGTCATGACCTAAATACTTGGACCTAGAACATTGCTCGTGACATTTGACCTCATGTGCTTGGTATACCTTGAGGCAGTGTTACCCATGTTGTTGACCTAATGACCTTACCTTACCTCTTTGTGACCGTTTATCCTAACCTTGACCTTTGGTGTCGGAACATACCTAAACATTCATACACGACTTCGTGTGGTGTTTCCTAACCATATCCTATACCTTGGAGACCGAACTCACTTCAACCTTGTTTGGATAACCCTAGTGACCTTAAACAATGTAGATTTTTCCTACTCTTCAACCTGGTACCATGCTGCAGTTTATAAGTGTGCATGCATTTGACTTTTACTACCTTTGACCCTGACCCATTAACTAGATTACCCGAATGGACCTTTTTTCCCTTTTTACCCTCGTTGCCCACCTTCCTCTTCATCACATTCACTTTTTATCAAACTACTCATCGATTTTGTTTTCTACCTCATCAATTCTGGTTTGAGGGGGATCACCTTCACCCACACATGGGGCAACCACATCTTATTTTTTTAAACGCCGCTACCAATACAAGCTACGCAACGTAAAAAAGGGGAAAAATGTAGACACCAAAATTGGGTCACACTCTCCTTGGTCCCTCATCAAATAAACACCTTGAACACATTCACCTAACCATGGCCCCCTTCACCCCACTCTAATATTAATTTAATTAAATTAATTCATTATCCTCACAATATTTATTATTTAAATATCCTAATTGGGATAATGCCCACATATCTACCTCACCTAGACACCTCATCTAGCCACCTCACCCTAAGACCTATTCTTAGTAAGTTTCCATAACTAACTAAGACCTACCTAAACCCTAAAAATCAAAGTCTATATTCCCTCTAACCACATTCTCATTCGTTATAAGGAAGCTTCCATTCTATTATTCAAACCAAAAATGGGTAGGAGATCAAGAAAATCAAAAGGATCTGCCCATTTTAGAAAACCTAGGAAATCCCACCCTAACTAATGTCGGTCACCCTAAACCACCACCGGTCAACCTAGAACCGCCATTGGTTACCATTTAACCCCAAAACAACCTTATTTTGAGGTTGGCACATTGTTGAGAGGTTGGTAAAATCTTCGAGAACAAGTGACGAAACCAGAGCTACATGCAAGCAGAACCAACATTAGTACACACATCAGAGCATCCATAGCCAACACCTGAAGCAACCACAAAGCCACTTTCCTTCACAAGATCATCCGGGGAAGCGTCTGTACCACACCAAGTCCCTTCTATTTGATCACCCACCATTTCCAACTAGACATCAAGCTCATACAAATAGTAAGTGCTTTGTTAACCAACACCTATCCATTTATCATTTGGTAGATTCTTTTACTTTTGTCATTAGTTTCTGCTCCCATTTCATTCCACCACCATTTTACCTCTATGAAAACTTGATCATCCTTTTACCCACACCCTTGAATGGTCCATATCCATGGATTTTAATCATTCATGTGCATACCTAAGACCAACACGAGCCTTTCCATTGCCATTCCATTTCCATCTAGCCTCAGATTTGTCACCCCACCATCTGAGTTTGTACCTCGACTCAACCGACACCTTTGGTTACCCACAATCGCAGGTTAACCTAAACCGACATCAATCATACCAGACCGATGTCGGTCTTTGTGTTCTTAACCAGAAACCAAGAACAAAGCTTTCATTCTCTACCCAATACCCAAAACACCCGAACCTGACCCTAACGAATACCGCACTCGATAGAGACCTTGACCTTCAAATTAGTCATAGCTTAGCTTGTTGTGAATGAATTTGCTTATTGTAGATGAATGAGATACCTAAATCATTTTAACTACAGTAGGATTTCCTTTATTGTTAGCATTAATTTGTTTTAAACAGTGGATTGACAGTTGTCTAGGAAGTATCACACTTCCTAGATCTAGCATACGCTAGGTAGTCCACTGCATATATTGTTTAACTTTCATTTGGTGGTCTTGTTTTCCATTTTAGGTAGTTCCTCCAAGAAAAAAAGAAGCTCTCACGATCATTTGTGGATCAAGAAGTCATACGTGCATAACAACCTACAACCAACATCTTAATAGGTATTCCTCCTAGCCCTTTACCCTTATATGTTTTGTCGACATTTAAAGAAACGCTCTAGAATCAAGTGAAAGCAGTCGAATAGCCTGAATCTTTCCTTAAAGGCTACATAATTGTTTAATGTTTATAGGGGAGGTATGTCTATGATGGACTTAACCTTGGAGGGATTCACCTTAATGCCTCAACGTGAAATAATAAAGCCAAGTAACTTCCTTGATGTTACCTCGAAAATGCATTTCTTAGGATTTAACCAAATTTTGTAATCTAAGAGGTGTACAAAAAATTTACGTAGAACTTTTATGTGGTCATAACGTAGCTTGGACTTGGTAAGAAGAGCATCAACATAATATTCTACACTATCATTGGATGTAATCGGGAAATAAATATGTCATAGCATGTTGATAAGTCATGTCGAATCTTTTGAGTCCAAAAGGCATCTCTTTATAATAGAATGTCCTTAAAGGAGTGGTGAAAGCAGTCTTATGTTGGTCTTCTAGAGTGATTTTTATTTGATTATAACAGGAGAAACCATCCATGAACAAGAACATTTCATGATTGGTGGTATTGTTAATAATAGTATAAATATTTGGTAAGGGAAATTCATCCTTAGGATAAGCTTTGTTGACATCCATAAAATAAGTCAAAATGGGTAGACACTAATTTTATTTCCTACGGGAACCTTGTTAGAGACCCATTATGGATAGTCAATTGGTTGTATAAAACCAACACGAAGGATTTTTGTAACTTGCCTTTGAATAGTAATACAACACATGGGTGTATCTTGTGTAACTTTTGTTTGACAAGTTTCACATCGGGTTTTAACACCAAGTTGAGAATAATTGTATATGGGTCCATTCTTGGTATATTTACATACAACCAAGCAAATACATTAAAAATATATCATAGGATTGATGTATACTTAGTTTGTTCCTTGTCTAATAAGCATTTTCCAAGGATGACTATTTGAGGTTCCTCAAGAGTATCGATGTTGACTTCAACATTTTCTTCGATAAGTATATGTGATGCCTCATAAAGATGATCAAAAGTTGGAAACTCATTGGTAGGTTCTAGAGGCATTTCATCAGTGCCCCCAAAATATGTTTTGTTTTTGAATTGAGTGTCTTACATAATGGATTTGTAGGGTTCCTTTATATGACCCTAAGTGACATATGATAGCTTTCTCGAGGTCACGAGATCAAAGGGCACTAGATTTTCTACAAGATGATAATGGATAAGAAACATTTCAAATATATTGATGGTAATGTTATTTCAAGCGATAAGACAATTCGTAGGAGGAAAAGTGGTAGATTGAGCAATGGCATTGTGTTATGAAGGTAACATATGTAGAATGGGATGATCGATGGAATAATCGAACATTATTCCAACCTCGTGAAATAATTTAGCAAAGTAAAATTGTGTGTCTTGTTTGAGGAATATGTGTGAATGTTTTGGTATGGAGTGACTAATAAATACATGTATATGAATAAAATACTCTATCTATCTAAAGTGAAACCTCATATCGAGTTAGAGCTTACGTGAGGTTTTTAATATCATCGTCAAGTCTAGTATATTCTAAGCTAGATTTTTCAAAGGAGAGTTTATAAGATGGATGAATAGGAGTGGAAATCCCTTGTTCAAAATTTCCCAATGTGTAACCTTTCCATCCTTGATAAAGTAAGTAATGCATAGAAAATTATGGTTTTAAAAGGTAGGAAATGTTAGATGTAAATCAAGACTTTACAATTGATATTTTGTTGGTTGGTGGATGAGCTATAGTATCATATCCTCCATGCACAAAGTAAGTGTTTTTAGGAGGTATTCTGAAAGACACTAAATATCCTTTGACATGTTGTGTGGAAGATGGTCTACCCATTTATTTGACGGCGGGCATGTTAGGTAGAGAGACGATACCATAAGTAAGTTTGTACCCTACACCAATAGATTGTGCATTGTTTGTCATAAGAGCCTTCCCATGGTCTTAAGGTATACTAATAGGTGTAAGTCCTTTGCTGAAGGAATAGAGCTCAAATCTATCGATGACATACATGATGAGGGTGGTGGTGGAGGTATGATGACTTCTGGAAGTGATGTTGATGGTTAATCATGAGATGATGATGAAGAAGTAGATGGATTGTGTGAATGTTATGAATTAGAATTTTGTATTGGCATGATGAATAAAATTTAGGGGGTATATGGGTGGATGCATTAAATACATCCACGTGAGATGAAATTATTGGTGTGACAGTGCGATGGGAACGGCTCTTTCGAATGAAAAAGTGATATTATTGCAATATTTAAATGGTTGGTGTCAACATTGACATAATGCATGATTTTGTCATGTTTTACTTGAGAAATTGATGAAAATTGGATGGAATACATTTCATTATGTGAATCCAAGGACTTCCTAAAAAGATGTTATAATTTAAAAATCCTTTTGTAACATATAAAATGGTGTGGAGCATTTTGGACCCGAATTTCAATGGTAAAACAATAGTACCCAATACCGCATAAGGGGCATCATTGAAAGCACACAATTATTATGTTGAAGTCAAACAATGAGAAAGTAGAATGTTGAGGTGGTAGAAGGTTTTGGATGATATGAATTTGATGCTTCATCCATTGTTAATCATGACACGTTTGAACATTTTTGTACTTGATTTCGATGATGATGAATAATTTTGGATCCAGAGGTTCCATTCCCTTGGCATGACGAGAGGTGTTCAGTTTTAATTTCATAGTTTTAGAACATGATTTATGATGAATCGAGGTATTGATATTTCCTATGAAGTGTAAAAAGGCATTGGTATTTTGTGTTAATAATTTGATGCACTTTAAAGTCTTAATAAGCACTTAATGATGATCGTAAGATTGAACAATGAGATCATATAATGATATCTTGGCCTGAATACTCTTTAGTTGATTGATCAAATTATTTTTAAGAGTAATAACTACTTGTGAAGATGACACCATGTTTGGTGGTTGAGAAAAAGAGGGTGTTGATTCGGGTGAAGATTTAGGCTTTGCATTAGTAGCTTTTTTTGTGTCATAATGTGAATCATGCCAACAAAATATTAGTAAGAAAATGAAGATGCATCATGGCTAACCTGATTGGTTTAATATGTATGTGGTGGGAGTGGATTCTTGAAGATGTATAAATTTTTATTTTGTGGGGCCATGGCATTATAAACTTATATAGCTCCTTTTTCAATAAATTCTTGAATAACATTACAGTTGTTGACACTTATTTGTTGGATGACCCATGATTCTATGGTAGGCACATTTATCAATAGATTGTCGATGCCATAGTGGTTTTAGTGCATTAAGATCTTCTTGTCATATTGGTGGTAGTAATATGAGTTGGGCATCAAGAAATTTTTTTAGAATGCTAGAGAGCTATTTGATCAAATGAGTATATTGGTGACACCTTTAAAAAGGATCTTGTGATGTGATTTGTGTGGTCCATAATTATGGGTTTGTTAGGATCCGTAGAAATGTTCTTGGAGGTGTTTGAGGTAGAGCCTTGATTATATTAGAGGATGACTTGATTTACTTGTGGATCCTTCTTGGAATACTTAGAGAAATCATTCTTGTTATGAAGCTTGACCTCTCCAGAACTAACTTGGACATCTTCAATTTTCTTGGCCATCAGTATGGCTTCCTCAAATGACCGAAACTATTGGATTTGAAGAGTGTGAGATATATGTTTGACACAACTCTTGGTGAAAATTTGAGTATTTTTTCTTGAGGAATGGGGGTAGTAAGCTCATGAGCGATAGACCTCCATCATGACACATAATTTGTTATGGGATTGTCATCAAATTGTTTTAGATTGTAGACTTTAGATAAGTTAGTACACTTGAAAACATTGATTGAAAAGTGATCAAGGAATAAACCATCTAGTTATTCGAATGAAATGATTCTATATTGGGTAAGCCTAGTATACTAGTATAAATCTTGACCACCTAATGATAACGGTGTTAGCGAAATAATTTTTACTAGGAAAAATTAGTTGTTTTCGCAATGCTCCAGGACTAGGTCCCTCTTCTTGAATGGGCAATTCCATTATTGTAGTGAAATAAAAAAAAATCAGTGTATGGCCTACGGGCCAAGGATCCAAAAGGTGCACTCCACTACACCTATGGAAAATGCTTACAATGTTGTACAAGGTAAGAACTTGCTAGGAAGGTTGGAATGAGAAATTAAAAGAGGGATTAATTCTACAAGTAGGAAAAATCATATTCTTACAAGGATTAACCATAAATATCAACACACACAATTGGCAAAGAATAAAAAAATTGCTAATAATATTAAGAAAAGATGAAACCATGAACACAAAATCTCACTTATTCACTCATCCAAAAAATTTGAAACTCCTTTCTTTATTGACATTTTCACAAAGTTGTATAATGAAAGAGAAGGAAGAAAACATATAGAGAGGAAAGCTGGAAGAATTTTCTTATCTTTTTTCTTATTCTTGGTAGTTATCTACTCATGAAATTACAAAATTGACAACCTATTGGAATGAGGAATTCATTACAAAAACTATTTTATTAATGGATGTTAACTAGTATTTATAGGAGTGTAAAATTATAAAAGAAATTAGAAAGAGACAAATTCAAATGTGTGGTATTCCTTGCTACAACTATGAAATGCAAGGAATAAAATGGCATTTGAAAGGCATTAATTATCACCACCTTCATGATCACAATGGAATTCCTCGTTACACAAGCGTAAGTGAGTAAACGTGCAACTAGGAAGTATCAAAGGAAAACCAAAAACTTAGTGCAATGAATGGTTGAAAAGTGAAATGTTTATGACACTTGGATAGTTCTAAATGTATGTATAAATCTAGGTTAATTGAGCATTATTGTGTGG
This sequence comes from Taxus wallichiana var. yunnanensis, assembly GCA_018340775.1. Taxonomy (NCBI): domain Eukaryota; kingdom Viridiplantae; phylum Streptophyta; class Pinopsida; order Cupressales; family Taxaceae; genus Taxus; species Taxus wallichiana. The sequence continues at coordinate 14,085,629 of CM031242.1, read as the reverse complement.
AAGAAAAGGTGCAATTTTTTTCATCACTTATCCAACAAGCTAAAGATAGGATTTCCAAGCTTGTAGAGGAGTATGATAGTGTGTAAAGAGGGGGAAAAGAAGGCAAAAATCCCTTTGAACAATGCAATATAAAATGGACTTGATAAAAACTAATTGTATGAATGTTTAACTAAATGAACAAAACAATAAGGTATTTTCCATTTTTGATATAATTTTTTTTTCATTCACATTGCTTTGTATGTTGTTTTAAATTAATATAACTTTTCATTTGTGTAGGATATTATCCAAGAAGAATGCATTAATGTTGATCATCTAAGGAAGCAAGCTTTCATTGAAAACATTAACAACATTATTGGAATAATAAAGTGCCATTTTCCATGCATTAACTTGTTGAAATATTGTGTAAATATGAGTCTAACAAGTTTCATGACTTGAATGCATGAATAGGATTCCAATGGTGTTGGTGGGGAAAATATGATATGACAAAAGAATGTAAACAACATTCCAATGGAAAACAAAGTAGGGTTGTAAATTACTAATGTAAGTTGTTATTTTTTCTATATTTTAATTTTTCTAACTTAATCATATTGTTAAGTTGGCATTTATACCTACATTTTTCATTTACTAATTCATTATTATGTTGTTGCACTTGAAAATTTGGGTTTTACCATTTCAGGGTGATGAGGAAGAGAATAATGTTGAAGTATACACTTCCAATGCATGGGTAGATGACACATATACAAATATCACCTAATTCCTTTAGAACAAAGGAAAGTGAGGGAAATGATATGCATGATAAAGAAAAAATCTACAAAGAGGATCACAAGGGAAAAATATGGTTCATCAATGATTGAGGTGACTAATTTTCCCAAATTTGTTGAGGTGGAAGTGGTCAAACCAATGAATGAGGTGAAGGACATGGTTGCCTATGAATTCACAATAGGAGAGGAAATTTTTATGTTCTTGGATCACGACCATGTAAAAAGGTTGGCATTGCAAAAATTCATGCAACTAAACCAGCAACAAAATGCCATGGCTGATCTTTAGAAAGGGATTACACTTATATATGCATAAAAGATTCATATGTGGATGATGCTCCATTACATTTTCCAATATTAAAGTACATATTGTTGTCAAATTAAAGAAGACATATTACAATGGTTTTTAGATTGCTTGAGGGCAATTAACTAAAAATAGGATGGAAAAGAGACAAAGGTGTGTGATGCAAAGAGATTTTCAAAATGGGTCACCTTGCTTACTCTCAGATGTGTGATTATTCTCACCATTTCTCTTGATACTTTCACTTATAATTTCCACTAGTCAAGTGTGGCTCTTAAACCTTGTCACTCTTCCTTTGTCTTACTACCCCTATGTTCTCTAGGTATTCAAATACACTTTTAGTAGCTTAGAGATCCTTTTACCATTCAAGGTTGCTTAAGGTCTTGGAAGTACCTTCCCATCCACTTTGAGGTGTATCATTAACTAGTATAGGATATCTAGTGTAATAAAATTTCCATTGTTGACTATATTATTGCACCACAATCCTAACTAACTAAGTCTAAGTCTAGATAGGAGATCTATAGAGTTGTTAGTGTTCTTCACATATTCCATAACTAACTAAGTCCATTCTAACTCTTCACTAATTTTATTTGATCTTTATTGATGGTGTAGGGATTCCCAAACTCGGGCGGTGAATTAAATGGACAAAAAACATGTGCTCTCGGCCTATACGACTATGCTCCACTTACGGCATGATGTTCTCCTCCCACATGAAATGAAATGGTCTTGTTATTTTTGCAATCGAATGGTGATCTCCCAACATAGATAAGTTCAAATTTTAATATTTTTCGATGGTCAAAAGGTGAGTTTGAGTTTTTTTCACTTGAAACCCTAGTTGCGGGGGTGAGCTCAAGTGTCATGACCCGAAAGGAAAAAATTGACAATTCCTTACATGTTTTCTCTTCTTTTTTGAATTCAAAGGATTCAAGAGTTTTCCTCACTTCCTAAATGCCTTCTATGACTTCAATATTCCTTAAATGATCCTAGAACTCCTCTGCAGTTCAAATTTCTATATGATTTGTGTTATATCTTTACCTTGGCATCCACTATACATGAAATAGTATTGTTACTATTGAAATAATACATGAAATAGGATATAGATGACAGTATAAACATAGAGAGCTCCTTTGTATTCAATTGAAATTTGAAAATATAATTTTTCCTATGATTACACATATATCTTCACACACTCCCATACACACACATATGACCACACAAAAAAATAAATTCTAGAAACTTACCCAAAAATACATGCACTCTTCCCTAACTCGAATCATTCTCCCTCTACAGATTAAAAAGTGTTGAATCATACCCAAAGGGTGGTTATCAGTTTTGAGCTAGATTCCTTGTGTTATGGTTGTTACATTTAGTGCTGACCATGTAAAGTAACGACTCTGTCAATTTCTAGATTACCTAGCTACTTTGATGAGCCCATGATGAAGGTAAAATATTCCATGGTGATGGAATTACATTAGGAGTTATTATCTAATCCTTATGAGGACTCCATTTGCACAATTAACTCCAAATCACCAAGACCCAAAGTAAGAGACACACACAAATATAAATCCTTTAATTTGGAGGGAAGATTCATATTCAAATTTGGAGTAGTCCTAACACTAATTAGACACACCAATTGAGACACAAGACCTAAGACACTCACTCAACACTCCTAAACTAGTAACAAGCTAAGTTGAACACACACACTAACTAATTTGCCAAGGGTGAAGTAGATGCTCCTGCATCATACTCCATAGGAAAGAGAAAATACCTCAGGTCTGTTGTTGAGAAGCTCCTCCAAAGTCTTTCCCTGTTGTAGAATATCTATTTCAATCATCCATGTTGCCTCCTCAAATGGCTTGTTCTTCCACTTGACGAGGTATTGGAAGTATTGATTTGCCCCTAGTCCTCTTGAGTTCCTTCTTATCAAGAATGCACTCAATTTCTTCAGTTTGGACCTTAGGCAACTATTACACCCACTCTTCTACTGTTGTAGATGTTTCCTCCATTGTGTCTTCACACTTATCACCCCTTGTAGTGATACAAATCTGAAACATTAAAGATAGGAGATATTCCTACCCCATCAGGCAACTCTAGCTCATATGCATTGTTTGCAAACTTCCTCAACACCTTGCAAGGACCTATATTTTTCATTTTCAGTTTATTATACTCCCCTTTAGGGAATATTTTCTTCCTAAGATATGCCATCACAAGATCACCAACTTCAAAATTTACCTCTCTTCTTCTCAAATCTGCCTGTTGCTTGTACTTTTCCACACTTGCTTGCAAATGCTTCCTTACTTGTTGATGGATCTCATGCATAGTTACTGCAAATTCCTCCTTCAGCACTCCTCTTTTCCATATCTCTGATGTCTCTTAGTTCAAATATACCTCTGGGATGCATGCCATAAACCACCTGAAAAGGACTTTTGCCAATACTCATATTCACTAAATCATTATATGCAAACTCTTCTTGAGGTAAGACAACATCCCACTGCTTTGGATGATCCTTTGACAAACATCTCAAGAGATTTCCCAAGCTTCTATTGACCACTTTTGTTTGGTCATCAGTTTGTGGGTGATAGGTTGAACTAAAGTTGAGGTTAGTTCCCAACTTCTTCCATAAAGTTCTCCAAAAATTCCCCAAAACTTAGTATCTCTATCTGACACTATACTTACTGGAAGTCCATGTAGCCTAACTACCTCTTTAAAGAACAAATCAGCAATATGAGTAGCATCACTTATAGTTTTGCATGGAATAAAGTGAGCCATCTTGGAAAATCTATCTACAACCACATAAATTGAATCATACCTTTTTGTGTCTTTGGCAGCCCCATAACAAAATCCATACTAATAGATTCCCAAGGCCTATTGGGTATAGGAAGTGGCTGGTATAGTCCAACATTAGTACTCTTACCTTTGGCTCTTTGACATGTAGTGCATCTTTCCACATACCTCCTCACATCTGTCTGCATCCTTGGCCAATAATAGTGTCTACTAAGCTTCTCTAGTGTCTTGTCAAGGCCAAAATGACCAGCCATACTCCCATTATGCTTTTCCTTAATGATATTCTCCTTATTGAGCTCCAGCAGGCACAATTGTACTCTTTAAGAATCAAACCATCCTGAAGAAGGTAATCTAACCATAACTCTTTGTTTACCTTTGTAGGTTGCTTGCATGCTACATATATCTCCTTAAAGTCTTCATCATCCTCATATAGCTCCTTTAAATAATCAATGCCCACACTCTCTAACTAAACTTCATGCACTAGTAACACCCTTCTGCTTAAAGCATCAGCTACTTTGTTGCTTTGACCTTTCTTGTGTTTGATGGTAAAAGTGAAATTTTGCAGATATTCCACCCACTTAACATGTCTTTGGCTGAGTTTTGGTTGATTGGTGATGAACTGTAAAGCATGATTATCTATGTACACAATAAATTCCTTAGGTAACAAATAATGTCTCCACTTCTTCAAAGCTGCACCATAACATAGAATTCTAGATCATAGGATGAGTATTTTCTCTTTGCTTCATTAAGTTTCTCACTGAAATAGGCAATTGGTTTGTCATCTTGACTTAGAACAACCCCTATGGAAATATTGCTTGCATCACATTCCACTTGAAAGACCTTGTTAAAGTCTGGAAAAGCTAGAATTGGCTGCTCAATCACTTTTTGCTTCAAATATTGAAATTTTCTTTCATCTTCTTGAGTCCAAAAAAACTTCTTCTTATCACCCCTAAAAGTATCAACAATAGGTGCACATATCTCACTAAAATTTCTGATAAATTTTCTATAAAATCTTGCTAAACCATGAAAACTCCTTACCTCACCTGTTGTTTTGGGTGTTGGCCACTCTAGGATTTATTTTACCTTGTTCTTATCCATCTTCAACATCCCTTTAGAAATCACAAATCCTAGATATAACAACTTTGTTTTCATGAACTCACACTTTTTAAGATTAATTAACAATCTCTCTTCTTGAAGTCTCTTCAATACCAAATTCAAATGTTGCATATGTTCCTCTCTACTTTGACTAAAAATCAGGATATCATCCAAGTAAACAACCACAAACTTACCTATGAATGGCTTGAGGACCTCATTCATCAATCTCATGAAAGTACTAGGTGCATTAGAAATCCCAAATGGCATGACAAGACCACTCATACAACCCTTCATTAGTCTTAAATGTTGTTTTCCATTCATCTCCTTTCCTGATCCTAATCTGATAGTAACCACTCTTGAGATCTATTTTGGAAAAATAGCTTGCACCACACAAACAGTCCATTAAATCTTCCATTCTAGGCAAAGGAAATTTGTACTGTAGTAATTTTGTTGATGGCTTGGAATTTGTGCACATTCTCCAATCTCCTTCTTTCTTAGGCACTAGTATTGTAGGTATTGCACAAGGACTAAGACTTTCTCTAATCATCCCCTTATCCAACAACTCCTGCACATGTTTCTTGATCTTTTCATTCTCCTTTGGTGTCATTTTATAGGTTACTTTGTTTGGTAAGATAACACCAGTATAAAATCTATATGATGACTTATCTCTCTCATAGGAGGCAAAGAGTTTGACAGCTCATTAACCACTATATCAGCATATTCTCCTAACATGGCCTATATTTCTGAGGAAAATCATCCATTCTTTTTAGCTGTTATAATTGTCCTAGGCTTGAGTACCACTACAAATCCTATCTCTTCTTCTTCTATTGTTCTTAAGAACTCCTTTTCTCCTATGAGCATCACATTGGATCCTATCTTTTGTTCCTCTTCTTCATCTTTTATGGGAATTAAGATGTGATAACCCCATTTTTCTATAATGTAGACATTTCTATTAGACCTTTGTCATTTTCATGAGTGTTGTCATTAATGTCAAGTTGCATTGATGGTAAAAAATTGTGGTGCAAGTGTTATGCATGTATCTCAAGGTCAACCATATATGAAAAAGGTGTTAACAAATCTGTAATAAGATTTAGGAATTAGTTCAAGAAAGACTTAGCAAAATAATTGTGAAGGTTGATTGGTAGTCTCATCTCTCGAGATGATTAAGGATAAGTTTTAAGGGGCTTAATCAAATTTTGTGAATGATGTGGACATCGGAAGAAAAGTCACCGAAGTCAAGAGGATTAGTGAAATCCACAGTAAAAGAACAAAGCCATAAGTAAAAGAGAAGAGCCGTGAATAACATAAAAAGCCACGAGAAAATAAGAAAAGCCATGAAAGACTAGATATAGCCGCATGAAAAGAACTAGAAAATTTGCGGGTAAAAGAATATAGTTGTGGATAAGGAAGGAAAGCCACGAAAATACTAGATAAAGTTGTGGGTAAAGATGAAAATCTACGGAAGATTGTAAAATCCACGAGAAATCAAAGAAAGCATCGGATGGCTAGAAAAAAGCGCCATAAAAGGAGAAAATCCATGGATCAAAGGAAAAATCAACAATACTGAAGAAATAGTAGTGAAGTGTGGATAAGTGATGTAATGTATGAACCTTAGAATGAGTTTGATTTATCCAAAAATTGAAGGAAATGGATAAAAGTTTTGAAAAGGATCAAAAGACAATATATTGCGAGACTATGTAACTTGTGCTTCACGAAAACACCAGACTCGATCTAAAATATCTCGAGCTCCAGGTGTCATAATTTAATGCTCTTTGACTTTGTGGAAAACTGATTACATCCTCTAGATCACAAAATCTAAAATCTTGATTTCTAGGCACAATTAAATATCAGAGAGGAAATGTGGATCGTTTCTTTATACTTAGAACAATGACAAATCTATTTTAGATATTGTCTCATAAATGGCTCCTGAATTAACGGGTTGAATATTTAATGCACTCAAAATATAGAAGAGAAAAAATTTAAGCCGAATATAGAGAGAGTTACTCATGGTAGGTGGAAGTCAATTAATAAATGAGATTTGTAAATGATACGGGTGTAGAAGAGTGGGTGACATGCCAAGGAAGTGATGGAGAATTTTAATTGTCTATAAAAGTAAAACTGGACATGTAAATATGGAAGGCTTTGCTCAAGTAAGAGAAGGGGATGAAATCGAGTTGAAGGAGTGATAGAGGAAGAGAGAGACAAAAAGAGAGCCAACAAATGAAGTGTTAAAGATCATATCAAATGAGAAGAGCATTAGTGTGGTTGATCCATTAAGCAAGAGAGTTCGACTCAAAAGTGTAAAGAAAGTGATAGCAAAAAAATCAAAGACCCAAATCGAGTTTGAAAAATAGAGACAAAGAGACAGAGAATATTGAATGTGAGAGCCTGAAAGAGAAAACACAAAAGATAAATAAAAGTGATCATAATCTATTGTGTAAGCAATCTCGATTCTAAGTGATCGATTCATTTGTAATATTATATTTCTAAGTGGGTGCTTAGATTATAAGGGTGGGTGCTCCTTGCAAGTTGGAGCTTGTTAAAATTTGTTGAGTGGGTGCTCAGTTATCTACAAGTGGGTGTTTGGAAATTTAATTTGGTGCTTTATAGGTTGAGGGAGTGCTTAATAAAACCAATATATTGTATTCTTTGGAATTGGTGTTCCTAATAAATCCTTAGTTTCAAAGTGGGTTTTTCTCTGAAAGGGTTTCCCACTATAAATTTTTGTTTAGTGTTATTTTTTTCTAACATATGTTTGTTTAAATGCTCATGGTATATTACTACACTTTAATAAAGAATTCTTGATTGGTATTGTTTGAAAATTTTTAATCTGCATTGATTCACCCCCTCTCAGTGCTTGTGATCTCTAATAATTGGTATCAGAGTGAGTCCTTTTGGTAGAAGCTTAACATCTTCAAGGAGATCCTCTTTTCATAAGTATGGTTGTAAATCAAGCACAAGGTGTTTTATCTCTATCTAGATCACCTCTCTTCACTGGAACAAATTATGCATATGGAGAATAAGAATGAAGACATATCTCATATCATTGGGTTTTGATATGAATGCGTTGAGAAAGGCTACAATCCTCTAGCAATGCCAATCACTTCTACAAAAATAAGGCAGAATACAAATGCAACTCAAGAGATATGAATGCTCTTCTATGTGGACTAACTAAAACTGAATTTGTAAAGGTAATGCATTATACCACCACCAAGGAAATTTAGACCAAGCTTCAAGGTATTTATGAAGGAGATGACAAGGTCAAGTTAGCCAAATTATAGACCTATAGAGCTCAGTTTGAGAATCTAAAGATGAAATATGATGAGAGTATAACAACCTACATGTAAAGAGTAGATGAAGTAATCAATATGATCAGAGGCCTAGGTGAGAAGTTAGAAGAATTTGTTATAGTGTAAAATATTCTAAGATCTCCTCTTTTGTCAAGTATGATACAAAGTTTTTATTTTGTGGAATAAGTGAAAGATATGAAGACTCTAACAATGGATGAATTACAGAGAATCCTATCAGTATACGAAATGAGGACAATAGGATCTAAGTCTACCAAGAAATAAGTAGCATTCAAAGCCAAGAAAGAGACTCAATCCAAACAAGAAAAATAAGAATCAGATTTGGAGGATGAAGTAGATGATGAGAAGATTGAAGCAATGTTTGTGAGAAGACTAAGAAGAGGCTCAGGTAAATATAAAGGTAAACTTCCATTCAAATTTTTTGAGTGTGGACAAGTAGGTCATTTTGTTGCTAAATGCCCAAACAAGAATAAAGAAACTCAGTCTGATCATGATGAAGAAAGTCACAAACACAACAAGCAAAAGATGAACTTCAAGAAGAAAGATGGCAAGAATAAATTCTTTAAGAATAAAAGAAATTTCTACTCAAAAGAAGAGTCAAGTGAATCTGATTCAAGCAACCCAAGAAGCTTTGAAAATGAGGATGATGAAGCTCAATTTGAATGTTTGTTTATGGCCATGGATGTATCTGAAGAATGTAGCTCAAAAGGAAATAATGTAGTTAACTATGAAGACTCTGATGAAGAAGAAGAAAATGTAAATTTGGAAGCAAAACTTGTTTGTGCTCTTGAAGAATTGAAACTATGCAGGAGAAAGAATCAAAAGTTGAGATGCACATTAAAATATTATGAAGAAAAAATTCACATATTTGAGAAAAGACAAAGTTTAAAGGAAGAAGAAGAAACTAATGAGCTCAAAGAACTTGAAACTCAGCTGGAAAATATTTCTCAATCCTATAAGTCAAAGGAGGATGAATGCATGAATTTGAACTCATAATTGGAGCCACTAAAGACTGAACTAGAACAAATGACCAACAAGTTGATAATGTATGAGAAGCTATAAAAGAGCTCAAATGTTCTAACTGGTATACTGAGCAATCAACATGATACAAATGACATATCGAGGATAGGCTTCAAGGAAGAAAGCAAAGAAATGGATCTTTCAAAGAAGGAAACAAGATTATATCAATGTCAAGTACCTTTCCTATCGTAAATAAAGAATTCATTGAATTCACTAAGAGGAAGACTAATGCTCCCAAAATCACCTATCTTTATGAAGTACATGCATTCTTTCTATGGCTATTACTTTTCATGTAGCCATATTAGACATAAAGCGTTAAATGTAAATTATATGCTAGAGGCTATGGAAGAAACTATAGTTCATCATACACTAGAATGAACTATAATGATGTTCACTAAAAATATCACAAGAAAGGTCATGTATCTTCAACAAGTAAACAAAAACCTCCTAAACAAAAGAGATGGGTGTATGTTGTAAAGGAAGAAGCCAACAAAAGAAAAGAATTTTTCTCAATAGTGCAAACTGATTTTCATGTTCAAGATGAAAACAAAATCTAGTATTTAGAGAGTGGTTGCTTCTAGTCACATGATAGGTGACAAAAACAAATTCATCTATCTATAAAAAAATACATCAAGTGTTGTCGAGGTTTAGTGATAATAATTCAGCAAACATTGTGAAAAGGAACTCGAATCAAGACAATGGTAAGACAATTAACCGAGAATGTTCTTTATGTTCGTGGTCTCAAGCACAACCTATTAAGTGTAAGTCAAATGTGCAAGAAAGGTTTAATCGATCTTTCATGAAATTTTTGTGATATTATCAATGGAAAAATAGGAAAGAAAGTTGCAAAAGCTAAAATGGACCAAGAACAATATGTATGTTCTCAATGAAATAAATAAATAAAAATGCCTCACAAGTAAATTTGATTATAGTTGGTTGTGGCACAGGAGATTGGGACATATGAGTTTTGAAAATCTTGTGAAACTAAGTGCTAAGGGTGGTGTGAGACATATGCCAAAGATTGTAAAACTAGCAGATACACTTTGTAAAACATGTTTGCATGGTAAACAAATAAAAAAATCATCCAAATCCAAGGATTACTCGACCACAAGACCCTGGAATTGATCCATACAGATCTTTGTGGGCCTACAAGAACTGAAATTTTATAAGGAGATGTGTATTTCATGTTGCTTAATAGATGATTACACCAAGATGACATGGGTAGCTTTCTTGAAGCATATTCGAGAGGCTTTGGATAGATTTAAATCCTTGATGCACTAATGGAGAATGAAAAGAACACCAAAATAAAATGCTTAAGATCAGATAGAGGTGGAGAATTTTGGTCCAATGAGTTTGATGAGTTTTGTGAAGAACATGGGATTAGAAGACAATTCTCATTTGCCAAAACACCTTAATATAATGGGGTTCTTAAAAGAAAGAACATGATTGTGAAAAAATGTCCAAAACCATTTGAATGAATCCAAAATTCCTGATAGCTATTGGAGTGAGGCAATCTATACAACTATCTACATATTAAATGAAGAGCTCAATTAAGAATTAATAGTGGAAAAACACCCTATAAAATATGGAAAAATAGGCCAACCAATATGAAACACATAAGAGTCTTTGGAAGTAAATGTTATATCAAAATATATGAATACAACCTAGGAAAATTTGACTCTTTCCGTGATGAGGGTATATTCTGCGATACTCAGTTGTTAATGACACCTATAGATGCTTCTGATAAAAGGCTAAAAAGGTGATTGAAAGCACAAATGTAAAGATGGCTCGTCTACCCTTCTAAATCCAGACTCATCCCAATGACAGTCATGAAGATCAAGAAGATGATGAAGAAGTGGAAGAAAGATAAGACATGAAGAAATCCTCAAGACAAGTCAAGAGGGATCATAAAGAAAATCAGATCATTGGAAACAAAGAAAGTTATATTCTCAAAATGAGGAATCTAAGAGAGTAGCATAACCATGAAGATGTAGTACTCATATCCATGGTTGAACCCAATAATGTTGCGAGAAGCTAGCAAGGATCAAAATTAGGTGGACATCATGAATGAAAAGCTTGATCGGATAGAAAGGAATGAAACCTAGGATCTTTTTCCAAGACCTAAGGACAAGGATGCGATTGAAAAAAATGGGTATTCAAAAATAAATTAAATGAAAAAGGAGAAGTGATAAGAAATAAGGCAAGACTTGTGTGCAAAGGCTATACACAAATGGAAGGAATAGACTTTGATGAAACATTTACACTAGTAGCAAGGATGGAGCCAATCAAGCTTTTTTTGACATACATGGCTTACAAGAAAATTAAAGTTTTCCATATGGACGTTAAATCAACTTTTCTCAACATGATTATCTAAATGAAGAGGTACATATTGAGAAACCTAGTCAATTTTCTCTAATAGATGAAAAATATTGTGCGCACGTTAAAAAAGATTTGTATGGACTCAAACAAGCTCTTAGAGATTGGTATAGTAGGTTGGACTCGTACCTCATCGACGAGGTTTGAAAAGGTGTTGCTGATAGTAATCTCTACATCAAAGGAAGAAGGAGATCATCTGCTCATTGTCATTGTGTATGTGGATGATATTATATTTGGAGGAGATCATGATAAGATGACTTATGAATTTTATGATATGATGAAAGAAGAATTTGAAATGTCTATGCTTGGGGATCTCTCATTCTTCCTAGGCTTACAAATTAGTCAATCAAACCAAGGTATCTTCATATCCCAAACCAAATATATCAAAGAAATGTTGAATTTTTATGATGGAAGAATGTAGACCTATAAGAACACCAATGGAAGTGGAATTTAAGCTAAGCAAAGATGAAAACTCACCAAAAGTTGAAAATACTTTATATAGATCCATGATAGGCAGTCTTCTCTACTCCACGGCGTCAAGACCGATATTATGCAAGATGTGGGCCTTGTTGGAAGATTTCAAGAAGATCCAAGGGAAACACAATTCAAGAAATTCAAAAGAATTCTGAGATATCTCATGGGAACACTTGAATATGGACTTTGGTACCCCAAAATTAATGACTTGTGTATACATCTAAAATTTTGACATGCTTAATCACAATTAATCCATCCAGTAAATATCCCAACATCATCCATATAATAATTAATTGTAAGATTAATTATTATTTTATTATTATTTAATCCGTTTTATCATATTTATCATATTTCCTCTATTTATTGTTATTTATCATTTATCCAATATTCCATCATTTCATTATTAATCCTTTTAATTCATCATCATATCCCATTTTATCATTAATCAATTTTATTTCATTATTATATCATATTATCTTATTTTAATCCCCATTAACATTTTATAGGAATTTAATATTCCTACATCTCACCTACCACCTACCCTACACATCCCTACACCTAGCCTTTCCATCAAATCACATCCATAATCATCATTAATCAACCTAATCTAATCCTAATCTAATCACATTCTCACACCTCGATTATAGAGGCTTATATTTCTAAAAGCCTCTCTAAACTTCCCTTGATTAAAAATTCAAAAAAACCTCCAACTCTCCATGGAAACCTCTCTCGACTTCTAGAGATTTCTACTCTAGAATCCTCCATTCTTCTCATCAATCCTCCACCATTGATCTCAATCCAACTTGGCTTAATCCTAGCCATTGAATCCTCCACCCATTAACTATAAATTGAGCTCTCCTCCTCCATGAGAGCTAGCTTAGAACAATATTTCAAATCCATATCAAAGCTTTGCTATTTTTTTCATCAATAATTTAATCTTATCTTGATCAATCCATTATTTATCCACAATCAAGCATCATCCTTATCAATTATCAAGTCAAATCAAAGGGGAGTTGTTACCCAAGTGTCTCCAAAATCTAAAGCAAGTAATCAAGTCCAATCAATCCTCGTCTAAGACAAAATCCAACACATCAAAGGATAAGCTTTGTAACTTGTAGGCAAGTGCAGGTATTTATCTTTTCTTTCCTTTCCATTTATTGCTCTATCTGAAGTTTTGTTTGAAAAGATTAGATTAGGGAAGCAAGTTTGTTTGTTTTCTCATTTTCAACTCACTAATATTTTCTTGCATTACATTTTGCACCTTTTGTGGGGCTTACCCCCTTAAAATTTTATTGGAATTAGTATCATTAAGCACTAAGAACAAGTTGTCCAAATTTTGTTAATTTTTGTTAAGATTTGACCAAAAAAAAAAATTCATGTCTCAATTTTGCTTAGTAGCGTGTTCATGACTTGGATCAAGCGTGTATATCATTAAACAACATGTTCTACACACTCTTTTGACTTTGTGTTTTTAGGGATATATTTCAGCTCATTTAGTTCTATAACTTGATGCATTTATAATTATTTTAGCATGTATACTTCTTGTAATAGTGTGTTTACATGTTATATTTCATTTGTGTAGATTGAACTCGTCGGGTCACATTGCGGTGCATTTGGTAACTATTTTAGTGTGTATATCTCCTATAATAACATGTTTATCTACTAACATTATGTCTATGTAGATCAGATCTCTTGTTCATTTTAACATGTATATTACTATTTTAGCGCTTTTATTTTCAGTAATAGTGCATTTACTCTCTAATGTTACGTATACATGCAAATTGGATCTCTTGTTCACATTTAGTGTGTATATTTTTGTTTTAGCACGTATATTTCTGTTTTAGAGTTCGGCGCATATATCCATATTTCAATGCATTTATCCTAAAACAATGTGTTTGACCCCTGAAAAGCACGTTTACTCTATAACAACGCGTTTATTTTAGTAGTATTTTTGCCATAATAACTCACATATTTTTCTTTCTAGTAGTATTTTCAAGATTCTAACACTCTGTTATTGCGGGAAAATTACATAAACAAGGAGAAATTCTACCGGTTTTAGCGTTTGATAAATAAATATATAAATATATGTATGTATGTATGTATGTATGTATGTATGTATGTATATATGTATATATATATATATATATATATATATGTGTGTGTGTGTGTGTGTGTGTGTGTGTGTGTGTGTATGTATGTATATATGTGTATATATATATGTATATGTATATATGTGTGTGTGTGTGTGTGTGTATATATATATATATCCAAACATTTTTGGTTGCGGGATATCAATTATATTTAGACTACTAACCTTTTTTTGTAGCATGAAGCAGTCTAAGAGCATTAGGGTTTTAATAAAAAAAAAACTATTAATCCTTTGGTTTAAAGGTCCCCTTGTTGAAGACCCCCATCATATAAATTTTAATTTTCATTATTTTGTGTATCTTTTTGTAAGTTCTTATGTTGTTTGTTTATATCCCAAAGAAGACATCGTGTATGCTCTCCTCTCACGTCCTAGGATGGTCTTGAGGATCAAAAGTAGTTAGTATTCCCTCCCTTTTTTTTTTAGGGGGTAACATGACATGTAAGTGACATCCACACACTTACCGTAGCCTATAAGTCTTGTGACTATGGGATTCACCTCCACACATGTAGACACACCCCATGTTTTGATAGGAAATATAAATTCTTGGAGAGCTGACGTTACTATCTAAGCACTTGCTTGTTTTAAGAGCAACGTGAAGTGAGGGGCTTCCACATCCCAATACCTAGGCCTTAGACAACATCCTTGCAACATGGACTTAGGCCCCACATACTATAAGGTATATCGAGGATGCCCCTAGTGAGCTTGTGCATCCTAGACTAGGCAACCTCTTGGCCGCATATTGAACTATAGTGCAAGGAGGCCACACTCCCTAAGATCACTTACTAGCTGACCCCACACTGGACACATAGGTGGAGAGCCAATTGTGGCACCATCATCGGTGTGTGGTATTAAAATTGGGCTATAGATTGATTACAAACCCACTTGACTAGTTAGGGTATGTGTTGCATGTTTTTGTGTGCTTGTGAATACCCCTAACCATCTTACCACCTTAAAATTTTAATCAATCAAACATCATCATAATTAATCATTCTTAATCACATAACCTAAATCCTAATCCCATCACGATCAATCTTAATCCAAAACCAATCACCCACACATCTTATCTAACCATGGCCTTTGATCCTCAATCCCCATCCTCTACAAACCAACATCCAAACCCCTACCTCTTTTCTAAATCCATCAATCAAGTAATCCCATCATCCCCCACCCATCAAAGTTAACCATCTCACTTTGACCATGAAATCCCACACACCATCCAACACATTAATAAAAATATCAAACTTAACATCCTACCTTAACCAACCCTCTCCCCGCCACCCAAACCAACCATCCCATGTCGATCCTAACATCCTAAAACCATTTAACAAATTAATTAAAAATATATGATATTGATCTTGATCAACCAATTACCTCCTAACCAAACCCATCCATAATTTCCCCAACCTAATATCTTGAATTCTCACCCCCTTGACCTCCCCCTTAAAGATCCCAAATCATCCCAATCCACACCTCTACCTAATCAACATAAACCACTATCCCCAAAATCCAATTACATTGACTTTGACCACCTCACTAACTTTTACCTAGACCAAATCCACCTGACCATCCCAAACCCAAACCTCTAAATCCCCTATCAATCATCATGACCCACACCTTCCTCCCATAAAAACTCATACACCATCATCCAAAACCTCAACTCCTAAATCTAATCATCATCAAACCTATCATCGAGTCCCATTCACGTATCCACAACAATCACAACAACTTAATCCTAAATCAATATCACCCACATCTCATCTTAGTCCTCCATCCTCATCACCCCAATCCAATCCTATGGACTTTCTCCTAGATAGTCCCACATCCCCTAAACCATCATCAAATTCATCCTCTAAGCCTATGTCATCCCCTCCATCACCTAAGCCCAATACTATCTCATCCACCATGACTTCTAAGTCATCCTCCTCCCCTTCTACCCTAATCCTAAACCATCAATGTGGATCATATTCCACCCTCATCATCTAATCCTATATTAACCCCTTCATCACCTAAACCTAACACTATCTTATCCTTTAATCCTATTTCAAATCTGCCATCCACCGATCCTACAAAATCTAACGGGACTCCTAATTCATTAACTACTAAACCTAACAAATCCAATACCAATACTCTCCCCACCCCATCTCCTACCTAACCCAATACGACTCTTATGCCACCTTCACCTACTTCACCCCCTAAATCAACCAAATCTAATGTGGTTCCTACACCCCACTCATCTCCCAAATCTCCTTCATCCCCAATATCACTCCGACCTAATGTGACCCCCATATCATGCCCATCCCCTTCATTAAAATGTATACCATTTGCTTCATCTACATCTACTAATCCCAAACAATCTAATCCTAAGACAAAAACACATACTCCAACCAATCCAAAATTAACCAAATTTACTTTGGCCTCCAAGCCCAAACAATCCACTTTGGCCCCCAGGCCTAATCCATCCCCTTCATCTTCTAAGCCATAACAATATAATCCAACTCATAAATCCAAATCAACCAAATCATCTCATAATCCACATAATCCTACACCTTTACTTCCTAATCCCTCCAAACCATTACTTCTTACTCCATCAAACCATTTAACCTAAACCACTTCACTCCTTTAGGAGAATCCTTAACCACCATCTTCCATCATCTAAAAACATTCAACATGATCATCCATCCCCCAATCAAATCATGCAATAAAAACCTTCCCAAACCATCTTGGTATCAGAACACTACTATTGTGACTTCCATCACACCCATGGACATTCGACCAATCATTGTATGTAATTTAGGTCTTATGTCCAAAACCTCATTAACTAAGGAATTCTTATCCTTGTACCTCTTTATCCACCACCTTTCTATCCCAATCCTCTCCCTAATCATCATCCACCATCCAAATCCCACTCTAAATCCAAACATCGTCAACCATCCAAATCTCATCATACATCCAAAATCCCTCACCAATCAAAAATCGAAACACATCTTACCTCCCATCCTTTGTTAAGTCCAGCCTCTTAATGGATGACAAATTATAACCCCTTAGTCTCATGATGACCACATGGCATCATCTTCCCCATCCACTTCATATCCTATATCCAAAAATATGTTCGCTAATATGAAACATCGAGGCAAAGGCTTAGGCATCCATGAACAAGGCATTCACAAACCCATCTCCCTTCATCAAAATCCAAGTCGTTTAGGCTTAGGGTATAAACCTAACACTAACAACGACCCTCCCACTACTCCATCACAACCCATTTCTACCACTCCTCTTGTTGATCCTACCATCCCAACCACTCAACCCAATCACAAATCATTTAATCCCCCTACAAATACCAAACACCTAAAAATGGATTGAGCACATAATTCGTCACCTATGCACAAATGTTATTTCCTTCTCACCATCCTCCTTCCATCCAACATCCAAATCCCTTTACATCTAATCCATTCTTATCCTCACACCTATTCATATCCTTTATCAATCCATTCATGTTAACTCTTGATCAGCTTGCTCACATATGGTGTAAGCCAATAGTGCTTACTACAATTGTGTGACCTTGGTCTATCGTTACCTCCAAAATTCAAGCACCATTGTCCTCCAAGAGATCCATGCACTTTAACACACTTAATCAACTTGTGGTGAAGACCCTTGGGTGCATATTTTGACACTCTAGCCAATGTCATCACTACACTCATTTCCATCCCCCCATTAGGCCACTAGTGATTCTTAACCCCTTGAGAGTTTTCAAGAGAGTGGAAGCTCTTTGTGCGAAAAAAAAATCCAAATATCAAAAAATTAACAATCATATCAAAATTAACAATATCAAATAAAATCCACCTCAAGATTCTCTCTGGGGTGTTTCAATGCAACTCTATAGGGGCTATGGATGCTGGTTGGTAGTAGAGAGCAATGTTGTGACAAGAATATGATGTATCTCCATCGAGGATATGGATGCTTGGTTGGCAGTGGAGCAATGCACGGCTTAACCTTATGTTCACCTTCCATCAGTATACTTGACTTAATCACTCCCCATACATTGGCTATTTTTTCTTCACATACTACCCATTAAGTCTTCACTACAAATTGTAATTAATCATCACAATCGCACAAACTTTGATCTCGAAGAGACATAGGGATTTCATGCTTCAGGAATTGTTTATACCCTGGTCACACTTTTGTTTAAGTCCTACTCTTTCCTTAAACCATGTGCCATTAGGCTCATCTTTTTCTCATCACTAATGTCATTTTCCTTCCATCCATCACATCCACATCATTTTTCCCTTAGGATCAAACATCCATGGGCAGACGATGATCCTTTCCTTTTCATCCAATCCTCCACGTTCCTTTCAAATTTGTATCATCATGATTAGGGGCATCTTCACAATCATCTATTAGGGGCATCATCCATTTTAGCCACCCCTTACTTCCCATCCTACCCTACACCTAAAGGCACATCGAACCCATTCATCCATCCACACAAAGCCACCTACTTTACACTTTAGGGCACATCACATCTATCCCTCAATCCATATTCCCTATCCCTAGGGTCATCTATTATCAATCATTCCTTATCCATCTTATCCTCTACCACATCCCTCATCTTATCTATTTATCTCTCATCCCACATCCCATCTAATCCTAACCAATTAATTGATCCTATCCTATCCATTTATCCTTCAATCCTATCCAAACCCTATCCTATCCAACCTATCAATTTCCCTCAATCCTTCCCTTTCATTCTACCCACACACATTTTGGGACTTATAGGAGAAATTCACATCCCACCTTACATTCCTTTTAATCCCCATCACCTGTCCCATCCAAAAATATTCATATTCAACATCCACAATCCAAACATCAATATCACAATAATATAAACATCCAAAATCCATAATCCACAATCCAAAAATCCAAACATTCAAAAATTTAAACATTAAAAATCCATACATCCAAATTCCAAACATCTAAAAATCAAAACATTAAAAAAAAATTAATGTGTGTGTTTATTTGTCTGCATTTTCATTTTGGCTGATGATATTTGGTCACTTTTGTTTATTTTTCTTGTGCACAATCCAATGAGATGATGACCATCTTTGATATTAATTTGTCCAATGATATGAGGACAAGGGCATTTGATAATTCAATAATCATGGTATTTATACCTTAGTCCATTTTTCTTTATGTCGCGTCAATCACAATTACTAATGATGATAATAGTGGGCACTTTTTGGTAGCACACCCCCTTATATCACCATCATTTAAACTTACCATCATCATCCTACCCATCCTCATATGTAATCAATCCTTTATCAATCACTCAATATCCACATTCAAATCTTATCATCTAAAAATCCAACATCCTCGAATCTTCAAATCCTACCCCCTAGACTGGGGCATCTCAACAACTAACATCTTCAAATCCAACGTCCTCAAAATCTAACCAACATCATCAAATCCAACATCCTTTAATCCAAAATCCTAACACTTCACCCTTGTCATACATCGTTGACTGGGGCATCCTATAATCCAAAATCCTCAACATCTCAACCCATTAAGCTGGGGCATCCTCTAATCCTAAATCCTAAATCATCACCCATGTCATACATCGTTATTTGGGGCATCAAAATCTAAAATATAATATCCTCAAATCTGCTAATATTCTAATCCCCATCTCCTCATCCTCTAATCCTCAAATCCTATAAGTCCTAAAATCTTATAATCTTATAATAATCATCCTCCAAATCCTCAAATATTCTCATCCTCTAATGCTCTCTCATCTACTAACTTGGGCCTCTCCTCTTTTGAGTGGTTACTCGACTCATTCCTTCCTGCCTAGCCCCTTGAGGGGCCATCATATCACCATCCTAACATCTTATCTTATTTTCTTTGAACCGTCATTGTTACACAATAACCATTCAAAGAGGGGGAAAATGTATACATAGAAAATGTCGACATGCTTAGTCACAAGGTTAATCCATCCCGTAAATATCCCAACATCATTCATATAATAATTAATCACAAGATTAATTATTATTATTATTTAATCCATGTTATCATATTTATCATATTTCCCCCTTTTATCATTATTTATCATTTATCCAATATTCCATTATTAATCCTTTTAATCCATCATCATATCCCATTTTATCATTAATCCCTTTTATTTCATTATTATATCATATTATCTTATTTTAATCCCAATTAAAATTTATAGGAATTTAATATTCCTACATCTCACCTACCACCTACCCTACACATCCCTACACTTAGCCTTTCCATCAAATCACATTCTTAATCATCATTAATCAACCTAATCTAATCACATCTCGCACCTCTAAATCTATAGAAGCCTCTCTAAACTTCCCTCTAATTAAAAATTCAAAAAAACTTCCAACTCTTTGTGGAAACCTCTCTCAAATTCTAGAGATTTCTACTCTAGAATCCTCCATTATTCTCATTGATCCTCCACTATTGATCTCAATCAAAATTGGCTAAATCCTATCCATTCAATCCTCCACCCATTAACCATAAATTGAGCTCTCCTCCTCCATGAGAGCTAGCTTAGAACAATATTTCAAATCCATATAAAAGCTCTATTATTTTGTTCATCGATCATCCATTTTATCTTGATAAATCCGTTATTCATCCACAATCAATCATCATCCTTCATCAATCATCAAGGAAAATTAAAGGGGAATTATTGCCCAAGTATCTCCAAATTCTGAAGCAAGAAATCAAGTTCAATCCAATCCTCATCCAAGAACAAATCCAACACATCAAAAGAGGAGATTTGTAGCTTATAGGTAAGTGTAGGTATTTTTATTTTCTTCCCTTTCCATCCATTTCTCAATTTGAATTTTTTTTTGAAAAGATTAGATTAAGGAAGCAAGTTTGTTTGTTTTCTCATTTTCAACTCACTAATATTTTCTTGCATTACAACTTCAACATAAAATCATATACAGATGTTGATTTGGCAAGAAGCGTTGATGATAGGAATAGTACAAGTGGTGGAGCATTCTTTGTTGGTAATTTCCTAGTATCTAAGTTAAGCAAGAAGCAATCATATATGACACTCTCAACATTTGAAGTAGAGTATATAGTTGTTGCAATATGTTGTACTCAAGTTCTTTGGATGAAGCAGACATTGGAAGATTACAAAGTGAAATCTTATAGCCAAATTTCTTGGCAAGAAGTGTTGATGATAGGAATAGTACAAGTGGTGGAGCATTCTTTGTTGGTAATTTCCTAGTATCTAAGTTAAGCGAAGCAATCATATATGACACTCTCAACATGTGAAGCAGAGTATATAGTTGTTGCGATGTGTTGTACTCAAGTTCTTTGGATGAAGCTAGACATTGGAGGATTACAAGGTAAAATCTAATAGCCCAATTTCTTTGCTCTGTGACATACTAGTGCTATAAGTGTCTCCAAGAACCTTGTGTTCCACTCAAATACCAAGAACATTCTAATTAGATATCACTTCTTGAGGGAACAAGTAAATGATAGAAAAATCAGCCTAGAGTATGTGAGCACAAAAGAAGAAATTGCAGATATCATGACAAAACCACTACCAAAAGCAACATTTGAGCACCTAAGGAATGAGTTGGGGGTCATTCCTGATCCCACCTATAACTAGAAAGTGTTGAGACAAGGTAAGGAGAATTCTCATGTATTATCAGCTCCTAATCGGTGTAATGAAATCTTCATGTGAGGGGGAGCTAGTCTGCTAGTTCATTTTGACAATCTTGGTTTGGTAACTTAGTTTTTACATTCTCTTTTCTAAGAGAAATTTCTTGAGAAGAGTATATATCATCACAGTACGCATAAGCTCAAGGGGATCATTGTTGCAGTTCATACCAAGTCATATGGATAAATTTTTTCGACATGGAGCAAAAGGTGCATCAAAATTTGTACAACTAAGTAAGAAGCATGAACCTAGGGGAGTTTCTTAAGGGAAGAACATGTATTTATCCATATTTTATGCACATTCATCATGATGCCATTTTCATAGATGTCAAAGGGAGATATTGAAATCGAAACCAACTTGTAAATGTTTTTCCCATTAAGGGATCAATGTTTTTGAGAGAAAGTTGCCATCAATGACAAAGGGGAGTTTGTTGGACCTTTGTAATTGATGTCGAGTTGCATTGATGGCAAAAATTGTGATGCGAGGGTTGTGCAAGTATCTCAAGGTCAACCATATGTGAAAAAGGTGTTAACAAGTCTGTAATAAGCTTTAGGAAGCAGTTCAAGAAAGACTCAATAAGAGAATTGTGAAGGTTGATTGGTAGTGTCAACTCTTAGATGATTAAGGATAAGTTCTAAGGGGCTTAATCAAGTTTTTGAATGTCACGGACATCGGAAGAAAAGTCGTTGAAGTCAAGTAGAAGCCACGAAGGATTAGTGAAAGCCTTGGTAAAAGAATAAATCCATGAGAAAAGAAGAAAACCCATGAAAGACTAGAGATATATGCGAAGAACAAGAAAAACCGCGAGGTAAAAGCACATAGCCGCAAATAAGGAAGAAAAGCCACCGAATACTAGAGAAAGTTCCAAGTAAGAAGGAAAGCCACGAGAAGTGCAAAATCCATGAGACATGAAGGAAAGCCGCAGATGGCTAGAAAAAGCTTCCATAAAAGTAGAAAAATCGTGGATCAAAGGACAAATAATATGTTATACAAAGAAATAGTGAAGTGCGGATAAGTGATGTGATGGATGAACCTTAGAACAAGTTTGATTTATCTGAAAAATGAAGGTAATCAATAAAAGCTTTAAAAAGGGTCAAGGCGTATATTGTGGATTGTGTAACTTGTGCTTCACAAAAACACCAGACTCAATCTGAAATATCTCGAATTCCAGTTGTCGAATTTAATACTCTTTGACTTTGTGGAAAACTAATTACATCCTCTAGATCATGAAATCTAAAATCCTAATTTCTAGGCACTATTAAATATCAAAGAGGAAATGTGGATCATTTCTTTATCCTTGAATGATGAGAAATCTATTTTAGAAATTGTCTCATAAATGGCTCCTGAATTAATGGGTTAAATATTTAATTCACTCAAAAATAGAAGAGAAAATTTCCAAGCCGAATATAGAGAGAGTAACTCATGGGTAGGTGGAATTCAATTAATAAATGAGATTTTCAAACGATACGGAGGTGTGGAAGAGTGCATGACACACCAAGGAAGTGATGGAAAGTATTAATTGTCTATAAAATCAAAACTCTATCCAAATAAGGGAATTCCTCAAGTAAGACAAGGGGATGCACTCAAGTTGCAGGAGCAACAGAGAGGAAGAGAGACAAAAAGAGATCAGCCGGATGAAGTATTAAAGATCATATCAAATGAGAAGAGCATTAGTGTAGTTGATCCATTAAGCAAGATATTTCAACTCAAAGTGTAAATAAAGTGATAGAGCACAAAAATCAAAGACCCAAATTGAGTTTGAAAGACAAAGACAAAGAGATAGAGAATGCTGAATGTGAGAGCTTGAAAGAAAGCACATAAAGATAAAGAAAAGTGATCATAATCTATTGTGTAAGCAATCTCAATTCTAAGTGATCAATTCATTTGTAATATCATATTTCTAAGTGGGTGCTTAGATTATAGGGGTGGGTGCTCCTTGCAAGTTGGAGCTTGCTAAAATATGTTGAGTGGGTGCTCAGTTATCTTCAAGTGGGTGCTTGGAGAATCTGAAGTTGGTGCTTCACAGGTTGAGTGGGTGCTCAACTGAAACCAAGATATTGTATGCTTTGGAATTGGTGTTCCTAATAAAGCCTTGGTTTCAAAGTGGGTTTTTATCTCAAAAGGGTTTCCCACTATAAATTTTGTGTTCAGTGTTATTATTGTTTGGCATATGTTTGTTTAAATGCTCATGGTATATTTTGCACTTTATTAAATAATTATTGATTGGTATTGTTTGAAAAGTTTTACTTTGTCTTGATTCACCCCCACTATCAATGCTTGTGATCTCTAACAATTTCTTCTCCCATCATGAGTGATTTTTATATCATATTGGCAAGGCCTTCCTAGCAGCACATGGCACACATCCATAGGTATAACATCACACAACACTCTATCTTTGTACCTTCAATTTAAAAATCAACCCAACACTATTCATTGACTAACACTTGTTGTCCTTTGTTTAGCCAAGAAACTTTGTATGGTGTGGGATGAGGTATCTTCTTCAAACCTAATTTGTTAACCATTTCAACTGAAACTAAATTATTTGTGCTACCTGAATCTATGACTAATTTACAACACTTACCTTGACTCTTGCATGTTGTTATGAAAAATGACTTCCTTTGAGGTGGTTCCTTGTCCTTTAGTGTCTTAATCAGGATCCTTCTCATGAGTAGAGATTCTCCTACCTCTAGTTCTTCTACCAATGAAGGTGAGAAAACACTCTCTTCTTCTCCACCTTGCATAAGTTGAGTTTTGCATTCATTTCTTGTATTGTGTGTAGGCTTCCCTTCAGGCACTCCCATGACATGTGACCTATTAATTTGTTACATTTGTAGCACCTTCTAGTGAAGCTTGTTGTTCTTCTTCCTCTAGTTCCATATCCACCTCTAAAGTATGGTCTTCTACCTCTAAATCCACCTCTAAAATTTGTAGATTGCTCTTGCTAAGATTGGCTTGATTCACCTTGACTTATATAGGTTTGTCCTCTTCCTCTAAGTTTTAAGATACCTTTGAAACTTCTAGCTCTTCCTCTATTTTTTTGAGTGTGTCTTATGTTTAATTTGTCTTCAGATTTTAAGGTAAGAGGGTAGTACTCTTCTAGGTTTCTAATACTAGCTAGGTGAGTTCATCTTAGATTTGAAACCTTATGCCATTCAAGTACCTTGCCAATTTGTTAGTGTCATCTTCTATATGGCCTGATCTAATGTTGAATTTATAAAATTCCTTTGTGTATTCCTTAACCCCCATATCATTTTGTCTCAGATTTTGCAACTACCTATACAAATTAGTCATATAATCAGCTAGAAGAAACTTACCTTTGAGTTTAACCACCATTTTGTCCCATGACTTGATCTTGGGCTTGTTGTTATTCCTTCTCTCCTCCTAAACATAATCCCACCATATGGATGCATGTCCCTTGAGATTTGTCCTAGAAAACTTGACTTGCTAATCCTCAGGTACATTCTCAAAATAAAAATACTTGTCTAGTTATGTTATCCAATCTAGAAGTTCTCCATTCAAACTTCATACATAGCTAATGACTCCATCTAAGGCTTAGCTCCTTCATTCTTCACTACTTTCAATGCAGTCTTTCCAGCCCTAACTTCATCAGGGATCTCTTTCTTCTTCTTCTTATTCTATTTTTGTGGTCTCTGAACCACTTCATCCTCTCTATATCTCAAGTCTTTTGTCTTTACTCCTCTCCTCCGATTAGCCTCCACTACTGCAAGTCTAACATCATAGTTATCTCTCATATTCCTTATCTCTTGAAGAATGATTTCACCCATTTGATCCACCATTGTTCTTTTTTTCTATCTATTGCTACTCTCTCTCCTACTAGATTTCTTCTTGGGTTCCTCCTTAGTGGCATCTTGCTCCTTGTTTCAACTTGTCTCACTTCTCAACTTCTTATCCTTTCATCTTCCAAGTGATTTACCCACTCTAATACCAAAAATGATGTAGAGAGGTTTTCAAAATGGGTCACCTTTCTTACTCTTAGATGTGTGATTGTTGTCACCCTTTCCTCTTGAGACTTTCACTTATAATTTCCAATAGTCAAGTGTGGCTCTTGAACCCTGTCACTCTCCCTTTATCTTACTACCTCTATGTTCTCTAGGTCTTGAAATACGCTTTCAATGGCTCAAGGATCCTTTTACCATTCAAGGTTTCTTAAGGTCTTGGAGCTACCTTCCCATTCAATTTGCGTGTATCATTAACTAGTATAGGATATCTAGTGTAGTAAAATTTCCATTGTTTACTATGTTATTGCACCAAAATCCAAACTAACTCAGTCTAATTTTGAAGAGGATCTTTGTAGATTTGTTGTTCTTCACACATTCCCTAACAAAATAAGGTCATTCTAACTCTTCACTAATGGTCTTTGAGCTTTATTGATGGTGTAGGGCTTCCAAAACTTAGGCGGTGAATTAAATGGCCGAAAACATGTGCTCTCGATCTATACAACTATGATCCACTTTTGTCACGATGTTCTCCTCCCACACAAAATGAAATGGTCTGCTTATTTTTGTAATCAAATGACAACCTCCAAACAGAGATAGGTTCCAAATTTTAAGATTTTTCTAAGGTCAAAACATGAGTTTGAGGTTTTTCACTTGAAACCCTATTTGTAAGGTAAGCTCGATTGTATCACGACTTGAGAGGAAATATTTGACAATTCTTTACCCGTTTTAGATTCTTTATAAATCCAAACGCTTCAAGAGTTTTTCCTCATTTCCCATATGCCTTCTATGACTTCAATATTCCTTGAACGAGCCTAAAACTCATTTGCAATCGAATTTCTTTATGATTTATGTTATATCTTTACCTGAGCATCCACTATACATGAAATAGTATTGTTACTACTCAACTAATACATGAAACAGGAGATAGATGATAGTAAAAACACCGAGAGATCCTTTGTATTCACTTGTGATTTGACAATAGAATTTTTCCTGTGATTACACATAAAGCTTTACGCACGTACACACACACTCCCATACTTACACATATGACCAGGACAAAAAAATAAACTCCAAAAACTTCCCAAAAATACATACACTCTTCCACGACTCGAATCATTCTCCCTCTATAGTTACAAAGTTTTGAATCATACCTGGAGGGCAGTTATTAGTTTGTGAGCCATATTCCTTGTGTCATGGTTGTTACATTCAGTGCAATCTAGTAAGTAAGTAACTCTGCCAATTGTCGGGTTACCTACATGCTTTTATGAGCCCATGATGAAGGTCAGAGATTCCATGGTGATGACATTACATTATGAGGTATTATCGATCCTTAGGAGGACTCCATTTTCACAATTAACTCCAAATTGGTAAGACACACACACCAAACACACACACACCTTTGAATCCTTTAATTTGGAGGGAAGATTCATATTCAAAGTTGGAGTAGTCCTAACACTAATTAGACACACCAATTGAGGCACAAGGCCTAAGACACTCATCCAAAACTCCTAAACTAGGAACAAGTTAAGTTGAACACACACACTAACTAACTAATTAGCCAAGTGTGTTAATTTGTATTTTTATAGATGTCATTATGTCTTTTAGCTCACTTGATTGATTTTATCACCACTTATAAGTATACTTATTCATTCTTTCGTGTTTGTAGTGGATGAATGAATATCCATATGACAATGTTGCAATTGAGGTAACATTATGTTTTGTTGTACATTATTTTTTTTCAATTGATTGACTATATTAATGATGCATTGTTTATTTCATTATTCAATGGAATTGTGAGAGCTCATATTCAACTTTTTATCGTGCATAGGTGACACAAGGAAAAGAAGAAAACCTTAGGATTTTCCTTTCTAGTCTAATGTTTAAAGTGCCCCTACCTCCCTATACACAATTGAATTGCAGACACAATCTTCAACTTTCAACTTTTTGCTCTCTTTTAGTTCAAAATCCCTAATCTCACCAACATTGCCTTCGATTGCATTCTTATGTACAATATTCCAATAAGTTTATCTTTCAAAATTGTTTTCCACCAACTTTGGCACATGGAATTAAGGTTTAGTGGATGTTGGCACATGTGCATTTTTCCCTATAATATTTTAGATAATGAAAACATATTATTCATGATGAAACTATGTAACCAACACAACAACTTTACTTCCCTTACTTAATTGTTGTAGTCATTATAGGAGCTTCTATTACCCCAAAATCATTTTACTTACAATATTCTTTCATTTTAACAATCATGTTCTTTAACTCTATTATGTGGTATTTATATGTTTTGATTGTTTGTAGAATGAAGAGGAACAAAAAAACATTGAGTCAAGAAACATAAAATTCATATCCAATGTTCTTGATTCCATGCAATCCATGCATAATATGGTTCATGCTTCTTTTGATTTGGTAAGTAACATAAACTAAGATTTACATTGTTAATTTCTTCTATGAGTCAAATATAAAAATATTTAAATGTTTTTGTATGTTTCTTCAAGTTAATGTAGGAAATAATTTACATAAATCCTCGTTCATTTATGTAGAAACACAATAGTGAAGGTGATAGTGTGATGCTGACTTTCAAAAATAATCCATTCTTGCCAACAATAGGTGACCACACAATATCTTATTTATAATTTTGATAAAATTACTTTATAATTTATGTTTGCATATTTTTATTTACTGATATGCCCATTATTTGTAAACGTGTCGGGGAAAGATATTAAAGACTATTAAGTGTGTTGTTTTAGTTCACACACACCTTGCGCTTGATGATATTAAAGGAAATAAAAGAAAAATTCAGGGATGAATTGAAGCACGAAACTCCATTGCTATTAACAAACCATGAAGAAATTTGAAGAACTCTCAACTTTAATTCATTGATGTTGTGTTATTACCATCAATTGTATCATTGTTTGTAAAATACTTGCCAAGATACTCAGTTATGTCAAAGTGAAAATCAAGTTTAATGGTATGGTTTTTCTCCTTGAATGATAAAATTATGTCACATGCATATGTAGTGCTAGTTTTATGCCAAAACCCTATTTTGGCTCCTACTTTTGAAATGACTTGTAAAATGTAAGGAGTTTGGCTACTTTCATTAATATAATATCTAAGCTTATACGTATTTGTTGCAAAATAATTATGTACTCTTTTTTCACAAAACTATTATGTAACAAATCTTGTAAATTGTAACAAATATTTGTCCAAACTTCTACATAATAACAATCTTATTTTTGCGTTATGAATTTTATGTGTGTGTGTGTGTGTGTGTGTGTGTGTGTGTGTGTGTGTGTGTGTGTGTGTGTGTGTGTGTGTGTGTGTGTGTGTGTGTGTGTGTGTGTGTGTGTGTGTGTGTGTAAATAGGAACACTTTAATTATAATCTTATATTTATTACTTTGGCATGTTGAGAGGTTTCCTTCACTCGATTATTTGCCCTTATATCCTCGGTTTATTGAGATTGTGATGAATTATATCAAAAAATTAAGGTAGTTTACATTGAAGATATTGTTGAAGGCTTGAAAATGCACCAACAACTTTTGTGGGGTTGATTCTTGGTAAAATTGTTGGTAAACAAGTAACTTGTATTTGTGATGAATGATGAAAATGTAAGTGTAGGTGTGGGAATATTAATTAGTTAATTTTAGATCAAAAATTCAATCGAACAAGTCCCATATTTCTATTTCATTGATATTATTTATTTTTAAATCATTCTTTAAGATAAGAGTGTGTAGACACCTAAATTCTAATTTTGCAATCTTATTCCAAAACACACACAAATCACTCTCATTCTTGACAATTTCATTATAATTAGTGATTTTCATTAATTTATTAACGTTCTTACCACTTTAGCCAATTAACAACACTTTGTTGATTGTGCAACCCCTTTCGCATTAGGATGCCACTTTCTTTGTGAATCGTAGGTCAAGATCCCCTTCAAAATAGAGGCAGTTAGCAATTATAAGCTAATTAAGCCTATTTTTCCCTTGATTTGGTCAATATACACTACTATTGACTCAAACCCCTCTTCGACCACTCAAAATCACCTAGGTCACCTCCACAACGTTTCAAAAGCTTCAAAAGCTTATCTTAGCCTCTAGTTGACCCTAAGCGATTGATTAAGGCTCTCACATCTTAATCACTTGTTAATTCACTAATTGTGATTAGTAAATCTTAATCATTATTAGTAATTCTAATCTAATTTGAGCATTTTCAGTCCACATGCACCAAAAATTAGTTTTCCTCAAAGTGAAAACTATAAAAAACAACTCACCTCATTCCTTTATATTTTACACCATGCCTTAATTTACATATAATATAATAAATATGATTTATAGCCAAGCCCAATCCTTGCCTAAAGAATTTAACAAGGTTAGTAGATGGATATCCAAAATGACCATGAAGTCATTTGGAGAGGCCATTTCACCTTGTTTGGAGTAGCAACCATACCCATTTGATTTCCCTCTTAGGTCTATTTAGGCCCACGTTAGGTAATTGAACATATTAGTAGGCATGTTTAGTTAGATTTTGAATTGTATTCATATTATTTAATCATTCCTTTAAGCTTATATCTTAATGTTACATTCCTAGACTTATAGCCTTGGCTAGAGGTGGCAATGGTGTTAACCTTCCTTAGTTACTCATGTAATTTGCTTTGTAAAGTTTACGGTGTCATCTTTTAGCACGGCCTAGGTGGGACAATACCCCATTGCATTCATTTTTCAAGCTTTTAAACTTAGTTTCAAAGTTTTTTATTTCAAGTTTTCTAGATTAGTTTCAAGTTTTCTAGTTTAAATTCAAGCTTTTTTAGATTACTTTCAATCTTTCTAGATTACTTTCAAGCTTTTGTAGATTATTCTCTCAAGCTTTTTCGATTAATTTCAAAGTTTTTAGAGTAATTTTCAAAGTTTTGTAGATCAATTTTTCAAAGCTAGGTAGTTGTTTTAGCTAGATTAGTGGTAGAAATTGTGTTTTCATGTTCTTTGAAGGATATAGGGAAGCGAAGCCTGTCATAATTTTCCAAAATCCCAAATATTTGACATTTTTTCAAAAAATTCTCTCAAAAATCTATTTTTTAACACCTATAGGAAAAGTGCGCCTATGCGTGCGAGAAGTGCGCTTATGCGGAGAAAATGTTCTATGCATCTAGAGGTACACCCTTACTGACACTATTTTTTTATTCTAAGAGAAAAAGTGCTTGTGCATCCAGAAGTGCACATAAGCCTCACTAGATGTGCCTATGCATCTTGATTGTGTAAAACTTGGAGAGGAGCATCGGTGCATGCGAAGTGTGCCTATGCATCAAGGTAAAATTTTCTCAAACTTCAAAATTTCAAATTGGTGTTTTTAGGATTGTGGTCATTTCTTAAGGGTTTTTAGTTGTTGTTTTTGTCAATTTATTAATTTTAGAGAAATATTCCTAACAAAATTGGCTTAGGGTTTGATAGATGATATGTTTTCATACTTTGTTTTGAGTTTGGAATAGGGTTTTGTATGCTCTTCTCTTGCACCTAGTGTGATCTTGAGAACCAAAAACACCCCTAAACCACTTTTTGCTTCTTGGGAGTAAGTAGGAACAATCATCATTCATTTTTTTGCTTAAGGGAACAAACTTGCATTTTTTGACATATACTTGATCTTTTAGTTTAAGAGATTTTTCATTTGATAAACAATCAAGACTAAAATTTGTGTATGTTCTTCCCTTGCACCTAGTGTGATCTTGGGAATCAAAAGCAATTTTAGTCTTTTATTAAGAAGCACTTAGATTAATTTAAAATAAACCTTTTTTTGCAAAGTTTGATGGGATTTAGTTGATTTACAAAAATTTTCCATTGTTATATTTCTATGATATTGTGAATCTTTTTGAACTACTAACCATTTGTGTGAAGTACCCAAAATGCTTGTCAAATAAAGAAGGGCTCTCTTCAAACCAAAATTCTAACATTCATGTGTGATTGTAGGTTTCAAAAGGAGTGCGACAAAACCACATTAAATTTAAAAGATAAAAAAACACACCACAATCATTACATTGTATTTACAGGTTTCGATTCTGAGCTACGACTCGTCGCATAACTAGGATATAACCCTTTGGCATAATCCTTAAGCTCTACAACAATGGGGGTGGTCTAGGAACCTAAATTAGTTCACGTAATATGGAAGCTTGTGAATGAAACAAGAAATTGATCCACACTACCGACTTGATTAGTACACCTAATAATTCACTCAACGAGACTATGTTCTTAAAATATTCTCAAGAATCTTGAGGTGTGAAACGTGCCAACAATTGGTAAAAATATTGAAACTTACAACATTTTTTCTCAAACATGTAGTAATAGAAGATCCTTTTTAACAATTTGGGTTTTGGATTTCATCGATAAACTAAATCCACATTCTATCATAGGTTAATTAGAGTTAAAACTCCACTCATATGCCAATATGAATACATGTGACAATCAAGTCAATAAAGAATTATATGTTTAAATTTAAAGCCACTGCATTAACTAATATGTTATTTGTAATTGTAAACTTTGATGCCAAAATTTGAATTCAAATTAAAAATGAAATAAAATCAACATATCGAATGAAACCATGTACAAAACTTTAGTAAATATTTCTATTTCAAGGTTGATAACTACAACTTGTAGATGAAATTAAAAGGAACGATAAGAAGATTGTTCCATGTTGTGAAGATCTCATATGATAATAGCACACCACATTAGATTTGTAAAACAAAAGAGCTAAAATATCATATATGGAAATCCATCATAATCCATTATTCTCAATACATTAGAATTGAATTGACTTACATTGTTCAATAAGAAGGATGTACATATAGGAGGGAAGTGCAACTACTACCTAGATTAGTGGTGAAAAACTCCCACTAACTCATATTGGTAGTTAAATTAACTCCAAAATACAAGCAAACTAATTCTACATAAGCTGGAAAGCTTGTTGGGGTTAATCACAGCAGTTGTACATATTTATTTAGAATCTAAGCATACAAGTAATAAATACATAAATAAACCAAAAGAACAATACACAAGATATAACATGGTTCACCCAGTGTGGGCTACATCCACCAAGAAACAACCAATATATTATTCCAGAGGATATACAATTGAAGATCTGCAATCTTCCACACCTTACACGATGTACAGTACTTTTCCTCTCACAAGCTTCTTTGAGCTCTCTCCAAGAATTTCTTCTTACAATTCATTCATTCTAACATCTAACCCTAGTTTTCTAGCTTATATAAGCATATACAAACTTAGGGCACTTTAGCTATACAATTACAACCCTTAGATCACATTTTAATCAAAGGTTAGATCTAATTCCTATGAATTAAATAAAACAATCACGCACAGGTAACCAATGTCGGTTATCCCAATCAATGCGAGTTGGTACGCTAGGTGACCTACGCCGGTTAGCTTGACTAACGTTGGTTACTATGTAAACCTACAAGTTGTAAATAAGCTATTTGTGAAGCAATTCAGCTCCACATCTCAACAAAGCTAACTCAACACAACTAGTAAGCTAACTCCACATAACTAGTACACCTAAGCAAGCTAACCCAAACAAGTGTAGGACACGCATTTAGACACAAATAAATGTAATGCAAATATATCATTATATTATTGCATTGATGGATTACGCTTCACACGTTTCACACATTAGCTACATTTTCTTATCACACAAATGCTTGACAAGCGTTTCTTCCATCATACAATAATTGAGTCTACCTCTCTCTCTCTCTCTCTCTCTCTCTCTCTCTCTCTCTCTCTCTCGATGAAGTGTATTGTTGAATCCATCATCTACAAGTCTAAATGGTTGTGACAAAGGATGTTACATACCTAACATGGAAGATATTTGGCTTCCCCTCAATCAGTTTGTTGTTTCCACAAGTGTCTTCTTTAATAAAGTAAGAAATGACTTGTTTAAAGGACCATCAAATATTATCTAGTATTGTTATGATCCTCCTCACTTGTGGGCTCAAGTGTTCATCTTCTTCATTTACAACATGTTTATCTTATTGCAAAACATGCATAGAGTCTTCACATGTATTTGTAGGATTCCAAGCTTGACCAAAATTATCATCAACCACATGGTCATCTCCACATGCAATATTTGGAGCACAAAATATACGTTGGAGAACATTACAAATTAGTAGAATAAATCATACATTTGAACACAAACCAAAAATTATAGAATTTATATACAATAAAGTACTGTGTTGTCCAAAATCCTACTTAAAACCATTAAAGTTTTTCTTTTGAATACTCTTTCATCAACATTAAATTTTTCTCTCATATATAATTCTCTTTATATCCATTCTTTGACAATCCACATTCACACATTGAAAAATGTGGGCTTTGATACCATACTTCATAGTGAGAAGTTTCATCCGAGTGCTACAAACTCATGTTAGGTGGTGTCCTCATTTCACCCCTGAAATCTAGGAATACCCATTTAAAAAAATCGTTCTTTTAAAATAAAGGGTTTTTTGTGTTTGTTTTTCCTGTAGTTGTTTGCATATATCTAAGGTAACCCCAGAGATCATAAAAGCCAAATTTGACAAATACCCATATCTTTAAAACTCACTCTATCCCTTCACTAGGTTTTGTTTGAGAGAATTTTATTTATTTATTAAATAAATAAGTTCTTTTAAAAATATATTGAGCTAAAATTGGAGAATTAAGGTTATATAAAGCACTTCACCCCATCATTATTACTATAGAACATTCATTGGGGGAAGAATTTTTACTGAGATCGGCTAATTGGAGGAATTTTTGAACAATTGCTCACTTGTTTATTTTGTTTTGTTTTGTTTTAATTATTTTTATCTATGTTTTGGTTTGTTTTTCTCTAGAAATTCCCATAGCCTATTCATTCTTCTCGCCAGATCTTTCCATGGGCCTAGGGTTTTGAAAATTTATCTAGTATTAATATGTCTATAGGTGATCAAAGCTTGGGATTCTTTCAGAAAATTGCAAGAAGTCACTTGGTCCAAAAAGGTGCAAAAATGGATTTTATGAAAACAAGAAAAATATTGTCATCAATGTGTAGAACTTGAGAAGATATGCACTTTTAGAGAAAACGACACCTAAAATGGAGTCACGGAATGAAAGTTATGGCACATGTAAGTTTTTACGGCTACATCTTCTGGACCCTTTCCAAAAATGGCAAATTCTATTTCATCCATGCAAGTCGCACCTTTTTGAAGGAAGACTTTAAGCTACCATCATGGGAATTTTGGTAGTGGCAGGTAGGCGGGAATTTCTTACCTACCTTATAGGGTAATTTTTCCCATGAAGTCAAAGTCACTTAAGTTGCAATGGGAATATTAGAGGTGGCGGGAGGCAGAAGGAATTTCTTACTTGCCTTACAGGGTAAAAATTCTCATTATAAAAAAATCACTTAAAGCACCGATGGGAATTTCTTACCTGCCTTGCAGGGTAAAAATTCCCATTATGAAAGTCAAATCACTTAAGTGGAAGAGGGGATTTTTGGAGCTGCAGTGCAAGGTGGAAATTCCCATCAAGTTGACTTCTTATTTTTAGCAATTCCTCTTGCCAAAAAGTGTGACCCACCTTGGGTGAATAACAATGCATTTAATAATATTTATTAATGGTTTATTCACCCAATTTTGGCGCCATAAATAGAAGGAAAGTCAATGCAAGTGGAAGAGCTAAGGAGAAGTCAAGGATGCATGCTAAAAATAAATAAAATAAATTATTTAAAAAGCAACCAACAACATGCAAACTTGGGTGCCCAAATTGGATGAATAAACATGGCTATTAATTAATTAAATTGCCAGAAATAGGAAGAGGCAATTATTAAAAATAGCATGTTGGAGGTTATATAAGCATGGGACACCATAAGGGAGAGACAATTAATTATTTTTATGAGGATTGCAGCCCAGACAGGTTTTGGCGCCAAAAGAAGGAGGATTTTGCATTAAAGTTTATTTTCCATTGTTTGCCAGGGAAACTTCCAATTTTGGCACCTAGGGTTGGAA
This sequence comes from Taxus wallichiana var. yunnanensis, assembly GCA_018340775.1. NCBI lineage: Eukaryota > Viridiplantae > Streptophyta > Pinopsida > Cupressales > Taxaceae > Taxus > Taxus wallichiana. Next base: position 14,049,690 of record CM031242.1, on the reverse strand, counting down.
TAGCCTAATTTTGGTCATTATGAGCATCTGCATGTTGGTATATGTGCTCGGGTGAATTAAATAATATTTTTGCTTGCTTTGCATGCAAGCAAAACCTCAAATTTTAGGGCAGCAAGCTTTATATGCAGATTTTGGTGATAAAAATCAAGTATTTGTGTCATGGACTCCATCTTTGTCTGAATAAAATTGTAGGTATTCATCACGAAGTGCTCAAATCAAATGTCAGGTACATTGAATATATCTTTTAAATCTGAAGAAGTTTGTCAGATCTGCACAAATGGATCCAATTGCAAGGGATTCCGACAGAATTAAAAGAAAAAGAGCTTAGACAAAGATTGTTCCAGCCATGTTGAAGCATGATGAAAGAGAAAGATCAGAAAAATCATACATAGCTTCTAGATTTGTTGAAGTCAATGATGAGACATAGGCCATGAACCATCACTAATTTAATTGACAAATCCAGATCTCATAATTACAAAGGCTTCCAAAAAAATTCATCCTCTTGTTTCTAATGCATCCCGTGTAGAAGTTAGTGCATGGAAAATTCCTTCCAGGATCTTGTGCATGTGCTCCCAATCTTCCAGTTGAAGCCTTCATTGAATTTACTTGTATTTGCATTCACCTAGAGTGCTTTCCAGAATTTAAAATTGCTCATATGCAATTAAAAATAAAAATGATGAGTTTTGTCTAAATTATTTACGAAAAACATTGCACTAGTGCATGTACTAAAAAGAATTGCAAAATCTTCAAGGATAGAAGGGAAGACAGGTGAAAAGGCAATGCATGAACAAATCACAGTCATGCATAACTTCCAGATCTAGTTTGGTGAGAATCAAAGGCAAAAGATTTAACCGCATGTAGAATATGGAAGAAGAACAAGACTGGGAGGGTTGCAATTTCTTCTTATTTCTTTTCCTTTTTCTTTTATTTTCTCCGACAAAGTAATTGAGCAATCAATTAAATTATAAAACTTAAGTGATTGGTTTAAAAGTCATTACTTGAAGAAGTCAATTACTTGGAAATAGGTGGTAGACATGCAAAATAGAAGGTTCTATTTTTCAATTATAAATCATGCATGTCATGCAAAGAGGAATTCTAGGAGGAATATTGCTAATTGTTTCCCTTTTCATAGCTTCCACATGCGGGAATTCATTTAAAGCTTCTATTTGTAATTGCCCTCTATACACTATAAATAGAGGAAGAACCTACGAGTTAAAGGAGGAGAATTTGTAATCAGCATTCTTGTGTTCCAGACTTTGAGCTGAAACCCTTGACAACTTTTTGAAAGTTGAGGAATAGAGAGGAGGTAGATTTCTAGAGAACTTTGTGTCAATGGTGCATTTGTTTCTTATTTATTTTTAGATCTTTGCATAAACTTTGTGTTATCTTAGATCTGGATCTGAAACTTTCCTTTGCTTTAAATTTTGCATTTCAATATCTATTTGTTTCATCTATGTGCATGTGACTAACTATGTCAACTCTTGGTTAGGTTACACATCTCATTTCCTTCTTCTCGTATTTAATTATTTCGCTTTCTTGCACATATTGCTTACAGTGGCTTACTTGCTACAAAATTGCCTAGCTATGGTTCATGAGCTACGCAGTTAAAGGAAAACCAATAGATAGATATTAGGAAATATAATTGACAAAATCTTACATGAGAGCCTCACCGGTAAATGAGGGAGATTTATCTCATGACTACCTAGGTTTTCAGCTGTGCAGAAAATCTAGCCAACACTAGGCATGGGTCGGAGATATAGAAGGTGACATAATAATCAAGAATGGATTATGCATGCATCCATTTCTTATTTTCTATTTTCTCCACTTTGAAGTTACAGTAGAACCTAATTTCCTTACAACATTGATGATGCAGAGCAAAAATAAAACTTTTTCATATATTCGATCAACAAAATAGTTCACGACAACAACATCCACTTAGCTATGCAAAAGAGGAACCCATACAAGCCTAGAATGGCTTACAAACTTGCACAACTGACTAATATCACATAAAGGAACTTTACCATCACCATAACTTTCTCCTCATCTTCATTCATTTCCCATTCATCCATCAAATCATCAAGTTTCATGCAAGTTTTGTGTACACTCACCTTCTTAGAATGGCTCTTCACTTTACTAGCTTATTTCTTGTCTCTAATCCAAGAAAGATTTAGTTTCTTAGCCTCAATAACCACTTCAATGCATCATACCCTATTATTCACTTCAAATGATTTTTTAATCAACAATATTTTCATCTCGGATAACTCAAACATCAAGTTTTACCATACCTGACCCTAAAATTGTCTTTAAGTTGTTTTTAAGATCCAAAAATTTGCCACACATTTTTTGTCATGAATAAATACTTGTACGGTTTTCAAATATCTAAACCATTAAAAACCCACTTGCACAATGATCTAAAAATTCTAAATTCCAAATTTCATAACTAAACTCCTCAAAAGGTGGTATATTTACTCACTTTACCAGAAAACAATATGTCAAACAATTTGTGTGCATCCTCAATCAAGTTGGGAAAATGTGTCATAACTCAAACATTACTAATCATCAAGAAAAACTATTGAAAACCCATTTAAAAAATGATGTTATCCCCATATGGTCCAAATTTCAAGTCATTTGGATAAAAAGAAAATTTATGCTCACTAGTATGAAACATATCATTAACTTAAAACACAAAAATAGAGTAATATTACCTTATCATTGTATTTTCATACAAAACATGATATTCCATTCCATTTTCTCCCTCCTACCATGAGAGAATGGAATAAAAATTAAATGCCACACTCCTATATTCAAACTATATATGATATGTAACTCCTCATAGATGCTTATGATTGTCACATTGTGACCTTTCAACTTCCATCTACCTCCTAAATGTATAACTATCCTTTTTACATCATTTTTAAGCATCTTAATGATGCTCAAGAACATGAGACTCATCACACATGTCTTTCATCCTAATATGAAACCTATAAGACTCTAAAAACACCTAATAATCTCTAACACACTTGAAGCACCTTTTACAAGACCATATGCTCATTACATGCCTTTAAATTTTCAAATTCCCTTTTTGGAGGGAAAACACAAAAGAAGGATAATTAATATTCCTAATCTCCACTGTTAGCTTGAAAAGACTCACATGAACCATTAGAACCCCTATAATCTCTCTCAAAACTCATATTGACTCCAAGAAACAAGAAATTTGATTTTGAAGGTCTTCTTATGGATGCTCCTACATCATACTCCCATAGTGGAGAAAAATCATGCATACTCTTTGTTTGATTTCTCTTGTCTTCATTTTTATGGTTTTTCTTGTCTTGTGTCTTCTCTTCTTACTCTCAAATGTCATTAGTCTGCTCATATCCACTGGGTCCCATGTAGTTGTCATTTGTCTTCCATTTTCCTTTACTCTTCTCCATTTTTCCTTGATCTTCACCTTCACTCTCATCATCTTCAAGTCTCCATGCTTGATACTGCATATACAAATAAAAAAATTGTAAAAATATGTTGTTATTCTCTCCTTATGTTGTTTCTCCTCCACATACAATCCACATAATCATCATTTCCTTTTTCAAAAGCTTCATGTTCTTGCTCATTCACTTGTTCATTTTCACTTTCCACCACTTCAAGTTGTCTTAATCCTACATTTTCATCCTCATTGTGTTCAGTTTGACCATTATATTCCCATAAAATCACTGCATTCTTAGTCATATCTGCATTTTTCACCTTGTTATCCATCTCATCTAGTAAAATTTGCAAAATAACATTCATATCATCTACAAAAACTTATTTTCATCATGCTCATCACCTTCAAATGCACAATTAACATCATTTTGGACAATTTCAAGGAATTCACTCACTCCATCTTCAATACCAAGCAACATTTCATCAACTTTACTTACTTTGCATTCACCTTTGACTTGATTTTCTTCTTTGTCCTTTGAAAAATGTTTATTTGTTATAAACCCATCCTCTTGATTTTTGTCAATTTTGATTTCTTCTTATAATTTGCATCACATGCCATTATACCTTCTTTTTCATGACAAATTCAAACCATACCTTGATTAATATCTCATTATCTCTGTCAACTTCTCTATATTTTCTCTCAAATTCTTTATCTCTTCTTCCATCCACTCTTCATGTTTCCTCTGTTCTTCTTTCTTCTTGGCTTCTCTTGCTTTCTTTCTCTCTATTTCTTCTTGTTTGTTCTTGTGGCTAAATAGCTTCATTAACTCTCTTACCAACTCTTCTTTATCCATATCTCTCTTACAAGTTTGTTTCACCTTTCTTTTTCTCTTCCATACCTCACCTTGGCCTCACCAGGTCTTTTGGTGTCTTCACTCTCTCTTCTTAACTTCACACTTCTCTTCACTTCATTCTTCACATGTCATCTTCGTCACTACACACACTTCCACAAAATGTTAGCCACAAAAGTATATATTCAACTCTCAAACCAAATCACAACAAAAATCCACACTCTAATACAAAATTATCCAAAGCAAAAATAAAACTTGTTCACATATTCAATTAACAAAAGAGTTTATGAAAACAACATCCACTTAACTCTACAAAAGAGGATCCCATACTGATCCTATAATGTCTTAAAACTTGCACAATTGACTAATATCACATCAAATAACTTTACCATAACCATAAATTTCTCCTCATCTATCATTCATTTCCCATTCATTCATCTACTCATCAAGTTTCATGCAAGTTTTGTATGCACTTGCCTTCTTAGAATGGCTCTTCACCTTACTAGCTTGTTTCTTGTCTCTAACCCAAGAAAGATTTAGTTTCTTAGCCTCAATAACCACTTCAATGCATGGTACCATGTTATTCACTTAAAAATATGTTAGAACCAACAATAGTTTCATCTCAAATAACTCAAACATCAAGTTTTACCATACCAACCCCAAAATTGTCCTTAAGTTGTTCTTAAGATCCAACAATCTGCCACACATTTTCTGTCATGAATAAATCCTTGTAATATTTTAAAATATCTAAACTATTAAAAACCCACTTGTAAAATGATCTAAAAATTATACCTTCCAAAATTCATAACTTAATCCTCAAAATGAAATATATTTACTCACTTTACTAGACAGACATTATGTGAAACAATTTATGTGCATCCTTAGTCTAGCTAGGAAAATGTGTCATAACTAAAACAATATTGATCATCAAAAAACAATATTGAAACCACATCTGAAAAATTATATTTATCCCCTTATGGTCCAAATTTCAAGTAATTTGGATCTAAAATGAAAACTTTATGCTCACTAGTATGAAACAAATCATTAACTTAAAACACAAAAATCAGAGTAATATTACCTTATCATTGTATTTTCATACAAAACATGATCTTCCATTCCTTTTTCTTCCTCCTACCACGAGAGATGGGATAAAATAATAACCACCACACTCCTATATACAAACTATATCTGATATGTAACGCCTCCTAGATGCTTATGGCTTGTCACATTATGACCTTTTAACTTCCATCGCCTCCTAAATGTATTATTACCCTTTTTACATCATTTTAAATCATCTTAGTAATGATCAAGCACATAAGACTCATCACACATGTCTTTCATCCTAATATGACACCTATAAGACTCTAACAACACCTAATAACCTCTAACACACTTGAAACACCTTTTATAAGACCATACACCCATTACATGCCTTTGAATTTTCAAATTCCCTTTTTGGATGGAAAACACAAAAGGAGGATAATTCAAATCGAATCTCCACTACTAGCTTGAAAATATTCACATGAACCATTAGAACCCCTGAAGCTCTCTCATAACTCATATTGACTCCAAGAAATAAGAAATTTTATTTTGAAGGTCTTCTTATGGATGCTCATGCATCAATTGACTCCACCAATAATATATAAAAACCAAAGTGTTTAGTTGATGTATCAGCCAATCAACCCTGCGATGAGATGCTTTTCGAATGGAGGATAACCACTTACTCTTAAGTATAGAGTGATATACCTCTATTGCAACATTTGTTTCTTTCCCAACATGTTTCAAAGTCCATAGATGTCTCACCCACATTCCAGTTCTTAGAAGCCAATGTTCCTTCCAATATTTAATAAATTTTATTTCTTCCTCAAATTCTATGACAAAATCTTGTGCCATTCGAATAACACTCTCCTCATTATTTGAATGGTGCATTATTTCCCCCAACCTATCAAACATTACACATCTTTTCTAATCTTCCTTAACCTTGCAACAAGATTTTCCAACCATGCCCTCCTTACAAGCCAACTACATAAGTATACTTTGCACCCAAAAACTTCTCTATATTTGAAAATGAATTTTATGAGAATTTTAAAATTTTGATAGCACAAAAAATATCTATAAGTCACATTTATATATTATAACAATATATGTAAAGAGTATCATATAGCCTAATAACATTGATTTCATTTATAGCATCATCTACCATGAAATCATTTAGTTTCCACTCAATCATATGGGCATGTGCTCTATTTAATAGATTTTTCATCCATTGGGTTAGGTCGCAAGTTGTAGTTCTTGATATTATGATCCATGCAACATTTGGGCACGCCCATGTGTTTGGAATCGAATGTAAGGATGGTATATGCATTTAACTATGGAGAATTGAAAAAGCAATAATAATGTGATTTAGTAGATTATTAGTAAGAAAATGTCATATATATTTTTGTAGAATTTTTTTATTGATGAGATTATGTAAAAGAGAATACCATCATTCCATTGTTCAAAAAGTGGATTCTATTACAAGCATGTTGTTATGGCCATATTTTAACATCCACTCAAGTTATTGTGGAATTTGAATGCCCATGATAAATGACACGTGAACATGTTCCTCAACATTTCCTTCATACTCTTGGTATTCAAAACATATATTTGGATTTTGATTTTTTCATACCCTCACATTATGGGCATAATTTTTATGAACATGTACTTTGTTGTTTTTATTTTTGTATCAATATTTTGAATGTCATGTGAAGACAATAAATCATCACATTTTGTTTTCCCATTAAACAAGGTCAACTTCTCATAAACCATTTCACTTTGTGCTTTTTTGCACAACATCGGTGACATTTCTAATAGTAATAGCTTTTATCCATTTTTAACTCTTACTAGTATGTGGCACATAATAAGCTTGTGTCCTTCAAATTCGTGATTTTTTTGGCCATGGAATGTATTACTATTTTTATCCACATGATCCATCTAAGGGTACGTGATAAGTTCATATTCACTTCTTTTACAAGAATTTGCACATTAAAATTGCATTGTGCAACCACAATTTATATGTTTACATCAAGTCTACTTCATGTCCCTCTAGTTGAAACCTTGGACTTATCATACGACATAACATCCTCTTATTTGAAGTCTTATGGCCCATAGGTACACCAATATATACAAAATTTCACTAAAATTTAGTCATAATAAAATAAATAACAAATTTAAAACTACGTTAAAAACATCACCTAATATTGCCATGACTTACATTATATAGGTGATGTATTATCAATTTGAACCAGATGTGTACTTTCCCTTATGGGGGATGAATGAATCCAACGTTTGTAATAACTTGTTGGAAATGATGTGTGTTGGCATTCCCCTTTGATAAAATCATCTACTTATCCAACTTCTATCCATACAAAAAAATATCCTTCCACTCCACGGTTATCTTTAACTTTGCTCCAAACTAAATCCAATGTAAAGAATGAACTTGAGGCCTTGGGCTATTGGTGAGTTACTAGTATTTTGTAATCATTAACACAAGTTCCATTCTCATTGAGTTCATTGGATGATTTCAATAAGTGGCCATGGGGACACCTTGAGGTAGGCATCAAACTTCTCCATATGGACTAAGCGAGAACATAGCGGGGCACTCCGAATGTGGATCGCTCGGTGGACATTAAGGACCCAAGCCCACCCCCATGTCCCACTTAGAGAAAATACTCCTCCACCACTCCAATTCATAGCTCTAGTATAATAAAAGTGTTTACCATATAAATTTTGGGATTCTTCTTTATATTGTTTCATGGTTATATCTTGCTTTTGGGATTCTTGTAGAAGGATGCGGGTCCTTTCAAATCCCCAAATTTACCTTTTCAAAAAAAATCCAATCCAGAGAATGGTCCTTCCATAGGACATTTGGAAAGAGTGTCTAACAAGCACTTCCACTTTGAGTCTCTCTAATTTTACATTGATATTAATAACACTAAAAATTATAGAAATTTGAAAAAAAAATTGCTCAAGATAACACACTATAAAATTAGATAATAACACTAACCATTTGATATTTATATTATAGTTGACGCTAAAATGATAAGACTTGCATTCACAAATGTTCAATATGAGTATAAATTTGTGTATCATGGGTAACAACATTATAAATTGTTGAATTGTTGTAATTGAAGCATCAACCAAATGACTTGGAAATTATTCCAAAATAATTGATGCAAATCACTTTGAATAAATTTATCACATGATGCATTTCAAAATGAAAATACAAAATGCAAGTTTTGGAGGTAACAAATTTTATTATATTCATAATGCTATGCAGTCCCAAAAAAACAATAAAAATGCATGTCATCGACATAACAACGTATTACGTGGAACAACAACATACTTTGATATAGATCTTGTAGGCACATAAAACTTTGGCATCACAATTTTATACAATATAATGAGTATATCTTGTAAGAATAACGTGTTCATTCATCATTTATTAGGGGTGACAATATAATACGTTGTTGAACTATTGTAATCAAAGTAGGAGGGAATGAATTGGAAATTATTCAAAAATAATTGAATGAAACAACTTTGAATAGATTTATAACACTATGTAGTGCAAAACAAACATTAAAAATTCATGTCGCTAAGAAAACAACGTATTACTTTGAGCAACAACATACTTTGATATAGATCTTATAGGCACACTAAGATTTGACATTGTAGTTTTATATAGTACATTGAGTATCTTCGTAAGAGTAATGTGTTGGATCATCGTTATTAGGGGTAACAACGTAATACATTGCTGAATTTTTGTACTCAAAGTAGGAGGGAATGAATTGGAAATTATTCAAAAATAATTGAATGAAACAACTTGAATAGATTCACAACACTTTATAATGTAAAAAAAACATTAAAATGCATGTTATCGACACAACACCATATTACTTGGAACAACAACCTACTTTGATATAGATCATGTAAGCACACTAAGATCTGACATTGTAGTTTTATATAGTACACCGATTATATTTTGTAAGATTAATGTGTTGGATCATTGTCATTAATGGTAACAATGTAATATGTTGTTAAATTATTGTACTCAAAGTAGGAGGGAATGAATTGGAAATTATTCAAAAATAATTGAAGAAATAACATTGAATAGATTCATGAAGCTATATAGTGTAAAACAAACACTAAAAATGCATGTCATTGATGCTGACATTGTATTATGTGGAACAACAATCTACTTTGATATAGATCTTATAGGCACACTAAGATCTAAAATTGTTGTTTTATATAGTACACCTAGTATCTTCTATAAGAGTAATGTGTTGGATCATCGAAATTAGGGAAACAATGTAATACATTGTTAAATTGTTGTACTCAAAGTAGGAGGGAATGAACTGGAAATTCTTTCAAAGTAATTGAATGAAATGACTTTGAATAGACTCATAACATGTTATACAATGTAAAATAATCTTAAAAATGCATGTCGGTGATACAACAATGTATTACATGAAACGAAAACCTACTTGTATTTATAAGAAAATGATTTTTATCGGAGCTATGAATCGGGTATTAAGGGGACCCCCATACAAACATTTTTCGATCATATACCGGGGTGGCAAAACATAGGACATTTTAAAACCACCACCTTGATAACAAAACACCAAAAAAGACTATACTATATACCGAAATAAACATACCACAATAGACATTCTAATTAGACACATCTATAACTTCAACTTTGTGAGGAAACAAGAGTTGTCTGATTCTTCTCATTGACCTCGACCGCCTCAAAATTTTCCAATTTCCTCTCACAAAGTCCAACCTTGCACCCTACTTCTCTCACCTTGGCAACTTTTAAGCTGGAAAGCGTAAGTGATTTACCCTTTGCTTGAGGAAGATGAGATTGATTTGGAGAATCCGAGCTAATGGGGAAGTCGGAGAATCCAAGTCCAAAGGATGAATGTTCATTGGCCCTTATCCTTTAATCCTACAAATTTTGTGAACAATTCTTGCAAAATCAAGAAGAAGCTGCATTCTTCCTTTCTAGCTCTATTAGATGAAGCCTCGAGTCCGAGTCATTCTCCCCCTCCATGGAATACATGTTAACATTGATGATTTGCTTCATCAAGCCTTATCGTATTCTTTGGGAGGATAATATGATGAGAAATTAACAACGTCTCTTCATTATTTCTACCTATTGCGAGAAGATTGGTGACAAAGGTTGCGGCTATTTCGGCATTGACTGCAGCTCTGCTAAAACCCTATAAATATTGCTCCCCAATTATGCACTCAACTGCATTGCTAGTTGAACTTGAGCCTATCAGGAACACCTTCTTAAGGTGAGCTTGTGATGCGGGGCCGTAGAAATCCATTTCTCTGCTTTTCCCCTACATAAATATACATGGAACTGGAGGACCCACAATGAAAAGCTGCAATTAAAACATTGACTTGGGAAACACTTAGAGCATAAAGAAGAGGCTATGTTGATGTGAGAGAGTGAGCCCCAACACCTAAAATAAATCTCACATGTGTGCTACAAGGAGTGCCTCAAATGATTATGGGGGACTCCCATTAATAATTGTCACTAGACCCTAACATTTATTTGCATCATTTGAGGATATATGATCCTCTATTTGCATCACTCCAACATTGGCTAATGGATCGAAGCCACATTAGCCTCTAAAAACATAACATATACACCACTCTTCTAACTTATCTAACTAAAAAATAATATTAGAAATAATATCCTCTAAAGCCCAATGCGGGGATTTTCCATTCTTTATTGCTTGGATGATAACCTAGGAATTTCCTTCAATGAAAAGGTGAGAAATCACATTTTCCATAGCTAAATTCACACAAAAAGAATGGCTTGAGCTTCAAAAATATTGCAAGTCCTAGCTTATAGGTGGATCGAACTGGCGCAAATCAATTACCCCTTCTCATTACAAACTAGACACACTTGCCCCAGATAGATGTTGGTTTCCTTTGGAAGCCCCATCGAAGTTAACTTTTCGAAACCCATGGGGTGGAGAAACAAAAACCTACTTTGATATAGATCTTATAGGCACATAACTTTTGACATCACATTTTTACATAGTATAATGACTATATCTTGTAAGAATAATGTGTTTGTTCATCATTTATTATGGGTGACAACGTAATACATTGTTGAACTATTATAATTAAAGTAAGAGGGAATGAATTGGAAATTATTACAAAATAATTGAATGAAACAACTTTGAATAGATTATGGTCTACAAAGTGCAAAAAAACATTAAAAATGTAGGTTTTGAAACAACAACATATTATGTGGAGCAACAACCTACTTTGATATAGATCATGTAGGCACATGAAGATTTGACATTATAGTTTTATATACTACACTAAGTATCTTCTATAAGAATAATGTGTTGGATCATCATTATTAGGGGTGACAACAAAATATGTTGTTGAATTGTTGTAATCAATTGGAAATTATTGAATGAAATCAGTTGAATAAATTCATCAAACTATGTATTAGAAAACAAGCATTGAAAATGCATGTTTTTGAGGTAACAACGTAGTACGTGGAACAATAAACTACTTTGATATATATCTTGTATGCTCATGAAACTTTGACATCATAGTTTTAAACAATATAATGAGTATTGTTTGTAAGAATAATGTGTTGGATCATCATTATTAGGGGTAACAATGTAATATGTTGTTGAATTGTTGTAGTAAAAGTATCGTGAAATGCATTGGAAATTATTCCAAAATAATAAAATGAAATCACTTTGATTATATTCCTCACACTATACATTGCAAAATGAATATCCAAAATGCAAGTTTCAAAGGTAACAACGTACTACGTATAGAAATCTACTTTGACATAATCTATGTACTCACACCTTTAATTGACACTATAGTTTAATAAAGTATATAGATGATAGTTTGTAATTATAGCACATTGTATGAGCATTCTCAGGGTTGAAAATGTTATACATTGTTGACATGTAGTAAAATATCAAACATTATATACAACACTATAAAATTAAAAATAAGCACGGTTTCATATAGAGATTATTATCGGAGTAAATGTAACAATATTCCACTACACCTATTAGTTGTTGCACTTATCACTCTTTTTGTAAATAATATTTACATAACAAAATTTGTTTCATGTTATTGGATTTTATAATCACTACAACCACTTAGTTAGAGAGAATTTTTCATAAAAGAAGAAAATTTTGTATCTCTTGCTCAAGAAGAGGAATGTAAATTATTACATAATAAGGAGATGATATATCCTTTTTCAATACCTGACCATTGCCATCCAAAAGAGTTGTAGATGGCATAAATTAACATAGTAATTTTTTTACAAAAATGGAATCGCAAATTATAATTGAAGCACACCCACTTGAGAAATATCTTCATTGGCCCCTTTTCTTTTGAATTGTAATTGTACAAAATTTCCTCACCATCAAAACTTAGGTTCTTGTGCATATGTTATCATGTTAAATGTCTAACATGTAAAATTTAAAATTTTGGTCATGATAACAAAACCCACACTTGAAATTCTTTTTCCCGATCAATGTAAACCTTTCCTCCACCATCATTCCAATTGTTTCACCCTTATTATGGTTGATAGGAATGTGCTTAACATGATTTTCAAGTGTGTTTCATGTGTAGGGAATATTACCTAGCATGGTTCTTGAAGCTACTGAGATATAAGAAAGAACAATGCTCCCGAAGGCTTAAAAAGGGTTATTTTTGGTCTTTTTGCCTGTTGAATATCCTCCGAAGGCATACAAAGAAGATTGAAATAATTTAGGAGTTGTGCGGAGATCCATGAAGTTTCCTGAGGTGGTTTAGGAATATCTAGGGAAGAAATTGAAGTCAAGAAGAAGTTATGCAAAACTAGGTCTTTGTGGGCAAGGTATTGGGAAATACAAGTTCTAAAAATATAGTCACCATGTTCTAATGGTTTGGGATCCTCGTGAGGAGTTAGGAACTCATACGCCAAAAGTTTGAAATCTAGCAGAGCGTGTAAACACCTAAATTTCGCTTTTGCAATCTTATTGCCAAACACACACAAATCACTCTCATTCTTGCCAAATCTATTATAATTAGTGGTTTTCACTAATTAACTAACATTCCTTACCAAATTATCCAATTAACACCATGTTGTTGATTATGTAACCCCTTTCGCATTCAAGATGCCACTTTACGATGAATCGTAAGCCAAAATCCTCTTCAAAATAGACAATTAGCGTTTATAAGCTAATTAAGCCTATTTTGCCCTTGATTTGGTCAATATGCCCTAATATTGACTCAAACCCCTCTTCCAACCACTCAAAATCACCTCGTTTCACCTCCACAACATCTCAATAAGCTTCAAAAGCTTATCCTAGCCTTCTAGTTGACCCTAAGTGGTCGATTAAGGCTCCATACCTCTTAATCACTTGGTAATTCACTAATTATGATTAGCAAGGCCTAATCATGATTAGTAATTCTAATCTAATTTGGGGATTTTAGTCCCACATGCACCAAAATACAAGTTTCTCCCAAAAGGAAAACTATAAAAAGAGTTCACCTCATTCCTTTATACTTTACACCATGCTTTTGATAATAGCCTCATATAATACATATGTTAAAAGCCCAAACCTCCTTTAAGTATTTACATGCTCATCTTTGCCTAAAGCCTTTATTATGGTTAGTTGGAGAATATCTAGCATGACCTTTTAGTCTTGTGCTAGAGAGATCTCTTGACATTTATGGAGTAATGACCATCCCCAATTTGATTTCTCCTAGATCTATTTAGGTTTATTGTTCGGTTAATCAAATATACTAGTAGGCATACTTAGATGTTAGATGTTTAGTTTCATTTGATTTCATAGTTATACTATTAAGCTTTTATCATCAATGTTTCATTCCTTTAATTTTTTCATTTAACTTGAGACTATGTGGTGTTAGTCTTGCTTTAAACTAGTTAATTTGTGTTAAAATTTTGGGGTGTTAGTCTTGCATTTAATAGGAGGCACAAAGAGATCCTTATGAAGATATTCTCACAAAAAATAGGGGTGGGAATACACCTAGATTTAATCCTATGTATAGACCTACACCACCCACACAAGATCCACTTTTCAACCAAGAGTGGTCAACTATGAAGAACGCCCTTCAAGCATTACAAGAGGGCCAAACCGGTAACAATAACAAGAAGTACCAATTCGATGAGTTATGTCCCTACCCATTTGACAAAGCCATGCTACAGGTACCTTTCCCAAGACACTTTGATTTTCCAAAATTTGACAAGTATAAGGGAAAAGGTGACCCTCGTGACCATATTAAAGATTTTTATATGGCATGTCAAGAGGTGACATTCAACGACAATTATCTTATGTGCCTCTTTCCATGAAGTTTAGGAGCAACGACACTAGAATGGTTTGTACACATCCCTAAGGGATCCATATCAACATGGCCAGAACTAGTAGAAAATTTTGTATGACACTTCTCTTTTAATATAGAAAATGATGTCACCATGTTGGATCTCTATAATGTGAAGCAACGAAATAACAAAAACTTCACTTGCATTTTTACAATGATGGAGAGGATTAGCTAGCCGCTTTCCTTACTCCATACCCGAAAAGTAGTTAATCAAGTATATTTGTTCCCAACCTCCATCCAAACATTACGTTCCACTTGCAAATGCATTGTGGCAACACATTTGAAGAGGTCATCGAAAAAGGGAGTCAAATTGAAAAAGCATTGCTAGCTAAGGGGACTCTAAAACCTTTCTCCGCAATCATAATGATTCTAAATCTAATGAAAAAACAAAGTTTTTCCTAATAGGAACAAAAATGTTGTTAATGATGGGATAGTAGACTCTAAACGAGTACAAGCCATTCAAAACAACACTCCTTTGAAGCTTTCAAAGGAGCTCCACTTATGGAGTATAAGCGTCATACTTTCACTCCTTTTCGACTCAATGTCATCAATACTAAAACAACTAGAGGTGGTTAATATGGTTAGATATCCTGAAACTACGCCTTATGAGGATGACACACCTAAACCATCATGGTTTAGAGATAATGAATATTTCCAATTCCACTACATTAAAGGTCACAAAACATATAAGTGTTTGAAGTTGCAGCACTACATCAGGACTTAATTAAAAGTGGCGATGTGGAGATGGATTCATCCACTCCTAACAAATCCCCTAATACGAAGACTTTTCCTAAACATAATTAGGACAAGAATGCTAATTATGTGTTTAATGAGGAGAATCATTTTGATGCTCTCATTGGTTGTGTAGATACACCTATTGAACATGTCAACACAATAACCCTTGTGATATCCCCTGGACTATCTATGTCTAGGCATGTGCCGACAAAGATTGATTATCACACAGTTTTGCATACTTATGATAGTAAGGAACCTAGGTTTCAGCATTCCCATCAAAGGATGTCTATCACAACTAGACCTCGTTTGATTCTTTCGCACTAAAGAACCTATTCACTTACCTCTTCCCCATCTTCAACTCATGGTAAGTGGTATGATTTTGATTCTTTTGAAGATTCCAATCCCAATGATTCTAAGTCTTCTGATTCTTCTAAAGATTCCAATCCAAATTATTCCTCTAATATGACTCCTAAGTCATGGTCCTCCCTGTCTTCGCAGGACCCCATTTCTCAGTCACCTCAATGACCCCTTCTTCCATCGAAGAGCTCTCGACTCAAAGTCCTTCTAATCAATCATCCAAGTCAACTCCCATGTCACATTCATCCAATCAACCTCTTGTGGTAGAACAACTACCCACACCGATTGATTCATTTCAAAATGAAGAAGCCATTAGAGAATTTATGAGGGTACATGAATACATTCCTCTAGAATTTTGTGAGCAAGAAACCTCTTTAGACCTCGATATGTTCACATATTGGGAGGAAGAGATTGATTCCTTTTTCAAAAAATAGAGGAAGACCCTAAGATCATCGAACATGATCCTCCTCTTATTCTTCCATCTTCACATTCTTCATTGGGTGATGAAATGCTTGGGTCTAGCATTGATCCATGACCTATCTTCTCATTACCTAATCATTCTTTATCTATCAGGATTCCTCCATCACAATCTCACCTTAGGTCACCACCTAGTATCCCATCATCTTCTTCTATATGTGGGGCACCTCCAAGTAGCCCTTCATCATCTATGTGTGGCTCACCTCCTGGTAGCCCATTTTCTTCTATATGTGGCTCACCTCTGGGTAGCCCCTCTTTGTCTATACTGGGGGCACATCCTAAAATCCCTCATCTTTGATTCTTGGGCCATGTCCTAGTATGCCCATCATATTCTATATATGGGACGCCACCAGGAAGTCCTTCATCTTCAATCTTAGGGCCACATCCTTATAGTCCTTTATCTTCAGTCTATGGGACACCTCCTAGTAGCCCATCCTCTTCAATTCTTGGATTGTATCCTTCACGTCCATCATATTGTTCTTCTATCAATGATTGTGGCAAACCCACCATTATTTCTCGCATCAATTATAATCGTACTTTCTTCTCCCACTTCTCAAGATCAGACAAGTCATGTAGTAGCTTATAAGAAAACAAAATGCTTCCTTCATCATGCTTAGATCAATAATTCCAAGATCTCAAAGCTCACAACAATTTAAACAATCTTAAAGTTCATAATCAAACGTGCTTAAAAATTCACATCAACGCACCCATCAAGTATGGTGTAAAGTGCTAGAAACCTCTGGATAGGGACCTCAATATCCCACACACAAAATCCACATTTCATGATAAAATATAGTCATCTATTGAGTATGAGCTCACCACAATCATTGAGATTGGGGATAATATGACTCTTGATAAGCAAACACACCTAGTCTTCCTTATCAAGGAAATTGCTAACATTGTTGTTGGATCTTATCACGCCAAGTGACCTTATCGGTCCAATTTTCAAAAAAATACAAAAATATAAAAAAATGAGAAAACATTTCAATAAAATAAAAGGTAAACAAACACACATTGTAATCAGGTATTACATACACATGGATGTTCTTTCTTCCCTTTTTTTGCTTCTTCTTTTTCAAGTCTTCCTACCATTTTCATTCCTTGGTGATATTTTGGTTAACCTATTCACATGTATTTTATGGAATTTATCTCTATGGTATCCATTTAGCCTTGGTATTTTATCACCTTGGTAAATTAAAGAATGACTAACCTCTTAGAGATCCTATCACAATCAACATCTAAAAACTTATTGCAAAGAAATTTTGGATATATTTGTTGACACTAGCCAATGTTGTCATCACAATCACTTCCACCTCCTTCCATCAAGCCATTAGTGGTTCTTAACCCCTTGTCAAACAAGAGAGCTGAAATAAGTTTTCAGAAAGCAAAAGAATCAATCAAATCAAAAAGCACAAAGCTAAAAGCAAACACTAAAAGCAAAAGCAAATTGATATATAACTCTCTCTTGGGGTATTTCAATAAAATCTACCGTGGCTATAGACACCTAATCGGTAGTAGAGTAATCTTGCGATTAGAATCAAATGCATCTCCATCGGGGCTATGGACGCCTAGCTGGCAACGGAGCAATGTACGACTCTCCTTCCACAATCCATTCATAAAAGAAAAAATCAACTTTGAAAAATAAATCATTCCTACACATTGGCTAGGGTGTCTTCACTTGTTTTCTATCAAATATTCCCTCCAAGAGGTAATAAATTTCCATGTGCACACACTGGATCTCTATGAGAAAACATGATTAGTATGTTACCAAGTGTCTTTTTTTGGACCTTGTTTAGACTCTTACTCTAGTCTATATCTTGTCTCATGATTCATGCCTTTGGCTAATTCGCTTCTTCATCGTGAGGCTTCTAAGCTACATTCATAACATTCACATCATTCTTCTACTTCATTCAAAACATATATGTGTATAATATTTCCTTTTTACCATGTTTACATACACCTTTGTCCCCTTCACAAAAATAATCTTCCACTTCTTTCTATCATGTGCTTCTTGGCTAGCTTACGTTGGGGGCATCCTTACTCCTTCCTAGCATGTCATTAGGTTACATTCATCATCATGTTGAACCTATCCATTTTGTCCTTGATAAATGTTCTACACACGAAGATTTTACCTTTGAATATTCCCATCTAACGATGGGGGCAATTTCGCATCTTCACTTTTCGCACATACGTGTGACATTTTGCCTGTACATCCCATCCGTCGCAGGGGGCATCCATGTTTCTTCATTTCCTATACATATATTTGGAAAAATTCTAAAAATTCAAAAACATTTAAATATGTTTCAAAACTCCCAAAACATTCAATTATGTTAGTTAAAAGGTCAAAACATCAAAATAAACATCAAAACCCAAAAAAATGGTAAAGAAAATTCAAAAACCCAAAAAAATATTGAAAAAAATTCAAAACCCCAAATTTATCTTACCATTACATAGTTCACTTCAATACCTTTCCACACAAAAAAATGGATTCATTTCGAGGTCGAGAGCAAAAGTTATGGCCTCCGGAAGATAGGTAGTGCACTTGGTGTTGCAAAGCGCCCTTGCTTGCGATCGGGCATGGGCGCCTAACACCCATGTTGCAGTCAAAAATTCAAAAAAGAGCAAAACATTAAAAACACAGGTGCCCAAGCGGTACTAAGCTGATCAAAAATTCAAAAAGATTAAAAATTCCAAAAATGCCTAGCAATGCATGCATGATTAAAAATTCAAAAATGTAAAATGCATGCCAACACAAAGCGCGGCGCCCATGTTGAGGTCAAAAGTCAAAAAAACAAAAATTGAGCCAACATAGGCACCCAAGGCCCATCTTGAAAAGCGAATTCAAAAAATCATAAAAGGAGGCCAACATATGCGCCTAAGCACCGATCGACAAGAAAAATTACAAAATGCAAAAATGATCGCAACGTAAATGCTAGGCACCCATCTTGCACCAACATACATGGCGCCCCTTTTGCCCTAATTTAACCTAAAAACATGCCTTTTCTCTTGTGTGAACTCCTCCTCCTTCCACAAAGTGTGTTTCTTGCCCCCAAAGTGCCCTGAAACCGATGTATTTCTTCTAAAAGTCTTCTAACACTTGTCGCGATGATTATTTTTAATAAATAATTATTTTGCGCTCGTTTTGGTACATTGGGGCATGTTTTTGCTTCCCAACCTTTTCTACTACCTAGGCATAATTTTGATTTACAGTCACTTTTAGTGTTGTCTCACGACTTCATTATCTCTTCTATAATATTTTCTTTTGTAAAAATAAAAAAATTACAACAATCACAAACCCAAAAAATTGGTAAAGGGTAAGTGCGACAAGTTGGGGGAGACAAAAGGGGGTCATAAGTGGACGCTCATATTGTAAATAACAACATAATATCAACTTGTAGGGATTTTTAGCAATACATACACTCAAAATTAGAAAAACCTATACTAATATGAATAGTAGCATCCGGAATCTAGTTTCTAAAATACTATTTAAAAAAAAATGGATAAGATTAGATATATTGAAATTCAATGACTTGGTATTTAAAAACGCCTATAAAATTATAGTCCGTTTTGATTTGGATGACCAAAAATTGATATATATTTTTCTCCTTTTGTGAGAAGTTAGATGCCACTATCTATCTTGGGATGGATTTTATTTTTATTTTTCTGAGTAATATTTTATTTTTATGATTTTTTCCGTGAAAGTGGTATGAAAACATAGAGAAAAGCAGAGCACTTTCCGTTTGCCCTCATAACTTCATCAAAAATATTGAAATCAAATATTTTTTTTTTGAACATGTATATAATTTCACCATGGTTGGGATGGTATAAGTTTTATCACATTCTCGATAAGTGAAACCAAATTTTTAGTCTTAAACCTAGACATAAACATTCAGGGAAAAAGTGTCTTAAAGACCTCTATTAGTAAAAAATTATAAAATGATATTTATCCTATTCTATTCACTTTAAAATCAGTATTTCTACAAAGCTAAATGTCTCCCCTACCCAATGGTACCATTTTTATGACATATTTTTACTTTTGGCATGGTTCAAGTCTGGTGGAAGACTAAATTTGATGTTTTGCTATTTTTAAAGGATTTGATGTCCACTTAAAAACTTTGTGCACTTACCTAAAATCAAAAAAAAAATTCAAAAAATTCAAAAAAGGGTAAACAACATATACACAATTAAAGCCTATTTTAATTACATTATCCTCGAACATCTAAATATGTCTTACAAAAGCATATTTCTACGATTCTTTTTTGTTCTGGTCTCAAATGACTTGTGGATCATTATGATCTACCTCCATTTAAAAAGCTTGATCACATGTTATGTAGTACTCTGTGCAATAATGAGTTACAGAGACCGTGTGGTGTAGTGCACAAAATCTTTTCCATGGGACTACTTGTGTCCTCTGTTATTCCCCTCATATATATCCTAGCTTTGAGCACCATTTTTAACCTTGTCATTAGAACACGAACATTCATGAACTACATCTTGATAACAAAAACATTGGTCTGTATGTCTTAAACGTTGTTTGTTTGAGTGTGTATGATTGTACGGGTTTCTTTGTTAGGTTAGTTGGTTTACTTTCTCGTATTGCATTACATTTTGTATGTTGCATGGAGCTAAATATCATTTTACTTTCTCGTATTGCATTGCATAATATATGTTGCATGGAGTTACGTATTCGTAGCAATGGACAAATGTTGGTAATTTAACTTTTCATGTTATCTTACATTTTTGTTCATTTCAATAAAGGCTAATGATGTAGACCTAGGGGAAAAATGATATAAACAAGTTACTTATTGAAAGGTTGGATGCAAAGATTGGGTTTGTCCTATATTTCTCCATTAATCATTTCTTCTCCATTATCATTTATTACCATTACTAATTTTTCTTCTAAAACTCACCCGGGGCAATAAACAACCACGTTTATCCCTATCCTTATTCCTTCTCAATACCTAAGGGTTTCGCGCCCGTTCTGACCTATTTTCTTCTATCCATTTCAAATCATATTTTTGATCGTCGATTGACTTCTCCTATCACCCCATCGACACTCGAGGGGGCATCCTTCATCCTGTTAAATTTTCTTCAAAAATTTACTTGCTTATGCTTGTCTACTATATTTGAAGTGAAGTCACTAACTTCACCTCAAACAAGGGTAAATGTAGACACCTAAATTCCACTTTTGCAATTTTTTGTCAAAACACATGACAAATCACTCTCATTCTTGCCAAATCCATTATAATTAGTGGTTTTCACTAATTAACTAACATTCCTTACCAAATTAGTCAATTAACACCACGTTGTTGATTGTGTAACCCCTTTCACATTCAGGATGCCACTTTACGACGAATCATAAGCCAAAATCCTCTTCAAAACAGATAATTAGCGTTTATAAGCTAATTAAGCCTATTTTGCCCTTGATTTGGTCAATATGCCCTAATATTGACTCAAACCCCTCTTCCAACCACTCAAAATCACCCCATTCACCTCCACAACATCTCAACAAGCTTCAAAAGCTTATCCTAGCCTTCTAGTTGACCCTAAGTGGTTGATTAAGGCTCCATACCTCTTAATCACTTGGTAATTCACTAATTATGATTAACAAAGCCTAATCATGATTAGAAATTCTAATCTAATTTGGGGCTTTTAGTCCCACATGCACCAAAATACAAGTTTCTCCCAAAGGAAAACTATAAAAAGAGTGCACCTCATTCCTTTATACTTTACACCATGCTTTTGATAGTAGCCTCATATAATACATATGTTAAAGAGCCTAAACCTCCTTTAAGGATTTACATGCTCATCTTTGCCTAAAGCCTTCATTATGGTTAGTAGGAGAATATCTAGCATGGCCTTGTAGTCTTGTGCTAGAGAGATCTCTTCACCATTTGTGGAGTAGCAACCATCCCCAATTTGATTGCTCCTAGATCTATTTAGGTCTATTGTTTAGTTAATCAAATATACTAGTAGGCATGTTTAGATGTTAGATGTTTAGTTTCATTTGATTTCATAGTTATGTTATTAAGATTTGATCATTGATGTTTCATTCCTTTAATTTTATATTTAACTTGAGACTATGTGGTGTTAGTCTTGCTTTAAACTAGTTAATTTGTGTTAAAATTTTGGGGTGTTATCGAGCCTACTTCATGGTGGAATGATCAAGGAAATATTCTAGGAACATTAAAATGTGGAAAATTGTCCGAAAGTGCAATTCAAGAGTCCTCTTACAAGGTGAAACTTGATTGAAAGGTTCCAGACACTCCAAGAAGATTTGGGAGCCTAATAAAATATCAAATGAGGGTATTTTTAAATTCTCTCCATTATCCATAAGTTTTTGGCTTTGTTTCATCGAAAACTATTCTTGCCACTTAGCTCATCGACACACAACTTGATAAAAAAATTGAAGGTATGGATAAAAATTGCTGAATAATTCATTTTAAAGGATTCTAAATAGTTTCATTGGATTCATTAGAGTGTTTCCATGAAGATTCATATTTTTGGCAAAAATCATCAAGTTTTGACTTGTGGCGAAGAAAACATCTGGACGGGCCTATTTGAAGTGCAATCCATGCTTAGATACACCATTTGAGTTCTTGGGTGCAGTTTTGTGTACCCTTGGCACACTTTTGAGGTGAAATTTCACATAAAATGTGCACCTCATTCTCATTTTCTACTTTCCCAACGCAAAAACATAAGGTGATTGGCTTAAAAGTGCACTTTCTGACAATAACAAGTGTTTTAAGTTACGGTGGGCCCCCTTCTCTCTCCTAGGCACAATATTTCACTCCCTGTGCACCTTGGGTGCATATATGAGGTGAAATTACACCCCAAAATTACACCATGCCCTCATTGGTCAATATTTTGTATGCATACATGTTATACAACTCAAAACATAAGAAAAGTGCTTGAAAAAGTGCATGTGTGTGCCATGTTTTACCCATCCCCAAGTGTATGGTGTAAGCTCAACCTCCACCATGCACCTTGGGCTCATTTTGAGGTGCAATTTCACCCAAAAAGGGTACCCAAGTGCAATGGTTCTTCCATTCTCCACTTCTCCACTCCTTCATTCTCTCATGTGCACTCTCCACTTCAAACTCCACCATATAATGCTTCCCACAACTCATAAAATTAAAACACAACTTGAAAACATAAATTAACTTCCTTGGCAGCCATTAAAGCATATTTTTAAGTTGGTTATAACATTCAAACACAAAAAACCCCTTTTGTGCCCTAAACTTCCAAATCTAGTTTTGCTCATAACTCATGTTTCCAAACTCCATTTGCCACCAAATTTTAACCATGGATTCCTTGTGGAAATACATTTAAGAAGAGTGTTTGCATGCCCCCATTTATGCACTCATTTATTTTTTACATCCACATGAATTTTCCAACCAAAAATCACCTTTTCTTAGATCTACAAAAACCTGGCAATTAAAATCTCTCAAAAATTAGAGCAAAGCCTTGAAATGAAAAATAGAAACTTTTGCAATTGGTTTTGTTCCAATCCAACACCCAGAAGACCACTTTATATTTTTAGTAATTATCTACCACATATCTTACTAAAAATAGTAAGTCTAAGGAAAAGATGGTTTCTGGTATCTCAAGTCATTCCTTCAAGTGCAAAACACTCAAATTTGGCAAAATTGACAAGATTGGCAAAATTGCTAAGAATGAACACCCATGTGTGACTTGCTAAAAATAGTAAATGATAAATATGAACTCAAGATGGTCACATATGTTCTTCCTCTTCATGCCTTGTTATTTCAATCATTCACGAAATTCAAATATTCAATTTACAAGTAAATCCCCACCTTCCCAAATGCGGTGAGCATAAGGTGTCTCAAAGTGAAAATGTCAATTTCGGAAGAATTTACAAACATCCACCTATCACTAAGTGGTGACCATCTCTCTGAAGCTATCCTCATGGGAATTGTAAGGATATATTCAAGCTTGTAAAGGAGTGAAATATGAATTATGACTCATGTCGGAGGAGACCTCTTGGTTCCTAGTTTTTGTCATCAATGTCCTCGAGGTGGAAGAATAATCATAGTTGCATTGACGAAACAATTGTTTCAAGTTCTCGTCATATGCATGATTGGTCAATAATGCATGGTGGGTTTTCATGGTTTGTTCAAGTTGGTAAAGACATCCTTCATTTTCTACAGTGGTCTATTAATCATGTGCTTCTCACTTCTTCTCTCAATGGTTCTGCTAAATGGTTGATCATTCAACGGGAAGTTTCTCATGGTGTTGAAGTGTTTAGTGATTAAGAGTTCATTACTCCATTAGATCATCATTACAAGGTCATTAGGATCAGGAGTGGATCTTCTTCATGGTTAGATCTTCTTCATCCTTCATCATTCGAGCTTGGAGCTTCTCTCTCTCTCTCTCTCTTCTCTCCTCTCTTTCTTTCTCTATAATTATATTTCTTCATTGAGAAAAAAGTTGTAAAAAGTGACTTAAGTCACTTAAATTTCTATTTCTTCATTGAGGATTGCACTTTAAGTTGAAAAGTCACATGGGGAAGATGAAGAGTCTCCTTGTAAAGCTATAAATTGTAATGTCCTCTCTATTCTAAAGGGTTAGAAATTGTGGATTGTTGTATGTTGTTGAGCTTTGTATCACCACTACACAAGAAATGAGAGTTATATTTCTTCTATTTCTTTGCTTATGTTTTCCTCTATCCTCTATCTATTTCCTAGCTTTACAAGCATAGTGATCTTAAACAACCAAGGAAAGGCTTGGTACTTTTGAGGAACATATTAATGGAACTTTGTGCCTTTAGTTTGTTATCTCCTTATTTTTTGCATTGTTGGATTCTTCTAATTGAATGTGGAATGAATCTAGTTATTGTATGTGAACTCTTCTCGTGCCTACTCACAACATCAACCCAACTCTCCATATTTCTCCTATCCCTCTTTATCTCCCTTCACTACAATTTTTCTCCCTTGTACTTCGTATAAGCACTTGTCCATAGGTTCAGTGGAGTGTTCTTGTGGGATCCTGGCCTAACCTCCACCCATAACTTTAGGTTAGTTTACATTCAATAATGGGAGCCTCCCCATATCAAAGAAGGATGGGCTTAGCCCCATGACCATTGGTGAAAACTCAATAATTTACACACAAAAATTATTTCGCCAACAAAATATTTGAAATACTTAAATAAATTCACATAGATAAAAAAATAAAGTAGTGACACAAAGAAAGGGGAATAAATGCATTAATGTGGATAGGATTTCATATACGTAGCATTGAATAAATACAATTGAATGTGAATGTGAATAGACTATGATGAATTGACAGGCAACGCTATACACTCACAACAATGAATTGAAATGACATGTTTTCTATTACTTGTTTTACCTCCGTTAGACAGGTTGAATAGTGCCTAGTCAACAACCATGTCACTACTCCATGTAAACATATGTGAGGGATAAAATTATCCTATAGATTGTACATATAGCCAACATTGTTCTTAGGTCTTGAAACAAAATGTATAAAATGATTTTTAATCGAATATCCAACATTATAATTTTCTATCCAGATAGGAAAATATTGATTTATATAAGTATTAAAGACCATGTACTAACCAAAAACAAATAAGAGGATAATGCTAATTATTCATTGAGTGGCCCTTATGATGTGGAACAACATGAAGTAGGCATGTCATATATTGACAAGAGTGGTGTTACCCACCAACATGAGAGGTATAACCTATATTCCAACATTCTTGTCCATGTGTGGTGAAGTGGAGAGCATACTCGATCGGTTATGTAGCCTAAATTTATTTGTGCACTTACACTTAAATATTGGGAGATTGGTTTAAAGCCTCTCTTATAATAAGTCACATGGATCATTATTCATTGGGAAGGAGAATCCATCTACACGAACCCGATAATAACAACATTAAAAACAATAGAATAAAATAAGGAAAATAGAGAAACAAAAGTGCTTAGATTAGTAAGCGTGTAACAAGGTCGGTGCCTTTGTCATATGGTAGATGAGGAGCACCCTACTCATGCCCATGTCCTTGCCCACCACACCTCCAGCTCTCCCTACACCTTCTTCTACCTCTAGGTTTAAGGGTTCACAACCATTTCCATATGTGAGAAGTGTCATTATGTCAATTCCTCGAAATATCCTACATACCATTAAAAATTGAAACAACCAAGAACAAAAATGGATTCACAACCAAGAACACAAAGTAGAGAATTAGAGAGAAAATAAAGAATATGTTGTGTTGTACCACAAAGATAATGTCATCGTTATCTAACTTACCCTCTCACCCTCTGTGTTTCGTAGAGATTGATCAACCGCCTTTGATGCAACCCCTTCCTCTACCTCCTTTGCTACAAATATCAACCAAAACGGGAGTTTCTCTTTACATGAATTGTTTATTGTGTGAAGCACATGACATTACCATCTTTTATTCCCATGGAGATGTGAGCCCATAATAAGAGTGGATCATGTGGATGCATTCACAAAGTCTCCATAGATAGAACATCTTGGATATGTTTAAATCCCTCGCGCCTCTACTTTTCCCACCATGTTATCCAAGTCATCATACATAAGTAGCTAACAATATAATCTAAACAAAATATAATGTTAGTTGTTGCTAGGGCTAGGGGAAAATGAGGGTTTCAAATATGTACAGTCTTTTATAAGAAAATACATGGAAACAAGACCCAAAAAATGTACAATAAAACACATAAACATGAAAATAATGAATGTATGTAGTGATACTTGCTTTGTTGAGTGCAAATCCATTTGAAACCTTTTCTTTCTCAGTAGTGATGACCACTTCAACAAAATTTTGGTTTAGATTAATTACAACATCGACCATGGAGGATTCAAAACCAAAGCATCACCTATCGCATGAGTTCATATAGGGATATTAAATATTAATCAAAATGGACCCAATGTAGTATCTCATATAAAGGGGTATAAGGAGTTAAAGTATTAAGGTTTTAAGAAAAAAATATTAGGGGTAGGGTATGTCTAATGGTAGGAGTTTAGGTGGAGAAGGGAAGAGGATAAAGGAATGGGATAAAGGTAAAAGTTACGGGGAGTGGATAAGGTTGCTTTATTAAAGTAGCCTTACTTTAGAATTTAATATCATGTTTCAAGTCATGGGATTGTGCTTTTTGTAAGACATTAGTGTGTGTTAGAAGAAAAAAGAAGCTATTAGAGATTAAATCAATTTTTGATTTAGTTAAATAAGCTAATTAATGTCTTAAATTAAATCAATTAAATATTGATTTATTGCTTAAATCATAATTCCTATGTAGAAGGGGTGATTTATTAACGGAAGGTAGTTATTTAGGTATTTGTTGGATAAGACATTATTAGCTTAGTGTAATTAATTAATGAGAAGGAAAATGAGTGCTTTTGATTATGTCGTTGATTTGCGAGAAAGACGATAATTAACACAATTTAAGTATTTGAATTTGGGCGTAATTATGGGTGTCTACAAATCAAAATGGAACCAATGTAGTATCTCATATAAAGGGGTATAAGGAGTTAAAGTATTAAGTTTTTAAAAATATATTAGGGGTAGGGTATGTCTAGTGGTAGGGAGAAGGGAAGAGGAATAGTCACGGGAAAGCATCTTTTCCATTGTGTTTTTGTAAGACATTGTGTTAACTTATTTTTTCGAGAGTAATTACATGTCTCTGATAATTGGGACATCCTTCATAGTATTATTGCTAAGGTATTTTTTTCATTCTATTTCAATTTCTTAAGAGAATGACGCGTCATTAAGATTAATAAAATTAATTGACAAAAATGTAGCCATACATGATCCTTTATATTAGTATAAATGGTTTGATTAGTGTGTCAAATATAGATAGAAAAGAAAGGAAGATATATATTAAATAAAAAATACTAAAGGTTTGAATTTTCACCAAATTTTTAAGTGGAAATATAATTAAATGTTGTGAAAATGTAAGATATCGAATCAAGAGGTGGAAATAAAGGGGTATGAAAAATGTTAGAGGGAAAATGGGTAGTTTGAATATATGGTAAAATAAGGGGTATTTTATGATTGAAAAATTATATTGGGAGGGGTATTATTAATTCTAGATTGAGAATTATATTTAAAAATATGGTTACTACACCGAAGGCATTCCCCTTATGGGAAAGGCCCTTCCGAAGGACGTATCAGCGAACTATGTTAAATTTGACATTTGTTTGGGCGTTATTTCAAGCGATTAAACTTGCGCGTCTGTTATTTTGGCGGTTTGGATAGATGACTAGACGTTTTAGTGTTTTTCTACATTTTGTAGTTGCATGCTATATTTGTGTTTTATTTCTAGTCATCGGGGTCATGTTTCCATTACAAAGAGTTTTTGTCGATGTGAACTTCGTCGAATCAAACCTGGTTATGGTTTCTCAAAGTCGAAGACGACTCGAGAATATCAAAGCACAAAAAAAAAAAAATTGGTTGCACATGTGAGAAACATCGATGTCGGGGAGCGCAAAGGACATTTATTACGGAAGGTTCGCAATCACAAATTTTAGAAAAACCTATAGGCGGGTGAAGAAACCCTAAAACCAAAATATGTGGAAGAAGATGAGGGCAGTGGCCATTTGTAGTTTTTTTGAAGGTTACTTGACACAGAGGCCCACTTGAGGAGATGGTCGGATGGGTGTTTTGCATGGGCATGCTATATTTTTCTATGCTCAAATCAACCTCATATTTGGATGCCAAAGAAATTTTATTTAGGTCATTGCACAAGGTCAACATTATTTAATTCCGTGTTCAAATCTGGTTTATTTTTCTAGTAGCATATATGTTCCTTATAATGAGCAGCCTTCATTATCTTTGTAATATTTATAGTTAATTAATGTCAATGCATAGGATTCATTGTTGTTTACATTTTCTATATTTTGTTATTGCTTACCTGGTTTGGATTATTTACATCACATATGATTCGGTAAAATGTTTACAATCATGTCATCTGATTTGGACGAATTTCATTACAGACTAGGATCATGTTTGATTTGGTGGAACAGGGAGTAAGACAACCTGGGAAAAACTTGGTGAAAAAGGTGTTCATGTAGGTTCTATAAAACCCCACTCTGGGATCATGGCTTATACCATAGTCCACATCATTTCTATTATTTTCCTATTCTTGATGCTTGCTCAGCTAGTTTGTGTCTTTCATGGGAATGCTTTTTTTGCATTTTTTGCCATTTTGTGGTTGGTTGTTTATGTGATTTGAGCAGCTTATGTCTACATTTTTAGTGGTTGGGTTGTATTTCTTGTATATTTTTTGTTGTCCTAATTCAGGAAAACATGAATGAACTATAGAACTTGTCACAACAGAGTTTTAAACCATAACAAGTCATCCTGATTGTGTGGCTCTTAGCTATCGTGAGGGGCAATTTCCTCTACTTATGGAGTTTTCTATTATAAGAGATACATTGGAATAATTTTTGAGTCTTTGGTTCAATATGAAATGATTAGTCTATCAAGCAAAATTTCTATTTCCCTAGCCTTTGGGGTTCTTAGCACTAGAAGCACATAGACAAATTTTATGTAGTGAGTCAAAATTTGTGTATTCATTCCTTGCTAGAAGACATCCACAAGTTGACAATGTGCAGTTATGAGATAACATTTTTGTGTATGTAGTAGGACCTCAAGACAAATGGTGGTACCGGTAGTTCATTCGTGCAACAGGGACAATAAGGTGTTTTGATGTATTCCCTCTCAACAACTCCAATCCCAAATATTAGATGTGAGTTTACTGTAGATGGGCTTCAAAGCAAATTCAACTTTGTATGAGTGAATTAGGGAGTAGGAAAATGTGATATATGATCAACTATTATCGGACTTATTTTCTTATTTTTCCCATGTATGACGTGATATGGTGTAAAATGATAATTGCATTCAATATTTACATAACAATTATCATATCTATTTGTCAATATAAGCACTTACTAAGGAGTAAGTTAAAATATGATGTTTGTCAATGATAGTGTTTAATATTTATGACATATGGTTGGTTTGTTATAAATATTATTTTCCCAACATATATTAAAATCCACATAATGAAAGCAATATATTATGTACCTTTACTTGGATTTTGTTATGTCGGTTTGTGTGGTTCATTTATCTATGGGTGTATTTAGTATAACTTTCACCCGTACTTGTGTAATATTACACATAAAGTACATTTTATATTTCATTTTTTTGAAGAGTAATAAATTGTGAAAAAACTTACTAATTTTTCTTTGTGACTTCTTTTGTACATTTTTCTACATGCGTAATATTATTCATGTATATGTTCTAGAAACAACTATGTGTAATCCATTTGCTTTACCATAAAACATAGTTCTTTTGACATATATGTTTGAAAAATCTAAATGGTTGTTTCATTTCTCGCTATATTATGCAGATTCTAAAAAAATCTCCAATTATGCTCTTTTTGTAGATGAATTAAGATAATCTCTTTTTGCTCATTTTTGCATATTTTATGGAGATTATATCTTCTTTGCGAGAATTATATTTTTTTGGATTTTTGATAGTTTTGGTGTTTTTTTCGCATTAACCAAGCTCACCTCGTCACCATATGCATAAGGGAGCCCCCTTATACCTTGGCTCAAGAACTTATCAACATCTTCCTCCAACAAACTTTCTATGATCCACATTTCTTAAAGGCACTTGCATGTTTTATTTGTCCATTTTCCTTTGAGGTGCAAGTTTGCTACAAGTCTACGGTTTGATATGTTAGCATTGTCTTCCTCTTCAACATTAACACCGCTTAGATGTGCTCTTTTGCTTTGCCCTAATCTACGATAGCTTATGTGTTTTGTCCCATTTTCCTTGCAACTATATCTCATGGGATTGTTGTTCTTAAAAATTACAAACGTTAATAAAACATAGTGGCATATCCCTTGTTTACTATTTCGCTCAACATTATTATCTCCTGACCTTCTTGTTGCTTGAGTTCTTTGGAGTTCCTTTGCGAGTTGAAGTAAGCCACCATTTACAGTTTCTTTTAGTATTGATTGATTTTGTCATTTCATTTATGTTCATATTAGTAATACATTAGTGCTTGTAGCATACATGAGGACTCCTCATATTTCATATGTATTTGGTCTGTGTTGCTTATAACATGTAATTGTACTTGAATGCATAGGTATCAATTTAAGGATCATATAATATAGATTATGATAGAGGTTGGCTATGATATTTTATAATGAATGAATTATATTCATTGACTTAAGAAACCTTTGAACCCTTTTAATGGATGAATTTCATTCATTGACTTCAAAAATCTCATCCTAGCATAAAATCGATATGAAGTTATCAAATTCTCATAATTGAAATAACAAGTAATTGTTTCATGATCAGGATGATCAAATTTTAAATTGCATTTATGAAGTATTCCAATGCCCGATTCATTTATGCTTAGAAAACAATTGTGTTATCATATTGCATGTGGGCTTACTCTTCTTGTGCATCTACATATGATTAATTCAAGATATCTACTTGCATCACACTACTACTTGCAATTTCCAATTTAATGATTAGTATGTATTTGATCCAGATTTACATTTTCTGACAATTAGATTTAAAGAAATGCCTTACACCATGTATTGAACTATTGGCATCATTGGCTTTGTAGCAAATGTACTTTGTTGTTGTATGGTTAGGCATATTGATTTGACACGATCTTCATACATGTATTTTGTTTGTTTTGATGCAAAACTCGTGTATTCTTTCCATAAAGAATACATGTTGTCTTTTGTTTCAAAATTATACTTGTCGCATGAAACATTGTATAATCTATTTGACATATGAAAGATTGTATAATCTTATGGTGTTGTAACCCTGATATGAAAATTACATGAGGGAACCTAGGCACATTTATTTTTAGCTGTATAATGTAATATCAAATAATGAGTTTTGATGGCAATTTCATTATTATTTGGTCTGAAATTAAGTGACAATACATGATTCGAAGTTTTTCATTCAAATTTTATTGTGTCGTTAAGGAAAGTATCAAACTTTCTATGTATGACATTCTTTAATATATGTTTCTTATATATGTTTTGCTTATCATATTTTACCTCATTTATTTCTTCCCATTTTTGTGATTGCCATCAACTATGCATTTTCCCATCTTTCCTATTATCCGGTCTTTGGTCTCACAATCTCAACTGTTATAGAAATACAATTGCACCTTTCCCATCCTCTTCATGTGTATATCTCATTTTCCATCCTTTTCACCATACCTTACATTGCATTTCAACCTCACCAATCATACACAAACTTTATTTAATTTCACATTTCCTTTCGCCATCCCACATCTCTTTTCCTCGTTACATCCATTGCTCATTTCCTTCTCTTTTCCTCGTTACATCCATTGCTTATCTCCTTCTCTTTACCTCGTTACATCCTCTTCCTACTCACCAATTGTATACCTTTTGGCATTCACATTGCAGAGTCCACGTGTGATTGCTAGTTATTTAATATCCTACTAACTACCTACCCGATAAACCATAAATTTACGTAGTGAATCCCCACTGACAACAACCTTCAATATTAATTCATCTATAACAACCACAATCTCTTCTAGATTTTAGGTTTTGTTGTTGATGGTGTCTATTTTCACAAGGACAAGGACGGGTGTTGTTTAGGGGCGGTATAAAATATAAGTTTGTATTATACTATCCAAAACACAAAACACAGCCCACAGACCGTCAAATTCCAGACCTTGCCGATATAGGAAGGGAAAGTTAGGGTTAGGGTTAGGGTTAGGGTTGGGATTATCCTCAAAGGCATGGAGGATGTTTCCTGTATGATCAGTTTCTGCAACGTCTGAAACGCAGTAACAGTCTTTCTTTTTCATTTTTTGTTCTCATGCAACTGTAAGCTTCAACCCTTGCTGTATTTGTTGATTTGTTTTTGTGATATTGTTTCTCCCGTGGAAGTTGAGGTGGTATTTGAATGAGGGTCAGTGATGAGAAAGAGAAGGCTGTTTCTCAAAACAGTCACAGTGGCCACCTGAGGGCTTTCGCCTTTGCCGGGTTTGAGAGCCTTTGCTGTTCGCAACTCTTCCTTGGATGTCTGAGATCCTTTCTTTCTTTTCATTACCTTTTTCGATCTTTTATTTAGGGTTTGGTGTGAATGATGAAAGAAGTTCGGATTCCCACTGATGTTTACAGTGATTTCATAACCAGCTACTTCTGACACACTATTTCGTTCATCGTTCCCTGTTTGTTGTTTCGATTTGGTTTATAGTTAGTAGTACTTAAAAACTCGAATGATTGTGAGTTTAGTTTGAGTTAAATTCTTGGTGAGATCCTTCGCTGCACATGATAGGTTTACATTTCTGTGTTAGGTAACTATAACTTAAGTCTATACAGCTTTTTTGGTAGAAAATGTTCAGATTTGTATTTTATCCGACGAGCGTGATAATGGTTACGAGATTTGTAATAGCACTTCATTTTGAGTTTGATGCTATTGTGATACTAATGTTTTTTTTTAATATGAATGAAAATTTCAATTTTTTTAACCTAATCCACCTACATATTCAATAAGTACCAATGTTATTATTGTTGCTGCAATTGTTGTTGTCTTTTTATTTTATTTTTTGAAATTAGGAATCTCTACTTTTTTCTTCATAGTCTGCTTGTTAAGACAGTAGACTGTTGCTTCTTTTTCTATGTTGTAGGTGGTTCTCTGCAAAAATAATAATTATATTACAGACTATAATTACTCTGTGAAATAGTTACTCTTTATGCTTCCAATTGGCTATGAGACTCTGCAAGTTTACATAAACTGCATTGTAGAGTTTTTTTAATCAAATATTAATTACATATTAATTGTTCACTATTAAGTCTATTTTGAAAAAATTAATAGTATCTTGTTACAATTTCTAAAACTTATAAGTTCTTTTGATTTTTTTCCAAATCATGGGATCACTTTCTATGTAAATTGAGGTATTTTCTGCATTAATAATTAAAAATATGTATTTTATGTTAATAATGTCTCAAAACGGACTTTTGAGGAAATCTAGAAGAAACATGGGCCATGTTGGCATTAAAATGCCTCTGACAAAGATTGCTCCTTGTATAGGTTACAGTTTGAAATGTTAAAAGGTATTTTTATGGATTTTCTAAATGGGTACTCGTGGTTAAGCTCTGGGATATTGAACTTTGAAAGAAAAGTATGCAGTCCGAGCGTTGAGAAGCCTAGCGTTGAGAAGCCTAGACTATATTGTGACACTTCATGACTGCCCTTGAGAAGGCTATACTATATGATGACAGTTTAAAAATTCTGTTAGCCTTACCCATATGCACAGAATTGGAACATCTGGCCAACATAATGCCCGTTAACCTTACCCATATCGTAATTGACTAAAAGCTAAAAAGACAGAATGGAAGAGAAATTATATTGTCAACATATGATCAATGGAACTCAAACTCCATTTAGTTATAATGGAATTAAGTTACCAACCAACCATTTTTCTTTACTAACACTATGTGCGACTCGTGGAAGAGAGGCTGCTAAATTATCTTAGGGTGCTGCCATCTAAAAAATTTAGGGGCATTTAAGCAAAAATATAGTCCCATGTTTTTTTAAAAGTTTGTTCAGTTGAGATAATTTCTCCCTTACATGGGACCACAAATGATTATTGCAAACATATTATGTTGTTAAAATTTCCCTTCAAAATCACAAAAAAATGATGGTGGGAAATATTTCATACTAAAATAAAAAAACCTAAACTGAAGGGGGAAACTTCCATCCCACCTCATAGTGACCTTTTCATGCCCCTCCATGGAACATAACTCAAGTAATGTATTATGAGTTTTAAGTTGTATTATCAAAGCTATATAAGTCCTATTGTGTAGCAAGTTAGTGGTGTGTCCAAAACATATGGCAAATGCTTAATACAAACTCTCATGATTGGTTTGAAGCCTCTCTTCAAACAAGTCCCCATGGTTCGGGAAGGAGACTCCATCTACAAATAACCCATCAATAACAACATTCATAAACAATAGGCAGAGAAACAAAAGGTGCTCATATTTATAATAGTTAATGAGGTTAGGTGCCTTTGTTATGTGGTAGATAAGGCACACCTTGCTCATGCCTATGCCATTGCCCATCGCCCTCCAACTCTTTCTACACCTTTTTCTAGCCTTGGGCTTGAGGGTTCACAACCATTTCCATGAGTGATAAGAATATTTTGTGTTCAAGGTCCTTATCTACTATGACATTCATGGAAGATGCCATTGTATTTTTGGAGATTCCCATAGATCCTCTGAGGAAATTCATTCAATATGAGGACCATAAATGTTTATCCTTTGTTTATTGTTGAGACACTTCCAACTTTGACAAAGAAAACTCAAAAGTATTCACATACAAATAATTATAGGAATATTAGTTCTTACTTCTAGACAATGGAATTCAAGAACCTCAAAAGACCACATATTGAGACAACATGTTTCAAATTTATAAGACAATATACATTTTATTGGTTTTGAGATCCATAGTCTTAAAAAGGTTGAATCATTGTCTCTCATTGAATATTCTTAAGTTTTTCTTGTATTTCTTTATGTACACTTTTAACACTTTTTGTACAAAAACATGTAATACCTTCCTCATTCCCATGTTTAAACTCTAGTGGTCATTACTATCTAAATTAAATATTCACCCATGTTTGCCATTGCATTTATTGCTAATAGTGAGTAGAAGCAACAATTTAAGAATTTATATAACATAAATAAGGTTGCAACAAAGTTTTTGGCAATTTGCTTGATGAATTGAATTTTTCATGTTGTGAAGTCCTTAAAATATATATATACTTATGTGGAGACCATTCTTGCATTAGTTATTTATCTAAATAGAAGAAAAACAATGTAGTTTGCCATTTTTGGGGGCAATAAGTCTAATTACCATTGAAGGTGTTCCATTTAATTTTTCATCTTTGGTATTGTTTGCACCTTGATTGGTTCTATGATTTAGGAGTGCACAATAATAAAATGATCTACGAATTTGTAACATGTGGACTATTATGATCAATTAACTTCCAACCTTAACCATCCACAATAAGAATAATGTTTTAATATTTGTAACAATTGATAAAAAATAAGTAAGCTGGTAAAATACATAAGAGAAGAAAGAAAATTAGCTATAAAACCCTAAATCCACGAAAACCCTTCATCATATCATTAAAAACAAAATGCCTAAAATTGTTCATCATATCATATTAATCACATAGATTGTGAGAAATTGTTGTTGATGAAGGAGACATTGTTCCTGCAATTGAATATGAAAAGTGTAGTGAAGAAGGAATTAATTACTTATGCCCCTATATATACTAAATTTGGTATGAAATTGTATTAAAATTTTGTTAACCATTGATAGAATTTAGAGAAAATGAAAAAAATAGATAATATCCCCCTGTTTAGAATGTCCATCATGGTCAAGACCATACCATGATTATGGTTATTTTGTACACTTTTGACCTTGTTTCAATTCTACCACATTTCAATATCTATGACTTACTTGTAGGATTTGATCCCTTTAAAAATATGTTCCCGTATTCTCTAATATGTTTGTAGATGTAGAATATATCTCGATGAATGCCCACTCTTTTGAAGTGCATGTGATAAAACATATGAGCACACAAATTAAACCACTATATGTGTAGCCATATGGAATAAGTCTTAAGAAACTACGCAGGATCACATAGAGGGATAGAATGGTGGCCACTATTGATAACCTAACCTAAAAAGCGGGGTCAGACATGCAGAGACCATGGAATACAAAAAAAGTAACACGCAACATGAAAAATATGGAATACACGTGTATGGTAGTAAAAACAAAAATAAAGGTGTCAATCATGTTATAATCATAGTAAGAGCATGGAAATAACATAGTAAATACAAAATATGTCGAAACCATAATAAAGACAATAGTGCAATCATTATAGTATAAACCAAGTGTTTCATAAGTAGAATAGGAATATTATATTATGAAACAACATTCTAAAGACAAGTAAGCAACAATCTATATAAATAGAGTCATATGTAGGCATGGAGCCACAAACATGGGCCACCCACAATGTCACAAGACATGTTGTAATAGAAGGAAAAATGTTCCACATTCGATAAACAAGTGCATATTTACAAGATAGGCATGAAGCCACAAACGTGGGACACCCATTGTATCACAAACAATCAAAACAATCTAGTTGTATAATAAAATGATAATAGAATTGTAAATACATAAGACAATATATTAAAACCATACAATAATATACCAAGGAAGCAATCCTTATAAGAAATTAGTGGCAATAATATTTGAAGCAAGTATAAGAAATGGTAATAGAAAAATAGAGATAACATGATAGGTTATTCTCTGCAAAAGACACATGTATTAGTCTTGTTAGCTCAAAAGATAACAATAATCAATATGTATAGAATCAAACATGATGAGAAATGTATAAGTAACATATAATGAAACAAAAACACATGCATAGTATGTGGGATTCCCCTAAATATTAGTGTAAGGAACCAAAAAGACATATGTCATTGTGTATCAACCTATGTGTGTCATGCATCAAGCTCAATGTACCTTGGGAATGCATGTGTAAAGAGAAAAAATATTCCATCAACCAATGTGACAATGTACAATGCATAAAGAGTATAGATGTAAAAATGTATGGAGTAAAAACTAGCCAAGTAAACCATAAACATGCTCCGCTTTTGTATTTTTCACATATTTTCATGTTTTTGTATTATGTAATTATTTGAATTATTTTTAGTTGTTTTGAAAATAACTATGTATAAGAAAATGGGTAACACATGAGCTACCAAGTAAGAACCCCATGTATAATCCCTCCAAGTATCGGAGAGACAAAGGATTCTCATGTATAATTTGTGTAGGATCCATAAGATGTGTTGCGAGAAAGGCTAGAGTAGGTAGACTCATGATGAGTAGTATACATCGAAGGTGACCAATTTGGATGCATAGGAGAGGGTGTCCTCAAAAAGTAGTATGTGACCGACTAGAAGGCCTATACATGGATATGTCTAAGGGGGTCTAATGAGGCATAACAGGGGAAAAAAAAGGTTGATATGTGGATGTAAATTGTAAATGCAAGGCCAAGATGTGGCAATGTGGGATCCTCAACTGGAATACCTCTAATTATAACCAATTGATTAATGTGAATGAGCTTAACTCATTGATGACATATGAAGGGTATAGATTTGAAGGTGTGAAGCCAAGAACAACGTAGAATCATGTTGCATGAGAAAAGAGAGGATGCCACAAAGAATGTCAAATCAAAGATAGTAGGGCCAACTATGAGAGGGAGGAAAAATTCCCTATACGTGTCTTAGTATCAACTATAACATCTTTCTTAATATATCTAAGAGAACATAATCACAAAAGTGCACACATTATGGGGAATAATATGGTCAACCAAAATATTATGTATAAGACATCGATCAATAGAGGTAGGAATATATAGTGTATTAGAAATAAACCATGGGGCCATATCAATATTATCAAAAGTAATAATGACCGACCAAGGTATGCATGGTAATAACAATAACAATTATACCATTGAATGTGTGATCGTAAGAAGGTGGAGATGACAAGATGTGGTAAGCATTATGGACCTTTGAGGTATATTTAGCAGTATCATGTTTTGAAGTGGATCACTAAATATTTTGAGCTTTGTATTATCATTAGTAGGTTTAGGTTGTGGTGAAACCTCATATGCAATAGTAAAATCATCAAGGAGATCATGGATAACATGCCAAATCTTTAAAAAACTATTAGGGAATTTTCCCAACGCATCGATGCTAATCAAAATGGGTATCAACAACAAATATATTAACTTGAGGTGCACATGCATCAACATCAAGAAATGGACGGAGAGATAAAAGATTACAATCAATTAATTGTTGGAGGACTTTCTACGGTGCACATGGTAAACAAGTGAACTACCATCAATAGGTTTGAAATTGTAGCCTTGTAGGTTGAGAGACAACATGGGTAGTGGCTTTGAATTTACGTTTGTCATCAAAAGATTTTTTTAAAATGTAGTCTTATTTTGGAAATTTCGATTAGATGTGTTAGAAGGATTAGCAACATACTTGAGTTTGTTCATGTTGAGGAGCTTAACTTCACATTCTTTTAGGGTGTGACATAGATGATATGACATAGATGATAGAAGAATTAAATTTGTCAAAAATAATTGAATCTTGTAAAGGGACAAGAAGAATTTTTATAAAGATATTTTAGTTCATCATCGACTAAGATATTGTTGAATGTTAGTAAGCATGTTATTGTAGCGTATCACATAATCAATGATGGGTTAAAAGAACCTTGTCACATTTTAGCCATTTGAGTGTAATATT
Organism: Taxus wallichiana var. yunnanensis; assembly: GCA_018340775.1. Taxonomy (NCBI): domain Eukaryota; kingdom Viridiplantae; phylum Streptophyta; class Pinopsida; order Cupressales; family Taxaceae; genus Taxus; species Taxus wallichiana. Next base: position 14,010,037 of record CM031242.1, on the reverse strand, counting down.
CATTGTCCTAAATATTAATGGAAAATTATTCAAGAAATTGATTTGGAAAAGGGGTGAAAGTCTCGCACAAAGTGCAAGGGTAGATCATAAAATCATTGTGATGCAAAATCTTTGAGACTGTGAGGGAATATCTTAGTAAGAAATGTATCATTTTAACAATAATCCAAGTAAGAACATGAAATGTATGGATGTGCCGCTGTGGTCACCCTTGCCATCGTATATAGGAAGCTTAGAGTGATGAAACTAGTAGGAAATTCAGGTGCAAGTGGGTTATGAAGAAATCAAGTAGAATCCATAACATGATAAGATGTAGATATACCTTGTTTCAATTGTAATATTTGGGTCAGTAAAGTATGAACGCAGATTCAAAATCTTGTGTGTTGGAAGAAGAAACATGTGAAGCATTATATGTATATAGAGAAGATGTAGGAATAATATTAGTCATAGGAATAGTCATATCCATAATGCAAAGTGAAGAATTAGATGCCCCAAAGTGAAATAGGTACAATCGATGTAGGGATGATTAAAGTAGGTATACCTGATGATGATGGAGGATTGGGATCATCTTTGGAAGATATACCATTATTATTGGGTTGATCCCATGTAGCATAAAGGAGAATTTCAATATTATCAAGATATTCCTTCAAAAATGTGCAAATTGTTGAGCCTCGTCATATGAAAGGACATGGTTGTCAAAAATGCTACGAGATCCTAGAAATAGTATAACTCGGAATGAGAAAAAGACTAGATCTAGTATAAGCATGCTTATTAGAAGTAGAGAGGGTATCTATACGCACCCAAAAGTTACATGGTGTAACATTGAAAGATGATACGCATCCGATGATGAAAAAAACTCCTTCCAAGACGATAATGAGATCTATATCCTTCCCTCTCACCTGCATGATCCATGTGAACTTCAGAATTTAGTGCCGCAACTTGTCTTTTAGAGACCATAACTTTTGCACCGTAGCTCCGATTGACTTAAATTCGCTCAAAAGGCAACGGAAAGCTTGGAATGTGTAGAATGTGATGAGAAGGTGCGAACTCTATTCGGCAACGCTTGACCTTCTCCGAAATCCGCATTTAAGGGGCCCAAATTGTGATTTTTCACCCATTGTCTAAAAATAGTAAATTCTAAAAATAGTATGTTTCGCAAAATTAGTGCACATGTAAGTCTTTGAAGATGAAACACCTCGTCTCGCCTCGAGATTTTGGTGACCTTCCACATCTTTCTAGGTGTCCTTTCGTATTTATAAAGTATTATAAATACATATGTAAGGAAGAAGAGATGACATCTCTCCAACAGAGATAATTGATGTATTTCGAATTCTTTGAGTAATTTACATCTCTTTTCGTGAGAGATATTTGTTTTGCAATTCATTTGGCACATTTGTTAATCTGCTCCTTAAGTCATCAAGAAACCCTCGGTTTTGGATCATTGCATCCCCTTTCAAACTCAACACAACTCCCTCACTCCAAGATGTGAACTTCATTTTGCTCACAAATCCAATTTTTAGCCGAGAACCTTGTCCTTCAAAACTTTCAGCTAATTGTATGTAACAGGTAAACCACCCCTTGTGAGCTTAATAACAAGTGGTTGGTCAGTCTTCATAACAACGCTTAAATTAAAATTAAATGTTCATGCTTTTTTAAGTATGGGGGAAAACCTCTATACTTGGATCTAATATTACGAATCATCGACTAAGAGGACTATAACTCCTATCCATAGCAGCTTAGCTCTCGGCCTCCTCTCCAGTCCCACCTAACAAGGCGCCCAATCTAGATATATTTCACCTATATGGCTGATATATATATATATATATATATATATATATATATATATATATATATATATATATATATATGGCAAAGAGAAAATGCCCTAGATAGATATATAGGTTTTTCCCCAATGACCTCTTAGGAGAATGTTTTGATTTCGACTTCATTTTTCTCTCGCATTAGTCAATTTTGCTAAAAATAGGCTCATTGGATTGGTCTTGAGTTCCTTCTACATTTTTGATAAATATAATACGTTGAATTTTTATTTTTTGGTTGGATTTTTGTGAAGTGTTGTGTTGCCAAATTTTGGAAAGGGTATTACACAAAAAATTTACATGTAATGGGCTCTCTACTCGCTCCCATCAAGCTTACATTTCAACCACATTCCCTACATCAAGCCAACCACTTGCTTTATTGATTCCTTGTTGATATCTACGCCTTGCTCACCCTGGATCAATTGGAGCTCACACATCGGAAGGAGCTGAAGATGAGGAGACATGGATACACCATCAAGATCACTAGAACAAGATACCACACTTTTTTAGAAGAAAATGGACTGAGAGGGGGTGAATTAGTCCTTCAAAACTTTCATCTAATTGTATTTAACTTGTGTAAACCATTGACCATTCAAACATGCATTATTGTGAGCTTAATAACAAGAACCAACCATTCATAACAACATAAACCAAGAGAGTACACAAAACACAAGATGTAAAGTGGGAAACCCTCAAGGGGAAGAAAACCCACTAAAAACGATGCTAATATTACTCATAACAAATGACTTGTAAGAATATTACACATCAAGCACAATTTTTTTAGTGAGACACCAATCCCACAAGGAGCACCCACCTCTAGTTTAGTAGGGCACCCACCCTACAAGGAGGATCCAAACCCCTAGATGACTAAGCACCCACCTAGTCACTTGAAATGGATGATCATTGAAGAAATGTTTTGGAAAACCTGATAGTGATCACAAGTTCAGCCCCACTCTCTCAAACCTCTCTTCAAACACACTCTCTCCTACCTCGCTCAATCTTGCTTCTTCATGGGCTGATTAGGTCTATTTCTCTTGCGGATATTCTTCTCAACTCCCTCAATGCTTCATACCTTATTTCAACTCTGTCTTGATGCCCTCATACCTCTTCAACACTATCCACTAGATCACACTTTCCTCTAACACTCAACAACAACCAAATGACCAAATACACTCACTTAAATACATAATTCATCTCCTAAACACTACTAGGTCAGCCATGACCATTAAGGTCAGTCATACCAACATCAAATTACATCTACAACATCATATAAAATCATAACAAAGACCCATATAGGTTGGCAAGAATGGTACCAAGACATTTAATAAGCATAACAAGATCAATAAGACTAAATTATTATCCACCGAGCATTCTCTATAGACTCCAAGGGCATTAACCGAATTTGTCAAGAATCCATAATCTTAAAAATTTTACATGAAATAATCTCAACATCTCCCAAAAAAATCAAGAACTTTGCATTATCCATTCTTCTCATAACACCACCAAGTAGGACTGTTTCCTACTCAATCTGGGCACCTCTAGCAGACCAGTCTTCAAAGATGAAGATCTAGCTTCACTCCAACACCTCAACCATGGCATGAAACCAATCATTGGAAATAAAATAACCCAAGGAACACCTAAAACCACTTTACAATTCATGAGTCGGCCCAAAGATCCATCCAAACCTCTTTGTCAACATTGATGAAAACAAAACCGCATTTTGCGAACTTGACCTTCTTAAACCCTTGATGATAATTTCAAGATCTCTAAATGCATGGAATAGGATAAATTTTCATCCCTAATCATTATCCAACATATAAGCATCATCAATCAAGCCAATATATTGGTCTTTCAAACCAATCTTCATACCACCCGCACTATATGTCTCTAAACCGGTCAAACTAGGTCAACTTGTGACCTTCTTCATGACACCTCATCTTGCTTCCAGAGCTCAACCAAATCCCAAATCATGTCATTTGGTATTTTTAAAACACCCCCAAGGCCATCAACCATCATCACCAAGTCCACAAGTTCCCAAACACCACCTAACAAGTGTGATCTGTGAGGTGCTAATAGTTTGCTCTCTCAGACCACCTCAAGAGACCGCAAAATTGCCCTTTTGGCCTAAAAACTAGTCTTATAATTTTGAGTTGTGCAAACCTTAAAATGACCTCACCAATCTCTGAAATCACTTAAAACATGTACCTAAGATCCCCAAATATTGAGAACATCAATTTAGACATAGGGTCTAATGGAAAACCTGAGAGAAAATCATATTTTTCCGGAACCAATCAAATTTAAGTGAGCTCCACCTACAACCAACGCCTCAAACCACCACCATATGAAAATAGGAGAGTCATATCCATTTTTCAATCATCACATTTGATGATCCAATGCATATTGAGCTCATACTTGCAAGATTTATTCCATCGCTCTTAAACTAGGGTTTATGGAGGGTTTTGACCTCCTTGTCTTCTTAACAATCGTTCATAAATCTTAGGCCCTTATTTAACCTCATTACAACTCTGAGATCTTATTAACTCCATGAATCAACATCCATGAAATGATTAGGGTCCCATGCATAATTTACATATGCAATGAAATGGGAAAAAGTAAGGACTGGGCAACAAGAAATAGACTAATGGCATCATATTGATCCAACCAAGATGATATCTCTCACTTTGAGTGGAAAACTCACCTTCTTGAGCTCGATATAGCCAAAAATCTCATAACTTGCAAAATATTCTTCATACCAACCTGAAAACTTTCCCAAACATCCAAGACAACCTATCACAACTTCTTCAATGTTCACTTGATCATAAATAGGCTTGCATCTTCTCAACCACCGCTAATTTCCAAACTAGGTCCTGAATTAGGTCTAGTTTAGACCTAGCTGCTTGATGAAAGAAGGAAAACACCATACCTTAGTTGTAAAACTCTTCAAAATTCCTTAACACCATTGAGACAACATGTATCATACCTATGCATTCCCTCATGGGCCAACACCCCCCCACAGATCATCATGTCTTATTAGGCCTCCAAGCTCAAGAACTAAGTCTATGTTAGACCCACAAATCATGCTCACAACTTGTACTTGTACTCAAACTCACATGATTGTCTCAAAATTTTCTAACATGTGCTCCATGCCTCGACCATGCTCATAAAAACTACCTCATGCCTTCATTCCATCATACCAAGCCATCCCATGTTGACTAGGCCTCCTATCTAGGCTATCTAGACCAAGCAACTTGCACTATTGCCACTCATGCACACTTGTGCACACCATGTTGATTATATCACATCATCACACATTTTTCAAGAATTTAGGACGTCATCATTATTGTAACACCCTATCACATTCTCCTTTTTCATTAATGGAACTTTTACATCATTGATAACACATAAAGCATACACATACCAATGATCTCCCCCTTTGTCATTGATGGAAAACAACCTTTTAATTTTCCCCCTTTTTACATTAATGACAAAGTACATACTTGTAGCTCATTTTTCTTCGTCTTCTTCAACATACTCGAGATCACCTATTGGTTGGAAACATCAACCAAAATCATCAAATAAGCTCACCATCTTTTTTTTTCCTTCCTTTATTATGTTTTGACTTCATGAGAACACTGTAGCTTACCCTTGATAAGAAACATTCATAGCATACACACTTGTCAACAATCTTGATTATGATAAATGTCATCATCTTATTCTAATTAGGCCTATTTCAATTTGAAGGCACCCATAATTTGACTTAAACTTTCCATACATAGATTACTACCAACTCTTAAGACTAAGAGCCCTGAACCACCTTTTTAGACCATTTTTGCTAACTTTATCTTTGCTACGGAGCACACTAACCACATAAAATATCAACTTATGAATCCCTCTCGAAACATACCATCATTTTCTAACTACCTATGCAAATCCACAAGAACTTACCTTGACATGATATATTATTCAATCAAGTTTGTCATGCAAACACTTCTAGATTCATATCTCATGGGTAATGAGCACTCTAGCTCCTCTTCATCTCATGGATCCATGAAAAACACCATGAAACTTCATTTACTGAGTTGTAACAATACATTCACACCATTACAACGTTGTAGCTACTTCAAGGATAAACTCAAAAGCATACCTTAGTTTATGATGTCACCGCACAATCTCTATAGACCTTCATTAAGATACAAATATCCATTTTAGGCCTGTGTAGCAAACCATATAGACACCCCATACTCTTGATTAAGACACTACTACTGGACTCCAATCACATATACAAAAATTTGTACCAATGCACATCAACCGAACAATTACCTCTTTGACTTTCATAGTCCTAATATGGATTTGTACTTCTTCATACTATCTCGTGATGCATGAACACTATTGAGACATCACAATAATGAATCAAAACCATTGAATCAACATGTAGACCCAATCAACTTCACATACATAAATGGAATGTACCATTATACCTTTCCTCTCGATGGTATAATCAAGTCATCATATAAAATGACTCTCTTTTTCATGGATCTAGCAAATTTTCTCTTATGTCAACACCTAGGACATCTCATAAACAAGTTGGAGACCTTCAAGAACACAATGGACACATTTTGCCACTATGATAGCACTCCTACAACTTCAAGCCATTCAAAATATAGATTTCATTCACTATTTTTAGACCACGGTCTCCTTCATTTTGATCTTATCAATGCATCAACTCAAAACAACTCGAGACAAACCTTCTAGCCAAAACCTTCTTGATTGAAAACATTTTTTTCACCTCTGTAGAACATATTTGAACCATTGTGACTATCATATGTCTATCACATACTATCATGATATAGAATATGACTCACAATTCTATCTCTCTCAATCATCAATGCTTAAAAAAACCATCTACAACATTTCACTTCACTTCAATCATATAGACTCACCATCAAAGCAAACTCTCTTCCCATGAGGACCTAGAAGATCAAGTCGATTCATCTACTTGTACAACTTATCTCCTAAAATTAAGACACCTATCATTCAAGACATTCATGCTTTAATAGATAAGAAGATGAAACCAACAAACCTAAGGGAGGAAATTATGATTTAATTTAATTTGTATTAATTAAATATGAATATTACAGAGTCACTGAAGTATAAATGCTGAAATATACAAATGACACAAACAAGCTAAGATTAAAAATATGAAACCCTAAGAAAAGAAGAATGAGAGAGGACTTAGTTGATTTCTGCACGCATCCCCGGATCGATCTCGAACTCAAAAAAATTGCTAAACAAGTTGGTGCAGAGTATCATTATTTCTCATAATAACTTTGTAATGCATGAATGAGGCCAAAGATGGGTGTCCATGATAGGACAGTGTGCACTTGAGCGACCGAATACTACTTCTAGGCTCCTGTGTGACTATGCAAATAACCGAGAATCTAGTTTTTACTATGTCGTAAGCAATCGATGTTACTTCTGTTGATCGCCCGAGAGTCATTCCTTGATCGTTGAAGGTACCTTTAACCTGCAAAAGAGAAGTTCACTTGCACAAGCCCAAAACCGCATCAAACCTAAAAAGAGAGATGTAGAATGGGGATTCAAACTAACCCCGATGGTCACCCCGAGAGTGAACTTATGACCGAACGCATCTCTACATCTCATATTCCATGTAGTTCTTATGTGTGTGTGAGAGAATGATGCCCTAGGATGCCCTTGTGTAAGTTGCACTTGATAACGGGTTGTAGTTAGAATGTAGCAATGTAGTAGAATGTGTGAATGGAATTGAATGAACTTCCCCTTCCTATGATAATGTATGCAGAATATGTAGTCCCTTGTCCCTTAAATGGATGTTAGATGGATGATTTGGAGTGCTTTAGGTGCCTTTTGAATGCAAGCTTAGGTGATGATAATAATGCTTAGTGTTTGTTCCTTTATTTTGAACACATAACTATGTATTTATATGATTCCCTTGTTTGAATTTCATAATTGAAAACTGGAAGGCCGATCCATAAGTGAAAAATATAACCAAAATATAAAATAGACCCAAAACATGCGAGTAAGGTGAGATAGGATCAAGGGTGCCCATAGGGGACAGGAGCACCCTAGGCGTTGTTGTCTGGCCGGGCATTACTATCTTGGGCAAGGTAATGGCATCCGAAGCCATAAAATATAAATCATTAAAATCCCAACTAGGTTGTAGAGTGTGTAAAACCAAATAGAAAACAAGAAACCTAAAAAAGGCCAAAGACAATCATCAATTACTAGTTGTATTGCTTATGAATCATGTAAATGATAATATGATTTTAGACCTAGAAATGTACCCAAGTGTGTGTGATTTTGTGTCTTCATTTACCCTCAATTTATTTTGTTTGAGGGAATACTAGTGTTGTCTCCCGAAAACCACTTTTCATTTTCCAAGTTAATTTCAAAATTTTGAGCTCTCGCCCTCCTAAAGTATTTAAGCCAAGTTGAAAGTTCGATGAAGTTAGCAAAATCCGTGCCCTAGTGTTGTTTAAATATCTTTTTCTCATTTTGAGAAATTCTCCATCTCCTGGTCTATGCACATAATATCCTCTTTACAATCTCCTTTTTTATCGAAATTGTTCACTTGTTCTATGGCCTGGATCATCAAATCATTGTTTTGCCTCCATGTCTCCGGCTCGTGAAGGAAATTCAAAAATTGGACTCAAAATGATGAAGTTCTCTTCCTTTGTGTATTTTTCCCACATTCGGGAATGATGGGCGCATTTTCTTCCCATCAAATTTTGGCCCCATCATCCACGGGTACGTGGACATACCTAATTGGAAGTGGGTCAGTGGAGAAATTTGTGTTTTTGAGCCTCTTTGTAAAAAAGGTGAAAAGTTAAAAAGTGACACTGCAGCCCGATCAGGCTATAAAGGTAAAAGTCAAATTTTGAGCCCGCGGAGAAAAAGTCAAAGTTAAAGCCTGTAAGGAAAAATTCAAAGTTGAAGCCTGTATGGAAAAATTCAAAGGTGAAGCCCATTGTTGAAAATTCAAAGCAGAACGTAGGCCATCGGGCACTTTTGGAAATTTAACCAAATTCCCAAAAGTGAAGTAAAAGTTCTAGAATGCTCCGCGGCTCCACCAAGGTCTCGGGCCTGCCGTTGAAAAGTCAAAGCGGGAGAGTGGAACGGTGGAGAAATTTGAGTTTTTGAGCCTTTTTCCAAAAAGGTTAAAATGTTGAGAAAAGGGCCGCGACCCCATTTCCAATGAAAACGTGCCACGTGCCTAAGTTAAAAAAGTAGAACCGAGGGTGCAAGCCAATTTGTTCCTAATTTCCAGATCTCTAAAAATCACAAAACGCAAAGGGCTTTCCCCCATACCCGCTCCAATCTCTTCCTACCACGTGGATGACCCGATTTCAAAGTTATAAGAGAAAATCAAATGGTCTATATTCAAACTGGCAAATCAAATGTAACATTCACGTTACAAGATCTAGTTTTTAACCCGCCATGAGCGTTTTCTTTGCAATGGAGGAATTTGAAGAGGCGTAAATGATTTGTAAAGTTGTAACCATTCTGGCATGAGATATAATGGCTCCTCAAAGCCATTCTAGGGGTGGCGATTGATTTCAAAAAATACCAGAGTGCTCTGTACCTAGAAAAGACAAAAAACACCATTCTTCTATTTTCCCTTCTCCTTAGAATTTCCTCTATTCTCAAATCTCTGTACAAACTCTGCTTTAGATTCAATAATAAAAGAAGGAATTTTCTCCTTTTTGATTGAGGGATTGATTGGTACCTTGCGACCAATGAATTTTATTTGGTCTTGTAGCTTCTCCTGCAGATTTGTTTTCTTCTAACTATAAATGCATGTAAATGAAATTTCTAATTAATGTGTGTGGGCATCTGATATTCTACTCACAACATTAGTTTTCTCCTACCTCCATTTCCACTCCCCTTCCCCTTTCCAAGAAAAAGTTTCTTCTCTAGTGAGACATTGTTAGCTTTGCCACAAGGTCAGTGGAGTGCCCCTGTTGGATCTCTGGTCGAAAGGCCACCATTGAAATCCACCTTTTATGCATGCACCTACGGAAGCTGCACCATTCAAGTAGAGGGACTTAGATTCCCATAGCGTTGGCTTGAAACCCACCAATTTGTCCACAAGACAAATTTTCTCGCCAACAACTCGATAACATAAATTAGATAAGATATGTGTACCTCATGATCCTAAAGAGCATGCGGTGAATAACATGCCGAGTGGACAAATGAAACGTGGAATGATGAAAAAATGAAGCATGTAAACTAGGAAAGGAAAGTGGCCCTAGGGGGTGAAGCGTATGTGTTGTGTTGTACCTATTTTTGTGCTTCGTGGTTACTACTTCTTGTAATGATGAACCTACAAAACAAGAGCAAGAATGTAGTCAAAGTCCGGTATATGATAAATCAAAGAAAAATTACATAAGTATATAAATGTGTGTAAATGAAAGTGTGATGTAAAAGAGTGTAAAAGGATAGAAAATGTCTGAACTACCGTGAAGAGAAATTTTCAGGCGATCTCACACAAGCTGCAAGTTTTTTTGGGTGATCTCATGCAAAGTGCGATTTTTTAGGGTGATCTCATGCCAAGTGTGAGTTTTTGGGTGATCTCATGCCAAGTGCGAGTTTTTTTGGGTGATCTCACGCAAGTGAGAGTTTTTTTGGGCAATCTCACGCCAAAGAGCAAGTGTTGGGGAGAGAGGTCTAGTGTTACTTTTTAGCCATGTCTTTGCTCAATAAGCGCCACTACAGATCGTATGTCCCTGATTTGTTCTTGTTGTCCTGAATTAGTTCTGATTGTACTGATTGTTCTGATTTGTAGGAGGTTGTGTGTATGCTATAAATCGAAGGACTATGCCCGTAATTGTGAAACTACTCAAGGCTTATGTGAATTGTGTTGATTTGATAAGATGATTGTGTACCCCCAAGACATTAGTTCCCAAGGGAGGACAGGGCACCCATGCACTAGTGTGTAAGTCAGGAGTTGATGCCTCATGCTGTGATTCTAACCCAAGTCGATTTTGGGCCATTTTTGTGATTGTGATCCTATTCTATTCTGTAATGTGTTTTCTTTTTCTATATCTCTAAGTTGTTATATGGGGTGATTATTCACCCAATGTACGTCCCCCTTGTTTGGGGTGCATGCGATGAATATAGGAGAATGTGACACAAAAGAGAGGTTGAATGCTTATCTAAAATTGATACTGCAAGGAGTAGGGGATGTGCATGGTAGAAACCAAGACACATGCAAACAAAGTGGTTATACACATGTGTAAGTGCAAGCAAATATGTAATAGACAAATAATGTAACAAACAAATGTGCATAAAATATAGAACACAAAAATAGGTTTCAAACACGGGACAACACTCACAATGTCACAAGACAATCAAGGCTGAAGCGGCCATAAACAAGAAAACATTGATCAAATAAGACATAGGGCATAGCCCACAAATAATGACATAAAATAGAAAACAATGGCAAGTAAAAATGTATCAAACAACCATTGTGGAAAATAGTCCTACAAGGAAAATGTTGCACATGAAGCACCCGTTAGCATGTTAGAAAGATAAAAAAGTATGTCAAGGCATATATGTATCAATAAAATGTAATGTGCTAGAAATTAGAAGTAGTAAATAATGAAATAATAACACTTGTAATATGTGAGAGTAGGAAAGGTAGATTCCCAAGGAGCCTCGGTGGGACTGGAAAAGGTACAATGCCGAGCATCATTGCACAGTGTGTGAAAATATGTAAGCAATCTACATTCACCACTAGAGAGAAAGTGCACACACATGTGTTTTTGATAAAGATAATGACATACTGAGTATCTGACTAGCATAGTAAGAAAAATGCATCATGTAATAGTATAGGAAAGCAAGAATAAGTACAACCAATATATGAAAATGTAGTGTATGAATGTGATGGAATGGAATGTAAAGTGTGAAGGTGGAAGGAGCAACGTGCCCCCAGTGGATGTGTATGAAATGAGGTTCATTTATAAATTACCCCTCAACAATCAAGAATGAACCATAGAACAAGAGTGCGTCATCAAGAAATGGTTTAAAAATTTGTTCTAGAAAGATATATCACAAAGCATAGAGCATGAAAAGTTAATGTGGTGAGGTTCATTTCATATTTAGACCCTTAGTAGTTGAGTATGAATTGTGGAACTACAGTGCATCATAGGGTAATGACAACACAATGTGTGTATCAAGATGTGTAAGTGTATTGAAAAAATATTAGCTGTGAAACATGGAGCACAATAGTAGGTGTTATAGACAACTTATGAGGTTAGGAGGGGGGAGAAAGTGTGATGCCCCTTAGTTGAGGTTTGGATAAGAATCAAATGAACTCATATAAAAGATCATTAGTGTTAGGATCCTAGCTAATAGGATCTGGATTAGAGACTTGGTAAGTAATAGTGTGAGGTTGATCATATAAAGAGTTGATGCAACATAAATTGTACATACCCATAGCATATTCTTCATCAGTAAAAGGAGGTTGAGGAAAATCATGTGCATACCATCAAGTGAGATTTTGAGAATAGCCTAAGAAGGATTCATTGCATATAGAGATGCGAGAAAAGGGCACATGAAATGTAATATCATTATGATTGGGATCCAATGTGCCACCAATGTAATCAAGCCAAGACTTCCAAGTGTGAGTGGAGACAAATGAGGAGTGCATGCAAAAGAATACTATCAAATGGAAACATGGAGGCCATAAGAAACAATAATGAATACACATCCATGATATAAGTGAGGAGAGTGAGGTGGAGGAATGAGATCAACAACTATGCATCCTAGCCGAGTCAAACATCATGTGTGTAAACATTATTAGAGAAAGCAAGGTTGAGTGGAATATAAGGCCAATAAGAATTATGGATGAAGAGAGTGCATGTCAAGGGATCTAAGTGTGGAGCAGGATGAACTTGGGGAGATACAACAAGTGACAACATGTTTAATATATATATAGTCCCTTAAAAGGTATCATGGCATTAGTGGATGGAGGAAGCTTCTTGAATTGATATTCACTAGGGCCAATAGAAAAAAAAGTATCCTAGAAGTAGGACTCATCGATTTCGATAGGAGTAAAGTTAAGATTGCACAATGTGTCATCATTAAGCTCTATGACATCAACCTCATCATCGGAATCATCAGTGCTAACATTATCTTGTTGTATAACATTATCAAGAATATTTGTAGGGACTAGATGCAAAATTGAGAGGATCTATGATATGTGGAGTAGTAGCCATAGGGGTGGACATGGTGGGTGATAGGATATTAGTAGTATGAGTAGGAATGGACGGAGTGCATGGAGAAGTAACATAAGGATTATGAGCACTATATTTCCCAACATCATATGTACCAATATTGTGATATGGAATAGGTTGTGATGGAGGAATAGGAATGGTGGTGACAGGGTCTATACGAAAAAAACTTAAATGGGTCTAGGTCCGCAACAATAGTATGTTCATAACCATCATGTAAGAATTTAACACACCAATGAACTGTAGATGGAACAACATGCATTACATGAATCTAGGGTCTGCCAAGTAAGCAATTGAATTGAAATGTGGCATCGATAACAAAGAATACAGTAGGAATAATTTTAGGCCCAACTTATAATGGTAAGGTGATAGTGCCCATGTATGTGCGAGTAGTGGAATCATAGCCGAAATGACTTGAGAGGATTTATTAATTAGATCATTAGTAATGCCAATTTTCTTGAGGAGGGATAAAACACATAAGTTTATAGCATATCCATTGTCAATAAGTACACACTTAATACAAATGGCACCAATAGTAGCAGTGATAAGAAAAGGTGCAAATGGATCATCAATAGTAGAAGGAGGGATATCCTCATCACTAAAATATATAACATGTGGTAGATTTTTGAGAGATTAAATGAGGTGAGTAAAGGCCATAGGTGAATTATTAATTTCAATGTGAATGGAACAAAGGGAGGCTTATAATGTATGACGACAATCGGGTGCACTACACAATAAATCATAAAGAGAGATTTTTTGCTAGTGTATTCTTAAGTTGTTTATGATGTCATAAACCTTAGAGGTAGTGGTAGAATTGTAGAAGTAATATGTGGTGGGATAGAGACAAGTGGAGATGTAAGAGGATGAGTACGGTAGGTGGTTACTAAATTGATGGTTGAATAAGACATTTGAGTAATGAAGCAAGGAGGATGTTGAGTAAGAACTTGCATAAAATCAGTAGTAGTAGTAGCCATGCCAAAAAATTTAGTTGGAGTAAAAGAAGGATAAGAAGATTGATCCATGAATTCAAAAGAAGGAGATATATTTTGATACATTCTTAGAAGGTAGGGTTTGAATGAGTGGGTTCACCAAATGATTTAATTTAAGGTGTATTAATTAAATCTTAATATTGTAGAGTCACTGAAGTATAAATGATGAAATATAGAGATGACACAAGCAAGCTAAGATTAAAAATATGAAACCCAAGCAAAAAGGAGAGAGGACTTAAATGATTTCCGCGTAGTATGGGATTGATCTAAATAAGGAAAGTGTTGAATAGGTTGGGAAGAGTTTCATTATTGCTCACAATAAATTATAGAATGAAGGAATGAGGTTGGATATGGGCTGCCATGGTAGGACGGGGTACCTAGTGCTTTGGAGACTCGCTTATGGCACTGTGAATGCGTAAATGATCAGAATATTGTTTTTATTGTGTCACAAGGTCTTTGTTGTTGATTAGTTTTTATCATGTGAGAATCACTCCTTGATTTCTAAAGGTACCTATAACCTACAAAAGAGAAGTTCACCTGCACAAGCCCATAACCCACATCAAACCTAAAAAGAAAGATGTAGAATGAGGAGTCAAACCGACCCCTAAGGTCATCCTAAGAGTCAACTTATGACCGAGTGTTGCACTAAATCTTAGAATCCATATAGTTCTTGTGCATGTGTGTGATAATGATGCCCTAGGATTCCCTTATGCAAGTTACACTTGATAGTAGGTTGTAGCTAGAATGTAGCTATGTAATAGAATGTGTGGATGGAATTTAATGAAATTCCCTTCATGTGTTATGTATGAATGAAGTCCCTTATCCCTTTAATGGATACTAGATGGATGCTTTGGAGTGATTTAGGTGCCTTTTTTAATGTAAGCTTAGGTGATGATAGTAATGCTTTGTGCGTGGTACTTTATTTTGAACACATAACTATGTATTTATATGATTCCCTTGTTTGAATTTCGTAATTTCCAACTAGAAGATCAACCCATAAGTGTAAAATATGCCCAAAAGATAAAAGATACCCAAAATAATATAGTAAGGTGAGAGAGGGTCGGGGGGCACCTAGAGGGGACAAGAACACAGGCGTTGTTGTCTTGGCTAGGCCACAGAGTCTAAATCCATAAAAGTAAAATGCCAAATGGGATTTAGGGTGTGTAAGACTAAATAGAAAATAAAAAACACATAAAAGAGGCCAAAGATAATCATCAAGTACTATTTTTATTGTTTAGGAATCATGTAAATGCTAGTATGATTTTAGGACCTAGAAATGTACCCAAGTGCATGATTTTGTGTCTCAAATTCATACACATGATTGTTCCTTGTAATGCAACATATCCATGTCTTCATGGGACAGGACACCAATATATAGCATCAAATTCCTTAACTAATTTAATTTTTCTTCTCTATTATCTACAGTAATCTTCTCGAGTAGATAATAAGAGTTTTTAGGGTTCTTCCACAACAAAAACACTCATATACTCAGCATGTCTAGAAAAAAATGTTGTCTTAGGTTACTCCTTCATTTTCTCAACATAGTTAGGATTCATAAATGTCTTATTTTGATATCCATTCATCCTCCATGTAAATAAGCTTGCATTATGTACCACATTGTTACATTTAAAGAAAACAATTTGAATCTTACCTTTAGGTGCTCTATATTTCCAACTTTGTCTAGATGTTTTTGATAACAATGTCTAGCAATGTGTCCAAATAGATTGCAATTGAAACATACAACATCCTTCTTACCTTCATTACTCCAAATTTGTCTTGGTGGTTCATGGAGACAATACATAGAAATGTGTCCCTTCTCATGAAAATTGTAACAAAATATGTTCTTTGGTGACCATCTCTATTCTACCTCCATGGTGATCATCCTTGACAAATATTCTACACTCCTTTGTTCTATGTCCAAAACCATTACAAGTGTAACAATATCCATTGAAATTTCTTTCATACCTTGACGCATTGGGCTGCCTTACTGATCTTGACTATGTCTTCACATTTTCTTTGAATTTTATCTCATTCGATCCTCTTTGATGTTTGAACCTTAAAATTATTGCTTGGTACATTATCATCTTACATTATTTCCTTTCCTTTGAAATCTTATTTATACCCTAAACTCAACTTATCACTTGAGTGCCTTTGTACTTATGTGGAGTTAATGGAGTCTAAAAAGCATGGATACTACCCCTATGACTCTTGTAGTGGGGAAGGAAGCAAAAAAATTATATATATACTTAATTTCGAAGATGAAGAATGGGAAATATCTGGATACTAGAGACCTTAGCCTTCCAAAACCACCTAAGGAAAAACAAACTATTAGCACCAAAAGAGCACATGAGGAGACCCTTCCTAGACAAGAAGAATAATAAGAAAAGAGAAATATGAGGAGGAGGAGGCAGAAGAAGAGGGCTATGATGCGCTCAACCACAATCATAGAAGAAAGCTACGAAGAGGTCATAAGGGAAAAATCAGTGGCGCGAGGACTTCCGAGGCAACAAAGAAGTACCTAAAGATTACTCCAACCATGTTGAGCCCGGAAAAAGACAAGTCCTCCTAGGAGAAGAAGGTTAAGGTTTGTGGCCATCGAGGAAAGTGATGAAGAGAAGTCCAGTAGAAGAGGTCACGCGGTGCTGGGAAGCTGGTCCATGATGAGGAATAGGTTAAGTATGAAACTATACAACATGATACAAATTTACATAACACACATGAGGAAGGCTCCTATGGATAAGAAGAAAACAAAGGAGATGGAGAGCCATCTAGAGAAGGTACGGAGCCACATTTAGAGATGGGATAACAAGCATTCGAGTGTAGAAAAGAAGGTAACAAAGGAAAGCATAGTGAAGGAAGGAGGAAAAAGGAGGAAGTCCTATAAACACCCTAGATAAATTATATAGATGATCATACAAAGGTGTTGTGAGAAAGATTCTAGATCATAGTTCAGAGGACCTCTATTACTAGGAGGTAATTGAACCAAAAGGAGTGTCAATGTCCATGAAGAAAACACTTTCTTGGAGTATGCAGAGTCACATGGAGGAGCCTAAGTTTGAAATTAATAACAAAGCATATGTCAATCACAAGATGAAGAGGGTAGCAGGTACGGTCCTCACAACTATTAAGACCATAGAGCAAACAGATGAGAAGGCCAACAATGCTTTGAATAAAATGACAAGTGGAGGTAGCGCATAGAAACTTGGACAATGGGGCCACTATATCAGTCTTCTTTGGAAGATAAGAAAGATAAAGAACAAGAGGTCCAACAACTCATAGAGGAGTTGGGAAAGGCAGAAAATTGAGAAAAATATGCCTTCAACAAAGCCAATCATATTGTAATTGCAATTACTACAAGTGCACCTAGACCTAGTAAAGAATTCTAAGGATGAATATCCATCAGAATTGCACTACTTGGAAGACTTGGTAAGAATTTTGTTACATGAAAATAAGTATGTGCAAGGGTCGTCAGAAGAAGAGTTAGCTACAAAACAAGAAAAGAATAAGGAATTTTGGTGTGTAAAATAGTTGAATATGAGGTGTTGAGCACCATGATCAAGGATGCAATGAAAATGTAGGGTGAACATTTAAGAACCTGGAAATAACTTGATCCCATCCTCAAGGCACACACTTTGCTCGGGAGGAGACAAAAATTAAGAAAGTGCAAGCCGCCAAGAAAGATAACAAGGTTGGGCTAGAAGAGATCATGGCCGAGATTGTGCGGAAGTAATATTTGCTTAAGGCCATAAGGGACACGCTTGAGGTAAGAATTAAAGAACTTGGATCATAAGGCACACACTACTCGGGAGGAAACAAAAATTAAGAAAGTGCAAGCCGCCAAGAAAGATAACAAGGTTGGGCTAGAAGAGATCATGGCTGAGATTGTGCGGAAGTAATATTTGCTTAAGGCCGTAAGGGACACGCTTGAAGTAAGAATTAAAGAACTTGGATCATTGGTTGCGTGGAAGATGGATGCGTTGGATGGTATGGCAGCATGTCTTGCATGAATTATCGGGGAGTTAAAGTAAAAGAGTGAAGAAATAACCCCCGAGAAGGTGTTAGATATTTCGGATTGGTGCCAAATGCAACTACAAAGGAGCTTCTAGAATGGGAAGAGTTTGAGAATATCATAAACACGAAGTTCCTATAACTACTCCAGCTACCCTAGAAATAGTTTGATTGTGCACACTAGAAAATTGGTATTCTTTGACTCATTAGTGTATGTACCACCATTCTGGTGTTCCATTTATTTATTCTTTGATTCTGTGAAAATAATTTATTGTTGACATATTTCGATGAAAGACAATATCCCTAGTGTGGGGCAATGTTGGTCGAGAAAATTAAATAAGTACCAACAGACCGTAGAGGCTCCCCTGTGCGAGGGTAAGCGCATGGGAAAACATAGTAGTGTGTAAGGCTAGGTGTGTGCATGCATAAGACTAAGGACTTAG
Organism: Taxus wallichiana var. yunnanensis; assembly: GCA_018340775.1. Lineage (NCBI taxonomy): Eukaryota > Viridiplantae > Streptophyta > Pinopsida > Cupressales > Taxaceae > Taxus > Taxus wallichiana. The sequence continues at coordinate 13,991,513 of CM031242.1, read as the reverse complement.
AAATTTTTATGTAGAGGCTAAAAATAAAAAGAATAATTGGCTTTTTGTTCAAGAAAAGTCCGGAAATAGATAAAAGCAAGATGATTTAGAAGCCAAACAAGGGCTATACTTGGGAAAACACATACAAAGAAACGAAAAGAACACACATGGAAGATTTCTAATAATAGGATTAAATAGGATTAAAGCATGATGTATATTTATCTTAGTTTATTATTAGCACAAATTGTAAAAATCATTCAAATTCTTGTAAAACGTCTATTATTAGGAAGGTGCATGTAAAGAAAGGCTAAGTCCCCATCGAATATAAATATGGGTAATGCATTCTTATTTTGGCTAGTGTAAATAGAGAGTGGGTTCAAATATAATACTATTACTTGTCTTGAAGTGTGTAGGAGTTCGTGCATGGTCAAACACATGGATGTACCAGGTATTATTGTAATCAACTTCTATGTATGTAATTGGTTATGGTTTTAATGGACAATTGTGTATGGACTTCAAGTCTTTGTCTACGAACATGGGTTAACTAGTATTCAGATCTTGTTAGTCATTGCATATGAATCATTTCCTTATTATATTTGTTGTTGAATTGCCATGATTGTGATTATTCTATGTGTATGAATGGTTTTTTTTGGTTATGAATATGATAAACATGCATGCTAACATCTTGATAAGAAAAGAAAAAGAGGGACCTAGTAACTACACACACTTTGGGTGAGCATCCGGACTTGTCGGGATGAGGTGCCAACTCACATACCTATTGTTGGTAATAAAAAGACTATAATTTACAATGGAATTTGACCACTATATTGTTGTGTAGTGCTTTGTTTTCATGAAAAATATTTGAAAAATGCGTAGAAGGATTGACATGACAAATATTTGCATCACTAAATGGTATCACATGTGAAATGGATCTTGTCCTTATAACATCCTTCACCCATTAAATTTCAGACCCCCACAAGGTCAAAATAAGGTTATTACACTAGAATATTACTTTGCAAGCCTCAAGACTGGGTATACACATCCTTTGAAAAATTTAATCAATTTTGAACAAATAAATGTCTTCCCACTGATTGTTTCTTCAAGAACATTCCAAATACACTCCCCTCACTACCTGATCATTGTTTCAAAACATAATTCCTAGGATCTTTATTAGCCTTGCTCAAATTAAGATTGTGTTCTTTGACCAAACTCTTCAACAGGGTGTTCAAGACTGAGTAGTGGTTTATTGAATTATTCCCTGTATTTGGACTTTATACAAGTTCTTATTGACTCAAACCCTTCTTCTGAATATTAGAACATGTTTGATAATGCTCTTACCTTTTGACATCAACTATATTTTCCATCAATCATTCCATACCCATGTTCATTGTATTCCCACAGTTTTTCAAGATTCATCAAACCCTCAAAGGAGTGCACCAACCATGTTATCACCCTTATTCATTGCATACAATTAGTACTAGATGTTCACACACTTAACTCTCCTTACTTGTTTTCACTCTCTAACATCCAATACTTGAGTTCTCACTTGGTTATTTGAGGTTCTTAGCACCTAAAACTATTCTCCCACCATCTCAATGAGTCATAGACCTCCATCAAGGACTTTTTAGGTTTATGCAAACAATAATGTCACCTTTTCATATCCTTCTCACTATGTACCATCAGTCTTAGGACTGTGTTTGCAACCTTTCAACTAGTAAATCATCTTGAAACTATCTGTTACTTTTTTTTCACTGAAACTCACCCCAACCTTCTTGTTATCCAACTTGTCACGAGTTATAGAAAAATTTCCTTAGCCTTTAAACCAATGTTTAAACCTCCAAACCTTGGAATAGGGTACCACAGTTAGAGAGAGGGTTTTATGTTTGTTTTCTTTATTTAGTCTTTGTTCACACTTCTGCAAGGTTCCTATCCACACAAAAACACTTATATGGACTCCCCATACCATCTCAAGCCTCTAACAACATGCTCATACCTCCACCTCCATCTCTTGATGATGCTTTATATATTTCACTATTGGATTAGTTTATGCATCTCTAGTAGGAGAAGACATGGTTACATGCCCATATGGATGTGTTTAGGGAGTGAGAGTGGTAGGGTCAAGTGTGTTCAAACTCTCAAGATAATTTGAATCATTCCTCTTGTATAAAACTTGTTATATATAGGAATGTGGACATTGATACATCTAATGAGCATGAACCCTAGTGGTAGTTGTATTACTATTATTTACTTGATTGTGATGTGTAAAACACTTAATTTTTTATATATGATTAATTGTGTACATGTTTTGTAATGAGTTTGCATTGTTGGTTTTTTTGAATCATCTAATTATACATGTAACCTATAGATCATCAAATATATCTATAGAATATTTACATTTTCTCTTGATTCTTACACCTATTGATATTTAGTATATGTGTATGTCCAATTTGAGACAATATTATATAATGGTTCATGATTATTTAATTGACCTCTTCATAATTACTTTATAATTTTATAATGGGGTCTCTTGCATATTGTTTTATTCATATGACACAATGATTAACTCTTTCTTGTGTGATGTGTCACTTTCTTACTCTCTTAAACACATGTAATCATATAAAAGAGAATCTCGTACATGTGGTTCTTAATTCATTTGCACTATTTTACATTATTGTATTTTCTCTTTCTCAAATTTCTCATGTTATACTTGCTTTGTCATAGTAGAATAAAATTCCTCAACTAAAAGAGGTAATATTATCTCTTTGTGAACTTGATGCAGAGTAGGATCATCAATAACTCAACATTAAATTACTCAAATGCACCTTGTTCATGCCTTGCCACATTGCCCAATCATCCTTTTCTTCCAAATAAAATCTTTTCTCAAATTTGCCCCTTTAAGACCTTTTATTGCTCTTAAGCTCTCTTAGACCTCCCTACTCTGTTTTACTTATTCACTCTGACCTTGAATTTTTTGATTTATTATCAACACCTATTCATTTCCTTACCTCTACCTATTTCATTATACATTCACCTTTCACCTTAAGTCACTATATTGGCTTATTGACCTTCAAGTTTGCTTAAGATACCTACAACTCTCTTTTCACTATTTCAAACTTTTTATATCCTTCCTTGAGTTTATTAACCCCTATATAGTATCAAAAAGACATTTTTATCCCTTTCATTTAACTTCTCTTCCTTAGTTAGAATTTCCCACTTACTTTATCCTTTTATCTCGAATGTCCTCTCTCTCAAGGACTGTGTCTAGTTCCCAATTATCCTTTTCTTACTTTGAAATTATCCCTTACTTGTAATGACCCCAATAGTAACCTCAAACTTCTCAATGAGCATGGGCTTCTAGTTCATCAAACTTCACATATTCCTTGGCTCTTCTTAATAGTTTCTTAGTATATGGTTCTTGGACTATGTGTATAGACATTACCTATGACTACCCCTGACCGAGTTTTGAAGAATGCATGTAATTATACTTCCACTCAATGATTAGAATTCCTTTTCATAACCTCTGATAGTACTTATACACCCTCCTTCAGAATTGAATTCTTCTTTAACAATGATTATGATCTCATCCTCTTCTTAGACTAGTTTGAGCATGTTAGTATGGTTCAAAAAAGAGTTGCACAGTCTTCTTCAAACAAAAATAAAATTGCACATTCTGATAAGAACAACATAAACTTCTCAAGGTTTGGACACACCTTATCCTTCCTTTTATTCATATATAATTTAAAAGGTGCCACAAGGATAGGAATTGGAAGATTACACAAAGATATTAATATCAAACCCTTTATATGGGCATACCAAAGTCAACTTGAGCATTCATAGTTGGCCCCTACTTGGTATTATTTTTCTTTACACTCCTCTATTTCCCTTCATATATTATTGCCTCCTTTTATCCTACAAGATCAATATGATTAGCTGATATGAAATGTTTCAAAACAATAATCAACTTAGCACAAAACCCTCAAAACAGGGTGGTTTGACTATGTATGATTGAGATATTGTCCTTCAACATATCAAAACTATTTCACATGACTCAAAACCCTAAAATTCCTTCAACATATCTACCTCAAGCTCTACCACAAGGTATTAATAATTTTCATTGCATATATCTTGTTAAATTACCTTTTCCCCTTAATACAAACCCTAAATCTATTATCCTAGCCGAGAGCTCTTGATTAGAAATTAATATCCATTATCCACTTTATCATATGTGTCAAAGAACTCAAACCTTCTAAGAGACCTGCTCCATGGATATTTACCTCCTTCAAGCTATGAAAAAACTCTTATGCTATGAATCAAGACTTTAACCTTCTCAAACTGCCTTGTTCCTTATTAAAACCCTTATTCAAGAGACTTGATAAGACAACTCTTCAACCTGACAACTTACTCATCCTGAGACACACTTGTACATTGAAATCATCATTCATTTCATTTAATACATTCACTAATTGATCATTCATAGTATTCATTGATTTCTCTTTATCAAGAAGGATATTTATTGATTGATCTTGCTTTATAGTCTTATATGTTAATTTACTTGGTTTCTCTTTCTTAGGGATATTGGATACTTTCTCTGATAAATGGTTTCCATTTTTCAATGTGTATTTTTTTATAGGATTAGGATTGCATGAATATTGATCTTGTTTATGGGAAACCATGTGGTCATTGCATACAAAATTAATGCAATCATTGGGGATGTCAATAGTCACTTCCATTTGTGTGAACCACTACTTTTTCAACATGGCATTATATTCCTCATTGTTAGACAATACTTGAACTGTAGTATATGTAACGTTGGGTCCCACTGCAATATGCATATTTATTTGTCCTTATGAATTTTTATAAGGTATAGAATGTTGTAACTCATGTTGGTCATAACCTAGTTTCTTAATTAGACCTAGGCTATGTGTGTTATTTGTTTTCTCCCTATCAGTTATCTCCTTATTATGAATTTCACTAATGAGTGATGCTCGTGTAAAAAAGGGATCAAATCACTTTTTATTATGTAATACCTTGATCAAAGGATCCTCTTTTACTAAATGTGGTGTGTTGATTATTTTATTTTTCTTAGGTGGATTATGTACTGATCTTAAAAATTATTAAGATCTTTTGGTGCCTATGTTATTTATCCTTTGTCTCTTCATTGTGTGTAACACTCTAACAAGTTAGATGTCATATATGATCATGTAAAGTCCATCTCTTTTAAGGTCTTGTCAATTAATGTGATGATAGTTGTATAAATATCATCCTTGATGTTGTATCAAGTGGTGTTGTGTTCTATATCATGTGGTACACAAAATAACAAGATTAATAGCAAAATATAAATACTTATGATGACTGGGTGAAAAACTGGATACCTCAATCAATTTACGTCTTGATCATGATACATATAATGACTCAGACATTTATTGCGAATGCATACCCCATTTTCGCACAACAGGGTTATGAAAATCCTGAGGGCTAAGGAACTCTATGTCGGACCACCGGCGTGAACACAATGGTCTCTGAACCAAGCAAGGACCGGGAACGAATTCAAATTTAGATCCCAACATGTTGGTGGTTTTTCACCATGGGCATCTTGCCGGGGAGTTGGTGGGTAGAGAGAGAGAGGGGTCTCTACTATCCAGACTATATCGAATTTGTCTCTATAGTCTAGATAGTATATAAGGCCCACTAATAGAGATTTTGTCACGCGACCCTCCTCCCTATATGTGGTACATACGGAAGTGTCATCCATCTATTATGTACGTGATATGACTGATGGTTGATGATTAATGTCCATGAATTGATGTCTGTCCATAAGTTTGAACAAGCTATCCAAAGACCAACTAGGTACTTACAACTATGGGAGATTCATCCGTATTTGCTACACTTTGTAGACACAAAATCACGCACTTGGGTACATTTTTAGGTCCTAATCACATACTTGCATTCATATGATTCCTAAGCGAGAAAATTACTTATTGACCACTATCTTTGGCCTATTTTCTCTCTTTCTTATTATCTTTTTAGGCTTGCCGAGTGTTCCCCCATCCCCACCGGGTGCCCCGACCTCTTTGTATCTTACTTGCCTCTTTTGGGCCTCTTCTCGCCATTTGAAATCTTGTTTTCATATGGATCAACCTTTAGTGATTAATTATGAAATTCAAACAAGGGAATCATATAAATACAATGCTATGTGATCAAATTAAAGGACCAAGCTCTAAACATCTACTATCATCACCTAAGGTTGCATCCAAAGGCATTTTAAGAGCATCAAAGCATCCATCTAGTTTCATTCAAGGAAAAAGGACTGCGTTCTTATGCATACACTTCATAGGAGGGGAAGTTCATTTTGACATCCACACATCTACTTACATTGCTACATTTAAATATTGCTCGCTATTCAGAGCATCTTGTACAAGAACTACCTAGGGCATGATTTAACACACACATATGTAGAACTACATGAAGTTTGAGATGTAGTACAACACTTAGTTGTAAGTTCACTTTGTCAAGTGACTGTCGAGGTTTTACATGAGGTCATTTTTTTGCATATTACATGCAAACTCGACAATCTTCTAGTAACTTACAAGTGATCAACAATGAAGGATAACAAACATCTTGCGACACAACGAAAAGCATTTTTTACGAGGTTCTACATAATCACGGGTGCCTATAGAAGGTCTCTACTTGAGCTTAGGATCCCTTAACCGGTCCATGCGCCCTATTCTAGGCATATCGAAACTCGCACAATTTTTGGGTTCGTTTGCGAGAATTTCCTCCTGTTTTTAGTTTTTCATTCAACACATTCTAGGATAAATTGTGAAATTATCTAAGTCATTTATTCCCTCTCTTGCACCTAGGGTTTCATATTTTTGAGCTTATTTCTTAGGTCAAATCTATCCGCATTGCATTATTATTGTGTTGTGACTCTACAATTATGGTTTTCACAAATTTCAATAATTTTTAAATCATTTGGTGAGCTCGTCCTCAAACACTCGTGAATCTTTCTTCTTTTTGTATTCTAATCTTCTTTCTTTCACCATGGATATCTCCATTCATGATTTCTTGCAAGCTAATCCTGATTGTGTGAATAAAATCAGATCTTATTTGGCTAATACTCGCATTCATCCTCATACTTCGCCTGAATATGTCTATCATAAGTTTACTTCAACTCTATCTCTCAATGAAGACCACATTACTTTCACATCAGATGAGTTTGCCTTCTCAAGCCATATTAGATAATGATTCCCCCTTTATATTCAAGTTTGTATCAATAACATTAGGGTTAAACAAGCTTTAGTTGATAATGGATCCGAGCTTAACATTTGCAATCTCACATTCCTTAAGCAACTTGGCCTCTCTGAATCCTCTTTAACTCCATCATCTATTTGCATTCACAACTTTGATAATGTGATTAAGAAAGTCTTAGGTACAATCAATTTTTCCATTACTATTGGGCCATGCACTTTTCCCATCCCATTCCATGTCATGCCTAACAATATTAATTATAATCTTCTTCTCGGATGGCCTTGGATCCATGCCATGCATGTGGTTCCTTCCACCCTTCATACATGACTTAAATTCCTTTATCAAGGAGTTTCCTATGACATTCTAATGGATCCATCCCCTTTCACATATTGTAATTATATTGATCATTCCACAAAAACCCCTATCTCTTATGCATCTAATCAACATTTCTCCAACTATGACCTCGGATATAAGTACTTTCTTTATTATGGTTTCATTGGCACTAGATTAGGAAAACATGCAAAGGGAGTCAAAGAGCCTCTTTTATTCCCACACAATCCACCAAAATCAGCCTTGGATATCACCCTAAGATTTCTCATGTTGTTCCTTCGCATCTCCTCTTGGGGTTTACGTTTTTCACATACTCACCATCACACAAAGAAATTTCCATTTTCTCTCCATGCTACAACTTACTGTGGTAAATATACTACTCCTAACACATTGCCACATCCGCCACCATGGCATGCTTTCTCTTCCATTCCCAGATAGATCTCCATCACATACTTGGGGGGCATCATGCTTACTCCCCCTCTTAGCATCATCAGGTATCTAACATTTCTACTCTTCTGCTCCATGCTCCATACTTTCTATTTCTAAGCATCCATCTTACACAACTTGATACACTTTGTATTATCATTACCCGATGATGCACTCTTGTGTTACGGTTCACACTTGATTGTTGAGGGCATACTACATTCATGAACCTCACATCATATACACTACACATTTCACACTCGATGCATTCATGACACATCTTTCTAGCACACATTCATCATAACACACTTCCCTATGATGCACTCTAATTGATTGCTGAGGGTCTAAATATAAAATGAACCTCACCACACTCACTCACTCTCTATGATTAATGCTTTATCGATCATATATATTTAGCACACAATTTAAACCATTTCTGATGACACACTCTTGTTTTATGGTTCATTCTTGACTTTTGAGGGGACATATACAAATGAACCTCATCTCATGCATACTCATTCAAATCCACTCGAGGGGAACACTTCTCCTATCAAACTCATAATTCATTCCATTCACACTCACAACATATTGCATATCTTGGTTACACATTGTTCTTGCTTACTTATACTCACATGTACACTTTGTTTACTATGTTAGATAGATATTTCATATGTAATTATATATTTTATAAACACATGTGTTTTAACTTTTTGAACGTATGATTGCATAATTTACCTCTTACCGACAACATGTATGATTGGCACTGTACCTCTTACCAGTCCCACATCGGATCCTATGGGCATCTACTTTTGTACACACTACAGGTGATATTGTTTTGATTTACACTACTTTCTATTCTTACTAGCACACTATTTTATATTAGATCATACATGCTTTGACATAATTTTTATCTTTCTAACATGCTAACGAGTGCTTCATGTGCAACATTTTCTTTACAAGAACTATTTTCCACCATGGTTTTTTGATACTTTGTTTGCTACTATTTTCCATTGTATGCCATTGTTTGTGAGCTTTTCCTATGTCTTGCTTACTCATTGTTTGTATGATTTTGGTCGTTTTGGTCCTTATTGTCTTATGACATTGTGAGCGATGTCCCATGTTTGAAACCCACTTTTCACAGTCTACATTGTCTTCTTTCTTGCTAGCTTACACATTGTCTTCTATATGTGTATTTGTCTTATTTCCACTGACACATGTTTCCAACCACTTTGTTTGCATGTCCTTGCTTTCTAATAAGCACATTCCTTCCCCCTACGGGGTATCATTTTTGCACAGCGATTTCTAGTCCTCTCCTTTGGGATTCATCCTCATAGAGTCGTCACATGCACCCCAAACGAGGGGTATACATTGAGTGAATCATTTACCCCATTCAATGGTACATAGTCACGATTCAGACTTACACAATACAAGAATAACTCGGTATTGAGTCCACAAAAATGACCTATAATCGACTTGATTCTTCGACACAACACAAATACAAATGCACACAGGCATCCTAAACCTTCCTAGGTGCACTTTGAGGGCGATTAGATAATTTTTTAAATCAACAGAGCAGTTTTCTCAAGTACATGCAAAAAATATACTTCAAAAAAAGCATTTTGGATCAACATGGTTCACACAATCCTACATAAGAGGAAATACATGCAAAAACCTCCATCAATCATAATGCATTCTACCTTCATTTTATACTTTGATTAAACTAGATCAATCTTGATAAAAGCTGGAAAAAGCAAGTGTTGTCCATATTTCACCCCGCAAATATCTGGATCAACCACGATCTCATAAGAGGAAAAAAATCAAAAGTGGCCGTTGGGGAATAAGTTGGTTCTTTTCCCCTTGTTATCTCGAAGGGGGTAAAATGGCCCATAACCCACACAAGGAAAATTCAGCATCTGGGCCCGAGTCAAAGCCAAGGTGGGAATCGGAAGAAAGGGGACCCATTTTTGAGCTATTTTCCCGCCCTCTGTACAGACTCGATACAAACTTCAAGGGCGTATATCTTTCGACTCATGGCTCGAAATATTGCAAATCTGATGTCATTGGAAAGATCTCGGCCTCACGCATGCCATGGGGTCTAAAAACTTTAATTTTGAGGAGGTTAGGTGAAGAAAATGGAGGAAACATCTTGAACCTTCAATGCGGGATCCATCTATCTCAACAACCAGATCGGATTGATCTGTTTCCGTCGTTTCCTCTTCCTTCAAGGCACCGAACCAAGGATTGATGCAGTAAAGATGGATTTGGGGAGAGATTTCATCAGAGGCATTAACAGTGGTGGTTGAGCTTCAACCTATTTTCCCTTCTCTCTCTTTCCTTCTTTCAGGTTGAATCTATAAATATGGGGGCATGATTCATTGTAAAGGGTTGGATATTCTTTGTTTTATAGGCTCCCTCCTCCTTCTAGAAAAGGATCTGTGGGGTTCAGGCCTTCCACTAAAATTGTAATACGTTTTACCTTTCGGCTATTTTGTAATGGATGTATCAATCTATTAGAGCAATAAAATACGTTTGTGATCGATTTTAGATCTCTTTTTATCTTTTTTCTTTCATCGGGTCTCTCATTACAGATTGGATGTTGTGTTTGTTTATTGTATGCATTTTATTGGTTTGTGTCAAAGGCAAGCTAAGTGTTCATCATTCCTTTGGTGCATCACCTGGTAGTTTAGTTATTTCTTATTTTTGTACTCTTTTATCCCTGTCTCCTTGGAAAGTCTTATTAGGTATAGATATAGATCCTCTGCAAATCCTCACGTATGCACCTAAACAGAGGAATAAGGAACCAACCTTTAATCTAGAGAGCTTTTCCATTTCAAAGGTCCCACACCTTAGGAAAAGTTCCATGTTATGCAATCACACCAAATGATTTTGCCTTAGAAAATAGATCTTTAGAAATCATTTGGGGTCTTTGTGATTTTGCATTAACATTTTTAGCATGCCTGATGGGACTAAGAAGTCTCCATCTTATTATAGTAGGAATTGATGTACACTTGTTGTGATTCTAGCTTTTAAGAAGCCTTAAAATTGTACATCTAGCGACTCCAAAAGAAACAAATCTACTGGTTTTAGCAGCCCAAGCTTGGAAGATTCATGAGAAAAACCCGGTCTAGAGCAAGGAAAGAAGGTATATTTGAATACTTGCATCTATCCCTAGGACAGAGAAAGGAGAGGAAGAAGAATTCAGAGGTCTCCATCTACACCAAGAAGAATTCAGAGGTCTCCATCTCCACCAAGAAGAACCTTGTCAACACCCTCCCTGCCGAGAGCCTTTTCTTTAGTCTCTGCAAGGATTCTTAGGCCAATCAGAATGGCACAACCAAATCCATATGTCAACTTCACTGGCAGTAGTCCACTCACCTTGATTACACAAAACCTAGTTCTGATTGCAGCATTAAAAAGCATCCCATATTTCTTTGGGAAAATCAAACTTCTCTCGGTGACCATGTCGAGATATTGCAAATGTATATACAATCCACGAGATCCATGAGATGGACATTGCGAGTCAAGATGCTCACCTCTTCATTCAAAGGAAAGCTTCACAATGGTTCGGGAGTCTTCTGAGGGATCTATGGAACTAGAACAGATATGCATGGCTCTTCACATGATCAGTTTGGGAAAAAGGTGATAACTTGTCTTTGTTGGAGCAATTAACAACGATCAAGAGAGCCCCAAACGAGTAGCTGATGGAACTTCAACCTCAGATTCAGTGGACTAGGATAGGATTCCAACAACAGTAAAACCCACTAATGAAGGTGCCTTCTTATACTTTCTTAGGGCTTTGAATTTTGATATTTCTCTGATGATTCAGTCAATGGGGGGCACTACATTACCTGCAACCTATAGCCTCTCCATAGGGGCTGAGAACCATTTGATTCAAGCTGGAAAAATCACTCCTAGGCCATCCATGCCTCTGTACCCTGAGTTAGGAAGCCCAGATACTAGCCAAGTGCCTACATTAGCTCCTATACCCACCCCCAAGAGTCAAAGCTCAGCCAAAGCTTCCACTTCATCATCTAATACCGATAAAGAGTTTCAAGAAGTGGTAATGAAGTAATTTCAGAACTTTGGGAATGAGCTAGTGACCATCAAAAGACAACAAGCTCAGAGTTTTAGGCCATACTAGCCCCAGGCTCAATATCAAGCCAGACCCCAGTATCAGTAGAATAGGCCACCACCTCAGACTGTAAACCAGAGCCAGAACCAAGGACAACCCCAAGCTGCTAGACCTTTCAGGCCGTATGATCCTAACACAACTTCAACATCTAGGGCATTGGTTCCTACACAGAACAATATGGCACATGAATATGATTGGTGTTTTCCATGCAGACAACCACATAACCAATCAATGTGCTTTAATGGTGCTCTAAATCAGGCCTTGATGGTGCAAACCAGTGTGGTGCCACAAGAACTTGACCAAGAGGAAGATCAAGCAGCAAGGTGGCCCCCAAACGAGACTATGCTTGTCAACTGGCAGGCTGAAGACTTCTGTGGGATGAATCAGTCCCCTCCTCAAAGTGTAGCTGCCAATACATGGTCCAAAAAGAGAAATATTGGAGAGGGCCAACCACTGAGCTCAGGTGACCCTCAACCTTCCATCACTCCACAAGGTCTGGTGCTCCAAGTACAACTCCCAACATGTTGAACCAATCCAGACCACCTCCCAAACCCAATCAAGCACCGGTTGTAACAGCCCATGTGCAAGAAAGAAATGTGTCTAGGAAGGGGCAGCAAAAATATGGCTCATTCAATATTATTGAGTAGATGAAAAGGAAAAGTGTGAACATTTCACTATGGGAGTCACTGGCCATTCCAGGGCAGAGGGATCTATTGTAGACTGCCATTCAGAATTGGTCAAGTTCAAATCACCCCCCAACCAGCAAGAAAGAGTGCTTGCCAATGTAGTTCAGCCTGGGAGGAACCATGGAGAACAACAAGGTAAAAACCTGAGACCTCCTCCCTTCTATGTCTCATTGATTATTGGAGACAAGTTGGTGCACAATTGTATGATTGATTCGGGGCCAGTAGTTTTGTGATGCCCAAACAAATAGCTGATCAGTTGGGTCTCCAATATGAGGTCATCTCTAGAGGAGTAGTCCAATTAGATGGGACAACAATGACTATTGTGGGAATCATCAAGGATCTGAGTCTCACTCTACACGCTTTCCCTAATGTGACTGTTTTGCAAAACATGTCAATCATAGACCTGCCACCACATTTTGCTTTGTGTCTGTCCAGAGACTTCACTGCCAAAATTGGAGGCTACCTATCTACTTGATTGGTCACATATGCTCTTTAGGACAAGGTATGGAGTGAAGGCCACAATCAGATCTGAACCTATTGTTGAATATCATATTGAATCCTATATGCCTAGCCCAATCAACACCAACTGCTCAGCTTTTGATCAAGAGGACCTCCTAAGCACTTTTGAAGCAAATACCAAGGTGGGATATATCCCAAGACTTGACTCTCGATGATTGGGCCAACAAAAGCCATGCTTTTGACCCCTATAGGGAGATGGAAGAATCGAGCTAGGTGTCTACTGCCTACATGAAGAGAACCAGTCTCTTCCTGACCTAATCAAGCCAGAATACAAGGATGACAATGAGGTATGGCAATTGTTCTTTGATGGTTCAAGGAGTAGATAAGGAGCTGGAGGAGGAGCCATGATTGTGTCCCCCAGAGGTATGAGATATTATTTGACCTTTGATTCTAGTTTGCTTGCTCAATAAATAACTGCATTGAATATGAGGCTTTAGTCCAAGGTCTTCATTGGGCAAGGAAGCTGGGAATTAAGAACTTGCAAGTATTCGGTGACAGTGAACTGGTTGCCAATCAAGTCAGAGGACTTAATGCTATCAAAAATGACCTGCTCAAAAACTACAAGAGTAGGGTATGGGATCTCATGGAGGATTTGAGGCCTTCAGTATTGTGTCCATACCCAGGAAGGAGAATGAAGTTGTTGATAGACTTGCAGCGGTTGGAGCAACATTTGATGTGGTTGACAACATCAAGAGGGACAGAGAACAACCACATATCCATGTGGTTGTGAGGCCCAAGCAGTGCCAGATAATAATACATGCTAGGTAGGTGTTTGAGAATGATCAACAGATCATTAAATTTCTACAAGAAGAAGCTGAATTCTCAGCTATAAACCAGAGTAGACTAGAGCAGCAGTATGGGAATCAGATAGTATAACTACATACAAACAAGCTTCCCAAAGGATTAGTGACACTGGAATCTATTTTCAATCCTAATGATTAGTTCAGAAAAGAGAAGGCTAACATGTAGATCAAAGGAGAAGATTCAGAGTCGATCCCAGTTGGAGAGGACAAAACACTTCAAATTGGCAAAGTGGCCACCAAACAAGAAAGGTATGAATTCATACAACTTTGCCAAGAATTCCCTGATGTGTTTGCTTGGAGTTATGAGGACCTAAGAGGATTCAATCCAAAACTAGCACAACACACAATCAAACTGGATCCAGCTGCTCGGCCCATCAGGTAGAAGCAGAGACCAGTCAACCCACGTATTGAGCCTCTGATGAAGGAGTTGAACAAGCTGATAGAGGCAAGCATCATATTTCCAATTAAACACTCAAGTTGGGTTGCAAATCTGGTCCCAGTCAGGAAGAAAAATGGAGAAATCAGGCTGTGTGTTGACTTCAGGGATTTGAACAGAGCCTCCCTCAAAGACCACTACCCACTCCCTTCAATGGAGCAGATCTTGCAAGTAGTGTCTAGGTCAGAAAGGTTCTCCCTCCTAGATGGCTACTTAGGGTACAACCAGATCATGGTGAAAGAAGATGATCAATTCAAAACAACTTTCACCACCAAGTGGGGCACCTATGCATACAAGAAAATGCCATTTGGATTATCCAACACTGGAGCCACTTTTCAAAGGGCAATGGATATGGCATTCAAGGGGCTGATTAATCAAATAGTGTTGATCTATTTGGATGACATCACTATTTTTTCCAAGAATGCAATAGATCATCTCTTCCATCTGAGGCAAGTTTTTCAGAGATGTAGGAGATTTGGGGTGTCACTGAACCCCAAAAATGCATATTCTTGGCCCATGAAGGTAAGCTTCTAGGCCATATCGTATCAAAGGAAGGATTGGCAATTGACCGAGAAAGAGTTCAAGAAATAAGAGCATTGCCATTGCCAAGTCACAAGAAGGCTCTTCAAAGCTTCTTGGGAAAAATCAAATTTTTCCATAGGTTTGTTCCAAACTTTGTTGCCCTTGTTAAGCCAATAACGTTGATGTTGAAGAAGAGCTTAACATTTAGGTGGATAGTTGAAGGAAAAGCAAGTTTTGAGGCCATCAAAGAAGCCATATCACAAGCCCCAACTCTTGTGAACCCATATTTTTCCAAAGACTTCATATTGTATGCCTTTGGTGGCAGCGACACAATTTCTGCAATCTTGGTGCAGCAGAACAAAGAAAGTACAAAACAACCAATTGCTTTCTTCAGCCAGAGTCTGGAAGATTATGAGGTGAGGTACTCCTTCATTGAGAGGCAAGTCCTAGTGGTAATCAGAGGATTGAAGAAGTTTAAGCATTTGGTTTCAAATAAAAAAATCCAACTATTGGTCTCCCATGCGGGAGTTAAAGAATTCCTTCTCAGCAAGGACCTGAATGAAAAGTGTGTAGGATGGATCACTCGTGTCATGGAATATGACATTGAGATCAAGGTCACCAAGCTGGTCCATGGGAAGGGGTTATGTGAACAACTAGCCTCAGGTCAACAAGATGAGACAGACAGTGGAAAGGAGGTTGTTTTTGTTCTACAAGATGATCAAGAAGAAGGGAGAGATGATGTACCTACTCCTTGTTGGACCCAAGACATGGTACACTTCCTTGAACATAGGCTTGTGTCCTCATGGGATGAGTAAAGAAAAAAGAAGGCATTTCAGGCTACAGGCCATCCCATATGTTCTTATTGATGGTGTCTTGTTCAAGAGGGACATCAATGGCATTCTGTTGAGATGCATTAGGGTAGATCAAGTGGAGAGAATGCTACAAGAATTCCATGTTGAAGCAGCTGGAGGCCATTTTCTCCAAGAGTGACAACACTCAAAATCATGAAAGCAAGATATTATTGGCCTAGAATGTTTAGTGACTGCTACACATGGATCAAAAGGTGCAAGAATTGTGCATTCTTCAAAGGCAAGGAAAGGCTAGCAGCAACACTTCCATTGCACCCAATCTCAGTTCGACCAACCTTTCATGCAATGGGGATTGGAATTCATTGGAGTCATCAATCCAAACTCAAGCCAAGGTCACAAATGGATCTTGACAGTGATAGATTATTTCACCAAATGGACCGAGGCAGTGGCACTCAAGGAAGCAAATGAGTCTAGTATCCTAGATTTCTATGAAGGGATAGTGACTAGATTTGGAGTGCCAGCCACCATCATATCAGACAATGCATTAGCATTTATAGGTTCCAAGATCACAGGATGGGCCATCAAGAATGGGACTTATTTGAGTACTTCATCAAACTATTACCCTCAAGGTAATGGCTAGGCTGAGTCCACAAACAAGAACCTACTAAAGATCATTAGAAGAACTCTTGATGAGAATTAGAGGACCTGGCACACAAAGCTCAAAATGGCCTTATGGGCTGATAGAATAATGCCCAAAGGATCTACAGGTAGCTCTCCATTCAAGCTTGTCTATGGGAAAGAGGTGGTGTTTCCTATATCACTTGAGTTGCAGCATTGGAGCTCGTGAAGCAACTAGAGATGTCTGAATTTGGACCAATGGAGGCCAGGTATGCGGAGCTGATGGAGTTAGAAGAAACCAAGAGAGCATGCTCTCCAAATAGAGAAGAATCAGGCTTCAATCAAGAAATGCTTTGATAAGAAGACAAAGGCAAGGACCTTCCAGGAAGGAGACCTGGTTTTGAAATGGGATGTAGATCGAGAAAAACCAGGAAGGCATTCCAAATTTGACGCCATCTGGAGTGGCCCCTATATGATCACAGGATGCAAAAGTAGCAATGCTTTCCAATTGTCTACATTGGAGGGTGAAGAGTTGTAGATTCTAGTAAATGGGATCTATCTTAAGCACTACTACTAAAAGGGGAGTTCTCACCATGTACATATTAGTTTAGTTTTCTCTTTCCTCTAAGTGCTTATGCACATTGTCTTGTTGTAGTGTAGATTGCTTTTCTCCTAAGTGCTTTGCATGCTCTGCATGTTCCATTTGGAGCATGTATGATTTCAAATTTTGTATATAGTGTGGTGCTTTTTTTTTTCTCTCATATAGTGTTTGGACTCAACATTTGGTCAAGATCAGTTTTGGTTCTAATGGGTTTCCAAGCGGCCCAGGGGTCAACTTTCTAAGTTCAGATCAGTAGCAGGCTATCACCCATGACTCCATGCCCAACGGATATGACAAGGCAATTGGTCTTTTCATCTAGCAGGTAAGATACCCCTGTGAGTCGCCAAATTGTTATCCATATTTCACCCTGTGCCAAATATTGGATCAACCGCGATCCCGCATAAGAGGAAACAAAATCAAAAGTGGACCGTCGGGGAAAAAGTTGGTTCTTTGCCCCTTGTTATCTCAAAGGGGGTAAAAGTTACAAAATGGCCGCAACTCCGCCCAAGGAAAAAGTCAGCATCTGGGCCCGAGTCAAAGCCAAGGTGGGAATCGGAAGAAAGGGGACCCATTTTGAGTTATTTTCCCGCCCTCCTGTATAGACCCGATACAAACTTCAAGGGGCGTATCTTTCGACTCATGGCTCGAAATATTGCAAATCGATGTCGTTGGAAAGATCTCGGCCTCACGCATGCCATGGGGTCTGAAACTTTAATTTTGAGGAGGTTAGGTGAAGAAAATGGAGGAAACATCTTTAGACCTTCAATGTGGGATCCATCTGTCTCAACAACCAGATCGGATTCGATCTGTTTCCACCATTTCCTCTTCCTTAAGGTGTGAACCAAGGATTGATGCAGTAAAGATGGATTTGGGGAGAGATTTCATCAGAGGCATTAACAATGGTGGTTGAGCTTCAACCTATTTTCCCTTCTCTCTCTTTCCTTCTTTCAGGTTGAATCTATAAATACGGGGCAAGATTCATTGTAAAGGGTTGGATATTCTTAGTTTTGTAGGCTCCCTTCTCCTTCTAGCAAAAGGATCTGTGGGGTTTAGGCCTTCCATTAAAATTGTAATACGTTTCTGCCTTTCGGCTATTCTGTAATGAACTATATCAATCTATTAGAGCAATAAAATACGTTTGTGATTGATCTCAGATCCTTTTTATTTCTTTTGCTTCTATCTGGTCTCTCATTACAGATCTGGTTATCTGTGTTTGTTTATTGTATGCATTTTATTGGTTTGTGTCGAAGGCAAGCTAAGTGTTCATCATTCCTTTTGGTGCATCACCTGGTAGTTTAGTTATTTCTTATTTCTAGTACTCTTTTATCCTGTCTCCTTGGCAAGTCTTAGACTAGGTATAGATATAGATCCTCTACAAATCCTCATGTATGCACCTAAATAGAGGAATAAGGAACCAACCTTTAATCTGGAGAGCTTTTCCAATTCCAAAGGTCCCACACCTTAGGAAAAGTTCCATGTTATGCAATCACACTAGATGATTCTACCTTAGAAAAGTAGATCTTTAGAAATCATCGGGAGTCTTTGTGATTTCACATTAACAACAAGATCACACCATCTGTAGTGGTGTATAATTTGAGAAGCTTGATCAAGGATGGAGAATAACACTAGACCTTTCTCCTAACACTTTTTCGCCATGGCGTAAAGATCTGCCAAAAAAATCACACTTGGCATGAGATCACCCAAAAACATGTTCTTCTACAACATTTTTAGGATCCTTTCTATCCTTTTCACTCATCATGGATCAGGTGCACATGTTCCTTTTACTACTTTTTCGCATTTTTACACACTTTTTACATATTTGGATTGAGTTTTCTATACACATATTTGACTACTTCTTCGCTCTTATTTTGTGGTTTATCCTTAATACACAACAAGAAGTAGCCTCACACCAACATCAATCATGACAATGACAACAGGTACAACATGATGCATCGCATACACTTCACCCCTAGGGTCATTTCCACTTCCTCTTCCTTAGTGTCCACACTTCATATTATTCACTTCACACTTTTTCTTGTCTCTTCGGCAAGTTTTTGCCATCAATCTACATGGTTATTAGGTATGCATCTCTTATTTACTTTATGTTATCGATAATTATCTCAACAACATAAAGTGGGGGCAAATGTAGGCACAAAATCATGCACTTGGGTACATCTCTAGGTCCTAATCACATACTTGCATTCATATGATTCATAAGCAAGAAAAGTACTAATTGACCACTATATTTGGCCTTTTTTCTCTCTTTCTTCTTCTCACTTTAGCCTTACACACCCTATTTCTCGTCTGATTTCTTTACTCCACCTTTTATGAGTTCGGACACGGTGCCCAGCCCGAGGACGCCAACGTGCAGCGGGCACCCAGTCGCCTTTAAGCACCCTTGACATCTTTGTATCTTACTCACCTCTTTTGGGCCTCTTCTAGTTATTGGGCATCTTATTTTCTTATGGGTCAACATTTTAGTGGTTAATTACGAAATTCAAACAAGGGAATCATATAAATATAATGTTATGTGATCAAATTAAAGGACCAAGCTCTAAGCATATACTATCATCACCTAAGGTTACATCCAAAGGCATTCTAAGAGCATCAAAGCATCCATCTAGCTTCATTCAAGGGACAAAGGGAATGCATTCTTTTTCATACAATTCATAGGAGGGGAAGTTCATTTTGACATCCATAGATCTACTTACATCGCTACATTTAGCTATTTCTTATTATTCAAAGTGCATCTTGCACAAAGAGCCGATTAGGGCATGATTCTACACATACATGTAGAACTACATGGAGTCTGATATGTAGTGCAGTGCTCAGTTGTAAATTCACTATGTCAAGTGACCGTTGGGGTCAGTCTAACTCCCCATTTGCATCTTTTTATTTTTAAGATTTGATGTGTTTTGGGGTTTTACAGGAGGTTATTTGTTTTACAAGTTACAAGAGAACTTGATGATCTTCTAGTGACTTACAAGTGATCAATAATGAAGGCTAGCGAGCATCTTACGACACAAGTTTGCGCAATCATAGTCACCTACATAAGGTCTCTAGTACCTAGGTGCCCTTAACCTAGTCCAGGAACCCCAATCAAGCATATCGACACCCACACAATTTTATGGGTTCATATGCGATAGTTTCCACCTCATGTTTATCAATTTTTCGAGTTCAAGATACAATCCAAGATCTATTACAAAATCAATTAAGTATTTTCTTCCCTCTCTTGCACCTTGGGTTTCATATTTTTATAGCTTATTGTTTAGGTCAAATTTGTACTGCATTACATTATTATTGCATTTTTAATCTACAATTAGGGTTTTGAAAATTTTCAATAATTTGTGAAATCACATGTCTGACACAATAACATGTTTTTCTTGCTACTAGTAATATGTTTTTTTCATATTTACAATGTATAATCTAGAAGGAGTCCTAGAAGAAATATTTTTTGAATTGGAGAGTGCATTGTAAGTAAAATTAATTTTTGGCAATGGATGGAATTTCTAGCTCGCTTGATTTTTTATTCTTAGTGTTTTTTATCAATTCGTATAGGAGAAAGAAATCAATATCTAATCATCATTATGTGTGTGCCTTGAGTTTGGACGTTTTCCTTGGTGTAACCAAGGTCCTAAGAGGATATCGACTATGCATCCACCGGTGGGGTCGATTCACATTGGTTTTTGATAAAATTTTATGGTGGGATATTATTTCTAGGGTTTTGATACTTTACCACCTATATCAACCTTTTTCAACACCTTAAACCAACCAAGTTACCCTTGTTCAAGTTATTGTCAACACTCATTCACCTCCTCATCACTATCTTTCCCATTTTCCAACTTTTGGCCTTTTTGGCTTCTCACAAGTATCTCACCATCTCCAACTAGATTTTGAAATTTTCTTTGACCTTTCTCAAGTTTCTCACTCTCATCACACTATGATAACACCTCTTAGCCCTTATACTTAGGTCACTCACTTTCCTTCCTTAAATACCCCTTCTCATCCTTAATCAACTAGCTCCTTAATGCTTCTTGAGTCTTGTTCTCTAGCACTAATCAGTCCTTGTACTCTGTTTTGAATTCTTTTCTTTGAATCTTTCAAAGTTTGTTAACATTCACCATTCCCTCATTCTACTACACCTCTTGGATACCACCTTGAACACTCCTTTGTTCCCTTCAATATTCTTATCACATCATTTGTGTGCTCTTCTTTAAGGTCCTTATCATTGACTGTGACAATACAATCCATGATGTCCTCTCATTAAATGGTTCTAAAGTCCTTTCTAACACTTCAATAACTTTATTCCATAAGTTTAACACAAGTTCTTAGACCTTGGAATTATTAGATTCACTTTCATACTAATATATTCATGACTGTCACCATATCATGTTGAGGACTTTGCAAACATGACTTGACTGAGTTTCATCACTATGGTGACTCCACATATTTGTAACTATGGTGACTTCTGCAAGGTTCCTATCCACATAAAACACTTATATGGACTCCCCATACCATCTCAAGCCTCTAGAAACATGATCAGACCATAAGATTACTCAAAAGCTCCCATTTCAATAAAAAGACAATCCTTACACAGATTTTAAAGATAATTTCCATTTTTTGAGTTCTTGATCATGCATTCCCCTGATTTGGACCTCTAGAAGGCTTATTAGTGATTAGAAACTCACCTTGATGGATTGTAGAAAATGTATCTCTGTTTCTCCTTGATGAAACAAGTTATAATTCCTTTATCCTTCTTTCAAAACCATGTCATACTGAGATCATTGTTTCTAGGTGTCTTAATCTTTTATCCACACAGGTCTTAATCATATGATTGACCTCACAAATATAGATGGATATTGTACAAATTCATCCTTCACACAAGATGCATTTAATTCCACAATCTAATTCCTTACCACATATTCAATGATGCAACAAACCCTTACCTCATCCACTCAGTCCCTCAAACTTGCACATGACTATTTTATCTTACTAATCACCTCCTTAGAGCACATTAATGATCTCTTGGTGGTTATACAATTCTTCTAAACCTTGATATTCAATGCATAACATTCAAAACACATCCTCATACATAGTTTTTCCATTCCAAGAAGCTTTTATTTGATCAAAACATGAAATTTACAAAGCTCCATGAGCCATAGAGCTATGTATTTTGCACCTTGTTGTGAGAAAAATTTCAAGTGGAAAATCGTGGATTTTTTGCCAACACTATAGGAATCAAAGTCCCTCTACTTAAATGGTGCAGCTTCCATATTTATATGTGCATGAAAAGTGATTTCTTGTGGTGGTCTTTCGATCGGGATCCAACAGGGGAACTCCACTGACCCTGTGGAAAAGATAGCAATTTATTGCTAGAGAGTACTTTACGAGAGAAGGGAAAGGGAGTGAGAAAAAGAGGAGGGGATTAATGTCGTGGGTAGAAAATTAGAGTCCCACACCCATTAATCAAAAATTTCCAACACACATTAAATTTAAGAAGAAACAACCCTGCAAATGGCAACAAGACCAATTAGGACTTATGAGCACAAAGAATCAGTAAATCCCTCAGTCAAAAAAGGCTATAAAATCCTTCTTCTTGTATTGATGCTCGAGCAGAAATTGTACATAGCAAGAATAGAGGAATGCAAGAGTGGGAAAATAGAAGAATTTCAGCTATCTCTTTGTTCCTTCACAAGAATTACTCTCTCATGAGATTACAAATTGACAACTAGCTAAGAAGAAGCCCAAATGAGGGGATCATTACAATTTATAGAAGAGAGATGCCTCTTCATCTTCCTAATGACACTTCATATGCCTTTTTCTAACTTTAGACTCTTGATATTCCTAAGAAAATATTAAGTCCCTTTTATATAATCAAGGTGACTTAATTTACATTATGTTTCTAAAGTTATTTTTTGAATAACTTAAAGGCATATCAAAAAGTTTGAACCCCAATGAAGGATTAGAATTTTTGAAGAGAGATAAAGTTAGGGGAGGAAGAGAGGAGATAGAGAAGGAAGAAGAAGGGGGAAGAATGATGTTGATGACAAAAGACCCGCCTCGGTGAAGTTCACAGTTCCTTCCAAATGGATTCATCGAATGTCTCAATGTGACGATCTCTGAATCCCTAAACTATTTGTAGCCCAAGAAGCTCCTTTGGATGGTTTAAGGACACCTTGAGTTAAGTGTTCAAAAAAACTTGTTAAATGAATTCATTGATGACCATGAACATTGACTCATAAAAATCCTTTTCAAAAGAGATAGGAGCTCAGAACCGATATTATCAAGTTTAATGAACTTGTTTTGCCGATGACCACAACTTCCACCTTGCACATGTTATACTTGTGCCCGAACTATGAAGTGAGTGTTGAAAGACACTGTTGAGTTCCCTAAGATGGATCTCAAATTCCCTATGAGAAATGCCTATGATGATCTCGAATGATGATGTTGACCTGAATGATCATCCCTCTATGTCCCATTGTGCCAAAACTACCCTTTGAGTGTGACTTACCATTAATAGCAAGTTCCCAGATGGGAGACTTACTATTTTTGGTAAGAGGTGATTTTTGCCTCTTCTTGACTATCCTAATGTGATGAAATTATTCATTCACTCTTGTGCACACTGCCTTTACCTCGACCACTTCTTGGGGTGACTTACTAGTTTTAGTAAGCATTCATTTTCACTATTTTCTGCTCTAAAAATCATTCTGACTTCCGAGATATCTTGGATGCACACTATCTTTGCCACAACCACTTTTGATGATGAATTTCCAAACATAACAAGTATGTATAGGAAAAATTACTATTTTTGGAAAGTGGATTTCCAATGCTCGGTTGAGAATCAACGGAACATGTATTTTTGGACTCGGCTCGCAAAAGTTGTCAGCGATGTTATCCTCCAAATTTCACTCGATTTTTCCTGCTAGAAAGCTTGAAAATAAAAATGAAATTTTCAGTTGGTAGTGGCTTTGAGCACGTGAGCTGTCATTAATGGAGTGAAAAATTTGTAGGTCTGGTTTTTACTTCCGATCATGATGAAATTAACTCTATTGTGATAGGTTTTTCATTTGGATTTCATGTGTAATTTTTATCTCTATCCGACTTAACAGTCAAATTGGTAAAAATCGAGAAATGAGAACTAGGGCACCAAAGTAAGTTTTCATTGTAGAAAATAATCCAAAATATAATTTGACCCTCCATCTATTATATCATGATGGCCTTTAAAAATGAGGAGGTCCGCAAAACTTTCATCTCAATCCGTTGAACGGTTCGAAAGATATGAATAAATCTTTGTCAGGTGACTTCGGGGTTTCTCGAAAAAACGTCATCTCTTCACCATTTTTCATTCTTTCTTGTTATTCATATTTTTTATCCTCTTCTATTTTGAGATCCTTATGTTTTTAGTGTGAGGAAGGTTTTATGAAGTGACTAAGTGCAACAATGGAGGTTGGGATGTTTGGAGAAAATTTTCCAGAGTTTCGGGAGGGTATGGAGGTGTGGGGAATGAAGCTGGACTACGGAGCTGTCATTAATGGAGTGAAAAATTTGTAGGTCTGGTTTTTACTTCCGATCATGATGAAATTGACTCTATTGTGATAGGTTTTTCATTTGGATTTCATGTGTAATTTTTATCTCTATTCGATCGTCAAATTGGTAAAAATCGAGAAATGAGAACTAGGGCACCAAAGTAAGTTTTCATTGTAGAAAATAATCCAGAATATCATTTGACCCTCCATCTATTATATCATGATGGCCTTTAAAAATGAGGAGGTCCGCAAAAACTTTCATCTCAATCCATTGAACGGTTCGAAAGATATGAACAAATCTTTGTCGGGGTGACTTCGGGGTTTCTCGAAAAAACGTCATCTCTTCACCATTTTCATTCTTTCTTGTTATTCATATTTTTATCCTCTTCTATTTTGAGATCCTTATGTTTTTAGTGTGAGGAAGGTTTTATGAAGCTGACTAAGTGCAACAATGGAGGTTGGGATGTTTGGAGAAAATTTCCTAGAGTTCAGGGAGGGTATGGAGGTGTGGGGGAATGAACTGGACTGAAAGATAGCTAAGTCCTTGATTTTATTCATCCCAAGGATCAAGAATAGGGGCTGGCTGCATTTTTTGTCCCCTATTTCCCTTTGTTAAAGGGATGAAAGGGATGCAAAATTCCCCATCGCGCCTAATTGTGACACTTGGCGAGATCTGACTAGTTGAGCATTTGAGTGAGGGAGCTTGAGGGAAGCACCTTGGGGCTGAGTTTCGGGCATATGGAGAACCAAAAGGAATAACTAGGGCTAGGAAAATTTTTGTGTCCCTTATGTCAATTTTCTAAATGGATAAAAGGAACATCAATTTCCACTTCACGCTTGGTTGCGACACTTAGCGATCATCCGTGCAGGGAGAGGTAAGGCTCAAACTAGCTCTTGGGGGCTTAACGACAATGTGGGAGGTCATATTGGTGTTTTGGGGGCTAAAAATGGCTGGCCAATTTTTTTCCCTTATGTCACTTTGCTAAAGGGATGAAAGGGACATGAAATCCCGCCATGCCCCTAGTATTGACATGTGTCTCTTGAAAAATGGCTAACTGTGAGAACTCTTACCTTGGGCCCAACTTACAACTGAGATATCTTGAGCTCCCGAATGAATTTAGAGGTGAAATTTTATATGAATTTGAATGAAAACCACCAAATTTCCCCTTCTTTCTCTAGACCGCCAATTGTGCACTAGAAGAGTGAATTGGCTATGAAAGTGCATGATGTCTCACGATGTCTCATTTTTTCCACCATTTAGGGAATGGAAAAACCTTCCATATGTACATTTTTAGCCTTTTAAATCTTCATTAAGCTCTCATAATATTTGCTTGAATTTCAGGCACTCCTTCGCGGTGTTTGTTCTTATAGGCCCGAAACCCACTTTTGTTGAATTGGCTCCAAAACCTCCAGAACTTTCCAAAATCTCCCAAAACCTCTTCACGTATGTTCTTGGAACTTGAATTCATCTCAATGTTTAATTTTTATCCTCTTTTTGCTCCAAGATGGTGCATTAGTCTTGGGAAGGCCAATGGTAGCCCTTCCCAAAACTGCTCAAAAATTGGCATTCTGCAAAATCTCCTAAAATCACTAGGGGGACTAACTTTGATTTCCAAAATCACATTAGAGGATTGAAGGAAATCCAATTAAGACCATTAAAAGATTGAGTAAGGCTTGGTGTTAAGAATGGGTAGACCTGGGGTATCTTAGAAAGGTAAAACTTGAAATTTTTAACACAGGGGTTTGTTGTCATGCTTGAAAATTGGAAATTTTTCTTTTGCACATTTGCATAACAACCGGCTATATTTGGGGAAATGTTATGGACTGAGCATAATGAAGACATGACATGAGGAATCCCAAAATCTCAACATATAACACATTGACCAATGCCTTATCCATTGGGCCTGTGGAGTCGTTTACAACCTACGAGAGAGAGATAACAAGGAAGAACACACACACACACACAAAAAACGATGAAAGGAAACACACAACACACATGGAAAGGGAAAGACACATACAACAAAAAGGAAACACACCTAAAATCACCTATGATACAAGGTAGGGGGAAAACCGCTTTCATTAAAGAACTTTCCTTTTTAGGAGTTACCCCTAAAGAGGTAACACAAAATGTCGATGTCTTGTGAAGCCATTGAATGGTTCAAGGAAGTAGCCTCCTTTCCAAAAAAATTATGAAATCCAAGTGCTTTCATTATTGTTTGTGTACTTTGTAGGAATGAGCCTACATGAGATTTTTGTTTCTCAGGCCTTCGCCTAGAAATTCCCTTGCCTTTACGTTCTTTGAGATCATTTCTAGAGTGTTGACTACCTTCCGTGCTTATCCATAACATTGATCTTTCTTTGAACATTTCATCATCATTCCAAGGCTGATCTTTATTCAATTTGTTTAAATATTCTGATCTCTTCTCATTACCATATTCATTTTTGTATTTGCAGAAAGTTCCAAAGTGATGTGATCAAGTTGATTTTGAACACATTCCCAATGTTCTTGCCATGGACAAACTCTCTTCCACATGATTTGGCTCAATATTTTCCCTATCATCTCCCACCATGACAAAAGTGTTGCCTTTAAAATTATAAATGTCCAAAGAGGCTCCAAGGACTTTTCTTCTTTTACATTCATGAACTTTCTCATGTAATGTGGGAGAAATAGACATGTTTTCACTTTCATGCTCACCATTGAGGAATTCATCCAACCTATCTAATTGTTTCATCTCCACATCAAACATGGGTGTATCGAAACAAGGAGCCCTCATTGATTCACACTTGTCTTGTATCTCCATGGATTGAGTCAAGATTTCAAGGCTAAGCTGAGGATTTTCAATTTCTTCTACAACTTTCAAAATATCTTGCACGGATGGCTCTTCCAAATTCATCATAGATTTAACATTATTTTCAAAAGGGTTTTTCTATATTGTGATTTAGAGGAGTGGTAAAAAATATGATCTATACCTTCCCATGATTTATTCGAAGCAACTTCATTTGCTTCTTCTATGCTTTGTGTTCCCCAAGGCTCTCTTTCATGTAGGTACGGAAAATTCTGACTTATGAACCCTTTTGACAAGGAGAAGAGGTCCATGCTTTATGGAAATGGCACACCTTGAGCTCAAAATCCATATCGTCCTCATGATAATCATCCTTCTCCTTGGTTTTAGAATGAAATTGGCCTCCTCCATATGTTCATCCATGATTGAATCGGGGAGAGATTTTGATTCTTCAATCATCTCTACTTCTTCACATATCTCCATCCCGTCATTGATTGAAAAATCAAAGTCTGAAAAGAGATTACTCATGAACACCCTGAACTCATCATTTTGTATTTCTTCATCATTAGTGGAGTCTTCAGAAAGCATAAATCATCCATTATGCAACATGAATCTTCATCTATCGAATATGTTACTCCTCCAATGAGTTGTCTTTCGTGCCAAAATGAATTGATGAATGATGATTCCATCTCCATGTCTTTCTTAGTAAGGAGGAAAATTTTCATCTCTCTCTAATGTAAGGAAATAGTTTCCTATCCCACTACCTTGAAACAAAATGTTCACCCGTGGATCATCTGATTTTTGTACTATGTATTTCATCTTACGCACCGGCAACAACTTATTCATTTCCCCTGTCATAGGTATGGTTGTAGAGGACCAGTCCATTTTTATTTCACCACCTAAATCCTTGTAAAAACTTCTACTTAGGAGCATGCCGAATGAGGTTGGAATATTAGCTACCAAAATTGTGAGCAACACTTTCTTTTTTCTGGGAAGTTGACCAAAGCAACTTGAGCATCCTTTATCCTACCCACCAATAGAACTTCTTTGGATTCCATGGAATAGAAAGATCTATTTGCACGTGTCAAGGTAACTCTAACGGATTTGTGACTTTCATGGGCATCACATTTTTAGAGGCTCCAGAATCTATAATACAGTTGTTGAGTTGGTAGCCTTTGACTAAGAGAGATAGGTAGAAGGGTTCTACCTTGTTGGTTTTGGAGGCACTAAGGGCTAACATGTTTTGTGAAGGTGGCATGGATGGTGTGGGGAGTAGGCCTTTAGAATTTGAGCTTGAAACTTTAGCACTACCACCACAAACTACATTGACCAACCTATCAAATTGAGCACGTGTGTGTTTTCAAATACTCTAGTTCTTTGATCAAAACCTTGGATTTACTCGTGTATTATACATAATAAAATGGGATCACAATGTGATGATGAATTTGAGGTTTTGAGGGTGATGGAATCTTTACATGGTAAAGGTGTGGTTACCTTGGGAGTTTGATTTTCTTTAACATGTGTGGTAACTAGTTTAGAAGGGGATGGGGAAGCAGAATTTGGTGCTACTTTAGATGATTTTATAGGAGTAGCATTTGAAGAAGAATTATTCTTAGAAACTTTAGAACTAGGGGAAGGACTAGAAGACTTACTTGACATGGCAGTTAGATTCTTGCTAACCAGTGGGTCTAGGTTTTCTTTAGCTGAGTCCATTAATGGTGGTAGCGGTGACCCTCTGCTAATGATCTTATCTTGTGGAAGTTCAATGGGAGGATATTCTTTCTTCTTCTTCATTGTAGCTATTGAAGATGAAGCAAATTTCTTTGATTGAGCCCACATGAACACCACACATGAGAAGCTTGCAAATTCTGCATCATCATCATCTTCGTCTCCTTCAACATACTCAATAAGGCCATTTTGAGTCTCGTTATTAACTTCTTCGACCTTAATGTAGTCTCCATCATAACCTTCTTCTTCTTCTTCTGGTTCATCAACGTCACACTGTAGCATTGACTCGGTGGTGCTTTGAGATCAAGCCTATGGGGAGGCGGGGTGATTCTCGATCTGGTTCGAAGGATTCGGATCTCTTGGGGCATTCCACATGGAGATTTGAGATAATTTTTTCTTCATGGCAACAAAGTCATTTTCCTTTTTTTGGAACATTGGGTCTATGGTGATTAAATTTGAAATTTGACCCTTTTGTTTTCCATTAGGACCTTTCACTTTTCCAAACAAGATCAAATCATCTTTAGTCTCGATCGTGAAGTATTGCGCTTCCTTCAAATCCCTGGTTGGGCTCTTCTGAGGAAGAAACCAAACCACGGTGGTACAGAGAACTGATGAAGAACCTTTTCAAATTATTTTAGGAGGCACAACATCTTCTAGAATCCTCCTAATTATTCAGATTATATTTGGCAATAAAGTATCTCATTGATTCAAAAACATCTTTCTTCATTTGTACTAATTGGACCAAGATATCTGACAGTCTTCTATGGTTTTGAACTGTGCTCAAATCTACTTCTTATGTCTTCCCAACATGTAATAGATCTTGGAGGTAACATATAAAACCATTCAAAAGCTAAATCTTTTAGTGATTCCACAAAGATTGATCGGATCAGCTAATTTGGAGATAAAAACATCCTTTTTTCTATTCTTTTACACGCAAGTGGTGATGAATGCTGCTACATGCTCCTCGGGAAGTTGAGAACCGTCCCTCAAATTTTGGGAGTTTTTTCTCAAGCCTTTTGGTAGCTTGTGGAGTGGTTGAGGAAGAGCAAGTGGGCCGATGTTTCTACCCCATGGTACATTTGGTCTACGTTCTTGACGTTTTTTTTCCATCATTAAAGTTAAATCACTTAAGTGCCTATAAGATTTTTTGGTGAAGGAGGTGTAACTGGTTGGAGCCTTATGATCCACCATTCCATTCCGATTCTAGCTTCCTAAACCTTTCTAAGGCTATGACTTGGACTGGAAATTGCTCTTGCACATCTACTTCAGCCTAAGCTCTTTCAATCTCTTCAATTTGAGCTCTTATTTTTGCTTCATCTCTTACTTCTCTTTCTCTAGCTTCTTTTTCGGTCTCTACATCAGTGAAATATTCAAGATTCTTGTTGATGTATGGAAAATTGACATCCAATGGATTGACAACACTTGGAATCCTAATGTGACCAGTTTACTTGACGAAGGGGAGACCTCTGATTTCTAAGCAACTCTTGTCTTCTTTGAAGTTCTTCAAAGATGGGATCGATTTTCTCCTTGTCTTTGTTGTCGAGTGTACCTTTTATCCGCCATCTTGAAAATCTATACTCTTATTTGTGGTTCCTGAATATGTATTCATCTTTCTAATTCAGAAACATGTTCTTCTTTGATGTCAAGTACTCTCGTGGCAATGAAGTATTGGGTGAAATTTTTCCTATTATGCCAAATAGCCTCTCACAAATATGAAGCAATATCCTCTTGAATGTGGAAAAGTAACTCGGGTATTTCAATAGGAGGATTGCAGAAATAGCCATGGTTTGAAGACATAAGGCTTGGGTGACTTTTCAAATTCCAATTTTGATTTTCAGATTTTTCAATCTTTTTTTTTTTTGTATTTTCAGGTCGTTATTTGGGTGCAAAATGGAACCTAAGTCTACCCCAGGGTGGTGGGCACCAAAAGCAATATTGGCAATAGAATTTTTTGGGTGGATAAATATGTGGACTTATTACCAACGCTCTGGGAATCAAAGTCCCTCTACTTAAATAGTGCACGAAAAAAATTCAAATATTTTTCCGTGTTTACATGCACGTGAAAAGTGATTTTGTGGTGGTCTTTCGACCAGGGATCTAACATGAGGGCACTCCACTAATCTTATGGCAAAGCTACCAATTTCTTGCTAGAGATTACTTTGTGAGAAAGGGTAATGGAGTGAGAAAAAGAGACGAGAGGCCTTTCTTTTATGTAATGATAAATGTCGTGGGTAGAAAATAAGAGTCCCACACCCATTAATCGAGAAAGTTCTAACACACATTAAATTTAAGAAAAAAATAACCCCGCAAATGACAACAAAACCAATTAGAAATTATGAGCACAAATAATCGGTAAATCCATCCATCAAAATGGCTATAAACTCCTTGATTTTGTATTGATGCTCAAGAAGAAATTGTACATAGTAGTTTAGGAAGATGGTGTCCCCTGAAATTTCACCTAAAATGGAGAAAGGGACTGCCCCTTTTAAAAAAATTGTTCTTTTCAAGTATTTTGCACGCCCAGGAGGTCATTTTGTGTTTGTTTTGCCTGAAGTTGTTTTCATTTCTCTAAGGTATCCGTAGAGATTCATAAAAGCCAAATTTGAAAAATACACACATTCCAAAGCTCACTAAATCCTTTAAATCACTTTTCATGACCTTATGCAACAATTATATTTATTTATTTATTAAATAAATAAAGTTCTTTAAAATAGATTAAGCTAAAATTGGAGGATTTAGGTTACATAAAGCACTTCACCCCATCATTATTACCACGAACACTCACCTAAGGGGAACAATTTTTGCGAGATCAGCTAATTGGAGAATTTTTTTGAGAAATTGCCGCCATCATGCCTTCTTTTGTTTTGTTTTATTTCTTTTTGTCTATGTTTTGGTTTTTTTCTCCCTGTAATTCCCATAGCCTATTAATTATTCATGCCAGATCTTTCCCTGTGCCTAGGGTTTTGAAAAGCTAGCAAGAAGAGGAGCCTAATAGAAAAATATTTTTAATTACTAATATGTCTAAAGGTGATCAAAGCTCATGATTCTTTTAGGAGATTGCGAAGTTACTTGGTCCAATCAGCCATAAAAAGGTGCAAACAAGGATTTTATGAAAATAAGAAAAATATTTCTATCAATGCGTAGATCTCGAGAAAATATGCACTTTTAGAGAAAAACGACACCTAAAACAGAGCCGAGGGAAGTGAAAGTTATGACACTTGTAAGTTTTTCTTTCAATGTTGCTACATCTTCTGGACCCTTTCCAAAAATGGAAAACTTTTATTCTACCCTTGTGTTTTCTTCATTGAAAAATCCAAAAATGGAAATAAAATGTTGTTGATGAGTTTTCACGCAACTTTAAAAGCACAATTCATCCAAATCACACTTTTTGGGAAGAAGCTTTCTTCCATGCAAGTCACACTCTTTTTTGGAAGGAGGGCTTTTAAGTGTCGATGGGAGTTTTGGTGGTGGAAGGAGCATGGAATTTGGAGCCTTCCTGAAAGGGAAGAAGGTTGTTTTTTTCCCATCATTAAAGTTAAATCACTTAAGTGCCTATAAGAATTTTTTTGGTAGAAGGAAGGTGGGAATTTGGAGCCTTCCCCAATTGGAAGGTTATTTTTCCCATCATTAAAGTTAAATCACTTAAGTGAAAGATGGGAATTATGGAGCTTCTGGAAGGGTAAAAATTATCACTTCCTTGCCTTCTTATTTTTAACATGACTTCTAGCCAAAAATCTTGACCTATTAATGCGGCATAGCTAAATGCCTAAAAGCTGATTTTTTTAAAGATTCAAGCTTAGGGCAGAAAAATGGGAAGCATCCATTTTGGCACCTAGGGTTGGAAAGGCTTCTTGTTTTTTTTTATTCGTCGGCTATCTACATGTTGATGTGAGTGCACATGTGAATAAAATAATATTTTTAACTTGTTTGGCATGCAAGAAAAGTCTAAAAATAGAGGGCAACAAACTTTATAATCGGATCTCGGTGAAGAAATTAGATATTCATGCTATAGACATCACACTTATCTGAATTATTTACGGGAATACTTCATTTATGCCCATATTGGTGAAGAAAGCGAAGTCAATGTAGGCGATATATTGAATACATCTTTAGAATCGAGTGGAAGAAATTTATCCAGCTCTCATAATTGCAAAGGATTTACACAAAAAATCATCCTCTTGTTTCTAATGTAGGCCCATGTGGAAGTCATTGCATAGAAAATTCCTTTCAAGAGCTTGTGCATGTGCTCCTAATCTTCGATTGAAGCCAACATTGGATTTACTTGTATTTTCCTTCACCGGAGTGTTTTCATAATTTAAAATTGCTCATATGCAATTAAAAATAAAAGATGATGAGTTTTGTCTTAGCTTGTTTTCTTCTTTTTACATCAGTAACATTGTTTGGAGCTATGTTCATGGAGTGCATGTGAAATCTATTTGGGGAGTAGAACAAGCGAGTTTTGATAGATGTGGGCAAAAGCTTCATTTGGTGTAAGGATAAGAGGAAGACATGTCATAGGTAGCACTGCAAGCAAATCTCGAGTCAACTACTTCTAGATCTAGTTTGGTGAGAATCAAAGGAAAGGATTCAACAACATATGGGAGAAAAAGACATCTCAGATTCAAGGCAGAGATATCATTTAGATCATTCATTGCTAAATAGATGAAGCAAAAGTATAATGCATATTGGATCAACATGCCAAAATATGGAAGAAGAACAAGATTGAGAGGGTTATGACTTTCTTCTAATTTCTTCTCTGCTTTCTTCTTCTTTCTCTTATTTTCTCTAACAAAGTAATTGAGTAATCAATTAAATTGTAAAACTTAAGTGATTGGTTTAAAATCCGTTACTTCAAGTTACTAGAAGAAGTCAATTACTTGGAAATAGGTGGCAAACGTGCAAAATAGAAGGTTCTATTTTTAGTTATAAATCATGCATGTCACACAAAGATAAATTCTAGGAAGAATATTGCCAGTTGCTTCCCCTTTTCATAGCTTCCACATGTGGTAATTCATTGAAAGCTTCCTATTTGTAATTGCCCTCTATACACTATAAATAGAGGAAGAGCCTACGAGTTAAATGATCAAAATTTGTAATCAGTATTCTTGAGTTCCAGAATTTGTGCCAAAACCCTTGATATCTTTTCTAAAATCGAGGAATTAAATAGAGGTGAATTTATGGAGAAATTTGTGTCCACGGTGCATTTTCTTCTTACTTCTATGTGGATCTTTAAATAAACTTTGTGTTATCTAAGATTTAGATTAGAAGCTTTTCTTTTCTTTTCCTTTACTTCTTAATATTGTGAGATCTACTTGTTTATTTAATCTATATGTATAAGACCAACTCTATAAACTATTGGTCGAATTACATATCTTCCTTTCTTCTTTCCCAAATTTCATTATTTCCCCCTTTTGCAAATACTTCATAAACAATTGCTTACTTGTTGCATAATTGCTTAGCTATGGTTCATGAGCTTTGTAATTAAAGTAAAACCCCCACAAATAGTTATTAGGATTTATACTT
The DNA here is from genome assembly GCA_018340775.1 of Taxus wallichiana var. yunnanensis. NCBI lineage: Eukaryota > Viridiplantae > Streptophyta > Pinopsida > Cupressales > Taxaceae > Taxus > Taxus wallichiana. The sequence continues at coordinate 13,956,847 of CM031242.1, read as the reverse complement.
ACCAGATTGATAACATATTACATGGGAGCCTCATTGTTAAATGAGGGAGATTTATCTCATGACTGCCTAGGTTTTTAGCTATGCGAGTAAAATTTAGCCAACACAAGAATAGAAGAATGCAAGAGTGGGAAAATAGAAGAATTTCAGCTATCTCTTTGTTCCTTCACAAGAATTACTCTCTCATGATATTACAAATTGACAACCAGCTAAGAAGAAGCCCAAATGAGGGGCTCATTACAATTTATAGAAGAGAGATGCCTCTTCATCTTCCTAATGACACTTCATATGCCTTTTTCTAACTTTAGACTCTTGATATTCCTAAGAAAATATTAAGTCCCTTTTATATAATCAAGGTGAATTAATTTACATTATGTTTCTAAAGTTTTTTTCAAATAACTTAAAGGCATATCAAAAAGTGAACCCCAACAAAGGATTAGAACATTTGAAGAGAGAGAAATTTGGGGGAGGAAGAGAGGAGAGAGAGAAGGAAGAATAAGGGGGAAGAATGATGTTGATGATGAAAGACCCACCTCGATGAAGTTCATAGTTCCTTCTAGATGGCTCGATGTAATGTCTCAATGTGACGATCTTTGAATCCTTGAACTATTTGAAACACTAAGAAGCTCCTTTGGATGGTTCAAGGACACCTTGAGTTAAGTGTTCAAAAACACTTGTTAAATGACTTCACTAATGACCATGAACACTAACTCATAAAAATCCTTTCCAAAGAGATAGGAGCTTAGAACTAATCTTGTCAAGTTGAATGAACTTGTTTCACCGATGACCATAACTTCCACCCTGCACATGTTATACTTGTGCCCCAAACCATGAAGTGAGTGTCGAAAGACACTGTCGAGTTCCCTAAGATAGATTTCAAATGACCTGTGAGAAATTCCTATGATGATGAATGGTGATATTGACCTGAATGATCATCCCTATATGTGTCATTTTCCCAAACTACCCTTTGAGTGTGTAACTTACCATTGATAGCAAATGCCCAGATGGGAGACTTGTTATTTTTGGTAAGAGGTGATTTTTTCCTCTTCTTGACCATCCTGATGTGATGAACTTCTTCATTCACTCTTATGCACATTGCCTTTATCTTGACCACTTCTTGGGGGGACTTAATATTTTTAGTAAGCATTCATTTTTGCTATTTTTGATTTGGACAATCATTCTGACTTGCGGGTTATCTTGGATGCACACTATCTTCACCACAACCACTTTTGATGATGACTTTCCAAACATAGCAAGTCTGTATAGGAAAACTTACTATTTTTGGAAAGTGGATTTTTGGTGTTTGGTTTGCAATGGAACACATATTTTTAGACTTGGCTCATTGTCATGATCTTATCCTTTGAATTTCACTTGATTTTCCTACCATAAAGCTTAAATATAAAAACAAAATTTTCACTTGGTAGTGACTTGGGCACAAAGTTATCATAAAACCATTAATAGAGCTCAAAATTTGTAGGTTTGGTTTTTATACTTCTGATCATGATGAAATTAACTCTATTGCGATAGGTTTTTCATTTGGAGTATGTGTGTAAGTTTTTAGCTCGATCCGACTGTCAGATTGGTGAAAAATCGACGAATGAGAGCTAGGGCACCAAAATAAGTTTTCATTGTAGAAAATAATCTGGAATATCATTTGAACCTCCATTTGTTCCATCATGATGGAATTTGAAAATGAGGAGGTCTGCAAAAATTTCATCTTAATCCATTGAATGGTTTAAAAGATATGAATGAATATTCATTTTGTGACTTGGGGTTTCTTCGAAAAAGCTTCATTTCTTCACCTTTTTGTTCTTTCTCATTCTTCATCTTTTTGATCCTCTTCTCTTCTAAGATCCCCATGTTTTTAGTGTGAGGAAGGTTTTGTGGAGCTGATTGAGTGCAGAAATGGAGGTTGGGATGTCTAAAGAAATTTCACCGAGTTCGGCAGGGTATGGAGGTGTGGGGGATGAACTGGACTGAAAAATGGCTAAGTCCTAGATTTTATTCATCCCAAGGAGCAAGCATAGGGTCTAGGTGAATTTTTGTGTCCCTTATTTACCTTTTCTAAAGGGAATAAAGGGACACAAAATTCCCCATCGCTTCTAATTGTGACACTTGGCGAGATCGACCATTGGTGAGCGTTTGAGTGAGGTAGGCAGAGGGAAGCACACTGGGGGCTAAGTTTCGGGTGTGTGTATGGAGAAGCAAAAGGCATAGATAGGTCTAGGAACATTTTGTATCCCTTATGTACCTTTTCTAAATGGATGAAAGGGACATCAATTTCCACTTTGCGCCTAGTTATGACACTTGGCGATCATTCTACTGAGGAGAGGTAAGGCTCAAACTAGCTCCCGAGGACTTAAGCTAGAAATACGGGAGGTCATATTGGTGTTCAGGGGCTAAAAAGGGTTGGAAACATTTTTTTGTCCCTTATGTCCCTTTGATAAATGGGAAAAAGGGACATGAAATCCCACAAGGCTCGGGTGCTAACACGTGTCCACTTGAAAAATGGCTAACTTGTGAGACCTATTACCTTGGGCCGAAATTTCAATAGAGCTATCTCGAGCTCTAGAATGAGTGTAGAGGTGAAAATTTATATTAATTTTACTTAAAACCACCCAATGAGTTGAATGGTGATGTTTTTAAGCCTCAATTCTGATGGAATCACCTCTAAATATCCCCTTCTTTCTTTGGACCGCTAATTATGCGTGATAAGTGTTAGTTGCCTACGGAAGTGCATGATGTTTCACGATGTCTCATTTTTCCACCATTTAGGGAATGGAAAATACCTTCCATAGGTAATTTTTTGGCCTCTTTAATATTCATGAATCTCCCATAATATTTTCTTGAAGTTTAGGCACTCCTTCGTGGTGTTTGTTCCTTTAGGCCCGAAAACCCACTTTTGTTGAATCGGCTCCAAAACCTCTAGAAGTTTTCAAAATCTTCCAAAAATATTCATGAACATTTTTAGAACTTGAATTCATCTCCATATTTATTTTTTATCCTTTGTTCCACTCCATGGGGTGCATTAGTCCCAGGAAGGCCAGGGGTAGCCATTCCCAAAACTACTCAAAATTTGGCATTCTCCAAAAGCTCCTAAAATCATCTAGGGGACTGACTTTGATTTCCTAAATCACCTAGGGGGATTGTAAGGAAATCCAATTGAGGACCATTACATAGACTGAGTAAGGCTTGGTGTTAAGAATGGGTAGACCTAGGGTGTCTTGGAAAGGTAAAACTTGAAAGTTTTGACATAGGGGTCCATTATCGACCACTGAAAAATAAAAATTTTCTATTGCACATTTGAATGACAACACACTTATGTCTCAAATCATTCCCTACATGCATACGAGTCCATAGTGTTAAGAAATAGAGAGTTTTAAGAATTTTCCAAACTCAATATCTTACAAATATGTTTATATACTATCTAGATTGTGTCTACAAACTACTTACGCTTGCTTACATTGATTGTTTTAGGATAAACAATGTTCTACGGTGCCACCATTCATTTCTTGACATCCCATAAAGGAATGTGGGTGGGCATTTGATTATTTCCCAAACACGGTTACAGGTGAGGGGTCAACACAAGTAAGATTTGGAAAAACTCCTTCTTTTTCAATTTTCATGTTCATATGCGCTTCTTGTTGTATATTTGTTTTTGGTTGACATGTATTTGTTGACCACTTTGGTAGGATGTGGAAGAGCCAAACAAGGTTGAGGAGGGTGGTAATGTTGGTCAAGATGAGGAAAAGGATGAGGAAGATGTTAAAAATATTTCTAATGATGTTGATTTGACATGGATGATGAAGATGATGTTGATTGGCTTCCACATTCCTCGCATTCCGATCCGAGGAGGAGGTACCAAAACTAGTAAGCACACTTTGATATTTTCAAAGATGATTGTGTATTCTAGTTGATTTGATAACATTTGTAAGGATTCTAACCTCATGATTCCTTATTTGATGACAGTTTGTGGGTGAGTACAAGATTGTCGACATGGGTATTGGTAAACAAGATACCCACAACTATTTGCTTTACCCATGCACCACATTTTTTTGATGACATTAGCCATCTGTTTGGGTCACTAGATAGACTCAACACTCACCGACATAAGATTCATGGTAGACCACCTATTCCTAGGAGATCTCATAGTTTTGCAAGTAGTAGGAAAAGAAATCCGGGGGCTACACATTAAAACAAACACAACAAAGGACAATAGTCATGCTTGTAAAAAATCAGAGTATTAGAAGAGGCATAGGCTAGAAGGAGCATGGATGGCCAAAGAAAATGTCTCGAAAGTTTCTAAACTGAGTAAGAAATCCTTAAAGGCTATCAATCAACATATGCATGCATATGATTCACCTCAAAACATTGTCTAGAGAAGGGAAGTGTCAATAAAGAGGTGAGCATATTGCACAAAAAATGGAGGAAGAGAGGAGGAGGGTGGAAGGAGGTGGTATAGGCAACTATGAACATCAGGTGAGATGCAAAGTGTTGAAATTTTTACATGTCCTTAAATATAAGGTCATTTTTAATGACTAACAAATTAATTGTATCTATTAAAAACCCTCATTGAAAATTGATATACCTGATCCAAACACCCATTATAGTGAGGAAGAAAACCTCACATTGAAGGAGTACCTTTCACAGAAAGGGAATAGGGGTTGTCATGGGAAAAAAGAAAACAAAGTGGGGATGAGATGCTTTAGGTAAGAAAGCTTAATTAATTTTCCCATGCATATTACTAATTTACTTCTTTTTAGCACTTACATGGTTTTAATATTGGTTATTGTTCCTATGTAGGGGAATGTTATGCATGAAGCACCACAACCAGTAGTTGTTGTAGAGTTGAATAATGATGGTGAAAATGCGGTGATGGTTCATCGGTGATGTCTAATAATGATTATTTTCTCAATCCACATAGGCCTATGATTTTCATGTCAATGACAATGTTCGGTTATACGTCGATGGTTATATGGGCTGCAAAGGATGCATTGTCTCTACCAAGTGGGGATTCCTTTCCCAAGGTGTGCCAACCCTAAATAAATTTTTTGTTGAACATTTAGAGGGTGTATACATAATTTCTGGAGAGGCTTCCCTTCGGTAAGAATAAGAAAGATACACTACAATTTTTTTACATAAATATACATTCTAGTTCATGGAGTATATGAGCGTAGATTCCTCCACAACCAATGTACACGACTCAACAAAGGTGTGCATATCATTTTTAGTTAGCTTTGTATTTCATAAACGCTTCCATATTTTCATCTGATTATGTTATATATCTTGTAATTTTCTTTTAGGATTGGGATGAACAAGAGGTGACATCAAAAGCATTGTGACCTATTTCTTGGTGGTATGAGGTACTTTGTATGTAGCAAACTAAAATGTACTTTCTTGATGTATGTGTCATATTTTTATTGTTTGACCACTTTGTTGACATTGAAAATTTTCAAATGCAGATGTCTTCATGGGAGGTCAAGGAATCCCTAGGCTCATTGCTTAGTCAAATTCATGTTCTTCTCCTTCATGTGCTTCATTTACACAGTGTATTCCTAACAATTATTTTATTTATGCACATTGTAAGTAATTTTGTGGTGTTGATCTTCCAATTAATGATTGCCTTAGGATTTTGATGGTTACATACATGCTTACATGTATGTAGTTTTTCATGATGCAATGTATGAGATGTTATGTTGTTGACATGTAATGGTTTCCACATGTAATCACTCATGTTGACATATTTAAGTTTTTATTTATTGCATATTACAAATGTGCAGTGATCATGTTCACATGTTCCCTATTTTTTGTGATAATATTTCATGGGGAATGGTGCATCATGTGACTAGTTTTTTTCCTCCACTTCTCTCACTTTTTTGTCTATGTGTATTCAGGAAGCTCACTCATCACTTCAAATGATCAACAATGACTTCTAACTAGGTCTCGATAAAGAAGAAGAGGGTGATTGAGGAGGGCTAAAACAATTCCACAAACCCAATGAAGAATGATGGAGGTAGGGAGTCATGATTTTGTGTCTTATTCTTCTACATGATGTACATATAGTATTTTCATTTGAATGCATGGATTATGCAATAGTTCACCATCTCCTAATTCATGTTTCCTTTTATATTTTCGGGGTGGTTGTGGATGTTGATGAGAAGGAAATTGGTGAAAGCATGTGTGAAATGGAAGAGATTCTTGTGAAGATGATATTTGAGCACAATGTGTCATAGGTGGAACATTTGGCTTTGAGACTCTCATTGGCACGTGTACAAATTGGATCACTCACTAGGGAGGAGTTTTTTTCCAACATTATTGAAATTGCAAGGACAACTAGTGACAAATTGGAAACTATCATAGCTGAGAAGAACAGTGTCTTGGAGACTCTCATTGTGGAGAATAATGAGTTACATAATACAATTCGTGCACTTAGGGGTGAGAAGTTGGAACTTGAAAAAAATTTGTTGCCCTAAAAACTTCCAATGTGTACACAAAAGCACTCTGTGACTGTAGGGGAGACATAGTGAAGGCCCTAAACGTTAAGTATGATGGCATGAGTGGTGTCTATGAAGAATATCTATAGTAATGAAGATAGAGTTTGAGAAGTTGTGTGGGAAAGTCGACAACTGATTATAGGTGGTTGTGGAATTTCTAAGAGGACACACCATGTTTAGTGAAAAAAATTAGTTGTTTAGTTGGTTGAAGTGAAACCAAAAATGTATTGGGATATATGAAATAAAATAGTTTTATACTTCTGGAACATAATAAATTTTATATGATTTTATGAAAGCATGTAATATCAAACGTAACATAATTTTCTATACTTATATGTGTTTTCTTCTATTTTCAATAAAAAATAAAGCGTGGACTAAATGTTTGTTGTATTTCTTTATTATTGTCATTGTCTTTGTGGTGGAATTGGATAACATAACAATAAACATCACTTTTCCCAATTATGTCTATTATCTACTTTCCCTATTACAATGTTCCACTAGTTTTCCTTATTATGGGATAGTTTCTTGATCAACATTCTTGATTGTTGCATTTACTTTTACATTCATCTCGTTTATTGGCATTCAAAATATTTCTATTCTGTTGTCACCTTTCAAAATTTCCCTTCTTTTTCAAGACAAATTTTCAAAATTTTGAAGAAGTGTCCTTTGGAAGTGTTTAAGTGAAGGGAAAAGTCAAAAAGTTAGAAAAATTCAGTCTTTGGGGTCATTTTTAATGTTTTGTGGCTAAGTCGGACATTTTTGTCCCACGTGTCCCAAGTGTCGGTGGGCCTCTGTTCTTCGATTAGCCACTTTACCACATTGCTTTATCATCGACTAAATCAGCTCTACATGTCTCATGTGTCCTTGCATCCCATGGACCATTTATGCTCTCCAAACCCGCTTTTTCCGCATTCTTCTTGGATCGAGTGTTTTGGCTCCACATGTCCCTCGTGTCCCTGCATCCCATGGACCGTCTAGGCCAATTTGTTCCACCTTTTCCACATTTCACCTTTTTGAGTCAATGTGGGAGTCATTTATTGCACATTCATTGTCTTCTCTCTCCATCCATTCAAATTCATGGCTATTTAAAGGAGTGTAACCATTCTTTCATTCACACACTTGCTTGCTCATTCTCTCCCGCTCGCATTCTTGAAAAATAAGTCATTGCCCACATCTGTGCCTCTGTGTTTTCTCTTGTAGGGATTGTTTGAAATTGTGATACACTCAATTGAAGGTTGTTTCTCTCCTATCTCTATCACAATGAAGATTCAATACAAAGGGCACGAGCATCTCTCCTCATTAGAAACCTATGTGCCCTATGTCGGGGATAGTGAAGCTCAACACCTCGACCTTGACGAATTTTGGAGTAGGCTTGGATGCGATAACCCTACTCCCATCACCTAATTAATCAAAGACAATGGAATTACATTTGCAGGGGGTTTCCCTATGTCTATCCAGTGCGTTGATACCATGCTTACCTGTGGGGCATGTTTCAATCTAGAGTCAAGGAGATTGTTGATATCCATGGTGAAGTGGTTGTGACTGGATTCGATGCTATTTGTGCTACCCTACACATCCCAGTGGTGGAAGATGCTCATACCCTCACTCTTGCTCAAGCACAAACACTATTTGACCATGACAGTGATAGATACAAGACCAGGGTAGCTAAATCATGGCTAAAGAACCCTAAGAAAGGAGCATCCAGACTTTCTAAGTCATTATTTAGGGTTGATTTTAAGGAAGAACTTTCAGACATCATCACTCTTCTTGCTAGGATCATGGGAATGCCCTCTACAAATGAGTTTCACTTTTGGATGTGTCCCTATATCAATATCATTTGTGAAGGGAAGTAGAATTTGAATTGGGGTGAAATAATCTATGAGAACCTAATGCAAAGCGCTGATCAATGTTCAGAGAACTCAGACATTCTACATGTCCTCCTATCTCATGTACACCATTGCATAGCATCCAGGGAATGGCTTGGTTTCTCTTTCATCGAAGATAAGAAGGATGCTCCTATATATGAATACTATCCTCAATTAACTCTCAAAGTCAGCAATCATCACTTTAGGAGAGTCAATGATGCTTTCACCATGTATATTGTGAGGCTTTTGGAAGGAAATATTGCTCGAAGATTTTTGAGGAAGCGAAGACCTTGATCTCTGAATATGGGAGTTTCTTCACTCAATTCAGAAAGTTTTCATACATCAAGTTGGCTGGTTTTGAAGGCCCTCCTCTAAATCTTCCTATGTTTTGTAATGACAAAATGGCCCTTGTTGAGATTTGTAGACAATTGGACAAACTTCACAGGACTTGTAGAGATAAAAAGATTGTTGACATCCGTTTCCCTATCACCTTGGGAAATTATACATGCAAGACAACCTGGATGCTTAGAACATTGATAGAACCATTGCTCCTCTCACCCTTCATCACTTCAAGCCTAGAACTTGCTTTGATATCAAGGGATATATTGCTAAGAATTTTAGGATGGGTTTTTATCACCTTGCAGATACTAAAGATTATTGGGTTGATTGCGTAGATGATTTTGAGATAGGAGAAGGTACTTTGGTAGGCAGACTCTCTCTTCAACAAATCATAGTTTTCAATCTCTAAAAAGTACCTGATAAGCTCCAGGATGATGATGAAGACCTGTAATCCATTGAATATGAGAGGTCCATCAAACACACTCCTCTTGAAACCATTGATTGGTTTGTAAGAGAGCAAGATGATTTGAAAGAGGTGATCAACCTTGTTCTTGTAAGAACCAAGCTCTGGTTTGATAAGAAGATGAAAACCTTCAGGATGAGAAAAGCTAGGTCTTCTTCACAAGAAAATTCCTCTCCTAGGAAAGAAGAACCTATGCTCAATGTTGAGGTTCTGAACAGTCCACTCCTTCCTCTTCAACAAAGGTATACATGAAGAAAGGCAAGGTTGTCAAGCAAGAGCAAATTACAGAAGAAAAGGAATAATTTCCTTTGGAGTAGCCACAGGTTCCCATAGGGATAGAAGATGTTGTTTTTTGAGTGAGGATAACAGTGAAGAGCTAAAATAAGAGGAATAATCCCCAACAACTTGCTAAGATGGAAAATAAAGGCCAAATGTCTGAGTCTCTAGGTTTGGTGGACCCTTCTTCTAGGGATATTTCGAAGATATGCCAACTTCTCCATTGGAGACATCTATGGTGCAAACATTGAGTGTAATGAGTACACTTACACTTGGACCCATTGCTCCTTCCACCTCTTCCTCTTCCTTTTCTTGGGTTCAACCTTTCATTGATAGCAAGAAAAGGAAGTCTACTTCTCAAATTGTGGTTCCCAAGTTTGATGTTGTGGCAGCCTTGCTCAGTACTACTCCTCCTATAAACACCTATTTTTGGTTATAACGCCCTCTCTCATCTCATATTCATCCAATTTTCATCCTCGCTTCTTTTTTATTAAATTAAATGAGATCCTATCAATTTACTCACATTATTTGATTAATTATCAAATGGGCTCCATATAGACCCATTTGATAATTCAACTTTGGCATATCCCCATTCTTCACAAATTATTCAATCCATGGGTATTAATACACCCATACAACACCCTTTTTTAAAAAGGAATCTTTATCTCACCCACCATGTCAATCATGCTCCCCACTCCATCTAATAATTCAAGTTGTGGTCCCCATGTGATCACATCATATCCCTAACTCAAGTTACTTTACTCAACCCCGGTTACTGTTAACCTCAAGTTTAACCTCACATCTAAGCTATAAATATGGGTTTTTCCCCATATTTAAAGGACCAAAGATGGAAGATTTATAAAAAGGGGAGGATATATTTTTCAAGAAGACCTAGACCGATGAAGAAAAAAAGAGAAGAGAAGAAAGACATTAATTAAGTTATGCCAGTTTAAGGAAGAAACCTTTGCCATGGTTCATTATCTTGCCATCTTGATGCCGGTTCATCTCCATACAGAGCACAAGCTAAGTTTCCTCGTCATTTTAATTACAAATTCATTTTATATTCCATTACTAATGTTCATGATCTATTATTATCTTATCTGACACGGGGGTTGACATCCTCCAAGGGAGTTAAAATCCTCTTGGAACTGGCACTATCTGGGAAACCCCATATATTGTGATCTAATATAATCTATTTTAGTTTTACAAGATCCAACTTCTTTATATCATGCATATATCAACTTTTCACTCGTATCATCCATCGTCATCTCTAAGGTACTAAGCCCTTGTATACTCGACGTTGTTTAGTGTTTCTTGATTACTTGTACACTCATCTAGAAAGGAAGCTGGAAAATCACATCAAAATTTGGCATGCCTTAATGGGAACAAATCAAAGATTTGGTCATTTTTTGTTTGTTTTATCCCTTTTATTTTTCTCGTGCAAGTTTTGTGAGTATCATGGTTATCATTTTTCATAGTTGTCACTTATTTAGATATATTTTACACATATCTTATTTTAGACTAACCTGTTTACAAGGTTTTCGTATTGATTTTCCGATTAAGTATGTTCAGTCGTTTAGGTTGCCTTCGAGGTATGTGATTTTCTTGTTTTTCACGGGTTTGTGATCCAATTATTTATAATTGGTATAAATTTATATGGTTATTATTAGAAAATAATAATAATAATAATTTTTTAAAATGGAAAATTTTATTAAGTTATGAAAATCTAAACAACCCATCCACTCCATCCTTCACATCTCCCTACCCCACATCCCAACTCTCAACCCACATGACCCATCCACCACCTCTCTCCTCGGCCACTCAACCATTCAACCATCTCACCCCACTGCTCCCCACCGAGCCTCCATTCCCAACACGTTACCTTCCCCCTCTCTTCACTGACTCAACACTTCCCACTCCCTCATCGAGTAGCTCTCCCACTGAGTCTTCCAACTCTCCATCCTTCTCCACCTTGCCGAGCCCCTTACTCCTTAACCACCTCTCCCGCAACTCCCACCATCTACTTAGCTCACCATTTCTTTCCCACCAAACTCACACCACTCGCTACCATCTCCCACGCAGCTCGCCATCCTCCGACCCTACATCGAGCCCATCTCCCCATCCCACTTCACCATCACCCTTCTTAGCTCAATCACCTCCCATATCCCCGCCTCGATCACATCCTTGACTCCCTCACCTGCAAATCCTTCACCTTCTCCTCTACCCCGAGCTACCTCCATTCCCACAACCCCCATTTTTACAACACCATAGACCTTGATTCGGGACCCCTATCACAAACCACGAACACCTCTTCCATCTCTTCACTCTCCACAAGAGCATCCGTAGGCACGAGAAGTGCCACCATCTGAGAAAATATATGTGAGCATGTGCTTCAATTTCTTCAAATTCGGCTCCATTATTTCTACCTCCATGAAATATTGGCATACCGATCTGTAAAGCGAATAGGGGAAATTATACAAGTTTATACGCTTTGAACCCTTATATTGAAGTAAATTGAGACTAGAACTCGATTTTATTTGAAGGTAGTTTAGCATCTTTCATGAAAACACAAATATTATACGACCTATAGACCTAATCGATCTAATATGGCAAAGACACAGTCCGGGCTTGTGAATTCAACCCACTCCTCATTCACAATCCTTGATGTTTGACTTAGCTCCTCCGAGCCACCTCTACCACCAATTTTTGGCATGTGTGTCCAGCGCTCCCGTGAGTTTCGTGACATGGACTAACCACCTCTCGTAGATCCTAACTTTGGCGATTGTAGCGGAGACTAACACCTATGGGTTTTGGTCTAACGGAAATCGTGGTCCAACAAATGGTATCAGAGCGATAGGTATCAAGTTCAAAACTCACTTAGGTAACGCTGAGGGGAGATTTTTGGCATGTGTGTCCAGTGCTCCCCATGAGTTTCGTGACATGGACTAACCACCTCTCATAGATCCTAACTCTGGTGATTGTAGCAGAGACTAACACCTATGGGTTTTGGTCTAACAAAAATCGTGGTCCAACACCCATACTCTTCAATCCTACCCCATCATCCTCCTCTCGCTTCCTTCAACTCCCTCCACATAGCTCCTTCCCTCCACTAACTTCACCCACTGTCCATCTAAGCTCTCCACATCCCTGTCACCATCCTCAACCTACCTTTCCACTCCAACTCCACTCAATCCTCACCACCTTCCTTCGAACCACCTCCCTCCAACGTCTGCATCAACCGAGTCATTTCCCTCTCCCACTCGACCATTCTACTCAGCCCTACCAACCCACTCACCTTTTTATCAACCAATCATTCCACTTCTATTATACCTCGACCGAAAACCCCTTTCATTTCACACTTAACCCACTGACCCATTGTTTCCACTTCTACTATAAGCCAAACCGACCATAGATTTTGACCATTAATTAATTAGATTTTTGCTAGTTCATTCTCACAGGTCAAATAACATGATGTCTTATCTCATTTCCTCACTTATTTAATAGTTTACTTCATAGATTAGTCTTATAGTTTTTATTTTATCACTTTATAGTTCACTTCGTCGCTTATTTCGAATATATTAACACATTGTGTAGTTTATTATTCCATAGTATATATTTTTTAGTTTCTCATTTCAGCTCGGGTCAAGTATTTAATAATTTATCTCATACGTTTATTTCATAGATTAAACTTATAATTTATCGACTCGTTTTTGCATCGCAATTACTCTAATTGACTATAAACTACAATTTTGTTAATTAATTATTTTATTTTATTTATTTATTTATTTACGACAACACCATTTGTAAAATTTATAAAGTCATTTTTTTAACTACCTTAACTAATAGCATTTATTATCTTCTTGCAGGATAATGTCTACAACGCTGTGACAACAACATTACGCTGTCAAAGACCAATGTTTAAACCAAACACACTGCACAAAATACTTTTACCGACTTTATCTCCAAACATAGACGGTGTCATTTTAGGTTACTTGGGTGTTCGACCACCGACTGTCGCCTCAAAGTATGCCGGCATCACATGTGATCAAAAAAAACAAAAAATATTATAGATCCCTCTTCCAATCGTGAACGATGCACTTTTAAGGTCACTAGATGTTCCAGTCCGTGATTAATACCTCTAAACACGTGTAATCAAATAACACCGATAAGTGATTCTCTAGGTATTTCTCATTTTCTCTATTTTCTCTTTTGCATCAAACTTTCCCTTTCCTGAGTGTTTGTATACATCGAACGTCACATTTCATTTTGGTCTAAAATGAACCTTTTGCATCCTACCTGATCACATAGCTTAAGTAAAGAATTTAACTCTTTGCATTTCACTTATCATACACTGCCTGAGACTGCACAAACATAATTAAATCATCAAAACATTCCTCTCACCTGGTTAACTGATTGGTACCTAAACACCCAACGAGAAACCACCTCAAACATCTCCCAATCCATAACTACCTAAAACTAGCCTTAGACTCCTTTAGGCACCTTCATTACCTACTTTTATTTTTTGTTCACATCCTCTAAATTAATCATGAGGCTAAAAAATATTCTGCTTGATTTGTTTGTCAACAACATACATAAATAGATGTTTCTCTATTTCACACCTATTTTCACTCTCTCCCAAATCGAGACAAAACAACAATCTACTCTATCCAATAAAGTTACTTCCTCTGACGATCTCGCCCAACAAGATACTAAACTCAAAACCATGCCTTCAGTCACTCAATCTCCAGTCTCCATGGTCTCACCTCATGAGAACCATGTCATACAAAATTCTCCCCACCTTGACGCCAACCCTCATATCCCTCATCAAGCCAATCTTCCTAAATCAATGCACCACCATCTCCTGCTCCTCTAGATACACTCAAATCTCCTCCTAACCCCATATATGACTTCTTACTCTAGAAATCTCCTATAATCTCTCAATCCTCCCAATCTCCAAAATTGGTGGATCACATTCCACCCACATCCCATTTTGACAATTCCATTAATAGGCACCCAACCATCTCCAATTCTTAACACACATATCCCCACTTATCGTCATGCCCCTATTGCTCAACACCAGCCTATGTAGAAATCCCAACCTGTGACACATGTTAGTCTTTTCCAAGCAGCTCCCCAAACACCTACATATCCACAAATTAATCAACTATCTTATCAAACCATTCCGCAAACATCCTATCCAAAAACTTATCAACCACCTTATCAAACGCTTCACCAAACACCCACACACCCACAAACACATCATTTACCTTATCAAACTACTTTTCAAACCACACATCCAATCCAATCTCAACCTTACAACACCTCGAGTGATTCAATTCATGCCTTAATGAATCGGTTGGCCAGTTTAGAAACCCTTACCGTACCACCCAAAAACACCTTATCCTATGAACAAATTTGTAATGAACCGATTCATCCGTCGGTTCCAATTAAACCCTACCCTCCTCATTGGAAACTTCTGCATTTAATAATTTCAATAATAAATAAGATCCCCAATAACATCTCCTTGCATTTAAACACGCATGTTGTCTTATTACGCATGATCACGATTTACTTCTTCGCACTTTCCCCATGTCTTTGTCTGGTCCTGTGTTGGACTGGTACCACAATATCCCACGACATTCCTTATTCTCTTTCACTCAACTTGCACAGTTGTTCTTAGAACACTTTTCTATTAATATCACACACAAAACCACTATCGCTGATCTATATACCATTCGATAAAGATGAAAATGAGCCCATCGCCGACTTTGTCACACGATGACATGATGTTATAAACCAACTATCCTTCACTATCCCACAAACTGAACTCATCGACTTATTCTCACATTCATGTGCCAAACATATATCATCCACTTTGCAAATCCAATCATTCTGAACCTTTGATGAAGCTTTCACAATGGCTCATAAGCTCAAAACCCATGCCATTGAGCAGGGTCATCTTAAACTAAGTTCAACTAAATCAAAAATTGAATCCACTAAACCATTCACACATAATGGCGAGTTCAAGGCTGTGGCCAACACTGTGGTCATTGAACCCTCATCCCCATCTACACCAAGCACATGGTCTCAACAACGATCTCCTCAATCAATAGCCAACTACACTCCTTTAGGAGAATCATACAATTTTGTATTTGATAAGTTGATGAGCGTAAACTCCATCTAACTTCCTCCCATACAACCCGTGGAAAAATCGCAAGCCAAGCCTATTTGGTATCATGAGGCCCACTTTTGTAAATATCATTGAGTCAAAGGTCATGACATTGAGAGATGTCATTCCTTCAAAGATCATGTCCAACAACTTGTAAATCAAGGGAATATCCAAATTGATACCTCCACCGCACAAACTAATCAACCACCAACAAATCACGTCACCCCCTTTACATCTCAACTATCAAATGCTTGTATGGTTGACATTATCAATCAAGATCCCATCTTATCACCAACTCCACATGTTCCCATAGTGGACATTATTCCCATCCCTTATTTAGAGCCTATCACACCTACATCAACTTTCACTATCTATCCTGAACCTACACCTTCTCTTATCCTTATCACATCCACATCAAATTTAACTATACCATCCACTTCCACCACTTCAAATACACCCCAATCTACCACATTAAATTCATCCTTAGCACTTACTTTGGCCCCACACATATCCCTACATATCTCTCACCTATTTCTTCACCCACATCTACCTCAAATATACCTGTTACTACACCTACATTACTCACAACCATCCCAACTAAACTTAGTTCTACAACATGCACCCTTGCAACCCCATCTTCAACATCAATCCCTTTAGCAAAAATATCATTCTTACCCCTTGAAACATTTATGAAACAACTAGTCCCTTCTACTTCTACATCTGAAAATGCTCCTACATTTTTTGCATTACCCTTACCAATAAGGTCTACTCCATCGATTATCACATCACTCACATCTCCACATATTCCAAAAATGCCTACATCTTTATCTATCCTAGTGACCCCTATACCTATCATATCAACAAGTCCACCTAGCTCTACCTTGACAACCTTGCCCGTGGCCACATCACCCAGTATATCCCAATACTCTTTACCTAATCCTTCTATCACACCAACCCAATCCTCTCGATCTATAACCCTATCAAATATACCCCTTGAATCACCTACTGTACCAACACATCCACCTAAATCAAATAAAGATGCTTTACCTTCTCCCTCTACAAAATCATCTCTTTCCATGCCCAAATTAAAACAATCCACATCTCACATAGATATCATTAATCGTATCTTAAAAACACCTATCTCTTCATTAATATCTTCATCTTGTTTTAGGACAGTTTCTCCATTAAAACCACACACCACCGCTATCGATCCTCCGGTTGAAATTATTAGTATCCTCGCTAGAGGTAAATCTTCTTAGTTGAAGTCTAAGGCTCGGGAAAACATCCCCGACAATCCCCTGCGCCTCCTCGGAAACATTCAGGTTTTTCCTCTTCTCAACAATCTAATACCACAACATCCATGTCAGGATCAATATTTCCATCTACGACATCTTGCAACGATCAATCCACATCCAAACAATATAATCCTCCAACCAAATTTTATTTTTCCTCTAAAACATGAAATTCACACATCCAATCTACATCTACGTTTTCTCCTAACTCCAAGCTGAGATATCCTATCAAAACCCATGAAAGTTACCTTCCCCATGACACTTCAATGGGGTCATACACAGAATATCTTTTGACATTTAACTCAAACATCTACCATCAAACTTCCTCATATTAAAGCCTTTAATCCCTATGGTCCCAAACTATCATGGTTCAATCCTAATTAGTTGTGCTTATCATCGTACCCCAGGTCATGACATCGAACATTATAAGGCCTTTCGGTCAATCATCCACAACCTTATTGAGAAATATGATTTCCTCATTTAGGGAAAGTTCCTTCTCCATCTACCTTGAATCCAATCCATATCCCATCTTGTCGGATCTCCCATGATCCCTCCATCCACGTCATCCCTTAACATCCCTCCTGCACATGACATTCCTCCTAAGGAAGGTCCTCCATTATTCATCAATACCGCTTATCTTACTAAACACACTTGTGGTCTCGATCATTTATCCCATCCAAATCTAAAACAATCTCATCTAAGCTCTTTCGACATCCTTTAACTCCTTCACATTTAACTTATTGGGGGAACAACCTTCCTTCACCCTTGAGAATCTCATATGTACAACCCATTTCATTTACTAGGTAAGTTTGATCTTTGACATTGTTTATCTACTTTCTTCACATCCATCCAATCTAAATTAATTATATCCAGATCCTCATCTCATTCTAAGTCCTCCTTTGAGGCCATTTTTGTCCTTCCATTAAGGGACCATCTATTTCAAAGTCCACCATTGTGGCTATATTTGTGTCTCTTTTGGGACACCATTTATTTCATAAGTCCTCCTTTGAGGCCATATTTGTTCTTTTATGTTTATGCTCCTTTTGGGGGTATCATCTTTTTCATCAAATCCCTCCTTTGAGGCCATGTTTGTCTCTCCATTGAGGGACCTTTTTCTCCAAGTCCACCTTTGTGGCTATATTTGTGTCTCTTCTGGGGCACCATCTATTTTGAAGTCCACCATTGTGGCTATATGTGTGTCTCTTTTGGGACACTGTTTATTTCATCAAGCCCTCCTTTGAGGCCATGATTGTCCTTCTATGTTTATGTCTCTCTTAGGGCATCATTTATTTTCATCTAAATCCACCATTGTGGTCATATGTTCATTTCCTTCGAGCATAGCTTTGTTTCTGCTTGGATATCATTTCATCTTATTGCAACTTCATTGTCTTCCCTCTCATGATGGTAAACCAGAGATAGAGCCTCTTAATGCATTGCACTTGCGACTAGTCTATTGTTAGCATATCTACCAATGAGCACTTAGTTACATCCTTAGATTGTTCTGCCATCTTTAGCCCCTTCCATTTTTCATTGTAATGATCTGAATTATGTCGTCCGCCTTCACTACTTTGATGTGATCCCATAACCATTACATCTGTCACCTTCTTGTTCTCCTATTCCAGCCATGCAAAGGGTCCAGGTGTCTCTTGTACATTCCTTATCCCCTCTTAAGTGGTTTACTTAGCTATTCCCAGCTCTCCCCCATGTGAAACTCAAATTCATGTATGTAAAAGGCAAAATCAAAGTTATCAAAAATAGACTAATCCCTCGAAGGACAATTGTGCATACAAAATGCAAAATACAAAAGAAAAAAAAGAAAAGTATACAAATCAAAATCCAAGCAAAATCAAAAGAAATAGACCGATCCCTTGAAGGACGACTATCATATTATTCTTGCCATCCATATTATGTATAAAGTAGACCATACCCTCGAAGGATGGCTACTCTGTTATTATGGCATCTGGAAGGTTTTCCGCATTGATCAGCCTTCCTTTATCAACATTTTCAGAAATCTTTCTGCTATTGTTCTTTCCCTTTCCCAGAGTTGGGGCATAGACTTAAGGAACACCACCTTTGGAGATCCCTCTTCCCAGCGTCAAGTCACATCTTTGATCCCTTTTTCATGTCAACATTAGGATTATGAGCATCTTTCATCCATATTTCCCTCATGATCTTTTGGTATAACTAACTATCGTTGGTTATGTATTAACACCTATTATTGGCTACAAGTGCAATGCCTTGAGTGGTAACCCTTTCTTGTTTATCTCCAATCCAGTTTGAAACATAGTTTCCCTATACACCCTTGCTATAACTATGTTCCATTCATCTCATCCAAATCATCTTTTATAAAAATCACATCAAATTTCACACTATGAATTTTATATCTATCCATCATCTCCATGGATGCGTTTGCAAATACACTTTTGGTTTGCAAATTCTACTTGATCACCATTGTAGTTTGTGAATCCTACTTGAGGATCCTTCTCAAGGCAAGTTCGTTATCCTGCAGCTCCTTATCTCTCAACATGTTCAACAATGTCTTTGATCCATTGCTCCTCACTCTCCATGTCCACTCATCACCATTTGTCTCCACATCATCCTTCTCACCTTTTTGTCCCCTTGCACGACACCAGATATCTTACTTGTCTTTCCTCTTGAGTTTCTCTTTTACTCTTCCTCTTTCAGTTTGACAATCTTGCTTAACCATCCATATAGCCAGAGAACCTTAGTTAAGGTATATCTTCTTCCTTGGATCCTCCCGTTGTAGAAGCTTCTCCACCATTTCCTCTTTCAACAAACAAAAATCACCACCACAAACATCTTTCCACTCTTCCTTTTCCGCTTAACACTCTTGCATCATCATTACCACCATGTGGGCATCCTAGTTAATGATTACCCTTACACTCTCCATCTACGTTGCATATGTTCCTCCATCCATTCATGTCACACTCCTTTATTTCCTTGTTATCACTTTAATATCACCTCCTTTCATCTCTTGTTCCATTTTGGTATACACTTTGCTCGGTCTTTTCATCATTCATCTTCTTCTTGGTTTGGCGATCCTACTTAACCATCTCCGTCACAGGAAATCTTACTTAAGAGTTTCTCTTAAGAATAGTTGGACGTCGATCCTTCCATCTCCCATCATCTCTTCCTCATCTTTTATGTCCCGCCTCTCATCGTACTCATCCATTCCAACCAACCCTTCCACATCTGCATCAATACAATGTTGTCTTTCTCCTTCCATATGTCACTATCGGTTTAGTGATCTCACTTAAATCCTCTTATGGCATGGCAATCTTACTTAAAATTCCATCTTAAGCATGATTTTTCATCCCGTACTCCCCACTACCTCACATTCTCTCCATCTACATTTTCTTGGCATTCCTCATCATCACACCCTCTCACCTCCTCTTCCATTCATGCAAACACCACTTCTTACTAGTCCCTTTTTCATCTCCATCATCCATCGCTAGGTAATCTTACTTAACCATTGCTTCTCCATTCATTTCGTGTCTTGTTTCTTCATTTCTCTCTCATTCATTCTCATCCACTGCATCCTCTCCTCACCTTCATCTTCCTATACATCGTTATCCCTCCTTTCTTTACTCTTTCCACTCCGTCTTCTAGAGTTCTCCCACATATCTACCCCGTCGTCTTTGTCATTGGTCTAACTCTAACATTATTTCATCATCATCTTCTCATTTTGAGCTAGTAATTATTGGTGGAATTATCTAAAAACTCACTCATCCCCATTTTGCACTGGCTGAATCCTTTTCTTTGATCTCCTCCATTCTATCTTCATTCCTTCCTTCCTCTGTGTTCTTTGATCATTATCGAAGGACTTCTCCTAACATCCTCTTCATTAGTGTTCCTCCTCCCATTCTTTGTTTACTTTCTGCCTTGTCTCATCTTTTCCTACTTTTGATCATTATTGGTAGATTTCTCCTAACATCCATTCACTAACATTGCCTCTCCTATCCCTTCCTTTCTTTTTCCTTGCCACCTCTCTATCTTCCATTCTTCCTTGCCAATTTCTTCATTGTCTTCATCATACACCCTCTCTCTATTTTCTCGTCATCAACATATCCTCATCCATTACATCTTTGTTTCTTTTCCAATCGATGTCATTCCTTCCCTCAAGTTTCTCTTTACGTTCCTTGTGCTTCTCACTCTTTACCAAATATCTTCATTCTTGGTTCCCTTCCATCTGCATAATTTTCTTTGTTGTCTTCTCCTCCTTTCTAATCTTCGTCTTATTTCACTTCCTCTACATCATCCTTCTCCCCATTTTACCTTGCACTTCCTCCTTACTTCCCCGTCAAAAACCTGACTCTTCAACGTTATCCCATCTCCTTTATCATCTCATCATCCACATGCATTTCCATGTGGTCAGTTCCATATTCTTTGCCTTGGATTTCCTCACTATGATCTATTTCCCTCAATTTTCTTTGCTCTATCATCTCTTTCATTTTCTATTACCTCTCTGTTTTCCTCTGCTCCATCCTTCATCACGCCTTTCATCTTGAATAACTCTCTCTCTCTTTCATAATTTCATCCTCGACTTTGTTCTTTTCTTGTCTTCTCTTTGTTTGTCCTTCTTCATTTCCCCCTTTCTCTATAATCCTTCTTTGTTATCTTCTTCCTCCCTTTCATTCCTTATTTTCTCCTCCTCCGTCTCCATCCCTCTATTCCATATCCCTATCGCCTTCATATTCAATCTTTCTTACTCTTCTCATAATCAACCAATCCTCCTGTCTATTCCCTTTTCTCTTTCTCAACATCCCTTACATCTAGCATTCATGTCAATGCCAATGTTTCTCCGTTTATGTATCACCATCTATCCCTTTCATTACCGTTCTTGTTCTTCTCTTTGCCACATTGACCTCTTCTCTTTTGAGAACCTTGTCACATCTTTTATCTTCGTCAATCCTCTCGCAGGGACATCATCATATCCATTTCTAAGAATCTCTTCCCATCTTCTTTTGACATTTTTTCTTGGAAGATACCATAACGACCATCACCTATCTAATCTTGTTCTCTTCCATGAATATTTTCTCTGCTTTTGTTTTGTCATAAAAATATCTCTATCATACTTATCGAAGAAATGAGACTTTTTTTTTGTCTTCTTCACCTTCTAATTTGCTAACACTTATAGCATCTTTCCTATGAAACATGATTATCATTATATTTATTATCCTTATAGGGCATTTTATCTCACCTTTTTATCCTATCTGCTCATCTTGTCCACATTTATGATTATTCTATCTATGTCTTATGTTGGGGTACCTTTCATCCTTGTACTTGTCAACACATATAACTCACTTTGTGTCCTTCCCATGCCCTATCTTGGGAATCTTTATCTTCATCTTCGTCCCTTTTGTAGACACATGATTTTTTAGCATGATTCTTCTGAAAAGGATTGTGCACATATTTTTATGTTTTTCTATGACCAATTGGTCATCTTAGTTTACATCCATATTGCAATGGTCTTCACCCACTCACTGGTCTATAGAACATTGTCATCTGTCTCTGTTGAGACCGTAATTGTCCTCTACCCTATGTGATATTGAATTCATGACCATACATTTTGTTTTTCATTGTTATTGTGATCTTTGTTTTTCTAAGGCATCTTTCCTTTGGTCATGTCTTCATCCATCTTCGGACACATCTTTCATCTAACCCTTTTTGTTTTTGTCTCGTGGCTTGCTATCACAAACCACTCAACAAAAAGGGGAAAATGTAGACACCTATTTTTGGTTATAACACCCCTCCGTCATCTCATATTCATCCAATTTCCATCCTCGCTTCTCTTTTTCTTAAATTAAATGAAATCCTATCTATTTACTCACATTATTTGATTAATTATCAAATGGGCTCCATGTAGATCCATTTGATAATTCAACTTTTGGCATATCCCCATCCTTCACAAATTATTCAATCCATGGGTATTAATACACACATACGACACCCTTTTTTAAAAAGGAATATTTATCTCACCCACCATGTCAATCATGCTCCCCACTCCATCTAATAATTCAAGCCATGGTCCCCATGTGATCACATCATATCCATAACTCAAGTTACTTTACTCAACCCCGATTTTACCTATTAACCTCAAATTTAACCTCACATCTAAGCTATAAATATGGTTTTCTCCCTCATATTTAAAGGACCAAAGACAAAAGACTTATAAAAAGGGGGAGGATATATTTTTCAAGAAGGCCTAGACCGACCAAGAAGAAAAGAGAAGAGAAGAAAGACATTAATTAATTTTTCTCAATTTAAGGAAGAAACCATTGCCATGGTTCATTATCTTGTCATCTTGATGCCTGGTTCATCTCCATAATAGAGCACAAGCTAAGTTCCCTCGTCATTTTAGTTACGTTTCATTTTATATTCCATTACTACTATTTATGATCTATTATTATCTTGTCTGACACGAGGGTTGACATCCTCCAAGGGAGTTAAAATCCTCTTGGAATTGGCACTATTCGGGTAAACCCCACATATTCTGATATAATCTTATCTGTTTCAATTTTGTAGATCCAACTTCTTTATGTCATGCATTTATCGAATTTTTTCCCGTATCATCCATCGTCATCTCCAAGGTACTAAGCCCTTGTATACTCGATGTTGTTTAGTGTTTCTTGATTACTCGTACACTAATCTGGACATGAAACTATAAATTGTCAGATCAACACCTCCTCCTCTAGAAAATAAAGAAAAGATTACCTCAAGGTCTGGTGTCAGATTCTAAGGGCCAACAATTCATGGAGATTGCAAATCCTAAGGTGGACAAAGAGGAGAAAGACCTTTTAATTTATGACTTGGAACTCACAAGGATTCCACTTGGAGAGTCAACACCTGAAAGTGAGGTTCATAACCTCAAAGAAACTGTGACCAGAGTTATTGAACGTGTTGAGAAGGGTAAACAAACTGTGGAGCAATTGGAGGAACAGTAACCAAGTTCTTTCAAATTTTATAAAATCCTTGTTGGCAAAGGATAAGGTCCTAGATCCAACTCCACTAACCACTCTTCCACCTCCCATAGTTCTCAACAAGGATGAAGTTCAGACCATCAAATATATTCATAAGTATGCCACCTATGGAAAGGCCATTGAATCACTGGTTGATGATATGACAAAGTGGTAGGATTGAACTTCATTGAGGAGGCCTTCAAGTCATATGAGAAGGTGTCCAAATTACAGTTGAAATTCACCACAACACTCAATGGCTTGGAGAAAGAACTGAAGCTATGGTGTGAATGCATCTAGGATCTTCGTTTGATGAGTAGGATAGATGAGCAGATCTTGTTGGCAAACAAGGTATTTGATGAGGCCAAGAGAAATCTGTCAAGACCCTGGGTTTTCAGTGTTGAGTGGAAGATCAAAGTTTTGGAGGAAGCATTAGGAGAACTGAAAAATATGTGGCAAAAAGGAGAAGCTTTCAAGGCTTGTGTTTTGTCTTCCTTCCAAGATATTCATTTTCAAATCCAGAATGAAGCCTTAGGTGATCACTTTTCTATACAGGAGATCAAGGCTTAGTTTAGTACCTTTGTCAAGCTCTTTAGGAAGAGTCAATGTCTAAAGAGAAGATGAAGGAGGTCTTCTCCCTTTAATCAGCTATCACCGAGGCAAACAAGGAGTTTCTTGAAAACACGAGTTTGAGAAGGATATGGAGAAGTGCCTTGGTATATGGACTCATGCCACTTCTAACACCACCATCCCAAAGTGCATGGAGATAGTTGAAGCATTGAAAATATTTAGACATCGGATTCTTAAGACAATTGGCACTCCTAATCCTCCTTTGGATGTTTCTACCTCAGAATCCTAAGACACTTCCTCTAATTTGAAGTTGTTAGCCCATGATGTAATATTTGGTTAAGGACCATTCTATTAATGTATTTCTTAAGTAGTCTTTAATATTTTAGATTAAAAGAAGTTGGAACCGAATGTAATTGTTTTTGTAAACTATTTAATGGGCTCTCCATGCCATTATTTGCAGAGGCGGGACTCTGATACTTTTTTGAAATGTAAAGAGAATTGAAAGTAATCAATACAAAAGAATTTCCCTTGTCTCTAATTTTCATCTACTATCCTTTTCTTTCTTGTCTAAAATTTGTGAATCATCAACCTTTCATGTTAAGAAACTTTGTGCATAACTTTGTACATGGAATAAATATCGATGTTGTAAATGTGAATGATTATATTCTATATCCCTCTTGCTAAGTACATGTAAGGTTATATTCTTCTATCTATATTACAGAAAGTACTGTTATATTCTTCCCTTTCAGTTTCTTTATTCTTCCATTCTTATGTATTGATAATCCATATTGGTATAAAACATTTTGAAATATCGAAGTCCTCATGAATATGAAAGTTGTATATTTGTATATAAGCTTTGTTGCTCGCTTTCAATAAAGGAACCTCTCCCATAAAGAGGAGGGACTCGATGTCCCCTAGCTGTTGATCACTATAAAGTGCTAATTCAAAAACCAACATATTCCTAATTAGTTATGGGTCATATACTCTCTCCAATTTTTCTTGTTATTAGGTTCATTCTTACATTTATGGTCCACTATTTTGCCTTATTATGGGTTCATTATTGCATATGTTGTTATTAGGTTCATTCTTTCAGCTATACTTCTATGTGTTTGCTTCTATTTTCAATTAAAAATAAAGTGTGGAATAAATGTATGTTGTATTATTATTTATTATCATTATTTTCTTTGTACCTAGAACCTCTGAACTTCCATTGTCTTTGAAGCTTTACATTTGGAATCCCAGGGATTTGGGATCCCATTATTGAGAAGGTTAGAGTAAAGAATGGCAAGTCTATTCCTCCTAGTAAAAATTTACATTTATAAACTATAAATTTCCACACACATCTTCAGATCAAGATGCATACGACAAGCCTTGATTATTGTAAGGAATGTTTTTTGTTTTGTTTTTGGTAATCCATGGCAGTTCTTTGCTTGTTAACTGGTGGGTAGAGTGTTGAGTAGTTGAGGTGGTACCCTTTTCTATCTTATCATTTATGTTTGAATTAATGTACCATCAACTAACATTTATATTGTATGACATTGATAATGAATGGGCTCTAATGTTCAAAGGTTATAATAATGTCATGCTTTTAAAAGAAAAATTATTGCACTAGAGTAAGCTTGCAACACATTCTATTGTGAATAAGTTCACAGTGGATATTAATGCATCGACGCTTCACCTATGGCTTAAGATTATGGATTGTGGTCATATGTACCCTAACTTATAATTTCATTACTTGGACTTATTTTAATTATAGGTTCTTTCTAGTGCTAAAATTGTTTAGCCTATGGTCTAAGATTGTGAATTTTATTTTATAATTAAATAAAACAGGGGCCATACTCCAATTTATTTTGATTTATCATACATATGCATGTTATATTTGTTCTTATTCTTCTTCAAGGGAGACTAGAGTAGTTGTATATAGAGGCTTGCTAGAAGTGCACAGGTATGTGCAGAGAGCTACAAAATAGGATCACGCCCATTGAGGGACTGATATTGTACTTCTGCATATTTATAGTCTGTAATAAACCTCAAATAAGTTGTCTACTTGTTTTGTAATCCCTCATTGAAGGATAATAAAGGTAAGGTCTTAATTTCCCATTTTACGCGATGGCGTTGTGTGTGTGTGTGTGTGTGTGTGTGTGTGTGTGTGTGTGTGTGTGTGTGTGTGTGTGTGTGTGTGTGTGTGTGTGTGTGTGTGTGTGTGTGTGTGTGTGTGTGCTTTTGTGTGTGTGTGTTTTGAGTGTTGAGATTCCTTGTTGCATGGTCTAAGGAAGTTTTTCACTCAACCCCGTGTCTGCATCATTATACAAGGTCACTAGAACTACCATACTTGGGTTTTAGGTATTTTCATTTGTTTATTTAAGATTTGAGCCACCAAAGCAGTTATTTGTCCAATTGATGATAAATTTTTAAAATCTCTATACATTGTTTGGCATGTTTCTTGTTAAGTGCAATGTGTCTTTTTACCTATATGTTACATGTATTACCAAAACACCAAACCCATTGATCTCTTTAATAAAAGTGACCGACATTGTGACTTCATTAATTTTTTATATGGTATTCATTTGGTGGATGCTTCTTATTTATGTTATTGACTTGAAGAAATCTGAAATGTGTGACACACTCATACTTTATTTATGCATGCTATAATTCACAGTACCATTGACCATTTATGAAATGTTGTAAGTTCCACTCCATTTGAAAAAATTGGCCACTTTAGAATATTAATAATTTGTTTGTATTTTTGTAAACAATAGTAGACCACTGCATTGTACTTTGACAAGCAATCCAAGAAATATCCATGGAGACTATTTAACACCTTTTCATGAATTATATTGGAAACTATGTGAAACTTGGGTAAAATTTACTCGGTTTATCTCTTTGATATTTCTTGTTTAGAGACTTACAGGAATATGCACATGTTAATCCTTGAATAATTATTTTATTGTTTTATTAATATGGACAAATTAAGATTTATCTTGGTAAAAAATGTTTTGAGGAAGCACGGTGTAAACTTGAGAAGTTGTTTTCCCTAGATCCAAGCAACCATTAGGCACTTGCGGAGCTAGGTTGGTTGGTATTTGAAAGAGGAAATCTTGATGATGGTCTTACTCTTTTGGTTGAAGTAGTGAATAGAAATCCAGATATTGCAATCTATCATCATAGGCTGGTATGAGTGTAGGTCACAACAATGATGAGAATATTGTTGTCATATCAGAAAATGAGAAAATTATTTTCACATCAAAGAGATGGATATTGATTGTTTAGAACACATTATACATTTTGTTTATTAATACTCATCTTTGGTGTTCCTAATCATTGTCCTTTCAATGGATTTGTATTTGTTTTTATTTCTACATGTGGCATTACATGCTCAATATTTTATTTTCAGAGTTGTAAATGATTATTACATTTTTTCCATTGCAAGAAAAATTAGTATATTATATGATTCTCTGCACTTTTTTATCATCATGATATTTTTTTTATTTTTGATATGCATAGATGATGGTTGAATGCATGTCTTGATGCAGGGTCTCCTATACTGGAAAGCAAGTGAAGATTTATGTACTTGACCATATCATTCCATGTGCAGTTATGTGAAAATAGTGAAATACAGTCAAATTGTGTTATAAGTTATGTTGATGGAGCTTTTGAAGGCCATTAGATAGTTTTCTGAGATCCAACTGCCATACAAGGAACATAAAATCTGTTGCAAAAACATTTTTCAGCAATGTCAAACCTCAGGGAAAGCATGTTACAATTGTGTAATGAATCAAAGAAAATGAATGTAACTTGTTGAAAAACATATCACTTGAACAATTAAAAATAATGTCCCCATTGGGGAGGTTTGAAACATTGAATGTGCATTTAGCTTGGAATGAATCTCTTTTAGTTTCAAAAATTATGGCAATTCAAAGAGCATATTCCACCATGTAAACAAGAAGTTTGGAACTTGTTGTTATGGAAATATTTACAATATCCAATTAAAGGGTGATATGTTGTCCAACTTATATAAGGTTTACACTATATTAATGACCACTTAATTGCATATTAAAAATCATAAATTCTTTCCCACTTGTCAAAAGCTTAGAAAGCTTTGTTTAGCCAATTTTAAACTACTATCTAACCTAGAATGACACTCAAATACATCTTATGAATCGTGCAAAAATTTCCATAGCCTCAACATAAATATATATGCCTCAACAAAAATATGCACTCATCAACATAAATATGCACTAATTCTCATTGGATGTTACATATACAAAATCCAAGTTGTAAGACAAGTGAATGGATTCAATGGATTAGCATCATAGGGACACATTTAAGATGTAATATCTCCATTATTTATGTCTCTATCACGTTTGGCTTCCCTATGTAGATCCTCATTCCACATTTTTGTTTGTGATTCTTAGGGGATTTGGAAACAAGGCTATCTCTTGTGACATGGTACGTTGTCTTCTTCGATTCATCAATTCTATGAAGTCCTTTTCTCTACGAAGGGTGTTTATGGCCATCTTGCACTTGTTGGAAAGGTTGAGCCATTGGGTGTTGCAACCCAAGTGTATTTGATAATTCCTACTCTTGACCTTGTTGTAAACATCTTCCATACACTTCTCCAAGAAATATAGTGTCCCACTGTTGTTTTTTTGTGAGGCAATTCTCAAATACCTCATGAGATCTCCTTCTAGATGCTTCTAGTTCATCCTCTATCCCATCAAGCATGATCTATTAATACAAGAAAACATCATGTTACAAATTCCCTCACAAGTAAAATGGAAAATGATTACAAGTGGAATGATGACTTACATTATCATCTATATGTACATCTAGCGAGTCTCCAATATCCATTCGAGCTTCGCTTTCATTTGCAATTTCTAGTCCATTTTCCATGTCATGTGTTATTAAAATAAAGGATGTCATACAATGATCAAAGTATAAATGAAATTGCTTGTGACTAGAGTTTTTCCTTACATTATTAGCATCCGATGAGCCTCTGTTGTCCATACAAGCATCACTTTCATTTTCA
The DNA here is from genome assembly GCA_018340775.1 of Taxus wallichiana var. yunnanensis. Classification (NCBI taxonomy): domain Eukaryota; kingdom Viridiplantae; phylum Streptophyta; class Pinopsida; order Cupressales; family Taxaceae; genus Taxus; species Taxus wallichiana. The sequence goes on along the minus strand of CM031242.1, from coordinate 13,927,376 downwards.
TTTGTCGACCACTATGCACAACCGTGTATTGAAAACAAATCAACCACTTGAGATTGGGAATAAAAAAATGAAGAAAATTGAAAAGGAAAAAACTATACATTCACATCTGAATCATTGTTGTCGATGGAGTAGCTAACACCATCCCTTGTTTCGTGAATGTCATTAACTCCTCGTCTCTCTCACATCATCCCCACCTTAATTACATGTTTACATGTGTATGCTTGGACTAAAAATGGACAACTACACATTGACATCAGTGGTGTTGCGTTATACACCTAATAATGCAATGTATCATCTTTCGGCTTTACACCCATGTAATACAATGTTTGTCATGTGAAAGGTGACATGATAGTATGGAATTTGCAAAGCCTTAACCCATGAAATATTTTCAATTTTTTCAAATTTAAAGTTCTTGTAAAAATCATTGTCTTTTGCTCATTTGTAGCCACCAGTAGTATATGTAAACACTTGTGGTTAGTTGGTGTACTAACCAATCCACCCTTTGATGTGCAACAATGCAAATTGTACACAAGAAAGAATTTTTAGATGTGAATGATACAATTCTATGGTTGTGTAAGTTTTTTTTCATGGTATGTTTGAGGGTATGACAACACCTCAACCACATTGCAACCTTGTGGAGCTAATGCTCCTCTAATTATTCAAAAAATTGGGTTGTGTGCAACGATACTTCTCTATGAACTTTATGGCCTCCCTATTATCCATCTCTTCATCATGTATCTAGTTTCACTGAACATCTCTCACCTCACATCATATTCTCTCACTTTGGCTATCAAATTCTTCAACCATGCACATCGTACATGTCAGCTACATAAGTACACCTCACAATCAAATGTTTCCCTACATAAGACAAGCTAGTAAGACTTTGCAACATAATCATTATAATTATGTTGTGCTATGCAACATAATCAACACCTACCTTATTGCTTTGATCTCCACTCCTGTGTCATCTACCATGAAGGTGTTTATTTTCCATTCAATATTTTTCAAGTGTACTCTTTCCGAAGTAACTGCATCCATTGGGTGATGTCACTAGCACACGACCTAGACATAATTACCCATGCCATGGGAATCCCTTGGTGTTTGGAATCAAACACCAACAACGCATGTACAATTGAAACTGCACAAAAATATGTTACAAAAGTCAACTTCTATGTTTGATAAATGAAGTATCAACTACTAGTATTTCTAGTATTCAAAGCATACCTTCATTCCATTCATTCCAAACGTTGAATCCATGGCTACTAAACTATCATTGTCATATCTCAACAACCAATCCAATTGAAGTGGGAGTTGGATGCCCAATATGAATGGTATTTTCCCATCCTCATCAGTACCTTCATTATTATATCCCTGATAGAAAAACCACTTCTCAGGATTTGCTAGAGTCCACTCCCAAACACTTTTTGCATCATTGGGGTTAAACACATATGCAACTCCTTAATTGAAATTCTCTATTAAATATGTCATCTTTGCATAGGAAATCATCTCATTCTGTTTCACCATTCAAAAATGTGATATTCTCATGCACCATCTCATGGTGCTTAAGGTGGATAGCATCGGAAGACATTCCTAACAAAAACAACCTATGAATCCACTCATTAAGTTGTGGGCTAATAAAAGGGAAAAAACATTTTTTCCCTTTGAACTATTCATATTCCTGATCATGGCAATGATTTCCTTCACTATCAACATGTTCTACATGATTGTAGGTGAGCAATACTTGATCAGGTCTATTGACCATTCTTTGAGTGTTGAAATGACACTAACAACCACGTCTAATATGATTTTGGCCTGGTCAACTACATTTTCCTTCTTCGGCAATAAGGACTTGTCTTGTGGCAAGGCATCAATTTTCGGAAGTCCTCAAGCCCATACGAACACCAATATCTACACATTAATATGAAACTTATTAGCACATTCACACTGAAACATGAAATAAAAAAGCATCCATGTACACACAATATTTAAAATGAGAACATGCACATCACGTATTCCAAAGTGTTATTGATTCTTGTCTTCTTTCTGGGAATAGGTGATGGAATTTTTTCGATGTGAAACATGAAATTTGGTTGGGTACAACTTTCTATTTGATTCTCCTTTCATGAATTCCTCCACTCTATCAATCTCAATCCATGTAACCCACATATCATCTCTGTTGATGGGAAATTTTTTCCAATGTAAATCGTTGCATGTAAATAAACCCTTGGTTGGGTTCTCAATTGGGAGATGTAGAATGGTATCCCACATGCCTACTCCTACCTACTAGAAAAATGTGTCATTACATTAGTAAAAATGTATACGAAGATGGTGTAATAAATCCAACCTCATTAATCATAAATTCAATTTAGAGAAATAAAAAAATGGACATCTATGAAAAAAAAACGTTGAAACTATTCTAATAAGAAGCAACATCGATTCTGATCCTTTGTGGCAGTCTCCCTAGAAATTTTTTTATTGACATTTATTTTTTCCCTTCCCCATTAATCCTATTCATGTTGAATAGACACACTTATCCATTAACAATGTAATGTAATTAGAAATTTAATTTTCCTTCATGTCAATTGACAGTCTATGATGGTACATTGTATCCTCTTACAAGCACGAATACAACAAACAATATACCCATTGAAATCATTGTTTCTATTTGCATTGCTTCTATCAACAACATTAGTAGGTACAAGTTGAGATACATAGGAATGATAATGATGAATTAGTTACGTTACTACTAACATTATAGAGATATTCACTTGTACAAAATATATCTATCAAAAGTGGGGATACATTTTCCAATGCATTTTCTTCCACTTGTACAAAAAATATATGGACTCATGGTAGGCAACAAAGGTTAATGCAGGCATCCCCACTACAATCATTATCACACTCATCAGAGTCACGATGAGTTGTTTTCCACTCTTCATACCTCCACTTTTCAAGTTCTTCTAGCTGGTGGTCAACATCATCCCACCATGCAAGAACATTTTCTAGACAAACTAGGCCATCGCCATCATGGAGGTGGGTGTACGACCAAGGTAAATTCGTGGTACATTCCAAGGTAGTCTCTCCATGGAATTGCAGGGAGATTTTCTTTGATCCATCTTCTTGTAACCACATCGTACATGTGAGATGTGAATCCATGATATGAAGCACTATCATCCCATACGTAACAAACATGTCTATCACTTCCATGTTTCTTCATGACCATTCACCACTGAAGATTCACAATGTCAATTGCTTTACTCTATTATGCGCATCACAAATTTTGTCATTGTAATGCACACATTGTGCAACTGATCGGCTTCCATTGTTGGGATGCGATGTAATAGTGTCCACATTTGTTGTTTCCAAGCATCCATCTACATAATATTAAAATAATATTGCAAAAAAAACATATTCATAATATATCTTGATGTAGAAGCTATTTTTCTTCAACAAGAACTAATGGAAATTTAAAAAACAAGGATTTGAAGAAGTGGACATCTATGAACAACATAGATGTAAACTACATTTTTTTAAAACAATTGTTTATACAAATTCTTGATATTGAATCCCCACTATTTAATTCCTAATACAAATTACTGATACAAATTCATAGATGTAAACATTGTAATGTAAAACAAAAGGGGTTTTGAAAATAGAGTTTACCCACAAATTACCTTTTTGGTGAAGTGTTGGTGTTGGTACTAGTGACGGATTATATGAAAATCAATAGCCCTTGTTCTCGCTCCCTTTCCTCTCTTTCAACCTACTCTTATATGATGCCCACACAAGGAGTTTAAAAAATGTAAAAGTGGACATCTATGAACAACATAGATGTAACCTAAAAAATTATAAACAATTGTTTATAAAAATTTGATATTGACTCCCCATGATTTAATTACTAATAAAAATTTCGATACAAGTTCTGATACAAGATTATTGATAAAAATCCATAGATGTAAACATTTTAATGTAAAATAAAAGGGGTTTTTAAAACATAGTTTTTTTGGAAAAGGGTGAAAATGATGGTTTTGAAAGGACCCACATCCTTTTACAAAAATCCTAAATGGCTAGATAAAACAATTAAACATAAAGAAAGAAAGCTTGAAGGTAGCCAAAAAACCAAAAAATGAAAACCAGAGGGAAAAACCCAATTACATCGAGTAGATTTTCTTCACAGAGTCTGTTGCCTCCATGGTAGCCGTAGAAGCATGTCTTTCATCCAGATTATCAACAAGCTTGATCAAGTCAAGGCAGTCCGAGTTGATACTTTCCCAAGTCTTATCAATGTAGAGCTTCCAACTCTTGATGACAGAGAAAGCCATGTTGAGCTTCCCCAAAATATTAAGGACAATGTCACTATCTCCATGTTCATGCTAAGTGGTTAAATAAGGATGTTGCACATTTTTTGGAGCCACATTCTTATCATCCATGACAATGTCAAAATATTCCTCCCCACATAGGAAAAGGGGAATCAGGGTAGACCAAGGAAATCCCCAATAGAACCTCGTGAAAGCGTCATTAGGGAAAGAACCGAGGGACCGATAAGAGAAACCAAAGACACCAAACAACGTAAGAGGAGACGGAAAAGGGTCGAGTAATAGGAGCTACGAGAGGGAGAGGTGAAGAATCAAGAGGGACCGAGGAAACTAGGAAAATCATAGAAGTCCTTGACTCACAAAGGAGTGGCGAAGAGGAAGGGGGCGAGAAGGGAAAGGAAGCAAAGGGGGATGCAACATTCGACCAATGATGAGAACATTGAAGTAAAATTCGAGGGAAGGTTAAGGCGGTAGAAAAGGAGGTGAGTTAGGGTAGAGGAAGAGGAAGGACACTAAGGCGTCTCGGAAGCACCAAGCTAGCGGCGATGTTTCCCCAATTTGGGAGGGAAGCAATCGATGTCAACTAGAGAAATAGAAAAAGAAAAGAGGAGGTAAAGCAGTTTGTGATGAAGAAGAGGACCTTCCTCTTTGAAATCCAATTAGAGAGAAAGAACTAAAGAATGGAACAAAAAATAACCCAAATTCACATGTTTTCCGTGGCACAAATGAGAAAGCAATAAGATTTGCGAGCCGTATATCATCTTGTATCTACCTTTAATGTGAAGTAGCACATAAGCTACTCTACAACTCTATCCTATGGATGAGTAAGAGAATCCCTCTCGTATTTTTGGTGATATTTTCTCAATATCTCCCCATTATTTAAAAATTCTTATCTCTTAGATAGTTCCACCCCCTTAAGCACCAATGTTTCCCTTAATAGCACCACTAGTATTAAGCTTGAGCCAACCTTTTGGAGGGGGGACCAAGAAGTGTTCACTTTGACTACAATGAATTAATGTTGTAATTGGTATCATCATTTGCTTAATCCAGAAGCTATAGGACATAGATTAATTTTCTGCTTATGCTTCATCCAATTGTAGTTGTTCAAGTTTTTCTGCAGACTAGAAATAATTCCAGAGAAAACTGTCCCATATCACGAGCCTTCTCCTTAAAGATACGCATGTTTCTTTCTTTCTAGATACCCCATAAAGTGTGGGGTAGTAAAAGAGACCAAGCCAAAGAGATTATAGGATGCTTGTAGGAAAACACCACTAGGAAAAATTCTCCGTGAGAGAGAAGGAAAAACCTAGAAAAACTCTATATTAGAAAGGAAGCAGACTCTAAAGGGAGTGAGAGAAGGGGAAATGAAGTAAAAAATGGGCCATGCTTTCCATATCATTAAGGAAGAGGATGTAGCGGGTGGGAAGAGAGAATCCCCTATGTTTTAGATTTTCCCCAGAGAGAATAGCATCTTGAGGGGAGAGCCAAGAGAAGAATCTAATTTGAGGTAAAACCTGAGGAGATCAGGAGATTTTAAGAAGAGGACCACAAGGAGGGTGAGCTTTTGACAGGTAGGCCGCTTTAACCGAGAAGTCACTAGTGGGGGAAGATGGCCAAATACGCACATCCTAGGAATGAGAAAAGGGAATATACTAAGTGGAAATGACCATTTTAAGACAATTAATGTGTTGTAACTAAATGAAGTTGCATCCATCCCAGAAGGAATATGCCAACAAGGTTTATTATTTTCTAATCCTGATATAATCTTTAACCTTACAATCAAATAGAGTAGAAAGTTTCTTTTTGATCGGGTTCACAAGGGGTCCCTCGTAAGAGGCTTTTCCCCTAACCGCCAATCATTTCAGAAGTTAAGAGCATACCATACCCTAAGCTCCACTAGTACCAAATTGAAGCGAGAGATTGAAGTTGGTTATAGAATTCCATATAGCCAAGCCACGTGAAAGTTATGAAGATAGAAAAACTCCGAGGGGGAGGTATTTATATATTATAAGTTGAGCCCATGGGAAGTGATCAATAGATGCAATAACCCAACCCAACGTGGCTAACATGGCTTCATTCATATCAACAACTCTTGAAGTCTCAAACCCCAAGCATCCATAGGTTTACAAACCTTATTCGGGAGACTAAGTGAACCCTTTTGCACTCTTCAAATTGCCCGACCAAAGGAATTTTTTTGAATTTTTTCGATGTGAGAGGCCACCGAAGAGGGAATTTTATGTAGAGACATGAAGTAAATAAGAAGGCTTTGAAGGGAGGTTTTAACTAATTAGTCATAGTTTGATGCACTGGCTAAGGAGTGAACCTTTCCAACCCTTTATCTTTTTCTGAAAGTGTTTAATAACCAGAGTCCAAAGAGATTTAGTTTTCTTGCCTTTTAAGAGGGAAAGCCCTAAGTAGGTGGAAGGGAGGGTTTGCTATGCTACAACCAAAGATATCAACAATATTTCTTTGTCTGTTTTCCGTAGTATGTATAAAAGCTATAAAAATTTTGGAAAAATTGATGAGTTGTTGAGAGGCCATTTAATGTGATCCAGAATCCTTTTCAGAGCTCTAGCTTCCACCACCAAAGTTACACCCAAAAGAAGAGTGTCATCGAGATAATTTACTATGAGTGGTCACGGGAACCCTCGTCGTAATCTTGATCCTAGAAACAATGTTAGCATGGTTAATAGCCTCAAAGCCCTGCTCAAAGAGTCAGCCATAAGGATGAATAAGAAAGGAGAGAGTGGGTCTCCCTGCCTGATGCCTCTATTATTAGTAAAAACCTTATTGAAATACTATTCACAAGAATGGAGAAGTGAGGGGTGGAGATGCAGCTAGAGATCTAGTTACACCATTTATCACAGAAGCCAAATATTTTGAGGACTCTACGAAGAAAAGGCTAGTTGACTCTATCAAAGGATTTTTGCATATATAACTTGAGAATCAATCCTTTCGTTTTAGAGTGATAAGCCAAGTGGATGGCTTCATGAACAGTAATAACTCCTCCTTGAATCAACTTGCCACTAAGAAAACCATTCTATTGTGTAGAGATCGATTATTCATAAAAAGGCTTCAGCCTCCTCGCAAGAATTTTGGTGATAATTTTATAAGTAGTGTTGCAAAGACTAATAGGTGAAATTTAGAAATCAATTTGGATCCCATATTCTTGGGAGCTTAAGTAATGAAGGTTTTATTCCAATATTTTAAGAGAGATTCATTTACTTGAAACTCGTTGACAACCTCGATCAGATCTTGTTTGATAATACCCAAAAAGCTTTGGAAGTAGGCAGCATGAAAACCATCAGGGCCTGGGGATTTGTCTCCTTTCATGCTAAAGACAGCCTTATGAATTTCTTCAACAGAAAAAGAATGAGTAATCTTTTCATTAATTTCATTAGAAACAATCCTGGGTATATGCTACAACATAACAAACATGTCAGTCTCATTAGGAGGACTTTCTTCCTTAAGAAGGTTTGTATAGAAATTTACAATTTCTGAAGAAATATCATCTTTAGAATTCAAAAGGCTACCATCCATCAATAAAATTTATTTGATTTTATCTTTTCTTTTATGTTTGCAAGCTGTAGCATGAAAAAAATCGTATTGTGGTCTCCTTGATCTAACCAAAGATCCCTAGATCTTTATCTCCAATAAATTTTCCTCCTCAACAAGAGTATTATGATATGCGCTAAGAATATTTAGTTCTTTCTGAAGATAATCATGAGTTCTTCCACATATTTCAATGTTGGAAGAAATTTTTGAGATCTTATGGGAGAGAAGAAGTTTTCTTTCTCTAATATCCCCGAAAATTTTACCTTTCCAAATTTTCAGTTGTTTCTTGAAAAAATTGAGTTTCTTGGAAAACTTGAACATAGTTGAACCATGTATGTCCACCAACCACCATTCCTCAATCTAAAAGGTAGGTTCTTGGATTTTTGAAAAGTATCTGCACTTAAAATTTAAGGGCTATGATCTAATACAAAATTGGGAAGGGAGCTCGTAAAGAATTAGGAAAATGAGATAACCAATCCATAGAACCAAGCATTCTATCAGCCTAATTTGAATGTGATTAATACCTAATCTTCGATTCATCCAAGTAAAGGAGGCACCATGGAGATAAAAATAAAAAACTCACCTTGACGGATGAAGTTGGCAAGGGAATCCATCTTCTTTGGAACTCGCTAGGGTACCACCTTGATTTTGGATGGATAGAAGGGAGAGTTGAAGTCCCCTACGATGAGCCATGATAAATTTCTGCAATTATTAATGAAGTCAATAATATCTTTCCATATGATTTCTCTCGAGGCTCCATCTTGGGTGCATACACATTTATTTAGTCCAACCTAAACTAGAGCTAATTTCTTGAAATAAAATTCCCATAAAATGGGGGGTTTTGATAATACATTCTCCAAAAAGAACCTTGAGTTCAAAAAATACTGAGAGGCCCAAGAGTTTCCCGAGGATTCTTGAGATGCAAAGGATGTAGCTGACCATATCTTAGGAAGGATGAGATCTTCCTTTAGCTTAGTTTCTTGTAACATGATTATGTCCGGGGAATGTTTTAACCTCATATCCTTAAGGACTATTTTCTTCAGGGGAGCATTGATTCCCCTTATATTCAGGAGAGAATCTTCATTTTTTGGATTTAGGTTTACTCCCACCATCCATAGTGAGAGTACCCTGTACACCTTGAGCAATATTTTGGGTTGTCTCTATCGACGCTTAGTTTGATTGGTATGTCTCCCTCTCTTGCTATTGGTACCAATATCACCATTTATCTTATAGTTTCTTTGTGTATTCCTAGTTGGACCACCATCCTCCATAACCAAGGGGGAAGGAGAGGGAAAGGATGAGCCAATATCTAAGCAGATAGATGGAGAAGGGGAGGAAGGTAGGGAGGAAAAGATCTCCTCGTAGAGGTGCAGGAGGGAAGAAGGGATATTATAACCTCAAGCGAGGGGTCACGAAGAGAGTGAAGCGAAGGTGAAGAGGGAGGAGTGGAAGCCTTAACCACGGGTACTAGGGCGGTTTTTCGTGGGGAGTCTCAATCGATGGTATTTCACCTTCCCCGAAGGATATAAAGGGGTTAGAAGTACTCACTTCGGAATAGATTTGGGAACATATTTATTTTTCAACTTAGGCAAACAGATAAGGGCATTCTATTTAGGGGCCGATTTCCTAGGGCAAGTCGGGGCCCCTGTGTCCAACGCTCTTACAAATAGAACAATTGTGTGGAACATATTTGTATTCAATAGGTTGAGACCAAACTTTGAAGTCTAAAAAAGATAAATGGATTTGGGAAGAGGGAAACTAACATCAACGTTTACACAAAATCTAGCATGAATAAGCCTAGATTTAGCTTTGATGGTTTGGTCAATAGCTATAAGGGATCCCAAAGATAGAGCTATATCTTCAATGACAAAGATATCCCTAAACTCGAGTGGAAGATCCGGAAGGAAAACCCATATAATTGTTTGTGTCATTATTTCCGTGTGAGGATTAAATCCCAACGTCCACTTCTGGAGATAGAAAGTCATGTCTACCAAAGAACACAAACCACTAAGGAGTGTAAGGGTGAAATATTCCTTAAGACTAAAGATGAGTAGGATGAAGCCATTTGGCATAGCCACAATCTCTAGGGGCCCACTTAATGCGTGAATTTTTTTGAATTTCTTCGGGGAGAGGTCCCCTTGATTTTCCAATCAATGATAAGTCCCTCGAGGAAAGAGCAACATCCATGACCGAGAAGGAATCTATAACGTTAGTGTCCCATCCAACACTTACAGTACTGTAACTTGACAGAGTGAGTCACCTTAGGTGATCTAACTACAACTTCTTTCCAAGACCCATTGGGAGTACAAGGAACATAAGTGTAAGAGGATTAGTGGTCGGACCAGAAGTGTCCATCAATAAGGCTCAAAGGAAGAACTAGAAATTTCAAAAAAAATTGAGCATCACTGGTTATTTATGCGCACTTGACTAAAAGGGTTTTAGTAAACCATGGTAAGAGTCGAACCAGAGATGTAGCATAGAAATCATAAGCCTAACACTACGCCTCACAACACACCTTTGTCACCTGACTCGACTATCCTCCACCCTTAAAAGGGTTTTGGTAAACCATGGTGAGAGTCAAACCGAAGACGTAGCACCGGGATCATAAGCCTAACACTATGCCTCACAACACACCTTCATTGCCAACTCGACTATCCTCCACCCTTGTTTTTAAAACATACTACCCATAAATTGCCTTTGTTTTTTAGGTGATGTGTTGGTGTTGGTGATAGTGACAGATTATATCAAAATCGGTAGGCCTTGTTCTTACGGCCTTTCCCTTTTCAACCTACTCTTATATGACTCCCACACAAGGATTCAATGTTTAAAATGAAGGGAATAAAGTAATATGAAGTCATGGCATTAAAATTCTCCTTTATTCTACATGTTGGGTGTAGGAAAACACAAGGATTTAAAAAAATATTTGAACTCCTCTGTTTTGTGTGTTGGGTGCAAGAAAACACAAGGATTTTAAAAAATTGTAATAAACCCTTCAATTTATGAAATCCTCCTCTCATTATGCGTAATGGGTGTGGGATTAGTTTTCATTTTATAAAGTCACATGGGTGGGAAGAGTGGTTTTAAACTTTAATTTCTTTTGAATTTGAAAAATGCACCCTCATCATGGAAAATGTTGAGGCTTTCCAAATCTATGGGTCACAAGGACTTTGGGGCCCAAGGCTGACATGGTTAATGGGTTAAATTACAATGTTAAATGAAAGGCATAGAGGTCGTTAAGTGGAATTCAAAATAAGTTTGAAAAAATGACATCACCCGAGTTTATGCGTGATAGATAAGTTACTCCATCAGAATCCCTGTGATCACCATATCTAACAAAGAAGTCTTGAAAATTTCATGTTAAGGCTTTTGGAATTTATTTTTGTTTTACTTCTATTTTTATGTTAGTTCTAAATTGTGTTTCGTGGGCGGGGTCATGGATTGGGATCACATGTTTAGAATTAGGGTTTGGTTTATTAGTTTTAACAAGATTTGGTTTATTGTTTTCAATAGGGTTGGTTTATTGTTTTCAATAGGGAAAGCCATGAATAAAACCTTCACAAAAAGAATTGAAAAACCAAAGAAAGAAAAATATCCGGAGAAATTTAAAAAACTTCAAAACCAATACCACTCTTTTTCATTACTACGACCTACCACTAATACCGTCAAAACCTTAATAGAAAACCCAATACCTCAAAACATAGAAGAAAATTCCCAATCTCAAGATACCCCATTTTATACCAAATTATACTACCAATTAAAAGAAATACAAATTAGTCAACTGCAACATTTCTTCAAAAACAAGGAATTGAATAAAAATTTATGATTATAACAATCAACTAGAGAAAAACTTTTGTATACTACAACACCAACAAAAATCTAATATCAAAATAAATAGGAGCATTATAGAAAACTCAAATAAAAGTTCAAAATCTCTCTATGAGATTTGAACATGAACCAAACCAATTTAAAAGACACCATACTTTAACTCCAAGTTTTTAAGATGCCCTTCTCAATTCTAAATGTAAAAATAGACTAAAGAAGTGGCATTTTTCAAGTATAAATCTAAATACCTAACAAAGATTCAAATTTATAACAATTAACAAAAACACCTTCATAATTTGATTACAATTTAAGTTGCTAAGTTTAAGTTCAAGTTAATGTTCGGGTAAATTTTGGTTTAAGATTGTCGAGAAATAATCTTAGAAAAAAACGTCTTTTAAGTTAGCAATAATTTTATTTTATTTTTTGATAAAATGCATAAATAGGTAGAAGGATAAATTAGAGAGAGTTTTCTCTCTACTTTCAATCGTATAAGTGTATATACATACATTTATAATAAATAATACAAAATCATGTCAAAACTTCTCATGTAAAAACAACGGATAAATTTTGAGTTCATATTCAATAAGAATAAAGTTAAGTGAAATATGATCTTTTCTAATAAAATTCGATGTACCTTGTGATATAGACTAAAACAATAAAAAACCTAAAGAAAGAAAGTATTCGAAAAAAATTAAATCAAAGTTTAAAAATCAATCTACAATCGAGATTCAAATTCAAAACAAAAACATCTTTGAAGAAACAATCAAAAGATATCAAAAACAACTAGTTCTAAGTTTCCGTGCTAAAATATCATTGTTTTTAATAGTTGAAAAATTAAATGACAATGATTCGTGATTTAAAAAGTTGAAAAAGAACCTTCAAATCAATACCCAATGTTCTAAATGAAGATACTTTGGAAGCAAACTTAACAAAACTTCGAAACTTGTTGGCTAGATTTTCTGCATAGCTGAAAACCTAGGTAGTCATGAGATAAATCTCCCTCATTTACCGGTGAGGCTCTTGTGTTAGATTTGTCAATTAAAATATGCTAGTATCTATATGGGGTTTTACTTTAACTATTCAGCTCATGAACCATAGTTGTATAGCTCTGCACAAGTAAGCAGCTATTTAAGAAAGGAAATATTTATAGAAGAAGGAAATAAGAAAACACAGGGAAGAAATAGGGAAGATGTGCAACCCAATCAATAGATAACAGAGTTGATTGCATGCACATAGAAGAAACCAATAGATATCAACACACAGAATTATAAGCAAAGGCAACTCTAGATCTAGATCTAAAATAACACAAAGTTTATTAGAAGATCTAAGATAGAAAGCTAGAAACAAAATGCACCGTGACACAAAGTTCTCCGAAATCTGCTCCTTTATATTCCTTTGCTTCAAGTGGCTATCAGGGGTTTCAACACAAAGTCTGGAACACAAGAATGCTGCTTACAAATTCTGATCCTTAACCCGAAGGTTCTTCTTCTACTTATAGAATGTAGAAGGGAAAGTACAAATGGGAAACTCAACTGAACTGAAACATAAACAAAAGGTAAAGATAACATCTGGCAATCATCCTCCTCTAATTCCTCTTTAAGTGACACAACTGTCACTTAACTAATAGAATTGTTCCACATAACTTAAAGTAATGGTTTCAAAACCAATAACTTTAAAGTTTTACAATTTCATCGGGAACGTGGAAAATAGAAGAAGAAAAAGTAGAAGAAGAAAGACACGCCAGCTGTAACATCTATATCTTCTTTTTGTTCTGATACTGAATATACTTGTCGAACATGTAATTCAACATCTTCCCATCTGTCTTAGCCACAACTTCCTTTTCTGTCCTGAACTGCAGCAATCCTTCATTCAACACCCTGATACATGCTTCTACCTCCTCCAAGCTAGGCCCAAACTTCTCAATATCCGACTACAGTGCCACCAGTCTGTTGATAGAATTCATCGTGAAAGGCTTAATGGCTCCATCAATTCTCCCTTGCACCATCAGAAGAGACCCTTCCAGGGAATTAAGCACTCTGCTAGGAATGATCCGTGTGTATGAAGTAACATTTCCAACCACTTCCTCATGAGTGAAAGTAATGATATTATCTGGTAAAGACGATGCCATACTCTCAAGTGCCTGCATCCTCTTCAGCATAATTCTATAGATCTCCAAATAGAAAGATACTACAAACTCCAACTACTTCCCCTTCTCAACTGATCCGTCAGGTACAATTTGTTCCACAATCAACACTTCTCTCAGCTTATTGATTTCGGCCAAAGTACTCAGTTACTTTCAACAACTGTGTTCATAACCTTTAGGTGGGCTAGCACCTCTCCGAGTTGTATAGAAGCTTGACGAATAATCAGACTTTTCCATTCATTGATAGCTTTTACCTAGTTACTTGCATCTTCCATTTCCTGCATCAGATGATCACTCACCTGCTTCTGTGCTGAAATGGGCTGAGTGGAAGATTTAGCAACCTTGGCAATGATCTCACACAACTGAGATACCTACTTCTGAAGTTCAACTTTCTCCGCCTCTTCTTTGCCAAGCCTAAGGAATAGAGCATCTATCAATGTCTGTGTATCCTGCTTCAATCCTTCTGTGGTGGCTTGACCTATGGGTACTCTGGTCACTGTTATGTCTTCTGCCGTGAGCTCATCCTCCTTCTTCCCTTCTACCGGAACTGACATCTCAACAAACTTCTACCCTGACTCCTCAATGATCAACCTTGAAGTTACCTTAGCAACTTTAGGTTTTCTGTCTTTTCCGCTTAGACTCAGGAGTAGCTGCAAGTCATGTTCCTCCAAGTTGATTTCCTCTCTAGCCTCTAGGAACCAACTGCAAAGTCAACCATTTTGAGAAATTACTTCTCGGAGAATGAGAAGTTGTTGAGTGTACCACTATCTCATGCTCTGATTCCTCTCCATCTGAAACCACTACAGTGTTGTGGCTACCATCCTCTGAGTCATCCAAAGACAAAGCTCTTTCAAACTCAACCATCTACAACTTCAATGTTTCTTCAAAAACAAAGTCTTTGACGGAGTGGCTGAGGAGAGAAGATGAATGTTTCGGATTCAATGGAGGAATGGCAATGTCTCGCCGAGTGTGCAACAAGGTGAAGTACTTGGTCTTGGAGAAGCCGGAACTAACATCATAGCCGTAGAAGTGATCTTCTCCTTCGAATGAGACCTTCTATGCACTTTCATCTTCTTAGGAATTCTCGCTACTTTCTCCTCTCGTGATTCCTCTTGAAGGAATCTCCATGACGAAGTTTCCGTGATTTGATTCATCAATGCTACATCAAGGCAATATCCCTTCATCAGAAACCAGTTCGAAGTGTTCACCAAAACAACAATAGACCTTTCCTCAATCATATGGCAGCCCCTCACGTTCTTTTGAAGAACACTCTATCTCCTCCCATTTGATGGTATGTGTCGAGTAACACAGCCCATCATCTTTAAGATCTGCAGTATCCTGTGATAATCCAAATTCAAACAACTTGTCATGCCGATAGCCTACTAAAATCTTTCTTTCTAACCTCGTACTCAATTTTACACTTCATCAAGAAATCTTCTAATGAAGGCACATGTGCATACTCCTAGGAGATCATCTTCCTGGCTACTCCAAATGGATCTAAGTTCAGCCGTCTTTGGGAAGAACTCTTGCTTGTACTCAGTCAACATCTCCACTTCCATTCCTTGAGCTCTATGAATGCTTTGGCAACTATAATGGCCACATAGTGATCGGGAAGAAGCTCGTAGAATTGTGCCATTTCGATCAAGGTCATGCATCTCCATAAGTTGTCTACTAGCTCCATGGTGACCAATATACCATTCGGATATATCGAGTAACTTAGCGGTTCTCTAGAAAAGCCAATGACCGTGACCTAGTGAGGTATGTGAAATCCTCAAACCGAATGAAGAGATTGCCATTTTGGACACTGACTTCCCACACTTCTTTGCTCACCTATTGGATTTTAGATCCCTATCCGCACTGCAAATGAATTCATAGAAGAATCCATCGTTGACCACTTTGAAATATTTCTTGCATGTAGGTACAATAAGTTGTGGGTAGCACTCGAAAATAGGGTCCTTGGAAAGAACACCACATCTATCCAACTTGGAGAAGATGCCTTGTGAAGCTACTGCATATACCAAGTAGGAAGTCATTTTGAAGCTGAAAGTACGCCTCATGTTCTGGAGCTACTCACCAATGTTCTCGCTAATGATTTCTGACCAATTGATTATTGAATTTGCTTTGTTGATTTCAATGGTCCTGATGAAAGCATACATCCATGTGTGGAAGGTGTGAGCGTTCGCTTCACCATTTATCCTGCATAACAACTTGGCAATATCGTCCACCTCTTGTACCAGATTGGACCGCAGAAGAGTTCTTGGGAACTTGGAAGGAGATCTGGGCTTCTTCATGTATCTGTTGTTCATTATGTTCACGCAGTCAACTCTATGCTTCTCCCACCTGCTGTCGACATCCTGTATGCTAATAGAAGTCACCACCTTTCGTGCCGAAATATTCAAACAATAATTGATGAACTATGCATCCAACCAGATTATTGTTTTCCCCGTAGCATCTCGGACTAATTTGGATGATGGATGGTAAGACCTAGCACACTCCATGATGAACTCTAAAGAACTAGGTTGTCACATGTATGGAAACACCGCAACTTGATTAATTCCACTTTGCTTTTATTTGATCGCACGCATGAGGGAAGTCTTTCCTGCTCTGGATCTTTCAATCAATTTAGAAAGAGGTTCCGGACCTAGATCTGTGTCTCCAATGTCTGCAAATTTAGAAGTGATGCATGACTCTGTTGTGCTTTCTTTTTCATCCCTCTTTTCCATGGTTGTATCTATCTTTTTCTGAACAATTCTTTTTCTCTTTATTCGGTCGAAATTCTTCAAAACTAGTGCAGATCTGGATAATTCTTCAGATTTGGAGGATATATTCAATGTATTGGACATTGATTTAAGCTCCCTTTCTCTTATAAAAGCACCTGTAATGAATTCCTGTAATTAATTCAGACAAAGATGGCAACTGGAACATGAACAGTGGATTTTAATCATAAAAATCTGCATAATTCAAGCCTGCTACCCCAAAATTTGATGTTTTATTTACATGCAAAGTAAGCATGAATTTTACCAACTTCACCTGAGCACTGTATCACTTATGCAAACAATTATCTAGACACAAATCAACCTCCTTCAACCTAGGCGCCAAATTTGGAAGCTTCCAACATTAATTATACCTTCTTCTAAGCAAAATTCCTCTCCAAATGGGGCACACTTTTTGTCTGGGCTGCACTTCTTTGCTTTTGAATTAATTAATTCATCCTTATGGCAGCCCCTACTTATATAATCCTCATAATTCTATAATTAATTAATGCCTTTCCTATTCCTGGCAATTAATTAATTATTTAATAAGCTTTACTCTTCAAATGGGGCACCTATTTTGTGCATGCTTATGGCTGCCATTAAATAAATTAAATTTATTTAATTTTAGACTTCTACTTCCAGTTAACTCAAGCCTCACAATATGCTTTGACCTTAGCCACTGAAAATAGGAATTAATTAAATCAATTAATACTTAAAAAAGTATTATTTCTCTCCCAAATGGGGCGCACTTTTTGACATGAAGGGGCTGCATTAAATAAATAATATTTATTTAATTTTAGCATGTCTAATTCCAACTTCCTTTATCCACTTTCCCTTTGTTGACTTTTCCACAAACCTGGGCGCCAAAATTGGAGAAGAATTTAATTAATTTAATGCATTTAAGCTTCCTTTCTTTCCCTAAAGGGGTCACACTTTTTGACATGAGGGATTTCTATTTTTAAAAGTCAATTGACAATGGGATTATTTACCCCTGCAAGATAGGTAATAAAATCCCATCAATGCCTTAAGTGATTTTCTTTTATTTCACAATGGAAATTTTTCCCTGGGAAGGCAGGTAAGAAATTCTCGCCCGCCTCTTGCTACCTCTAATTTTCCCATGTGACTTAAGCGGCATTACTTCCACGGGAAAAGTACCCCCAGTGTACAAAACCCACCTGTCTCACGCTTCCAAAAATTCCATGATTCACTTCAAACCCTCTTTTTCCAAAAATGCGACTAGCCTAGAAGAAGCTTTTGGTGCACAACTCGTCTTTTCTAAGAGAACCGGAAACCTCGATGGCGAATTCCTTCGGCACAACATCATAGGTGATCTCTACATACTCTAGGCCAAGAATCAGGCCAAACCGACAAAGGAATTGATCCAAAGAAATTTCACAAAAAATGAAACAGAAAACACAAAAAGTTGTCATAAACCACAAATAAAGCCAAGGATTCGTTCCTGGTTAAAACCCTATTGATATATGGGAATAATGATATGTATAATCACAACAGGTTAAACCGGAGCACAAATTGCCTCAAACGAGGCTCAAAATAATTAAATACAAATTCCGTGAAGCAAACCCTAGCGACAAAATAAAACAATTTTGGGCATCTGGGTATTTGTCGAAAATGGCTTATATGGCTCCTTGGGAATAACTTGACACATTACAGGAACTTTCTGGCAATAAAAACACAAAACGACCCATTATTTTAAAAGTACAATTTTTTTTTAAATAGGGTAGTCCTAGATTTCAGGGTGAAATCTAGGGACACCAAAACCAATATATTAAAAGATTTAAACATGAACCCACTCTTACAATACCATGAGGAAACCCAATGCTCCATTAAAAAAGTGCTAGTTGTGAACCCTAGAATCTAAATTAAAATGTCAATCCAAATAAGTATGCAAAAACTAACCTATTTATGAACGCTTTTTCACCCTTCTCCACCCTTCTTCCAAAGTGAACGACTTCCAACGACAGCGGGAAAATGTGATAGAAAAAGAATGACTTTACTCGATAAGGGACATGGATTCGATTAGCGAGCAACTTCTAGCGAGATGGATTTGACCGAGAAAGGATATTGGCTTCCGGTGACAAAGATTCGATTAGAATTGACAATTGTTCATCTCTCCTTCATAGTTGCTCGCATGTGGGTTTTCCTCTGCAACCCCGCTCGACCCTTTCTACCCGATCACCATGGCTTCTTTGACTCCTAACCATGTCATTCAAACTCCCTACTGGGTTTGATTCCTCACATTCATAGTTTTTGGGAACTCGCTTATCGAACTTTATTGTTCGCCATTCCACACCGAGCATGTCTTTTTGTTGGATCGACTTCTCCCGAGCTTGCTACTACAAGCTCATAGTGAGCTCCAATTTTGACATGTCGAGAGCTCACTTTGCGGTATCCTCCTTCGGACCTGCCCATTTATTTTTTCGCCCCCATTTGGCTATAAACTTATATATAACTCTATGTAAAACTTGATCTCACGTCTTTCTTTCCATTTGGTCTCTTTTGTGTGATCAAATGCCGGTAATGGAAAGAACATTTGTGGGGGTTGGGGAGTCAAAAAACTTGGGAAAAATACACTTGGAGACAAAAGTGGGAAATGGGTGTGTGTTAACGCAAAGCAATATCACAAGTATGATAAAACACATGCTTTCACACATTAAATGGGGACTTCAAAGAAGACACCAAGATTAGAAGATGAAAACTACTCCACTCAAACAAAGGCCAAAAATCAAACAAAAATGGAGCACACAAATGGGAGATATATGACTATAAGGACATAGGGGTAGAAGAAGTCTACAGCCCTATTTCCACTCCTCTTACTTGGTCATCTGAATTATATGTCCAAGAATTGATTAATGTGAAAAATAGAATGGAACGCATGGAAGCCCGAGAGCAAGAGAGAAATTGCAAGATCCAGGAGATTGTAATAGCAAACCAAACTCTTGAAGAAGACAACAAAGTTTTAAAGGAGCAAGTGGCAATGCTTCAAGAGGCCTTACAGATAGGAAAACATGAATGGTAAAAAATGAAAAATGATAATGAAAGGGTGAAAATAGATTGGCAAGACATGTTATCATGGACAAAACCGTTATATGTGTAACAAACTTAAAAACAACATAATTAAGAACTCAGAAGGATCAAGGAACAAACTCTCAAGGATTTATGATTGAGGATTGTGCTTAAAGATATAAATGCAAATGAAACCAAGTCATGGTATCATGTTGTTAAGGGCTCATTGAATAAGGACATTGAGGAAGGTGCGAATTTGAGCAAAATGTAAGAAAGAGAACATTAAGAAAGGCATGAGAGGATAAAAATCTAATTATCAAAGGGTTAAAAGAGTATGGAAAAAATGAAAACACATTCCTTTTGGAAAGTGACTTTTTAAGAGACAAACTACAATGACAAGGGTCGATCATGCAAGAAAAGAGAATTAGAAAGGTAGATGAAGAAAGGGCTAGACCTATCAAAGTTGTCATGAGGATATTAGAATACAAGTACCAACTTTTGAGTAAGAAGGGACTTTTGAGGGGGTCAAAATTCTTTTTAGATGATGATTTAACTTCAATAAATTGGAAGATAGAAGGGAATAATTAACTAAAGTAAGAGCAATAACAAGATGAAGATAAAAAAGTGTGGTTTTACAATGGAAAATTTGTTATTACTAAGATAATGTCACAATATTCTTCACAAATGGATGACAATAGGAGAACAATGAAAGTGTGGTCAATGAGGAATGAATTAGGCCAATCGTGGATGCAAATATGTGAGAACCATGCTTTGAGCTCTCAACACCAAAATAAATAGGAATTATGGTCCTCCCAGGTATTGCTAAAACTTTCATGTTGGGATTGTAGTGGTTACCCTTGGAGAAGGGGACTGGGTTAGGGCACAGTGAAGGGAGAGATGTAATTTGTCTCATGGAAAATCATGAGGATGAGGGTTGAAAGACTCCTTATTTTGAAAGTTCTAGGAATTTTATAATCTGGAATGAGGCAACTAGCAATGGGAAATTTTTTTGGAGGTATAACGGTTTTAGTTAGAGAAGTGAGGGAAGAAAGATTCAACAAGTAAGAGAGGATACAAACAAGAAATTCATTTGGTTTTGAATATCAGAAAACATGAGTAACATTAGAATAATAGCTTGCTATTTTGCACCTCATGTCGAAAAACATACAAAAAGGTGGTCTAGATAGGAAAGATCCTGATGCATCCTAAAGAAAGATATTGCAAAGTTTTCACAACAAGGGGAAGTTCGCTTTTAGGTGAAATTAATGTGAGGACTGCAAATGGACAAGCTAACATGTGGAGCAAAGTAAGGAGAACCATAATCTATTATGGCTCATGGAAGAAGATAATTAGCGAGTAGGAAAGATGGTCATAAGAGATCAAGGACATTAATCATTTTAGTGAAGAATTATTAACTCTTTGTGGCATGTTTGATAAGATTATTTGGAATGGAATGGAAAGATGGAATAAATCTAGAAAATTTACATGTAAAACTTGCAATGGGGAAAGTATTATTGATTATGCAATTTTTCACAAAGTTTAATCTACAAAATAAAAGAAGTGGAGATTGATGGTTCTATCAGGGACCTAAAGTTGGATCATAATCTAATCTCCATAGTGGTAGATTGGTCGAGCAAGAATCATACCACAAGGAATGAGCAATCTCAACATATTCCGCAAAAGAAAGGATTATGGTAATATAAGAAAAATGTGATATCTTCAAGTGGCATTGAGTTGCTTAATGTAAGAGGGGAAAGTAAGATCACAAGGCCTTAAAAGATATGAGTTAAAAAGCATAATTAAGAAAGCCCTTACAATTTGTAAAAGAACAAAAAATAAGAAGCAAACAAATTGTTTTCTGGTAAATAGATGGTTTGATGAGGAGTGTAAAGCGCAAGGAGAGCTATTAAAGAAACATGCAAAGAGAAGTTGAACACAAAGTTGTACAAACAAATCATAAAGAGAAAAAAAGATGAGTTCATGACCATGAGGAGGGAAGATCTTATACACCTAGGGAAACATAATCCAAAATTATTTTGGAAGGAGATATAATCAAAAAAACATACAAATGACAATAATATCACAACCAATCAGTGGTTTGAGTTTGCAAAATAACTTTATGAGCAAGATCCAGAAGTTGAAGGCCCCCCTTTGGTCAACACAACAACAAATTTTTTTATTATGTAAGAAGTTGAAGAGGGTATTATGAAATTGAAGGTTTGAAAAGAAAAAGACTTGGATGAGTTTAGAAAAAATATTTAAAATGGGGGAAAGAATTTCTCACTCCTCACATTGCCAACATATTCAACAACACCATTCGGTAGGGTTTTCCTAGAGATTAGACTACTAGTCTTGCGATACCTCTTTTAAAGAGTGGATATGTTAACAATCCTTATAATTATAGAACCATCATGATCAACCCATTGTTTTCAAAGTTGTTTGGTAGCATGGTGGAATGTAAATCAACGAGTGGGCAAAAGAAAAAGGTAAGAGGGCAAAGGGTGAGTAGGGTTCAGACCTAAATATTCAACAATAGATCATGGTATCACTTTGAGACACATTATTGAAATTTTTTGGAATAATAAAGAGGAAGCTTATTGTTGTTTTGTTGACTTTAAGAAGTATTTTGACACAGTTCCTAGGAACAAGTTATGGGATAGAATGGAGGAGCTTGGTATTCCAGTGCGTCATAGAGCAGTTGTTCATAGACTTTATGAAAAGGTACGAGTTAGAATTAGAACTCAAACTAGTATCTCAGAAAGTTTTAGGAGTGATATTGGGGTTAAATAAGGATGCCCATTATCACATACTTTATTTGGCCTATATATCGACAAACTTGAAGAGTGGTTAAATATGCAAAGTGAAGATGGTGTTCGCCTAGGAGAGTATGTTGTAATACTCCTCCTTTATGTTGATGATCTTATCATGATTCTAGGTCCACTCAAGGCCTTCAAAAACACTTATGTGTGCTTGAGAATTTTTGCAAATAAGTGGGATGCAAGTCAACACCAATAAGACCAATATTATGATCTTCTCCAATAGAAAGAAAACAATTTTGTATGACTTGTTTGATGGAAACATTTTAGAAGAAGTAACATAATATAAATATCTTTGGTTTAACTTTAATAAAAAGCTCAGTTGGGAGATTTGTAGCAAAAAGAGAATTTTCAGGGGGTGGATATATTTTTATGCTTTCCGAAAGAAATGCATAGAGGCGGAACTATGGGATTGGAAAACTATACAAACTTTGTTTCGGATTTTAGTAACTCTAGTGATGATTTATGGATGTGAGGTTTGGGATATCAGCATTTCAAACTCAAGGTGGAAACAATTTGAGAGGATTCAAAAAAGCATGATTACTAACAAGTTCAAATTAAAGATCTCGGTCCCATATGAGATTCTTCTAGCTAAAATGGGGGTTGTACCTCTAGAAGATATTGATATGGTTCATCTCATAACCTATTTAAAAAGGATCAAACAAATGGATGGTAGCAAATGGCCGAAGGTTGTCGCCAATGAGTTTTTAGAGAAAATAAATAAGTCATGAATGAATCAAAATAACAAATGGATTAAAAATGGAACATTTACTTGAGACATGTCCTAATAATAGCCAAGAGATAAAAACTTTTGTTATAGATAAATTCCACCAAGTTATGTGGGGAAATCCGTTAGGGAGAAAAAAGAGGTATTATTTGGAGGAATTTAACTCTACATGTGATCATCAACAAAAGGCTTTTATAGGGGCTAATATCTCATGGAAAGCAAAGATCTTCATAGCTCAACTAAGAACTAATTCACATTGTCTTCGATGTGAAACAGGAAGATGGAAAAGAACTAAAGAGACACGGGAAGAGATAATCTATGTTTTTTCCACGTCCAGCGCAATGGAGTCGAGAGAAAAATTTCATCTTGGAATGCAATGCTTTTGATGACATTAGGGCCCAGTTTGCTAACTCGGTGGCTACTGCATCCTTTCAAAATATTTTCAGTAAAAATATGGTTGAAAAAACAAGGGAGCTGATTGTCAAACTCATCAACATGAGATCCGAATGCCAAAAGATCTTTAACAAGATATGTTGTCTCGTAGGTTGTCTTTGGTAGCCTCATGGACGTTAAAATATATTCTTCTTCTTCATTTTCTTTGGTAAGTACTAACATAAATCAAAGAATTGCATTCTAATAGTCGGGGAAAAACTACCACAGAGAATTGAAAACCCTTGAGTAGTACAAAGTTCCAACTATAATAGTTGGCCAATATGAATTTCAAAGTTGATTTTATTTGAAATTGTCATCTTCGTCTCCCTTTATTTTTTAATTTTTAAACATTGAAATGCAAATTGCAAAGAAATTGGAAATATTTTTGTGTTCAATCATTTATTTTAATATCCTACATCAAAATTAAGGGTGACATGTGGATCCATGGCATTGGAGTGGTTCAAAATCTATTTAATCCCAACATTTAGGAAAACATGTATAGCTTTAAGATGGTGCTTCTAAATATGGTCAATGAGAAAGGAATTTACCTATAACTATTTGGCTCTTGAGGACATTGAAATTTATTTCCATGAATGAGCATTTGAAATGGTGGTGGTGAAAGGAAAGTGGAGGAGGTGGTGGATGAAAAACTAAGGAGAATAGAGGAATATTAGAGCGAGATCGAGGTGACATAGAGAATGATGAAGATGGACGAAGAAAAGGCATTCAATGGAGAAGTGGAAAATATGGTTGAAGGGTCCATGGACATTGATGACCCTCTAATTCCCTCTCTACTATTGGATATTTTTAGGTACACAAGAACCTTAAAATTGCATTGTAAACATCAAAACATATTTGAATAACTATTTTTAATAACCGAGAAAGATAATGCGTGCTTCTTTCACTAAAAATAATTTCTTTGAAGCTAAGAATATGAGTAAAAGGTGCATGTATTCTCAAGGAAGGATTTAAATTTAATGGTTGTTTATTTCAATAAAATCTAATCTTAACTAACCTAAGGTATTCGAGGTGTTGTGATGTCCTTGTTCTATTTCTTTGATTGCATCTCCTACTTTTACCGACAATGCCCAATTTATTAATTTTTATTAGTTTGAGTACAATGAAAGGTTCTATATTTACATTTATTCACATTGTGGAGAATGAGAGGTCCCTCAATTATGTAAGATCCCATTATGTTTCTTTAACTCTTTTCTCATAACTATTCAATTTCCTAAATAAATTGTGAAAACATTTATGAGTGATCAAAGTTGAGAGTTTCACTTTCAATTTTAGATTATTCTCATGTTATGTAGAAATGGTAATGCTTAAACTTAATTTTGAAATGTATGTGATTTTACATAATGTATATTTAAAACAACCTTACGAAAATTGCTAAGTTTTGTAAAAATAAATTTCAAGTGAATTTTTCTAGATAATTCTCATAAATCTGGTTAGCCCTATGGATCAAAAAAGGAGAAATCATATTTCATAATCATGGTAAATTTTAGTGGCGAATATTTGTTAATCTATGAATATTATGATTTTTGAAATTTACATTGGTGAATTTTAGGATAGGAATTAGGCTAGGAGGCTTAAATTTACTTGGTACAAGTTAGTTTTAAGGGTCAATTTTCTAGCATTTACACCAATAGTCGATTGTTTTAATTCAAATCACCTTTAGCACGAAATAAAAAATTACCTCATTTGCCACTAATTACATATTTTCAATTATGTATGCAAATTTTTATTATCAAGTACAAATCAAATATTCCTCACAATCCATTTACCCTGTCATGTTATCTAGTAAGCATTAAAGATCGAGATCGACTATATAATGCAACCCCCAACATTAAGGTATTTTAAAATACTATGGTATGGTTTACACGTTACCAATCAAGTATCACTATATATATGTTGTCATGCAAATGTGCAACAAGAAAATTTCTAATTTTCAAGCATGACAACGAACCACAATGTCAATTTTTTCAAATTCATACCTTCCCAAGACAGACCTCAGGTTAGCCCATCCTCAAGACCAGTCCTATCCTATCTCATCAAATGATCCCTATGTAAATATCTACTACCCCCTTAGTGATTTAGGAAAGTAAAATATGTCCCCCTAGGTGATTTAGGATCTTTTGGATCATTCAAGCAATCAAATAGTTTTGGGAAAGGCTTGTTGGTGTGTGGGATCCTATGTGTCCTCCACTCACATATGGAGGGTCATCTCACATGGGTTAGGTTTAGGGTTTGCTTGTGTGTCATGCACTAGGGTTACTCAACACCCTATATGTACCCTTTTATTCTGATTTATGAGTATGCCAAGACACTCTGTTGTCTTTCCTCTATGTGCAAGCTTTGTTTCTGTTGAGCAAGTTCTTCCATTGTTGATCGATCCTTGCGATTACGCTAGAGCTATCATGATTCCATTTGAGTGCAACTACTTCGTGGTGCATTTTTTTTATTCGATTCTCGTAAACTCTTTCATGGTATCAAAGCTAAGATCGGGTAAACATGCATTCATCATTTGAGTTGCGATTACTCTTGGTCTCATTTTTTTACTCCTCATGCAAGTTTTTCAATCATTATATTCTGGAAATTTATTGCTAACGTATTTAACAAGTTGTTCTTGGAAAGTTGTTTTTTTGTGTGTTCTTTGTGCATGTGCAGAGTTTTCCTAAAGCTTTTAGGGGTTTTACAACTACATTTAGCTAACTCTAACTAAATTTGGTAGATCAGTTAAAATAGAGGTTATTTTCTGGTTTTTTTAATTTTTATTAAACTGAAAATTTTTAGATCTCTATTTTTTTGTCTCTCTTATGTGTTTGCATGGTGGTTTTACAAAATTCAGGTTCAAAATTACAGGTTTGAAGTTTGGTGTCTTGGTTCACTGCTCTCCATCGAGCCCCTCACCGAGCTTCTCTTCTCCCCGAGCTCCATTCACCATGTTTGGCCCTGAACCGAGCCATTCCCCCAACGTGTTTTAGCTCGGGAATGTTTACCTACCTAGCCGAATCCTTTCTCTCCATCGAGCTCTCTGGCTCGGTTGAAGTCTTTGTGGCTGTGTTGAATCTCAACTCGCGAGTTTCCTACTTAACTCGGCTGAGTTGCTTTGTTATTTTCCTTGTGGCATCGACCATGCGTCATTTTTTGCTAGGCCGAGTCGTGTTCTTCACCCTCTCGTGAGGCCAAATCACCCATCCTTAGTCGAACTACGCTCGTGCCCTCGGCTCCGCTCACCCGCTCGACTCCGCAACCTCACCTCGCCTCCTCCTTGTGGTCATGTCTCGCCCTCGCCCTAAGCTTCCAATGCCTCTTGCCTTAGCCTTGGTTCACCATTCCCATGAGCTCCTCCCACTCGAGCTCCCGGGCCTTGTCACGCCCGTTGTCTCTCGACCTCGCGTGCCTTCTACTAAGCCTGCTCCGAACCACCTCCAACGACCTCCACATAGCTCGGCCGTTACACGGCTTTCCCAACCTTTCACCACCCAACTCGGGATCCTCCCGTGCCTAAATGGTTTCCACCCCCAACATGGGATCCTCCATGCAACTCGGGATCCACCTCGAACGGTATTTCAAACCAAACCGTAAATTTTTGGTAAGTTTTTTTAAATTTCTTTTTGGTGGATTTTTTGGGGGTGTTCAATTTTTGGTGGGAATTTCTTTTTAAAATGGAAGTATATTTGTTTTTTAATTAATATTTCATTTAATAGATCTTAATTAGTTTCTATTCATAATTAATTAGATTTAATTGTAATTAAATCTATTTCTATTAATTACGATCTCTTCACGATTAGATAAAATAATTAAAATCGTCTTTTAAAATTAACGTTAAATTGTCATTTTTTTAACTCCAATAGCTCTAAAATTAGCCAAATTGGGTGTTTCAAAGCGATAATTTTTAGGCATTATTGTCAAAAAAGTTCTAAGCAGTGTGTAGTTTTTGTCTTAAGCACTTTGTGCCTTTCCGATGCCGTCTTGAAGATCATCAACTCATCTTGAGTTCGTCTAAAACTTGTATTCTACCCTTATTATTGCTTGTGACGAGTGAGTGCTTCCACCACCATTTTTGCATAGCAAGGGGGTATCCTTTGTGACATGAGACGCTCTTTCTCACAACCAAGATTTGATTTCGCCTCCTTCCTAGTTTTTTTGTAAGTTGTGCTTATACACGATTGTGGTCTCCTCTCTTACACGTTATTACACTGATTGCAAGGCGAGTTACCAATTGTTTCAAGACACATGCTCAGACCCGATTGTATTCAACGCACTAAACTATAAAGTTTCGAAAGTAGGGGGGTTATTATATTGTCCTAGGTGGTTGTGATTCTTTTCTGCATTCCTTCTCTCTCTTCACAATGGATGCTTATTCACTTCCTTTGCTTACATCGTTCAAATTTTTCGAGTGGAGATCGAAAATGATTATGAAACTAAGAGGTAAAGGGTTATTCCACATCACCATGGGAACTAAAGATATAAGTGGTTAACTAGATGATGACCCATGGTTAAAAATATAAGTGGTTAAACCGAGTAGTGATGAAGCTTTAGGTCTTCTTTGCATATTTTTCTGTCGTCATTTCTCCCCGACTTGCTCTTCCACATTGAGTATAATGAACTAAACACCTAGCTTTAGGTCTTCTTTCGTGGAAAACATTAGATAAAATGTTTGGAAAACAAGATAAAAGATGACATGAGACATGAGCATGAGTTGGAAAACGAACTACTAGGGTTAAATCTAGTGATTTTGAAACCTACAAACATACTTCTCTAAGTTTGTCCACACTAGATTGTTGTTAAAGGAATGTCAAGTAGAGAAGAAATATTCTCAAATGATCTTGTCGATTCTCTCTAAGTTAGGTCCTGAATATTTTGTCTTTGTGTCAACTTTTTACGCTACAAAAGTTACCTTGGGAAAAGATTAGAATATGCCCTCCTTTGACTATTTTTCATCCCAACTCATTTGAGAATAGGACAAACTCATTCAAATGGGGTCTCTCAAGTCCAAGTCACATGCCCTTATAGCAAGTACTAGTAAGGAAAAGAAGATTGAAAAGAAGAAAGAAAGAAAGGATCAACCTAAGAAGGAAACCAAGACCAAAACTAAATTTAACACAAACGCTTTGACTTCTGAGCCTAGAGCACATAAAGACAAGTTTTTGTGTTCCTATTGCAAGAAGCTTGGTCATAAAGAACATCTATGTATGAGAAAACAAATTGATCACCTTACTCATTTACTTGAGAAAAATCAAATAGGTGTTCCTGAGTCTATCAAACAAAATGCTCTAAAGGCCGAGTCTTCTACTGCAAAAGGGTCTAAATCTGATAAGAAGAAAGGAAAGGCCCTTGTAGCCAAAGTTTCTCCTTCATCGACGTGGATTATAGATTCTAGTGCCTCACACCACATGGATTCTTCGCATGTTGATTTCTCCAACATCGAGCCTTGTGGTATGTCCCAAATCACGATGGGTAATGACATGATAGTGTTGGTTTCCGGTAGTGGATCGGTAGAGATGGATGGGGGAACATTCAACCAAGTGTTGAGTGTTCCTGATCTCTCTACCAATCTCCTATCGGTTTACCAAATTACTCACCTTGGTGAAGGAATGCGAGTGGAATTTGGTCCTAACTCGGTGATTATTCATGAGCTTAACGATGACACTACAGTGGCTGAGGGAAAGGTGGATCACCATTCATGGTTGTATACCTTTTCCCACTTTACTTCTGATTCTACACCCACTGCCTTGCTCACTCATGCAAATGAGGTTAGTAAGCTATGGCATGAGCATTTTAGACATCTAAATTATCACTACCTTGAACAATTGAGCCAAAACAAAATGGTTAATGGGTTACCCCACATCAAATTTTCTAAGGGTATTTGTGAGGTTGTACCTTGGAAAGCATCCTAAAAAGAACTTTGACAAAGGAAAATCCTAGAGAGCTACTCGTCCCTTGGATCTTGTTCACAGCGATATTTCTAGTCCATTTCCATCTCCTTCTTTTACTAGAGATCTTTATGTGCTCACCTTCATTGATGACTTGGATATATTTTCTTATTCACGATATACTTGGGTATATTTTCTTAAGCTTAAGTCTCAAGTCTTTTAACATTTTATGGACTTTAAGGCTCTTCAAAATGAGAAAAAGAATCATACTCTTAAGGAGTGAACGATCTATTAAGGTTCTTCGAACCGAAAATGGAGGTGAATATGTAAACAATAGGTTCATGGATTTCTATACTTCTGAAGGGATCTTCTTGCAGCATGATACTTCGATTCTGCTATAGCTCTTCGCATAATGGAGTAGCAGAAAGAAAGAATCGTACTCTTAAGGAGATGGTCACTTGTATGATTCACTCGAAGTCTCTTCCTCCACAATATTGGGCTAAAGTAGTGAATTGTGCTAATTACATTCAGATCCATGTTCCACACAAGCAAGATTCTATCAAGGGATGACACCCTTGGAATCATGGTTTGGATGCAAGTACCCTAGATGGAGACGCTGAGAACTTTCGAGTCTTCAAATCTAAGGCTATGGCTCGGATTCCCAAGAAGAAATGTAAGGCATTGGAACCACAATCCAAACCTTGTATCTTTGTAGGGTATCCTAATGGCGTGAAGGGATATCGATTATTGAATCCTACTTTTCATGAGCTTTATATTGAGAGAAGTGTTAAGTTCAATGAGTCATCTTCGACTTCTACTTCTCTACCTATTGAGGTTCTTCAACTCACTAATTTCAATTCTGACTCATTAGATGATGATGTTGTTGAGCATGCTCCTCTTCCCGATCTGATTTACTCCCAACCATAAAACCTTTGAGTCTGCCTAGATTCTGCAGAGTAGTGATGACAAGGACTATATCCCTTCTCACTCAAGTGAAGAATCTTCCAACTCGAGATCATCGATCCTCTTGGTCCTCTCTGGGCTAGGGAAAACTTTGCAAAGTGTTGGAGATTTAGTTGTAGATATTTCAGATATGAGACGATACTCGCTCAAATTTTGTTGGACCCCACTCTCTCTTCACCATTTTGCTTCGATCCACGAATATTTTCCGGGAGGATTCTCGGTAGATCTCTTTTCGAGTGGGATTTTGTCATGGATGAGGAGTATTCTCTCTCATGAAGAAAGATACTTGGGATCTCACCCCTCTTCCGAAAGGAAGAAAAATTGTTTGAAGGGGGTGTGTAAGTGAGTGTTCCAAACAAAGTATGGAGTAGATGGAGACGTCAAAAATTTTAAAGTGCGATTAGTAGCTAATGTTTTCCTCTAGATGCAAGATTTGTTTCGTTGGGGTGATTATAGTGAAACCTTTGCTCTGGTTGCGAAGATGACTTCTATTCAAGATCGACCCTTGAAATTTCAATGGATCGCAACAAACATATGGAAAGTCCATCAAATGGGCATTAAGAGTGCCTTCCTTCATGGTGAATAATATAAAATTTCATCAAAACACTCCACCAGGAACTCAAATATGGCCTATTTTTCAGGGCTCAAATTATGAATAAAGAGTTCGCTCTCATGGCATGCTCTTCAGTACTTATTCATTTTTCAAAGTGAACACGTGTCAGCACTAGGAGCCTAGTAGATTTCATATCCCTTTCATCCATTTATAAAAGTTACATAGGGGACACAAAAATGTTCCCAACCCTTTTTATGCCCCAGAACACCAATGTGACCTCTCATTTGTCGTTAAGCCTCTCCTCTCCCTACATGGATGATCGCCAAGTGTCGCAATGAGGTGTAAAGTGGAAATTGATGTCCATTTCATCCCTTTATCAAAGGGACATAGGGGACACAAAATACCCCAGCCCACTTAAGCCATGTGGTTCCTTATGTGCCCAAAAGTTAGCTCCCAGGTGCTTCTCTCAAGCCCCCTCACTCAAATGCACACCCAACCAAATCTTGACAAGTGTCACAACCAAGCACAAAGGGAATTTCATGTCCCTTTCATCCCTTTAGAAAAGGGACATAGGGAAGAAAATAAATTCCCACCCCTATTCTTTCCTTTTGGGATGAATAAAAGCTTGACTTAGCCATTTTTTCATTCCAGTTCATCCCCCACACCTCCATACCCTGTCGAAACTTTGGCAATTTTTTTCCAGATCTTCCAACCTCCATTGTTGCACTCAACCAGCTCCACAATGGCTTCCTCACATGGAAAACACAATAATATAATAATGAAAACATATCAAAATGATGAATAATGAAGAGAAAAATGAAGAACTTCACCGAGAAAAACCTCGTGGTGAAAACAAAGAAATCCTCATATCTCACAATCCAAAGCACAGATTGAGATGAAATTTTTTTAGACATCCTCATTTTCAAAGGCCATCATAATGCAATAGATGGAGGGTCAAATGATGCTCCAAATTATTTTTACAACAAAAACTCATTTTGGTGCCCTAACTCTCATTCGTTAGATTTCCCACCAATCTGACAGTCAGATCAAGCTAAAAACTTGCACATGGACTCCAAATGAAAAATATATCACAATGGAGTTAATTTCATCACAATTGGAGGTAAAAACTAGACCAAAAAATTCTCCATTAATGGCCATCATGACAACTTCATGCTCGAAGCTCTTACTAGGTAAAAAATCTGATTTTTTATTTTCAAGCTTTCTGGCGGGCAAAATCAAGTGAAATTCGGTGGATAAGATCATGAAAACTATCCGAGGTCCAAAAATATGTGTTCCATCACAAACCGAGCACTAGAAATCCACTTTCCAAAATAGTAAGTTTTCTTATACAGACTTGCTATATTTGGAAATTCATCATCAAAAGTGGTTGTGGCGAAGAAAGTGTGCATCCAAGATAACCTGGAAGTCAAAATGATTGTCAGAGCAAAAATAGTGAAAATGAATGCTTACTAAAAATAGTAAGTTCCCTATATGGGTGCTTACTAAAAATAGTAAGTCACCCCAAGAAGTGGTTGAGGTGAAGGCAATGTGCACAAGAGTGAATGAAGAAGTTCATCACATCGGGATGGTCAAGAAGAGGCAAAAATCACCTCTTACCAAAAATAGTAAGTCTCTCATCTGGGAACTTGCTATTAATGGTAAGTCATACTCAAAGGGAAATTTTGGCACAATGGGACATAGAGGGATGATCATTCAGGTCAACATCATCATTTAGGATCATCATAGGCATTTCTCACAAGGCATTTGAGATCCATCTTAGGGAACTTGACAGTGTCTTTCGACACTCACTTCATGGTTTGGGTCATAGGTATAACATGTGCAAGGTGGAAGTTGTGGTCATCGGCATTCATTCAACTTGGTAGGATCAGTTTTGAGCTCCTATCTCTTCGGAAATGATCTTTATGAGTCATTATTTCGTGGTCATTAGTGAATTCATTCAACAAGTGTTTTTGAATGCTTAACCCAAGGTGTCCTTGAACCATCCAACGAAGTTTCTAAGAGTGCAAAGGATTTAGAGATTTAGAGTTTCATCACATTAGAGCATTCCAATTATTAGAATCAACAAACTTTATTAGGAGAAACATCTTCTCTTCTTCTCTCTATTCTCTTGCTCCCCCAACTTTCTCTCTTTCAACGTTCTAATTTCGCATTGGGGTTGCACTTTTTAATATGACTTTAAGTTAATTAAAAGTGACTTAGAAACATAATGTAAAATTAAGTCACCTTGATTTTATAAAAGGGACTTAATATTTTCTTAGGAATATCAAGAGTCTAAAGTCAGGAAAAGGGCATACAAAGTGTCATTGGAGGAGATGAAGATTCATCTCTTCTCTATAAATTGTAATGAGCTCCTCATTTGAGCTTCTTCTTAGCTAGTTGTCAATTTTTAATCTCATGAGAGAGTAATGCTTGTGAAGGAACAAAGAGATAGTTGATTTTATTCTATTTTCTCTACCTCACATTTCTTCCATTCCTCACTATGTACAATTGTGATTTTTAAGCTAATAAAGGAAGAATTTTATGTTTTCCAAGGCATACGAATTTGTACGTATGGTTTCCTCTAGCCAGTAGCTCAAAAAATCATGTTGTTTTCTTCTCAAAAATGCATGTGTAAAGTTTTCTAACTAGTGTGTGTAGGGCTATGAAATTATACATGACATTAGTTCTTCTACCTCTCATTCTCACTCCCTTTCCCATCTTTCAGACAAAGTCCTCTCTAGAAACAATTGTTAGCTTTTCGCAGGTCAATGGAGTTCCCCTACTAGATCCCCCGACCGTAATGCCACCTAAGAAAAATCCACTTTTTAAGCGCGTGGAAATACGGAAGCTACACCGTTTAAGTAGAGGGACTTCGATTCCCAGAGCATTGGCAAGAAATCCACAATTTTTCGACTTGACAAATTTTCTTACAACAATATACTACCAGCCAACAATATACATTATGTTATGGGTCGGTAGCATAAACTATGTTATCAACTAGTAGCATACACTTTACTACTATCCTATAGCAAGACTCATGCTTTTGGTGGTAACAAGTTTATACTATCGGGAAACAACATACATAGTGCTACCTTTTGATAGCACATTTCATCAAGATTCAAATACTTGTTTATTTTGTCATTCATAACTTTTTAAACATGCTGCTAAAAAACTTATCTATTTTAAAATTACACTTAGATAGGTACAATGGACTATGTGAATAAAGAAAACAAGGCAGATCAATTCAAAAGGAAAAGTAATATATTAAATTATTTTAGCCACCCCCAAAAATGAGGACCCAACTTGCATCCACTGCAAACATAGGTATCACAACATATTATCATTAAATTTTAATTTATTTTTTCCCAATTAAGTTTAAATTTTAAAGATCATTGTCACATTTAAACCCTTCGCATTTAATGCGAAACCCCTTATGATAATTGTATTCCACATGAAATAATTCACAAAAACATATCACCTAAAGAAATAATTAACATTTTACTAAATGAATATATAATTGATGATGACATGTCGAATGGAAGATAATCCTCACTATCGAATGCCTTGATAGATGAAAGTTCTATTGAAAATATTTAATCACAATACTCTTCCCATAAATAAATATGTGTAAAGGAAGAAAACTACTGGACAATTTCAAGGTCTTTGATTTAATCTAAACTTAATTAAATTTAATTATAGAGTAACTTATGAACCCCTATTTTTCCATGTTTTATCCTATGTGAAACCATGTGTTACCATGATATCATTTTGCACTATGTATAATATTGATGTTTATAATTAATACTTTACTATGTTTTGGAAGGAAATATTGTGCATATTCTTGTTATTTTCATCTTGTTATTACTTCTTCAAATATGGATTGAATGAACCTTTATGAGTATTAACAATGTATTTAGGAAAACATACTTGAGTCATAACAAAATTTAGCTGCAGATTAGCGTAGGAATCACTTATGCACTAACAAGACTCACATTATAGCACAAGAATCACCTTTTCATTAGTACATGAATTGTCATGGAGCACAAGACTCATCTAGATCACTAATTCAGACTTTCTTAAAATGAGGAACTCACCAAAAGAGGCGAATCACTCGGATGGCTTAACGATGAGTTGATGTAGTTGACACACCAATTGACACAATAATAGGAGCATGAAATGTGTACTACTACCTCAACCTTCATGTAGATTATGAGGTCCATGCAATCCCAACTTAACTCCAATTTGCTTGAAGATGTGAAGCAGATAGACACTCAAGGACTTATAATTATCATGATTATAAGCAATCAATTTAGGATCACGATATCTTCGGCACTAATTGACTATCTCAAAAGAGTCAATTACGAGCCTCATATGTAGTTAACAGGATTAATTCAATCCAAACACGACATAGATTAATCCTTCCATGATTGTAATTTCTTAAACAATTAGTGTTGTTGTAGGTATCTTCCTAGTTAAGTAGTTGTCATTTATTTCAAATAACTAGTCCTCTTTCAAGGAGACTAGGTCTACTCTAAATATAAAAGAGCAAGTGTTGTAGGATTAAAAAGTTAGTTTGATTGATCATTGTAAAAGGAATTTATTTCAATCAATAAATTATGGATTCGGAGGAAAAATCTATTGGTGTGATTCTGTAACTTTGAACTGGATCGATAGAGGGAGCAAGGGCCATTCCTCCCCAACGTGAAGGGATAATTTCCTATTTATTTTCCCTCTGTTATTTTGCATTCATTTGATTTATCAACATTGTATTGTTTTCAATACTTTTAATTCTGCATTCAATAATCTTTTATTACCAACCAACTTCATTTGTTTATGGAACTTAGTATAACATTTTATTAACTTCATTATTAAATAATTACTAAGAAAAATTCTATCTGTTCCCTTTGTTGCAAATAGCCATGGACACCACCCTAGATTGACAAACATAAGATAACTAAAGTGTAAGTACCAATGATGCTCATCACTTTTTGGCACTTTTTACGAGGAACTCAAGGTTTTATCAAAGATTAAGTTACTAATTATTGCGTGGTAAGTTTCCATTTATAAATTTTATTTCCATAACTCTTTCTTTTGAATTAAGAATACCTTGTAGTGATAGTAAGAATATTTTGTGTTGTTGAGTATGTGGAACACAAACAATAAGTTAACTCTTGTTAGTTAGGCAATTGACCTCAAGTATGATAGGATTTTATGTTTATACCTAAAGACCCTAGAGGTATATTTATTATAATTAATTGGAAAACCCCCTCAAAACCAACCTATGAAACAACTTGTTTACCAAGAAAGGATGGTTGATGAAGTAGATAACCCCAATGGTGCAAATAATGGCAATCCTCCACTTGGAAGGACGTTCACCTATCCCATACAATTGGATCCTAGTGATCAAGCCCCCATGAAGAATATATCCCCTTCAATTTTACCAATCAGGGATTCCTCGGAAGATCCCAAAGTCTTTGAGTGTCCAAACCTATAATTATACCTCAAACACTCGGATAGTCATGGTTGTATAGAATCTTGTAAAACAAATGCTACACATGAAGCACCTATTAGCATGT
Source organism: Taxus wallichiana var. yunnanensis (assembly GCA_018340775.1). NCBI lineage: Eukaryota > Viridiplantae > Streptophyta > Pinopsida > Cupressales > Taxaceae > Taxus > Taxus wallichiana. The sequence goes on along the minus strand of CM031242.1, from coordinate 13,890,814 downwards.
TAGAAAGATAAATAGTATGTCAAACATGTGTAGATTAGGGTGGGAAATAAGGGGTATCTAAAATGGATGATGCCCCTAGTGGATGTTAGAAAGACTCCCGGTCATAATAATGATAGTTAAAAAGGGTATCATGAGGAGGATTCGATGAAAAAGGAAAGGATCATCATCTACCCATTGATGTTCAATCCAAGGAAAAAGTAGGTGGATGTGATTGATGGAAGATAAATAATGTAGTCATGAACAAAATATGAGACTAACGACACATGTTGTAAGGCAAGAGTTAGACTAAAATAGAAGTGTGACCAAGGTCTAAACAATACCTAGAAATATGTGAGCCCTATGTCTCTGTGAGATCAAAGTGTGTGTGATTTTGAGGGTTAATTATCACTTGAAGTGAATACTTGATGGGTAGTATGTGAAGACAAACTAGCCAATGTATAGGGAGTGATTAATTCAAATAGGTGGATGGAGGGTTAACATAAGGCTAATTCATGCATTGCTTTCTCTGTCATCCAGGCATCCATAGCACCGACGAAGATGTATTTCGATTCTTTTCACAATAATGCTCTACTACCAGCCATGCATCCATAGCCCCGATAGAGATGCTGGAAAACCCCATAAAGTGAGTCACGAGGTGGATTTTATTTTATATTTTTAATTTTGATATGATTTTTTTGTTTTTTCATATTTTGATTATTTTACATAAAGAGGTTCCACTCTCTTGAGAAGTCTCAAGGGGTTAAGAATCACTAGTGGCTTGATAGGGGGATGGAAAGGAGTGAGGCGATGTGATTGGCTAGAGTGTCAAAAAACACTTCCGAGGGTCTTCACCACAAGTTTATTAAGTGTGTTAAAGTGTGTGGATATCTAGGAGGAAAAATTTGCTTGAATGTTGTAAGGTAATGGTAAACCAAGGAACATGGTTGTAGTAAGTACTATTATCTTAAAATATGTGTGAGCAAGCCGATATAATGTTCAAATGAATGGATTGGAAGAGGATATTAATGGATGTGATGATAAGAATGGATTAAAGGGATGTAGATGTTAATGGAAGGAGGATGGGTGGGAAGGAAATAACATCCGTGCGTAGGCAACAAATTATGTGCTCAATCCATTTTTAGGTGTTTGGTATTTGTAGGGGGTTAAATGATTTGTGATTGGGTTGAGTGGTTGGGATGGTAGGATCAACAAGAGGAGTGGTAGAAATGGGTTGTGATGGAGTAGTGGGAGGGACATTATTAGTGTTAGGTTTATACCCTAAGCCTAAACAACCTAGATTTTGATGAAGGGAGATGGGTTCGTGAATGCCTTATTCATAGATGCCTAAGCCTTTGCCTCAATGTTTCATATTAGCAAACATATTTCTAGCTATAGGGTATGAAGTGGATGGGAATATTATGCCATGTGGTCATCATGAGACTACGGGGTTTTAATTTTGTCATCCACTAAGAGGATGGACTTAACAAAGGATGTGAGGTGAGATTATAATTGGTTTTGGTTAGTGAGGATGTTTGGATGTACGATGAGATTTGAATGGTTAAAGATGTTTGATTTTGAGTGGGATTTGGATGGTGGATGATGGTTAGGGAGAGGATTGGGATGGAAAGGTGGTGGATAAAGAGGTACAAGGATAAGAATTCCTTGGTTAATGAGGTTTTGGACATAAGACCTAAATTACATGCAATGATTGGTCGAATGTCCATGGGTGTGATGGAAGTCACAATAATAGTGTTCCCGATACCAAGATGGTTTGGGAAGGTTTTGATTGTGTGATTTGATTGGGGATGGATGATCATGTTGAAGGTTTTTAGATGATGGAAGATGGTGGTCAAGGATTCTCCTAAAGGAGTGAAGTGGTTAGGTTAAATGGTTTTGGGGGAGTAGGAAGTAAATGTATGGGATTGGGTGGATTATGAAATGTTTTGGCTTATTTGTATTTATGAGTTGGATTATATTATTATGGTTTAGAAGAGGAAGGGGATGTTTAGCCCTATTAGACGAAGTGGATGGTTTGGGCTTGGAGGTTGAAGTAGATTTGGTTGATTTTAGATTGGTTGGAGTATGTGGTTTTGAGGTAGATGGTTTTGGCTTAGGATTAGATTGTTTGGGATTAGTATATGTAGATGAAGGGGATGGGGTAGATTTAGATGAAGGGGATGGGTGTGATATGGGGTCACATTATATTTGGGTGATGTTGGGGATGAAGGAGATTTGGGAGATGGGTGTGGTGTAGGAACCACATTAGATTTAGTCGATTTAAGGGATGAAGTAGATGAAGATGGCATAAGAACATCATTATATTGGGTACGAGATGGGGTGGGGAGAGAATTGGGATTGGATTTTCTAGGTTTAGGAGTTGGTGACTTAAGAGTCACGTTAGATGTTGTAGGATTAGGGGATGGTGGATTTGAAATAGGATTATAGGAGGATAAATAGTGTGAGATTTAGGTGATGAAGGAGATGGATTAGGATTAGATGTGGATGAAGATGATGAGGGTGGCATAGGAGCCACATTGGATGGTTTAGGATTGGGGGTAGAAGGGGATGGGGGTGACTTAGGAGTCAATGGATGAGATGGTATTGGGCTTAGGTGATGGAGGGGATGAGATAAGATTAGAGGCTGAATTTGATGTTGGATTAGGGGATGTGGGAATATCTAGGAGAAAGTATGTAGGATTGGATTGGGGTGATGAAGATGATGAGGATGGAGGACTAAGATGAGATGTGGGAGATGATGATTGTGGATGAAGTTGTTGGGGTTGTTGTGGATATGTGAATGGGACTCGATGATAAGTTTTATGATGATTGGATTTAGGATTTGAGGTTTTGGATGATGGTGGATTATTTTTATGAGTTTTGATGGTAGGAAGATGTGGAACATGATGGTTGATATGGGGTTTGGAGGTTGGGGTTAGGGATGGTTGTGTGGTTTTGGGATTGGTGGCTAGATTAGCAAGGATATAAAGGAGGTCCTCTTAGTCTAGGTGTAAGTTAGTGAGGTGTGCAAAGTCAATTTAATTGGCTTATGGGGATAATGGTTTATATTGTTTAGGTCAAGGCATGGATTGAGATGATTTGGGTTCATCAAGGAGGAGGTTAATGGGGTGAGGGATAGGGATCGTAGAAAAGGGAAATTGTGGACAATTTTGGTTGATAGATGATAGTTTAGGGGTGATTGATTGATTGAAGATTCAAGATCATATATTTTTGATTGAGTTATTGAATGGTTTTTAGGATGTTAGGATCGACATGAGATGTTGTATTTAGATGACGAGGATCATATTGGTTGAGATGGGATGTTAAGTTTGAAATTTGTTTGTTAATGTATTAGATGTTGTGTAGGACTTCATGGTAAAAGTGAGGCGGTTGATTTTAATGGGTGGGGGATGATGAGATAACTTGGTTGATGGAGTTAAAAAGATATAGGGTTTGGATGTGGTTTGGAGAGGATGGGGATTGAGGGTCAAAATCCATACTTTGATAGGATGTACGGGTGATTATTTTTGGATTAGGATTGATTTTGATGGGATTGAGATTTGGATTATGTGATTAAGGATGTTAATTATGATGATGTTTTATTGATTAAAATTTTAAATTAATGGGATGGTTAAGGGTGTTCACAAACAAACAACAATCATGCAACACACACCCTAACTAGTCAAGTGGGATTGCAATCAAGCTATAGCTTGCTTTCAATACATCACAAAAATGGTGGTGCCACAATTAACTCTCCACCTATGTGTTAATGTGGGGTTGGCTAGCGAGTGATCTTGGGGAGTGTGGCCTCCTTGCACTATAGTTCGATATGCGGTGAAATGGTTACCTAATATAGGATGCACGAGATCACTAGGGCATCCCGATATACCTTGCGGTATGTAAGCCCAAATACGTGTTGCGCCGCAAGGATGTTGTCTCGAGGCCTTGGTATCGGGACATGAAATCCCCTCACTTCATGTCGCTCTTAAAACAAACAAGCTTTTAGCCAATAACGACAATTGTGAAAGAATTTATATACCCCGCCAGAACATGGGGTGTGTCAATGTGTGTGGAGGTGAAGCCCATGGTCACGATACCCCTAGGACTATGGAAAGTGTGTGGATATCACTTCCACATCACATTGCCCCTATAAAAGTAAAAAGGGAAGGCTAGCCGCTTTTGATCCTCAAGATCATCCTAAGACACGAGAGGAGAGAATGCATAGTTTCACATTTTGGAGGAACAAACAATGATGTAAAAGCACAAGAAATATGATAAAATCAAGATAAAAGATGATAAAATGAAATGATAAAGATTAGTAGTTTGATGATTGGGTCTTCAAGAGGAGGCCCTACAAAACAAAGGTTAGTAGTTTGATTTTAACCCCAAATGTCTTGGATCAAACAAGTTACAAAACAAAAGGATTAGTAGTTTTCAATACTAAAATCACAAAAAGGTTAGATAAATGTCAAAATGGATGGAATATCCCCTTGTTTCTGCAATAAACATGTAAAAAATAGAATGTTAGACTTGTAAAAACAAAGTGTTAGACCGCAAAACCACCAAAAATGCTTGAAAACAAGATTAGACCGTTAGTCGTAAGTGAAAACTGTGATTTTGCAAAGGCGTTGATTGACTAGGGCATAGGCACTAAAGTATGAAAAAGGCTCCAAAGTACATAAAAGGCACCACTTTAGGGCATAGGTGCCATTCTGTGTGCAAGGCGCCAATGTATGAGAAAAAGCCTAAAAATGTCAAAATTCACAAAAACAAGGTTTTAAAGCTAAAACAAAGGCAATGAAGTATCTACAAAGGAGCCAATATAGGTCATAGGTTCCACTTTATGAAATAGGTTCCATTATGTGAACAAAAGTTGAAAACATGGTCAAAAATAGTGAAAACAGGCAAAAACATTACAATTTTGGGGTTTCAAAGGCCAAAACAAAGATTGAAGTATCTCGCAAAAGTGAAAATATAGGTCACGGGTGCAATTTATGGACATAAGATCCATTTTGTGAACATAGGTGCCATTATATGAAAAAAAGATGAAAATGGGGTCAAAAATAATAAAAACAAACAAAAAATTACAATTTTAGGGGCTAAAACAAAGGCATCAAGTATCTCGCAAAGGCACCAAAGTAGAACATAGGCATTGATTCAAGTCATAGGTGCCATTTTACATGCATAGGTGTCAATACACATAGCATAGATGTTGTTTCAAGCTAGAAATGCAATTTGAGCCCAAAAATTTGAAGGGGTAAATGAAGGTGAAAATTCTTGAAACTTTGATAGCTCTTGCAAGGATCAAACAAGATTAGAAATGATGAAAAATGGGGGGTAAGCCCCATGGTGGGTGCCAAAATGTAATGCAAGAAAATATTAGATGAAAGTTAGAAACCAAAAACAAACCAATTGATTCCTAAATCTAGTCTTCTCAAACAAAACCTCAAATAGAGCAATAGATGAAAAGGAGAGAGTATAATACCTGCACTTACCTACAAGTTACAAAGCTCCTCCTTTGATGTGTTGGATTTTATCTTGGATGGAAGTTGGATTGCTTCAGATTTGATATGGAGTCACTTGGGCAACACGTCCCCTATGATTTCTTTGGATTGCTTAATGAAGGATGATGGATTGGATTCATGAAGATTGATAAAATGTAGAGGTGTATTATGGATTTGCTAACTTTTGCTCTATGGAGGGGAGAGCTAAGTTTATAATGAGGAATGGAAGATTCGATGGCTAGGATAAAGCCATGTTGGATTTGGATCAAGGGTGGAAGATATACATGTGAGGAATGGATAATTATAGAATGGAGGTGTCTAAAATTTGAGAGAGATCTCCATTGAATTAAAAATTCAACGAAAGGAGGGAGATATTTGAATTTTCAAATATGAAAGAGGGAAATTTAGAGAGGCTTCTAGAAATAGTAGGCTCTATATTTAGAGGTGAGGGTGTGATTAGGATTAGAATTAGGTTAGGTTAATAAATGATGATTATGTGTGAGATTAGGGAAATGATTTTATGGAGAAGCTAGGTGTAGGGATGTGTAAGGTAGGTGGTAGGTGAGATGTAGGAATATTAAATTCCTATAAAATGTTAATAGGGATTATTATAGGATAATAGGATATTATAATGAAATAAAAGTAATTAATGATAAGATGGGATAAATGATAAATTATGAAAAGGGGAAATTAGATAAATGATAAAGGGTAAATTTGATAAAGGGTTAATAATAATTAATCTTGCGATTAATTATTAAATGGATAGTGATGATGTCGTTTGTTGGAAAAATTAATCGTAATTGATCATCTCAACCTTTATATGTCTATAAATTGAATAAGATGTTTTTAGAAAATTACTCACAGAGAGGTTTTTTTTTTTCCCCCAGATTAGGTCATTTGGGGGGATATATTTGTAATAGCAGTAAGTATTAATTGTTGTATGCAATGATCATAACTATGTTCAAATGAGATAAGAGAAAATTGTGATAGTAATGTATTTGGAATGTCAATTGATCATTTATACTGAGAGGGATTATAGGATGACCCCGATTGTATGCCCCCTTTGATGAAAGGGTGAAGGGTGGAGAAATGAACACTAAGACAAAAGCAAGGCTGAAAAGTTGTAATAATGAATGAGAGATAACATAGGAGAGATGGTAGTATTGACAAAGATTGCATGTGTATTACTTAGGACATGTGCCAGATTTTAATATGAAATGGTGAAAATTATATAGTATAGTGCTAGAGGAAACCGTGATCCATATGACACAAATGGGGAGAAAAATAGAGTAATGGAGCTCAAGATATGAGAAAAATTGTGTGTCGTGTATTAGTTGTAAGAATATTGGTAAGTAGTAACTATAACTCATCAAAGAGGCTACAAAATCCTTCTTCTTCAGTATTGATGCTTAAACAAAAGTTGTACATATAATGAGAAATGGGGAAATTTGAGAAAAGGGGGAAATGGAAGAAAATGGCTATCTCCTTTTTCTCTACAATAAATACTCTTGAGTTTACAAGATCAATTACCAACCCTTCGTACAATGGTGTGAAGAAGCCATTAAATCTCCTCCAAGAAATGGTTATAAACTTCTTCTTTGTTAGCAAATAAATGGTTTACAATTTCTTTTCAATCATTCACGTCCATTTAGATTCTTGATTCGTGAAGAAACGCCAATGGTGAAAAAACCAAACTTTTCATAATGCAGCCATTACACTTGTTTTGTAACTTTGAATTTGAACCATTCATCTTGCCTTTGAAACTTTAAACCAGAGTCATCCACGTGGGAGAAATTTACTGGAGTGGGTGTGGAGGATGCCTTTTGCATTTTGTGACTTTATAGAGATTTGGCATTTTGGAACATTTTGGCCCGCTCACCCACTTTTGATATGGTCTTGACACGTGGCTTCACTTGAGTGGAGATAGAGTCATGGGTCACTTTTATAATTTTACCTTTTTTTCAATGTGGGCTCAAAAACACAAATTCTCCATACCCGCCCCCTCCCGCTTTGATCTTTTTAATATTTGACTTTTTCCTTAAGATGACGGGATTGGGCTTAATATTTGACTTTTTCCTTCATTTTGATGGGGGTCATGGGTCACTTTTTAACTTTTTAGCCCTTTTTTTAAAAAAAGGCTCAAATTCTCAAATCTCCCCAATGATCCCGCTCCCGCTTTGACTTTCCAATGCGGGCTCAAGATTTGACTTTTTTTTTTTCATGATCGATCGGGCACGGGTCACTTTTTAACTTTTTCCCTTTTTAAAAAAGGCTCAAAATTCTCAAATCTCCCCGATGATCCCACCTCCCCACTTTGACTTTCCAATGGTGGGCTCAAGATTTGACTTTTTCCTTTAAGCATGATCGGGGTTATGGGTCACTTTAAACTTTTACCTTTTTTACAAAGAGGCTCAAAAACCTCAAAGTTCTCCACCGACCCACTTCCAATTAGATATGTCCATGTACCCATGGATAATGGAGCCAAAATTTGATGGGGAAGAAAATGCCCATCATTCACGACTATGGAAAAATGTGCAGAGAAGAAGAAAACTCCACCATTTCGTGCCCGATTTTCAAATTTCTTTCACGAACCAAGGAATTGAAAACAATACAAGGTTCGATGATCCATGGCCATAGAAAGATTGAAAATTTCATTCAAATGAGGACAACAATAAAATTTTCATGCGTCTAGACAGAAAATGGAAAATTTATCAAAACGTGCAGACTGGAGAGTTTAAACAACTTCAAAGCATGAATTTCTCTATCTTTTCAGACTTCCAACTTTACTTGAACACTTCTGGAGGGTGTGAGCTCAAAATTTTGAATTTGACTTAGAAAATGAGGGGGATTTTGAGGGTGACAACAACACTGGCTCTAGCTTGGGGACATGACATGGACTGAGCATAGTGAAGACATGACATGGGAATCCATAATCTCAATCTCTAGACCTTGTAATTCATTGACCAATGCCTTATCCATTGGGCCTTGCAGAGTCATATACAACTTCAAGAAAGAAAGAAATCAGAAGAAGGAAACACACAACACACAAATGGGAAGGAAACACATGACACACAAAAGGGGAAACAAAAAACCACACAATGGAAAGGGAAACACACCTAACAATCACCTATGGTACAAGGGGGGACAACCCACTTTCACTGATGATACAATTTCAAGTATTTCCCACTCCGAGGAAATTCCAGTGGTGTTCCATCCAAATATGAGAGAAGAAAAGTGTTCTCACCGCAAGCTTCATGAATCTTGGAATGGGCCGAGCCATAATGAATCAAACTTTCCATGGCTGCCTTTTGGTTCTCTTCTCTTGTCCCATAGCAGGATGAAGTCTCCAACTTTGAATTCTCTTGCCTTGGCCTTCTTATCAAAAATATTCTTTACTTTCAATTGGTGCTCCTTAATGTGATCCACCACTTGGAGTCTATTTTCTTCCAAACTTCTCAAGAAAGAGGATCCTCTTGTCAATGGAATCCTTGTACTGACCATCTTCTATTCCCGTAGCAGCTTGAGAGCTGGCATCGATTGTGAGAGGAATTTCTGCTTGACTCCATACAATAGTTGGAATGGTGACATACCTATTGCCTTCTTGGGAGTGATCCTATCCACCCACAATGTGTCATACAACCTTTTGTGCCAATTCCTTTGATTCTCATCTACAAGCTTCATGGACAATGGTCACAATGTTCTTGTTGCTTGATTTGGCCTGTCCATTTCCTTGTGGATAGTAGTCAGAAGAATGAGATAGGGAGATTCCGTAGCTATAAAAACTCTGGTCAGCTCTCTTGAAGAGAAATAGGTAGCATTATCTACTACAATCTTCTGTGGCACTCCAAAATGGACTATGATATTCTCCTTGATGAAGTTGCATATTGTTTCAATGTTGGCTTGTTTGGCCGAATGGCTTCCACCCATTTGGTGAAGTAGTCTATTGTTGTGAGTACATAGGTGTGCCCCACGCTTGAGTGAGGGTTCAGAACACCAATGAAGTCCAACCCCCACTGTTGAAATGGTTCTTCAATAACCACAGGCCTGAGTGGTAATGCATGAGTTGTGGTCTTCCAATGAACTATTGGCATGCTTTGCATTTAGAAACCCAATCTCGAGTGTTTGCAAAGATGGTGGGCCAATAATACCTTCCTCAGAGGATCTTGTGTGCAAGTGACCATTGCTGAAAAATGTCCACCACATGCTTGGTCATGGTATGCTTTAAGCAACTTTTCTTGTTGCTCTTTATCTACGCACCTGAGGAAACAACCATCCAGGCCTCTTTTGTAAAGTGCATGATTCCAGATTACAAATTTAGCTACCTTCAGCTTGAGTGTTCTCCTTTTCTTGTAATCAAGATGGGGAGGGCATTCTCCATAAGTCAAGTAATAGGCAATATCAACATACCACTCATCAGTAGTGGTGACAAAGAGAACTGTGGGTTGTCTTCTAAACAAGTTGAGAAAGCACAATTTTCTTCACCATGTTGAACTTTGAGTGTTTCATCTTCAACAATCAACTTGCACAAGCCATTTCCCCTTACTAGATTGGAGGGTCAAATCTCCAAGTCATATTCTTGAGTCTTTGCAATCCAATTTCCTCTTTTAGCTCTGGGATCCTGCTGTGTCAAGATGGACTTGATTGCACTGCCGGGGACCATCACCACCGTATGGGAATTGAGGATGTAAAACCTGAAGTTTTTTATAGCCTTGACCACTGCATAGGCATGCTTCTCCAATTGGTTGTATTTTAGCTCATGCTTTTTCAAAGGACAACTCATGAAAGCAATAGGTGCTTCCATGCCTTCATCATTTTTCTGAACGAGAATGAAAAGAGAGTGTATGTTCTGATGCATAACAATACATGATGAATTCTTTGTTAAAATCTAGAGATACAAGAGTCAGAGCCTTGGCAATGGATTTCTTGATCTCTTCGAATGTTCCTTCCCTTCATTGTTCCATTTGAAGTTTTCTTGTGGTTTCATCATGGAAGTGATGTGCTTCATCAACTCAACAAACTCAGGCACAAAATGATGAAGAAAGTTCACCTTTCCAAAGAATGAATGAACTCCTTTCTTTCTTGTGGGTAGGGCTAATGCTTGAATGGATCTAATCCTCTCAGGATCAATGTGTGCTCCATGTTTGTTCACAATGTGCCCCAATAACTTGCCTTTTGTGACTCCAAAAATGCACTTTTTTGGATTTAGTGATATGCCATGTTTCCTACACCTTGCAAGTACTTGTTCCAAGTGATAGATATGATCTCCCCTCTTCTTTGAAAATATTGTGAGATCATCAAGATATATGACAATGCAATGCTTCAGATCTTTGAAGGCCAAATCCATCACCCTTTGGAATGTAGCTCCTGCATTGATTAGGCCAAAAGGCATTCTGCTGTAGGAAAAAGTGCCCCAAGGTGTTGTAAAGGTTGTCTTGGTGTGGTCCTCCTCTGCCACTTTGATTTGATTATATCCTGAGAATCCATCAAGTAATGAAAGCATTTCAGATCCAAGTGACTACTTGCAGGATATGGTCCATGATAGGAAGAGGATAATTGTCCTTTAGTGATGCCTGGTTCAAGTTGTGAAAATCTACACATATCCTTATTTCACCATTCTTCTTCCACACTGGCACAATGTTAGCCACCCACGTTGAATGGTGGATGGGAAAGATGATCTCTTGCATTAAGCATCTTCATTACCTCCTCCTTGATGGTATCAACAATATTTGGGTTGTATGGCCTTGTTTTTTCCTGAAGGGCTTAACACCCCGCTTCAAAGGAATTGAGTGATGCATTTCCTTTGGCTGGAAGGATTTGAGTTCATCATAAGAGTAGGCCAAGACATCTGAGTATTTCTTGAGTAATGCAACAAACCTTCTTTTTTCTTCAGAGAGCAACATTTTCCAATATTGACCATCCTTGGCTCCTCGGGGTACCAATGTTTTCTTTATCAAAATCAGCTGGGCACCGAGAAGATTGCTTTTCTTTCTCTTGAATGAATCTATCATGTTTGTCAAAGAGGTCTCTAAAGAGACTAGGCCTTTGGGAATTTTGTTCCCTTTCAATTTGATTACTCCCTCATCATCAATCCCTTCAATTCCTTCTTTCTCTTCTTTGGGGACTACTTCTCGGTGTGGATTTTCACCTCCTTCAAGAAGAGATTATTGAAATTATCCCTTTTCTCTAAAAAGGATAGAATTTGGTTATCATCATTGAAGACTTGCCAATGATTTGCATTGTCTGGTACACTAGGCCTGAATACCATTTCAATGGTCACTTTGTCTTTACCAAAAGAAGGATGAGGTGTCACTAGGGAAGCTGACACTGCAAGAGAATCAACCTTTTCATTTTGTTTCCTTGGAATAGCTTCAATGGAAAATGCATCAAAAGATTCAATGCAATCCCACACTCTTTTCGTAATGCCAGAGTCTTGGATTCTTCACCGATATATTGTGGTGGACCTACTTTACTACAACCTCTCGCATCACCTCAAGCATCTCAGTTTCTTGATTCCCATGTCCTCTGCTGCACTCATGCCTAAGAGTAGTGCTTCATACTCTGCAGTGTTATTTGTATTATCAAATTGCAGCTTGTAGGAAAATGGGTACAACTCATTGGAAGGAGAGTACAATACTACACCAGCTCCCGAGCCCACACTGGAATGACTACCATCAAATTCCATTGTCCAAATTTGATCTTCCTCTTCCTCCATGAGAAGTGGCAAGTTCTCCTTTTTTTCGATGTGAGGAAGTAGTTTCCTAGCCCACAATCTTGAAAGAGAATGTTTGCTTTTGGATCATCAGACTTTCGTACTATGAACTTCATCTTTCTTATTGGTAGTAACAACTTCTTCATCTCACCTTTTACTGGGATAGTTGCAGATGACCAATCCATTTTTATCTCTCCACCTATGTCTCTACAGAAACTCCTACTCAATAGCATACCAAAGGATGTTGGGATGTCTGCTACCAGTATGGTTAGGAGCACCTTCTTGTCTGGAAAATCAGCTAGTGCTACTGTGCATCTTTGATTCTTCCTACCAATGGCACTTGTTTGGATTCCATTGAGTAGTAGGTGCCATTTACCTAGGTCAAGGTGAGGCCTAGAGAATTTGCAACTTTGGCTGGCATCACATTGTCTGAGGCTCCAGAATCTATGATACAATTATTTAGCTAGAAGCCTTTAATGAGGAGTGACAGGTAGAAAGGTTCAACCCTGTTGGTTTTGGAGGCACTGAGGGCTAGCATGTTTTGGGAAGGTGGTGTGGATGGTGTGGGAAGTAAGCCTTTAGAATTAGGACTCGAGGATATAGGGTTACCACCATGAACTGTATTAATGAACTTGTCAAACTGGGTAAGGTGTGTTTGTAGGTATTCTATTTTTGAGAGCTGGACTTTGGTTTTTCTTGCATGTTCCACAAAGTCAAATGGGGTTATGGTGAGTGAGGAAGAGGTTCCGAAATGGAGGAAGATTTACATGGTAGAGGATTTTGCTACTTTGGGTGTTGAATTCTCCTTTTTGGGTGTAGCAATTGGCTTGGAAGGGGGTGAGGGTGTAGCTTTTGATTGAACCTTAGATGTTTTTTACAGGAACAACATTTAAAGGAGAATTGTTCTTAGCAACTTTTGAGCTGGGAGAAGAATTAGATGACTTACTTGGCATAGTAGCATGATCCCTGACAACCAAGTGAGTCTGGTTTTTCTTTGGCCGACTCCATAGAAGGTGGTAATGGTGATCCTCTGCTGATGATTTTATTTTGTGTGACCTCTGGAGGAGAATCTTCTTTATTCTTCTTATCCTTTACCACAACCATTGAGGATGAAGCACCTTTCCTGGATTGTGCATGAGTGAAAACAACACATGAGAAACTTGGAGCTTCTTCATCATCCTCATCTTCATCATCAACGTACTCAATTAGGCCATTGTGCATATCAACTTCCTCGACCTCAAGATAGTTTTCATAGTCTTCCATATTTTTTTCTTCTTCGTTTCATCAATTTTTGCTTCCTCCTCCTCGATCTCTTTGGTGTCACAGATGGCATTGACTGGTGGTGCTTCAAGAGCAAGCCGATGAGGAGGTGGAGCAATCCTTGGCCTATCTGGAGGGTTTGGTCTCCTTGAAGCATTCCACATTGTGATCTGAGATAGATGCTTCTTCAAGGCAACCAAGTCATTTGCCATTTTTTGGAACATCGGATCTGTGGTGACAGAGTTTGAATTCTGACCCTTTTGCTTTCCATTGGGGCCTTTCACCTTTCCGAAAGGATTAGATCATCATCATCGGTTTCTATTGCATAGTCCTTGGCTTCCCTCAATGTTCTTGGTTGGGCTCTTCTAAGGAAGAAACCTACTTCTGATGGAAAAGCACTAATGAAAAACCTCTTCAAATTATTTTAGGAGGCACCACATCTTCAGGGATCCTTCTTATCACTCTATCATATCTTGCTATGAAGTCCCTCATTGACTCGGAGGTTTCTTTTTTCATTTGTACCAATTGGACCAAAAGATCCTGACAATCTTTAGTGCTCTTGAACCTGTGTTCGAATGCACTTCTTATATCTTCCCAACAGGTGATGGACCTCGGGGTAGCATGTAGAACCATTCGAAACTTTTTCTTGAAGTGACTCCACAAAGAGTCAGACTGACACATCTTCATCCTCAACACCCAACACACCGCAAGCAGTGATAAATGTTGCTACATGCTCTTCAGGGAGTTGAGAACCATCCCCTCTGAATTTTGGGAATTTTTTTCTCGAGCCTCTCAGTAGCTCATGGAGTGGTTGAGCAAGAGCCAGTGGACCGGTGTTTCCTCCCCATGGTACATTAGGCCTACGGGCCTCATGATCACATTCATGCTCATGATCATGATCCCCATTCTATTTTGTTTCTATCTTCCAACCTTGCTAAGGTCTATGGCTTCTGCTGCTGCTCTTTCATCTGCCTCGGCTTGAAGTCTCTCGATTTCTTCGAGTTGAGCTCTTATTTCTTCATCTCTCTCGCTCTCTTTCTCTAGCTTCTTCTTTGGTCTCTACATCGTGAAATCTTCAAGGTTCTCTGTTGATGTATGGAAATTCACCATCCAAAGGATTGGCAACACTCAAGTTCCCAACGTGACGGTTGTTTGAAAAGGAGGCCTCTGGATTCCGAGTAGCTCTTGTCTCCTTTGAAGTTCCTCAAAAATGGGATCAGTTTTGTCCTCCTTTCTCTCTTTTGGGTGTATCTTCTATCCACCAACTTGAAAATATATGCTCTTCTTTGTGGTGCTGGAATTTGTCTTTGCCTCTCCAATTCAAAGCAAACATGTTCTTCTTCAAGGTCCAAAATTCTCGTGGCAATGAAGTAGTGATTGGCACTTTGTCTATTATGCCGATAGCTTCCCTCAAATCAAGCAACATCTTCTTGGATGTGGAAGAGAAATTCAGGTCTTTCAACAGGAGGGTTTTCAAAATAGCCATGATTTGAATCCATGTGGCTCATATAGCCATTCAAATTTAAAATTTTTTTTTTTTTGAATTTTGAATTTTTTTTCGATCTCATGTCGCATTCAAGTGCAGATGTTACTAAATCTCCCCACATGGTGGGTGCCAAAAATCTTTGGTGAGGAAATTTTTTTGGGTGGAAAACTTGTGGATTCCTTCCAATGCTGGGAATCTAAGTCCCTCTACTTAACGGTGTGCAATCTACCATATATGCATGCATGAGAAAATGTGGATTTTTGTGGTGGCCTTTCGACCGGGGATCCAACAGGGGCACTCCACTGACCCTGGGAAAAGCTTAGCAGCATTATCTGCTAGGGGGAATTTTTCTATAAAGGTGGGAAAGGGAGTGAGAAAAGAGGTAGGAGAACTAATGTTGCAGGTAGAAAATAGATTCTGCACACACTAGTTAGAAAATTCAACACATGCATTCATGAGAAGAAACAACCCTGCAAATGGCAACAAGATGAGATAAGATTGTGAACTCAAAGTTTCTAAAATCTCCTCATCAAAGAGGCTACAAAATCCTTCTTCTTGTATTGATGCTTAAATAGAAGTTGTACATAGTGGAGAAATGGAGGAAATTGAGAAGGGGGGAAATGGAAGAAAATGGCTATCTCCTTTGCTTTCTCTAAGTACAATGCACTCTTGAGTTTACAAGATCAATTACCAACCCTGTACAATGGTGTGAAGAAGCCATTAAATATCTCCAAGAAATGGTTACAACTTCTTCTTTGTTAGCAAGAAATGGTTTACAATTTCTTTTCAATCATTCACGTCCATTCAGATTCTTGATTCGTGAAGAAATGCCAATGGTGGAAAAACCTAGACTTTTCATAATGCAGCCATTACACTTGTTTTGTAACTTTGAATTTGAACCATTCATCTTGCCTTTGAAACTTTAAACCAGAGTCATCCACATGGGAGAAATTTACTGGAGGCGTGGAGGATGCCTTTTGCATTTTGTGACTTTATAGAGATTTGGCATTTTGGAACATTTTGGCCCGCTCACCCACTTTTGATATGGTCTTGACACGTGGCCTCACTTGAGTGGAGACAGAGTCATGGGTCACTTTTATAATTTTACCTTTTTCAATGTGGGCTCAAAA
Organism: Taxus wallichiana var. yunnanensis; assembly: GCA_018340775.1. Taxonomy (NCBI): domain Eukaryota; kingdom Viridiplantae; phylum Streptophyta; class Pinopsida; order Cupressales; family Taxaceae; genus Taxus; species Taxus wallichiana. Next base: position 13,874,749 of record CM031242.1, on the reverse strand, counting down.
ACACAAATTGCTCCGCCAACCCGCCTCCCCCTTCGCTTTGACTCTTTGATGGGCTTAATATTTGACTTTTTCCTTTGTGATGGTGGGGTCATGGGTCACTTTTTAACTTTTAGCCCTTTTTACAAAAAAGGCTCAAAATCTCAAATCTCCCCACGATCCGCCTCCCGCTTTGACTTTCCAAATGGGCTCAAGATTTGACTTTTTCCTTTGCTGCAAGGCTTGGGATCGGGTAACATGGGTCACTTTTTAATTTTAAGATCCCTTTTAAAAAAAGGCTCAAAAAAAGGCTCAAAATCTCAAATCTCCCGATTGATCCCCTCCCTTGCTTTGATTTTCCAATGTGGGCTCAAGATTTGACTTTTTCCTTTTAGCATGATCGATTGGGCTTGTGGGTCACTTTATGACTTTTAGCCTTTTTTACAAAGAGGCTCAAAACCTCAAAGTTCTCCACCGACCCACTTCAATTAGATATGTCCATGTACCCATGGATAATGGAGCCAAAATTTGATGGGGAAGAAAATGCCCATCATTCACGACTGTGGAAAAATGCAGAGAAGAAGAAAACTCCACCATTTCATGCCCGATTTTCAAATTTCTTTCATGAACCAAGGAATTGAAAACAATACAAGGTTCGATGATCCATGGCCATAGAAAGATTGAAATTTCATTCAAATGAGGACAACAATAAAATTTTCATGTGTCCAGATAGGAAAATGGAAAATTTATCAAAACGTGCAGACTGGAGAGTTTAAACAACTTCAAAGCATGAATTTCTATCTTTTATAGCTATATTGAGGCCACTCAATGGGCCACAAGATGATTGGGCTCTTGATAAAGATATTTCATGGCTAGGTGGTGATTTCGATAAGATAAGAGAGTAAAATAATGATGTGTTGACAATTGTATAATAAGGATATTTAGAACGATGTTTGAAATTAAATGTGATGATAATGAAAGGAGAGAAGAGTGATTTCCTACCGGTGTGAAGATGAGGTTAATTTTAGTAATAATTCCCTAGGGGCGGTCATGTATAAACCTTAAGAACATGAGTGCATCATAAGGTAAAGGGTGTGTCGCGTGTGAGTGGATGATAGAATAAATATGTCATGAAGAATAGAGCATGTAGTGTGTAATAAGAGGTTCATTGATGTAGTGTGCCCTCAATAGTCAAGTGTGAACTGTAGCACGAGAGTGCATCATAGGTTAATGAGATGGATAAAAATATCATCTACCAAAGGTAGAGAGGCTCACGATACGTGCAACAAGAGAATATGAAACAAAGGTTGAATTAGAGATCAGATGAAATGTTTCCAATGATGGGGGTGTGATAGTATGAAATGTGGAACCAAGATTCTTAAAGCAAGCCAATGAGATGCAATAGCGATGTGTGGAGGATGAGTGATCATTGCTATATGCGGGCCAGTGGAGGAGGTGGATGGATGATGAACTTAGGAGGTGGACGGATAATAAATTTAGGAGGAGGTGAATGAGAAAATTTAAGCTGTGGTGGAGGATCGCCTATGTGGAATATGATAGCGAGATCATAAAATAATGACACCTTTACCTTTAATGATCTAATTGTTGTAGTCTATCATGGAGAGCGTAACATTCATTGTCATAGTGAGCATTGATGTGGTGGAAACTGAAATAAGGGCGGCCACGATGGCATTACGCAACCAATGGGGGAATAATGTTGGGTGGTAGGTAAATAGATTAATCGGTTATCAAGTAAGGTACCTAAGACATCATGTGGTTTAGCATTATGTGAAAATTGCAATGGTTTGCTAGTGGGAGATGGAGAAGACTTAGGTGAATGCCAAGCCGGTGATGGGGAAAGAAGACGCTTGCGTGGATACGGAGATGGTGATCGTGCAAGAGGCTTAGTGGATGGGAGAGGAGAAGACTTAGTAGGCAAGGGAGGAATAAAATAAGTAGAAGGTGGAGTTATAACATGATCCATAATTAAGTCCTTTTCTAAATCAACAACTTTATAGCAAAATAGAGTAAATGATTCACATGTATCATACAAGATATTTTCTTTTAATGGAGGAATTAAGCCACGAAAAAGATAAATTACATTTATAGATTAATAGGCTGAAATAGAAATTGATGTATACAAGAATTAAAGTGTAAAATGTAATCTAAGATTAGTTCATTCTTTCCTTGATGCAAAGAAGGAAAGCATTCATATGTAACTTTAGGACCATTGTTAGAAATAAAAAATCTAAGAAAAACATCCTCCATATCATAATAAGTACTAATAGATCCATAAGGTAAATGAGTATACCATTAGAGAGCATGATCATCGAGGCTATGGTGAAAGGCTTTAAGTAACAATCGATCATTGGAATAAGAAGCCATGGCTAAGTGATAATGTTTTAGATGTAAATAGGGATTGTCGGTGCCATCAAAACATGAGAAAGTAGGCATGATGAAATCCTTGGGGAAAACGGAATTATGAATCTTCTTAGGAATGGGATTTCCATGAAGGGAATTATTGTCAATGGAGGCATAATAGGCTCTACTCTCGAGGGTAAGGGTATGAACTTGGGTTTGAAAATAACCAACAATATGTATGAGAGAGAGGATATCTTGTGAGGGGATGGTGTGGGAAGTGAGAGGCACATTGAGGGGTTGAATCTTGCCATTATGAGTGATCATAGGAACCTGAGAAGGGGGAGTGGATGTCAAAGGAGGGGATGGAGGTGTGATAGGAAGAGATGATTGTGGAGGCTCTACAGAGATGTTAGGTGTAGAATCATGAGACATAATGAGAGGTGTATTAGGAGTAGGATTAGTGTCAACATGGCCATCATTGGAAGGAGCTTCAGAAGTAGAAGGAAGAGGAGGTGTAGATTCACATTCAACAATTTTAACTGAAGAAACATCATTATTAACATGTGTAGTATCATTATCAGAATCAAAGTCACTATCAATCATATTTTGCAAGCAAGGATTTCATCAAGATTATCATCAACATACAAAGAAGTGGTAGGAGTGCTAGTGTTAGATCTATCATTACAATCATTAGAAACATTTTCAGAAGTAAGAATGGCAGGAGAAATAGATTCACATACAACTTGAATAATAGCAAGAACATCATTATCCATATTTACATTTGCAATATCACAAGTAGAGTCATTAACATCCATGTTTTTACAAGCAAGAACCTCATCATGCATAAAATATATATTAATGTTATCATTTGTAATAGTATAAGGAGGGGAAGATGGAGGGTTATGCATGGCTATGGGAAATGAGGGATAACATGCGGTAAAATTTTGGTCAGGGGAAACTATGCAAATATCATAGTTTTGGAAACCAACAAGAAGGGATTTTTGGTGGTCAAGGAGTAGTTGAAGGTTTTTGTGTCATATTGGGGATGGTAGACAACATTACAAAATTTAGATTCTTTAGAGGCATTGGAAAATATTGGTTACATATACATATAGGTCATATTGTGCTTTGGAGATGGGTACCTCTTTTTAGCCATGAGGGTTTGGGATCCAAGGACAAAGGGTTCGAATAAGAGTGGGGTTCACCAAATGATTTAATAAAAATTAAATTAAATATGATTTCGAGTAACTAAAAACATATAAATATGACAAACATAGTAAAATACAAATGTTAAATACTCAATCAATGCAAGGCTATAAGAAAATGAAAGAGATCTAGGTAACTTAGTTGGTAGATAGTTGGGTATATCTCTGCTAGATCTAGCTAGAAATGATGTCACAAGAGTTTGCTATGAATTATGGGGCTTTAAAATGGGTTGGATAGGATCACCCACAAGAGGACAAGGGCATCTCGGGTGATGATGTCTTGTTCTACCTCTGGTGATTGTGTGAATCTTCAGGATCCGATTTGATTCTAGTATGAAAGCCTTCACTCTAATATCTTCTTTATCGCTCTAAATTTGTCGTTAGGGTTTTGAAAATGCATGTATCTACAAGATAAAACCTTAGCTACCTATACAAACTCACAAACACATTAAATATAAATAAAATATGTAATATGTGAAGTTGGAATGACCCCAACGGTCACGATGAGTGAACTTAGTACCGAGAATTGCACTACATTTCAGACTCCATGTAGTTTTGTGTGCTTGTGTGTGAAATAATGTACTTAGGTTGCCCTCGCGCTGATGATGCCAAGATTATGAATTATAGCTAGCTTAGATGTAAATATGTGATATGTAATTCAACACTTCCCGCTTCTATGTAGTGTTTGCACCTAAGATGCATCCCTTGTGATAGTCCCTTACAATTATCATCAAGAATAATAGTGTGTATGTTGTGTATATATATGGATCTCTTGTTTGAATTTCAACACTAGTGACACAAAAGGCCAACTATGAACACAAGATAAGGTTGAGAAAAGTGAAAATGCCGATCATAAATGTCAAAAATGTGTAAAAAGAATAAATAGGGGATGTAGCACTTGAGAATGGCACTAGAGCACAGCTAGTTTCAGAGTTGGCGCTCATGTCTAGGGATAAATGCCGACAAATGTGAAAATACATACATATAGGGATCCCTATGATTTTACCAGAAGTGGGTATAGAAATGACAGATGTAGAAGTGGTTACAGTAAAAAGTAATAAAAGATGTGAATGGACAAGGGATGGTGTTATAAGTGAATATTTTTCTTACTTAAAATTCATGTATATAAAAACATACTAATGACGTAGAAAAATAGTAATATGTGCGTGATTTTGTGTCTACAACAAGGTGTGTAGGTGGTAGGAGTAGAATTTCACCCCAAAGGATGTGCATGAGATGAGGTTCATTTAGAATTGTTCCCTCAATAGTCAAGAATGAACCATAGAACAAGAGTCCATCATTAAGTAATGAAGAAGAAGTATGCGAACCAACAATGTGGTGATTCTTATAATGACATTCATGAAGCATGGAGCAAGAGAAAGTGGATATGATGTGATAAGTGAGGTTCATTTATGAATTATGCCCTCAAAAGTCAAGTATGAACTGTGAAACTAAAGTGCATTATCGGGTAATGAAGAAGAAGTATGTGAACCAACAATGTGGTGATGCTTATAATGATAGTCATGAAGCATGGAACTAGAAAAAGTAGCCATGATGTGATAAGTAAGGTTCATTTATGAATTGTGCCCTCAACAATCAAGTATGAACCATGGAACTAGAGTGCATCATCGGGTAATGTTGGTACAATGCGTGTACCAAAGATTTGAGAGTGCTTAGAAAGATAGACATAAAGTGCAGAGCAAGAAAATTGAAGAAGCTACAAGTAAATACTAGGGACAACCGATAGTGATGGAGGGGTGGGAGTCGATGCCCCCAAAGTGTGCGAGTGATGGAGATATATGTGATGATGTGAGAAGGATCATGGCATGGTTGTGAAGTTTGAAATGTGTCATAAGAAAATATATGGTTGCGACAATGGTAGGTAGGAGTAAGGGTATGACCAATATCAGATTGTGGGTCTAATGGAGAAAATGTAAGTAGGTGACTGATTGCAGCTTGTTTCGAATGAATTGGTTACTTTTATTTGGATGTTAGTTACTTATTTGGGATTGGTAACATTGTAGATGACTTAATAGGAGGAGATAATGGGGTAATTATTTTTAAAGGTGGTATAATACTAGGTTGGATGGGTGGTTCTTGAATTATAGGAGAAGGAACATGAGTAATTATGGTGTGACGCTCACTAGACATATACTGCATCAGATTTGGGAGCCCATTAGGGTTTAGTAATTGGAGATGAGTTGTGCAGAGAATGTTGTGTAGAAAATGAAACAAATCCTTGATGCTCAAGGTGCCTAATTCTTCATTTTAAAGCATAGTAATCATTGTCATGATGTCCATTAATTCTATGATAATTAAAAAATGGGTGACCTTTGTATTTTGCAAGCCGATAAGGAGGGTAGTAATGAGTAGGTGGCAAGGTGATCAACTGGTGATTGAGGAGCTCAGGAAGAATATCATGTTGCTTAGCATTTTGATAAAACTTGAGAGGTGTTGGTAGCGGTAAGAATTTGGCTTCACTTGTATAAGCACATGTAGTAGACATGGGATGAGGTGTAGAAGAAGAACTAGCATGGGCCTGAGAAGCAACCTTGAGTTGGATTTCAGCTATGAGGGATGTAATCATGGTTTCCATAGATTGGAATTTATCTTGAAATAAATGGTGTAAAGCTTGAATTGACTTGAAGATGGGTTGATTGGTTGTGGTATCAAGACTGATAGGGTCGTCGAGAGACAATCGAAAATGGCACTTACTTGTGCACATGGTGTATTACGAGGAAGATACGTAGTGTCTAGTGATTTTGGAGAACATCCTTGTAAGATAGGTTCATTTGAAGTAATTGATGCAAGGATACTTGAGGAAATTTAGGAACCATGAAAGAAAATTTGATAAAATGGGGAAAATAAGGATGCGAATGGTTGATCACAAGTGGGGTTCGCCAAAAGATTTAATGTAAATTGAATTGAATCTAATCAGAGAGTAACTACTATAATGAATGATATACAAGTAATAAAATAATGGAAATGGACAAACAAAAAGCATGCAATAATATGAAACCCTTAGAAAGTGAGAGAGATAGATGATTTAGTTGATTTAAGAGTGATCCGAAAGTTATTTAGGTTGGGAAACTACTTAAATAGACTAGTAAGAGTGTCATCAAGGTTCATTAGATATTTCGAACTTAGATATGTGTAGGACAATAGCACACACGGGAGGACAGGGAGCATCCGGCGCTAATGACCGGTCTGCAGGTGCTACTATTTACTTAGGGGCTTTTAGGTTCGATCTTTTTGGATAGGAGGAGCTTCAGGCCGTTAGCCTTCCTTTTTCACTTTGATTTCACTCTAATGACGTTGTTCATACTTGTAACCTGTAAAATAGAAACCTAGATCCATTGCACATACCCACAAACCAAATCAAACCTAATAAATAAGATGCAGAATGGGGAGTCGGATTGACCCCGATGGTCACCCAAAGAGTGATCTTATGACTGCGTGTTGCACTACATCTCAGACTCCATGTAGTTTTGTGTGAATGTGTGTGTAATGATGCCCTAGGTTGCCCTTGTGAAAGTTGCACTATGATAGCGAGCTAGATCTAGATTGCTCTAAGTATACAAATGTGTGATATGGAATAGAATGAACTTCCCCTCCTATGTTGTGTATGCGAGTGATGCAATCCTTGTCACATGTGTGAGTATGCTAGATGAATGCTTTGTAATGCTCTTTGTGCCTTTGGATGCAAGCTTAGGTGATAATAGATAATGATAGTGCTAGGCCCTAGATTTAGAAGAAGTAACTAAGTATAGATATGAATTCCTTGTTTGAATTTCATAATAGACAACTAAAAGGCTGACCAAGAAGTAAGAGATACCCAAAAGGGTAAGAGAAGGGTAAAGAAGGTCATAAGCACCCGGGAATGATAAGTAAAATAGATGTTTGAGGCCAACAAAAGTGCAAAAGATAAAACAAAAGGTGAAAAATAAGTTTGTCACCACTAGTTTTCTTGCTTAGGAATCATACATACATTAATATGCTTTAGGACCTATAAATGTACACAAGTGCATACATTTTATGTCTATAGTATTTTAAGGTAGAATGGGAAGCAAGATATCCATTCATTGATCTTGTAGAGACAAAAATGGCAATAATACTCCAAAAGAATGTAGATACACAATTTTTGGTTCGAAATCGGAAAATATCATAAAATGCGGCTAAATTTGGACACAATTTGAGAAATATTCTAACAATGTATATGCGATAGTCAAGGAAAATGATGGAAAAATAACAAAGACACATAGATGGAAAACTACAAAAGAATGCATGCATGTAATATGTGTAGAGGAGTATGAAAATGAGCATAAACATAGTCAAAATCTTATGGAGTAAGGATGAAAAAATAATGAAAATTTTGGAAAAACTCTCAATGCATATCTTAAGGATAAAAACACACACTTTTCTACTATATTCTTTATTCTAAAAATGGACAGACCTATTTTGATTTTTCAGAATTTAATAATTTGTTTAAATTTAATGCGTTTCCTAACCTTCCACAATCACATTGGTTAGATAACAATGCTTAGGAAATGGCTAAATGGCTAATAGGATTTGAAGGATATAGTTGGGATGAATGCTATTCAATAACTACAAAGCTTGTATGTGTTGGTGTTGATTTTGCATCAATAATGCAAGGTCATAGAAGTGGCATATGTGCTCCTATAAACAAAAATTTTCCCTTATATGATTCTAATTCATTTCATGACTCATAAGACGAATCTTACATACGAAATAGTTAGCACATTTGAAAATGTCGCAAAAGTGGAAGAACTTATTCAAGAACTCGCACACGTATATGTCAAGCAGCCCAAAAAGTTTTGTAGAGTTTCTAAATTTGTAATTAGAGTGATAGATGGTAAAAAATTTCTTAAAGATGTTAATACAAGATCAATTTCCATATATGAGTATGCAGGCAATTTTTTTGATGAATATCTATTGTTAGTTGGTTTTATGTTTAAGTATCGTATGGAAGTTGACAAGGAAAAATATTTTCTCTGTCGCTTAAATGATTTAGAAACATTATTTACGCTTGGCGGTATTCTACCCACGTTGAATGATATCAATCACTTGACAAAACATGCTCAAGTAAGATCCATCTATAAAGTTAACTTCATTAGATTGAGAAAACATGTATGTCAATCAATAGATTTGTTATACAACTCCGATGAATGTTTTCAAAGACATGTATTCAGTAGTTGATAATCTTTAACAAATTTAAAGGATCCTAAAATATGTTTTAAATTCAATATCAATGGTCACCTTTATATCCTTGTGAATGGGAATGAGATTCAGATGCACACTTTTCAAAAAAGAATGGATATTGTTGGAACAAACATTGAAGAAGTACCTATAACACACAATTTATATGAAGGTCTTATATCTCAAACAAGGATCAAATTGAAAAAAATAACAATGCTTATCTAGTGAGATCAAAGAATGCTTTAAAATGGATGAGATTCTTGAGGCCATGTGAGTGGTCAATCCTATATTTTGGAATCCCTAATTGGTAAGAAACTTATAAGTGATTTATATAAAAACACATGGGTACTCTCATTAAGCATTTTGGAAAATTAGTAGAATGTAACGGAGTTCAAATTAAAGGTCTTCTTCAAAAGGAATTACTTTCATCTCAATCAACTCATTTTGGCATCACAATGGTTGAACAATATGACTTATTAAGTGAACCAATAGATAATGGTGTGATTACATGGCTATGGAAATATTTGTATCCTAGTAACATCCTACAAGAAAGCATTAGTGAATATTTTCTATTGTATGAATTGTGTTAACCAATGATATCGAAATCAGTGGAAGACAAAAGGGTATTCAGAGTATTAACATTTGTAAAATCAAAATATCAAAACAAACAAGATAAAAATCTTGAGACTTGTTTGAGTTTGTATGTTTCATGATATATTGTGGACACATTTCCTTATGAAAGAGTAATGGAAGTATAGAATTATCTTATTGAAAGGATATGGGCATGTAATACTAATACAATGGCTAAAAAATAAGACATAAACATTGACATTGTGACTAAATATAACAACGAAAGGTTATATAACACTGAGTTTGAAGAGATAAATAGTCAAGCATTGTTTGAGTTGCGTTCGAATTTCACTAAAGTTGTATGAACATAGTATTTCTAGAATTCAATTTTCATTTCACATTATAAATATGTAAATTTTTAGTTATTATATAGTGGTGTTCTTTATTGAATAATATTTTTAGTGTTGTTTAGTGTTTTTAATCAACAAATGTTATATTTACTTTTTCTGTCTTTTTAAATACAAAATAATATCTTAGCATATTATTGTGTTAAAAAATAAATCCAACTTCAGAAACAATGTTTGAAATTGAAAATAATTTAATATCAAACATAATTAAATATTTCTCATCACAATATTATTTTATCTGGAGAACTTATGCATGAATAAAATACAAGTACAACATATAACATAGATTGAAACTCTCAATATTTTTATATAATAAAGAAGATGAAAATTACATAAACAATATATTTATTTATAGTTTAAATTAAAAAAAAAAAAACATTTTTTTGAAATCTAGTTCCAAAGCTAGATTTACAAAAGACAATTTTCATAGATTAATATTGCAGCTTCAACCTTAAGTAGTGGAGTTTTTTGTTTGTGCTACTTATCTCTTATGTACCAAAACCTTCCTTTAATACTCCAGACTGAACAAGATCCTTTGCGGCTACATTGATATGAGAAAGTATTTTTTGGATCACATCACCAAATGATAAGTAACGTTGGATCCTCTTGTTTTCTTCTTCAACAATATTTTAGGATCCATTCCATTCTCCTTTATGATCCTTCTTAAGGTATTATTTTGTTTATTTAAAGTAACAAGATTTTGCTTCAAATCAACAACTGCATTTAAAATTTTCCTTGCACTTTTTAAATGAACATCAAACATTGTTGCCTCATTCTTCAAATTCATATACTTGGACTGCATTTAAAAACAAATCAATAAAATTTAAAAATATAGTAAATCCTATTTGAAAATTTATTAAAACTTACCAAAGCATTTTCCCTCTTCGCATTCACAATAACTACAAGGCTCTTGTCTCTTGACCACATATTATGGTAGGCTTATGCTTCTGCATTTAAATTCTCAATTATGTTTAACATTACATCTAATATAGTATCATTACCAAGTAAGCATTAGAAATAGAAATAATGCGAGATATAACCCGATATCAAAATATCAAGCTTCACCGATTCATTTTGAACTAAAGAATACAATAAATGTCTCTAGGAGTGGTTGTGAAATCGACGTTAATTTATTTTTATCAAAACTTTGTCCCTAAACTCCCACAATTTAGTTGTTCAATATCCTTTGTTACTATATCATTGAAATTGGTTAAACAATTGTTAGCCAAAAGACTTTTAAGTGAAAAACTTGTTTTTTCATCATTTGTTAAGGTAGTTTCTCTTGGAGAAGGTGTGTTTGATGTTGGTTCTCTTATTGGAGAAGGTTGTCTTAACCCATGAATCATATCTTGTAGATTGAAAGTTCCATGGGCCTCCACCCCACTTTCAATCCCAAGATATTCCTCATCCAAATCAATTTCATTTAATACTGAAGTACCCCATGCACTCTGAACATTTCCCAATAAAAAAGTTGGAAACTCGGATGTAAAATTAAGGGTACCCTTTCTTGCAGATTGTTGTATGAAATGAAATATGTTTCTTAATGCCCCCTTATCCTCACATTTTGTGGTGGCAGTGGCATCCTTTTTCTCAAACTCGCAGATGGATTTGGAGGTGGAGGAGGCACTACAATTGTAAATGATATGAGAAAATTGAAATGAAAACATAATAAGAATCAAATAATTGAAAATTATAAACAATTTTTGATAAAAACATTACCTATATGTGTTGTTTGTCGTTGAGATGCGAGATGGAGCATGTTGTTATGGTTGAGGAGTATAACAAAACGAGTGGGAGTGGTAGTTGTGATCAAACCCTAATTAACCATTAACAATTTAAATTTATCAGTTTCTTCATTTAAAAAATATAACAAACTGAAAATAAATTAAAATTATAACTTAAATGGGAAAGATACCTTTGAGGGGATGAAGAGTGTTCTTGATATTGTGTTTCATCAAATTCATACATAGTCCTAGTTAGACTATCATGAGGATACATACCTATGTTCTTTGGATGTGGTACAACATAGGTTTATAAACAACTTAAAAACTTAATATTTTAAAGAAATTATATATACATTAAAACAAATTGAAATATGTAAATATACAGGAACATCGGGAATTGTTGTGTCGATTGGACGAGGTGTTAGGGAACTCCTCATCCATTTTACTTGAGAAGTTCTTAACTATGGGGTTGATTTCTCGGATGCTTTGCAAAACTATCTCGAATCTCCGGACTGCGGTGGAAAATGTCCTCTTATAACAACCTCTCTTCGGGAAACAACTACAACAACTATGACTGTTATAATTCAACACACTATTAATATCTAATATAAACTATAAAAGAGTATAAAAATGAATGAAAATTATTATGAAATAAGTAATCATAAATTTTGGACTCACCTCTTACTATTCAAGGGTCATGGAAATAGATGTGAGCTTTATGTGGAGTGTTATCGAAGAAGGGGTGTTACACATTATAAAGAGCTTCATAATATAATGTAAGAGTAAAAATTTGTGGATCTAATACAAGCAATGTCATTTAAAAGCAATAATTGAGGTCGTTTCTTATCTTGGATGATAAGAAGCTACACCAATCATATTTTTTTCTGCTAAGGGTTTGAACGATATAAGATAAGGCCCAGTTTGGAATGTCTATATGTCGGCCCTACAAAATAATTCTATCTTGGAAAAATTGCACCATAACATGCAGAAAAAGGTGACTAAAATATTGAATTGAAATTCCCCTTTTTTAAGGATTTGGGGAAGTTGTAAGTGTAAGGAAACACAAATATGTTAAATATTTAATAAATTAACAAATCAAAATATTTAATAAATAAATATGTTGTAAGTGTAAGGAAACACAAATATGTTAAATATTTAATAAATATTTAAGGATTTGGGGAAGTTGTAAGTTGTAAAATGCCACCGACCAATAATAATAAGGATGTTATCGACCGATAACATCAAGGATGATGCTAGTTGACAACATAAAAAATGCCACCGATTGGTAGCATCAATGGTATTATCTCGGCACTAAAAGTAGCATACATAATGTTGTTGAAAGAGCATCCATAATACTACCAATTAAAAACAACCATTTGAAAATTTTTGACCTCGTGAAATAGATTTTCCTATGATTTTCCATAGTTTCAAAAGTGGTTTTGAATATTCGCCAAATATTTTCTATGAATTTTTTTGGGGGAGCCCTTTAAATTTACCTTGTTCGTAATCCATAATAAATAATTATGTACCTAATCACTTTTTGGTTGGATTCATTTTTAGGTAAGGTTTGGTAAATTTTAATCATAAAATTTCTTTATCAACCATTTTTGCATCGAATAATTTATTAGCATATTGTTGTATAGAATTTAAATTTTATGTTTTAATTTTATCATATGATTTAATCTTCTAAATCAAGATTTAAATTATATTGTCATTTATGCATTTTCAAGCTTTTGTGAACGTGGGTAGTCTTTTCAAGATTTCCTTTAAATTTTGGATAAGAATACTACTTTTACAATAGTTAGAAAAACAAAATAACATCCTTCATTTTGTTTAAGCACATTTGAATATATATTTATGTTTATATTGTATGTATATTTGTATTAAAAAATGTTGATTATATTATTTTTAAAGTTGAGAAAAATTGCTAAACACTAACTTTTCGGTGAGACATGACTTTAAAAATGTGTATATCTTAAAATTAACAAAATGTTAGAAGTATATGTTTTTATGTATTAATATTTTAAAAATAGATAGATATGTGTTTATTAGCCTTCCATAATAACATATGAATGTTGTTACTAGTTAACTAGAAAAACCTTAAAAAGAGTCAACGTAAAATGTAAAAAGTTTCAAAACCTAACACTATGAGATTTAAACATGAACTCGCTTATAGAATGATACACCAATAACCATAGTTGAATGAGAAAGAAAAATCTAATCTTAAAATACCTTGCTTAATCATCTATTGAGATTACAATTCAAAAAATTTCACTTAAAGATGTACACGAAACATAAAAGAAAAACAAGTTCGACCCATATCATTTTCTTTAGTAGCCAAGAAATTGAATAACAAAGGATGGTTAAGGCAATGATGAAAAAGATTCCGCATTGCAATACTTAACTAAAAAATATCTCTACGTAACTTAACAAAAAATAGTAATGCCCAAACAAAAGAAAAGTGCATAATTTCATGAAAATTTAAAATTAATCTACTATGTGATTCTAACATTGATTCATTTTGAAAGGTAGAGCTTATCTAGCAAACACAAAGTGGTAGGTCCATCTCTCTCCGCTAATTATATTTTTTATTTAACACTTTTTGCTATGGATTTTGTGATTAGTGAGAGAGTGGATCCCACCACTTTATGCTTGTTGGTTACATTTAATGACTTTAAATCACCCCGACATAAGCTAAACTTGCATAAAAGACCCCTAATTAGGGAATTTGTGCTTAGTTCAAATCCTAATAAATGAAACCAATTAGTTCTTATATCATTTTATCGATAAGTACTAACAATGAATCAAATAATCAATAAAAAACATGGACTCGCCACAAACAATTTTTTGGGTTACTAAGATTAACAATATGCCTTAATTATGCCACACCAAAAAATAATAGAATCTTGAGTAGGAAATGCGTATGGAGCAAAATTTTCAAAACTTCAAATCTAATCAACACTTTTGAATTTTAGCATAGATGACTTCTACAACACGCTCCATAACAACACCACCTAATGTAGGATTAACCCAATTACAACCCACTCATGTATTTTATGTTTAAGTTGGCATCTTTCACAAGCTATTTGATTAGATAATGCATTTTTGTGTCATTTTTAGTCGGGTGATTTTAGTCATTAACCAAATGAATATAATGAGTATTTGTTTCTCTAATTTTACTAGCCAACCTCGATTTCCTTTGATTACGAAAAAAATCATTGCTCTAATTTTGCATTGGTGTGAATCCCATGTTATTAAGAGTTGCATATGAACCTCTTGGATGGACTCATAAAAATATGCTTACAAAAATGATTCTTTTGAGATTGAATTGAATTTGTCATGTTTGATGGGTACACTAGTCATCATAAATAACCCATAAAGAAACGGTGACTCATAAATAACCCATCCAACTATCGTATCATCACGGTCAACCCCCATTGGAAATCTATTTGGTAGTATGGTAGAGTGTAGGATTAGGAGTCAGGCAGAAACAAAGGAAAAAAAATCAAAAGTTCAAACAAGGTTCAAGATGAAGCATTTCACTATTGACCACCGAGTCACTCACACGGGAACCTAATTAAAACAATATGAGATACTTAGGGAGAAGAGTTTTTGTTATTTTGTTGACTTCAAAAAAACATTTGATGTAATTTCTAGAAGCAAACTTTGGAGCAAGATAGAGTAGCTTGAAGTCCCAAGTGAGTATAAAGCGCACAATACATAAGATATATGAGCAAGTCAAGGCTAAAATCGAACGAATGAAGGAATCTCTAAATGTTTTGAAAGAAACATTAGTGTCAAACAAGGATGTCCTCTTATCTCCCACTATGTCCGGGTTAGACATTAACAAATTGGGGGAGTGGATAAATAAAGTGGGTAGAGGGGGCGTTCACTTATCTAGTTATGTAATACAATTACTTCTTAATGCAGATGATCACATTCTAATTGCAAAAATAACACATAACCTAAAAGAGCATCTAGGATCTAAAGACATTACGCAAAGAGGTGGGAGTGTGAGTTAACACTAGTAAGACCAAACTCGTGATATTTTTGCTTGAGAGGAAAAAAAGAAAATTAACCTCCTTTTTGAAGGAAACCCATTGGAAGCGGTAGTAGAATATAAATATCTCGGGCTTGGATTCCACAAAAATCTTAGGTGGGAGCCTTGCGAGGCAAAAAGAATCCAAGGGGATGAAAGACTTTATACTTACCACAAAACAGTGAATCAATGTAAAATTATGGGATTGGAAAACCAATATAACCTTGTTTGTACGTACTTGTCACATTAGTGATTCTATATGGGTGTGAAGTTTGGGAAACCGTGTGTTTGATGTAAAGTAAAAGTAGATAGAGGGAATCCAAAATATTTAATCACAACCAATTTCAAAGCATAACATCAATCCCATACGAGATTTTATTAGTTGAAGCAAGGGACTTTTCTGTTGGAGGCATTGGCAATTACTTGGACAAGTGAGTTATTTTAAAAAGGCTCAAAACACAAAGACTCATCGATGCCCATAACGGTGTTAGAGGAGGAGTTCTGTAGAAGGAAAACCATGTGGATGAAACAAAATAATAAGTGAATGTGTAAATGGGGAATCAACATGCAAGAGTGCCCAAGCACTAATGGGGAAATAAAAAATATGCAAGAGAGAAATTCAAGACAACTATGTGGTGATGAGTGTCGTTGGTACTCACACTTTAGTTATCTCATGATTGTCATTCTAGGGTGGTGTCCATGGCTATTTGTAATAAAGGAAACGATTGAAACTATGCTCAGTACTTATTTTCTAATGAACTCAATCAAATACTATGCTAAATGCTATTAAGAAATGAAGTCTATTGATAAAATAGAGGATTACTGAACTCAGAATTGAAAATACTAAAAACAATTAAATTATGGTAATTTAAATAAATGCTAAATAATAGAGATGAGATAAACAAGAAATGCTCCCTTCACGTTGGGGAGGAGTGGCCCTTGCTCCTTCCCGATTCAGTTTAAAATTGTAAATCACACAGGTCGAGTTATCCCTGAATCAAACACTTTATTGAATAGAAGAATTTCTTTTACAACAATCAACGAACTCCATTTTAATCCTACTACAAATGCTCTTTTATATCCAGAGTAGTCCTTAGTCACTCTAGAAGAGGAGTGATTATTTGCAATAATTACAACTACTTAACTAAGAGATATCTATGACAATAACTAATTGTTTGAGGAGTTACAATTGTGGAAGAACTAGTGCATGCCATATTTAAATCAGATTCATCTTGTTAACTACAGATGAGGTCCTTAATTGACTCTCAGTTGAGATGATTAATCAACGCCAAAAGATGTCAAAGATCATGCATTAGATTCCTATAATCATGATGATTATAAGTCTATGAGTTGTTTTGTTCATCTGCTCCACGTCTTCAATCAACTAGGTGTTAAATCGAGCTTGCATGATCCACATAAGCCGCATGATGGATGAGATGGTAGCCCACATTTCATGCCCTCTCATTGTGTCAACTCGTGTGCTAGCTACATCAATTCGTTGTCTTGCCATCCGAGTCATTTGTCTTCACTGCGCAAGTTCTTCATTCCAAAGTAGTCGTGCGCTCCATAGCGAGTCTTGCGATAATACATGAGAGAGTCTTTGCGCTGGTCTATAGTTGAGTCATGTGATGGCTTAAGATATGCTCTTGAACACATTGTTAATACACATAAAGATCCATTTAACACATTTTGAAGAAGCATGCACAAAATGAAAATAACAAGGTTATGCACAAAACTTTCTTTACGAAAGTCTCTTTGTTACTAAGAAAATGCACGCTTTTCCCTTCTTGCCAAAATATACTAAAGTATTAATTACAAAACGACAATATCATCCTTAATACAAAATGATGACATGACAAAATGGGGGTTTACATAGGAATTAGGAGGGCCCATCATGTGGATAAGGTGATTAGGGCAGAGGAAGACTTAATATATCAAACAATTTTATCCCAAGTGAGAATATGGTGAAAAGGCTTTTATAGGAGCAAATAAATAGAAGGCAAAATATTGCTAGCCCAGTTAAAGACTAGCTCACACCGTCTTAGATATGCACTTTGGTAGGTGAACAATGTCTAAAGAGGAGTGGGAAGCGAGAACTTGCCTTTTTGTGACAAGGGGTAGGGCACTACACCATAGAGTGCGCAACCTATAAAGACATCCATATCAAATACAACTCAACAAGCTAATTGATTTGTTTGAGGAAACAAAACTAGACAAAAACAAATTTTCGAAGATCCCATAAATTAAGGTGGTGGATGGATTGGTACAAGTCAACAATAAAACAACTCTTGGTCCCATAAATTAATTTGGTCTCATAAAAGTTATTAAAATCTTTCATTCCTTGGAACACTTAAATAAATACACTAACACATCAAACATTGACATCCCTTGACATCCCTTTCCATGCAAGTACCATCCAAGTCATGTGCAATTGATAATATATTGAAACACGAGGCCACATATAAATTAATGGTAAAGCTGGCCCAGCAATGGAATCCTTGGACGTGAGCCATCCGTCATCATCGCATGAAAATATCACAACTTTGGTTTTTGTGCTTGATTTTTAACGCCAGGTGGGAGAGACCCCCACACTTAAAAAAAAGAAAAGTAATTAATAAGATAGTCCTCGGAACGGTACAGATTTGTTCCAAACAGTTTGGAATGAATGGACACCAGTCCTGGCCCAACCCTTTCCCCACTCAAATCAAGAATTCCAGTCATCAAATATTTTATTTAAATTGAAGATTATGGGGTCAGTCATCAAATAATTAAGAGCTTCCTTTTAAACATGTCCCTGTCGCCACGTGGCTTCAGCGCACTGGACGTTCTCAATTGCAATGACCCTCCTGGAGAAAATTATCCGAGCCAAAGCATAAATACGCATATTTCTTTTACAGGTCTGTAATGGAAAATTTCGTATAAGGAATACGGATCTGTACCATACACTTTACACAGTGGGAGTTGCGATGGCTTGCGTTAAGCCAATGCACAGGCATATATTCTTGTTCCCTTTGTAAAGCACCTTGAAAGATTTTTCTTTTTCGCGGTTATAAATTAAAGAGAAGTGATTTTAATTCTGCATCCCTGAAATTTCTTTGCTCAAATCATAGCAAAACTTTTCAGGTGCGACTCTTTTTGAGACAGACTAAGTAAAATTGTTTTTGAAGAATTCTAAGATCAAGCTTCGCGAAATTAAAAATTAAAAATTCGTTTGGCTTTATACAGATCCTTTGTGTGCTCCTCCCCAAAAATACTATGCTCCGGAGCTAAATTTCTTTTCAAGTATCAGGTAATTGTTATTTATTTCAAATCTTCGTGAGAGCTGTGTGATTTTTAGCGTTTTTTTATTATTTTTGTCATACATTTGTTTAAATTGTTCAAATCCAAGTATTTGTTATGGGCTGTTTTTGGCTGGCCAATGTTTAAAGTTAAGTTCGCCGATAAATAATTTTTGGTAGATTTTTTTGAAAATCTTTTGGTCAATTTTCCCAGTTAAATGTACTTAAGGTTGCCAGATATTCCATAAAATAGGCCTACAATAAATTTTAAATTTTATAGGTAAGTTATAAATTTTAAGTGTTTCCTCTTAATTCGCCTTCGATACATATGGTTTTAAACTGAAAAGGTTCAGTTACCATTAGAAACCTATAAAAACTTTCTACTCTTTAAAATTCCCCCTGACACATCATAATTCGCCTATAATACATATGTTTTTAAAAATTTGTAACTGTAAATAATCCGTTGCCATTGTATACATATAAAAACTTTTCACTCTTTAAATTTTCCTGGTCCGGATTTTCTTGTGTTTTTATCAAATCTTTCTGCAAAATTTGACCTCTTGACGTTTCTTTTTAAAAAACCAAATCACTTTTATTAAAGTCTATAAAATTTATTTGAATTCATTGTATAGTTAAACTATAAATTTAACATTCTAATCTTCCTGCAAAATGCGATCTATTTTTTTGTTTCTAAAACAAAAAGTATTTATGCAAATTGTCAATTAAATTTTGAGTGTAGCATTGAAATCTTCGTACAAAATGCAATTCATTGCTTTTCTTCACAGAAATGAACATATATTTATTTACAATGTCAAATGTACTCAGTTGGATTATTAATCTTAATTTGAAATTTCCTGCAAAATGCTATCTCTGTATGTTACTATAAACAAATTTAACTTTCATCTGTTTAATTTGTCAAATATACCAGCATTCATCTTTTTTTATAAGATCAATGAAAAAGGGACACATTTTCCCAAATATAGTGCATGAAACCTAAGAAGAACTTTATCAGGGAAATGAAAGCACTCAAAGCTGAATAAACATATAAGCAAGCTTCTATTAAAGTCTGCCGAAGTTAACATAATACAACTGCAATGAGAAACCGAGCTAATTTGCCAACTGACAAATATGGCATGTTAAAACCATTGGAGGAAAGTCATACTAGACTGTCATGCCAATAACCAAAAAGCACCAACTTCAAACAAAGATGCATTAAGAACCATGATAGGGAAACACACACGAACTTTATCCATTTGGTGTTTTTCCATCAACAATCCCTCCAGCACTGTGGGAAAGCTAGATGCAACCATGCTTTCAGCCTCAACATACTTGGAGTCGATTCTCAAACATGTACAAATGGCATTTAGTTTCTTCCCATGCATAATCTTCTCTTTGGCTTCTGCTTTCCAAATGTCCCTTAGCTTGCAAATGATCCCAAAGTCCATTTTTTTGGATATCCTCGTGAATTGGTATGGTGTTGCTTGTGCTGAAGAGTGCAGGCTGCACCCTGATCACGTGAGCCACTTTCATTGTGTCAAGTCTTGCAGTTGATTGGCTTGGGTCATTCATAGCTTGCCGAATATGGTCCACAAATGCACCTTCACCCATCCTCGCGAGCGCTGAGCTCTAAAGAGATTGATGGAGGCCCACATAAGCAATTTCTCATCTTCTTTTCCCATTGATCAGTGTACAGTAACAGAAATCCAAAGCTTGCTTAGCTGACATCCTTGTGCTTTTGTCAAGGAATACTCCACCATCTAACAGTTGTTTCAATTTCAAATCTTCTACAAGCCCAATGAATCTTCAAGTGAGAAGTAGTTGATGGTTCACATGTTCTACTCTTAAACAATATTTTCCGATGACTGTTTCCCCTTAGAGCGCCTCGGACTTTTACGTGTCCCAGAATTTTCATCTATATCGGCACATCCCTTCCCTTCAAGGCCCAGGGATATGCTATCAGAACCTGCAAACCAGATTAAAACTGTAAAATGAAACCCGGGGGTTAGAGTATGAATGCCTAGTCAGGAATTGAAGGCTCTTGTACTTCTTGGAATAAGCACAAGCTGCGAGAGTCTGAAATTGAGGAATAGACTTAATTGAGATAAAGCTTGAAAGGACAGAAGACCATCACAAGCCAGATATCTTCTCCCAACCAGGTCAATTACTTTTCCATATAGCTGAATGCGTATGGCAAAATTTGACTCTCTTATTAAATCAGAACAAAAGCCATTAGGAACCAGAAAAAGAGGCCCTTCTAATAGATATGTAGAATAGGAAGCGAGAGGACTCGCATAACACTGAAGAAAGTGCAGCAACCAAGAGCATCAACTTATATATATGGACCAAAACCAGGGAGGCCGGCTTAGGAGAAACCAAAGCAGAGAACGGAAATGGCCGATAAAAAGAACACAATGGACTTCCAATTTGTAGAAACCTAAGAGTTTCACAATAGCTCTCTCCCACAACTTCCAACTTCGCCCTTGAAAAACACCCAGACCTTCCACTGATCAGGAAAAAATCCAGACACAAAGCTTTTCAATAAAAAGGCTACGCAGAATCAAAGACTGAGCAGAAAGCAAGGGACCCACAATCCCAAATAGACTTAGCAATGCCTCGATGAATATAGGAAACAACTAAACCCAAAGAAGAATAGACTGCAACTTCGTAAATATCTATTACCAATAATTAGTTACAGATGCTTAACTTCCTTTGTAGTTGACAATAAAATAACTAGATTAGAGCACAATGAAATCCAAGCAAAGCAACAAGGCAAAAAAATGAAAGACATACCCAACAGACCGCTGAGCTCCACACCAAGGACTTGCTCTGCCTCAATTATTCGAATGAGAGAGGAGGGTGGTGAGATAGAGCCATTTGCATGGGGAGCCAGGACAGCTGGAAAATAAAGGAATAGGCTAATTAAGAAGAATTTAGGATAGGTATTATTTAAGGGAGTGGGGCCTCTTGGGCATATCGTCTAATGATACCTTGACTATGTGAGAGTTGGGAAGGGCTAAGGATTTGAGTTTTATGGTCCTTAGTAAAATTTAAATCTACCCCAAGATTAGCCAGAGCGTTTGCAGGTTTATGAGAGGACTTTTACTTTCACGTCATTCCCCATTTGTTTACAAGCTTCAATTATGGGATGAGTCGCCAATGGCTGCATTCATTCTTAGTAAAGAAATCCACTAGCATTTTAGAATCACCTTTGATTTTCAATTCAGACCATCCCTTCTCTTTTACCAAAAGCATTCCTCTTCATACAGCTTTTGCTTCTGCAACATTGTTTGTTTTCCCCAATTCTTCGCAGTATGTTAGGATTGGTTCTCCTTTGTTGTTTCTAAAAATCTTCTGATCTCCTGCCTTTCTAGGATTGCCTTTGGACGCTACTTCAGAGTTGAGTATGATTCCATCTTCTTTGGGATGGGACCATAAGCAATTTCATTTTTGTTTCTACTTTTGCCAACCCCTTTATTGGGGACATTTTTGAGGATGCCTCTCTAGTTGGATATACTTGCTTCTTCTAGTCTGACTGTCCCATCTTTTTGTAAATTGACAAAAATCCAACCAAAAATGGGAGAAGCTCAGCTGGACTTTTACCAGTCAACCGTTCTCAGCAAGGCCAAGAGTGACATTGAACAGGAGGTTACCCTGCTCTAAGGTGGACTAGATATGCTTAGGTCAAGGGTATGATTAATTAGCGTGTGAGTTAGGCGTGAGGAGTTGCTCTAGGGAAGCAGGGAAGTCAAGGGAGTGTATATGCCCACAACTCGTGAGTTGGTAAGCTTATACCCTGCTTTGAGTTCCTCTGTTTCTTCCTTTGAAAAAGTGAGTATATTCTGTAACTCTCACATTGGTTTAAGGCCATCCATTTAGCATGAGCAAGTTGGGGTTCTCACATTGGTTTAAAGCCATCCATTTAGCATGAGCAAGTTGGGGTTTCCTTAGATTGAATTGAGGAGGAAAACTCTTTCTGCTCTAATTCTTGTATCAGAATTGAATTGCTTAATTTCATAATCTATCCATGAATAGACATAAACCTCCTCAAAACAGGGGTCACCTTATGTTAAAGTTTAAGAGTCTAAGGTATTCCTCCCATGCATTGGTTCTTTCATTTTTAAAACCTAAATTAATCAAAGCTTCATGTTAAAATCATGTTCATAGTACTCGAAAACCAGTCTATATAGCTAGCCGCATCTTGGAAAATTTATCATCTTTTATAAAAACACAAGTAAACAATAGCTCAATGTAAGAAACAACCAAGCTTAATAGTATTGTCAATCTTCATTAAGTAGGGTTTAGTTTTAGGCCTAAATGAGTTGAATAACTGTTATCTCAATTTTGCCCCCGGCAAAATTGGATCACCCATGACCTTGTGCAGGAAAGAAATCCAAAAAACGGTTCCGTTGAATGAGCCCATGGTCCAAATCCAATAGACAAGCTACAAGTGGGCCCTAAAATGGAATAAATAGGTGGAAGGAGCGAATGGCTCTAAAATAGAAAACCAGAGGCTCAAAGGATCAAATAGTGTCCAAAAGAAAACCAAAGGCTCTAAAATGGAATAGCAGAGGTCGGGAGAAGAAATGGTGTCAAGAAACCAGAGGCTCAAAGGATCAAACGACGTCCAAAAGAGAACCAGAGGCTCTAAAATGGAATAGTAGGGTCGGGAGAAGAAACGATGTCAAGAAACCAGAGGCTCAAAAGAAAAGAAACGGCGAAGGTTCAAAGTCTTCGGGCTCTGCAAATGGTTCAACGGGCCCAAAAACAACTAAGTATGGAGGAGACAATGAAGCTTCCAAGTGTTCAAACGATGCACCTCCAAAGATTAAATCCAAAGGGGCAGACCCAAACAAGTGCCAAGCTTCCACGCGTCCAGAGCCCCAAAAAGTTGCACCGGCCGTTGAAAAGTCTTTGACTTAGTGGAGGGTGCCAAGTGTCTTAACGATGCACATTCAAAAGCGGGATCTTGGGTGGAGACTCAAATGAGCACGGCCTCGCCACGTAGTCCAAATTAAAAAGTGGGACAGAGCGGGCCCAAAATTGGTTAAGTATAGAGTGCAGGCAGAAGGCGCCACGTGTCTTAACGACGCTCCTTCAAAGGTAAAGTCCTGAGCGGGTTTTCAAAAGAGCACGGGCCTTCCACGTGTCCCAGAGTCCAAAAAGGGACAGAGAGTCGGGGTTGAATAGTCAAAGCAGAAGCAAGCCAACGGAAGGAGCCACGTGTCAACACGACGCTCTTTTAGAAGTAAAATTTGGTGCCGGTTTCAAACGAGCACAAACCGCCGCGTGTCCAGTGGTCGACTTTTTGGCCCCACCAAACATGAAGGACTCGGGCAAAATACAAAGGAACACCGTGGAGCCCGCGGAAGCCACCACGTGTTAGTCTGACGCTATTTCAAGAGCGCAAGGAAGGGGCTGCATCTCCAAGAAGCGCGAGGTCGCCACGTGGACCCAAAGATTTAACAAACTTTTTAAATATTGCGAGTCCACGACCCAAATATTCAAATGGCCATATCTTTTGACTGGAAACTCAGATTTGGGTGGGAGAAGACTTTTGGAAACGTCTCGACACCCTCTACGCCATGGAAGCATAAAATACTATTTTTAGCAAGCTTTTGTGGGTGAAAATTAGGAAAAGCGTCTCTTAGGCCATTAATGAAGGATTTGATTGCCTCAACCACCCGGATTCGATTTTATCCATTGTTCTTCTTCCTCAACACGCCAAACGGACATAGGGAACCAAAATCGACAGATTGTAGGCGGATTTGAGAGGGGCATTGATTAATGGTGGTTGAGCTTTCAAAGTAGGATTCAAAGTGCGTATCTCAAGGTGGTTGAAGCAGATTTGAATTTTCCCTCTTCTCTCTCTTATTCTTTCTATATATTGTAATACTTCTCATTTTGAGAGGGGGAGACATTCTGGGTGTAGGGAAAGTTGTTTCCCAACTCCATTTGAATTGTAGGCCTTCTCACGCCTTGGAGAATGTATTTGTGCCTCTGAGCACCGCATGTAATAGTCTGTGCACCTTACAGAGCAATAAAACCTTGTTTCGTGGCGTCTTTCAACCCTTAGCATTGTTTTGTTGTTTCTTGTGCCTCTCTATCTCGTGTTTGCTCCTTGTGCATGTATTTCGCGTTTGTAGGTACAGGATGTCGTGCTTCATGGAGTTTCTATGGCGGATTAGGATCTGGGTCTGTGTCACTTCTGTCTGACCTCCCTCAGTTCCCTTTTCCCTGTTTCATTCTCCCTCAATAGAATATCTCGCACTTCCTTTTCTGGTGTATCACCGCTTAGTGTAGGCTCTTTCACCCTCTCTCTTTCTCTCTGTCCCTTGGAACGGTTAGATTAGGATTAGTTAGACTCTGCCTACATTGGAGTAGCTTGTGGCAGGTAGATTAGGAAGCAAGAACCGGCTTTCTCCGGAGGTCCATCTCAAGTTTTGCAAGTCCCATAGCTTGAGAGATGGTCCCATGTTGTGCAATCACACCGAATGCCCCACTTCACACCCAGGACATTCGGGGGTGCTGTGATTCTGCACTAACAATAACCCCATATGAAACTAACTATTACTTGAGCAACTAAGTCATTCAATATGTATCTTGCGCAAGACAAGATGTAAGCAAGCCTAAAGGGAACATCTCATTTTTCTAATTCCATTCCAAACTCTTCTCTACTAAAGGGTCCTTAATAAATCATTTCATGTCGGACCAAGCACAAAAACAATACAATCTATCCATCTTACCCTTCTTTTACCCAAGTTCAAAATATTACTCCATTCACAATATCCCTAGTTGCGTTTGAGTTTGAGACCAAGGTAAAAGAATAATTCTTACAACGTTCTCCTACCACACAGCCTCATATCAATTTCATATTCTACAACCAATAGATGATGCCTAAGAACATGTACAATCTCAGGATGTTTATCTAGTCCTTGATCCCTTTTATTCATCCAAAAGTTACTGATCATAATAAAGAAACATATGTAAACCAATGATAATGATTTACACAATGCATAAAATGGTACCTCATCTAAGAGAGTCTCCCACTCACTGAAATAGAGTCATCACTACTAAACATGCTATTTCCACATAATAATTTTCCCAGTACATTACTTTAACGGAGCAGCTAATCAACACTCATCACATTGCACATTCCAGAGCCTAAAAGAACACATCAGTAGGGCAGAGCAGAGCCTTAAGAACCCCTCTTTCCTTGCTTCTTACCTCTAACTAAAGCTCAATACAAGTGCAATGCAACAGAAAGAATGAGCACTTAAACGATACTACATACAACTCAGTCCCTCTGCCTTGGAAGGTTCATGCCTGTGGTGGAGCAATCCCTCACTTCCTAGTCCCATAAGTTAGCAATGAGCTTGGTCACTATTTCTAAAGTTACAATGCCATTCCAAGTGTTGCTATCTATAAGAGAGAGAGAGAGCAAAGATCTCAGAGGTCCTCAAACGCCTTCTCTGACCATTCAACTTAAGAAACACATCTTAATATCATTTCAAGAATCCAAGCCAAGAGTGCTCAAGAACACACAACATTCACCACTATAACATGTTCAAAGTACAGAGTACAGACTACAACATTTCTATCCAGAGATTGCAGAGCAGACATTCTTATCCAACCATAACAAGAATCAAGGACTTTACAACCTTGATACAGTTGACCAAGCATACTATAGGGAAGGTGTCTTTACTGCTCCCTCAAGTTCCATACATGCCTATCACAGAAGGAAGATAATAACATCTAACCACTTAAACATTGAAAAGCAGCAGTGATATGTAAGTTAAACCATCATTATGATTATACTGAGATCAAGTGCCACATAAATGTCACATGAGAACTGGACTGGTGGTCTCTAGTGGTTTGTCCCCTACTCCTTGACTACCTGCACTAGTCAAACACAAACCTGCAAACATAAGACCATTCACTGATTTACAGAGTTCTCAAGGTTACTTTCACATTCATTTCACATCTTATCAATTCAACAAGAGTGGTACAATAACAAGATTGAGGAACAAGTTTCCATACTCGCAAGGTAAGAGCCATCCATGTAGACATACACTTAAGCTGAGATCAATGGTCTCAATACCAATCATTTGTCAAATACAATGTACAGAACCAGAGCTTCAAGCTCATTTCCAACCATGTTATGCAAATAACTGCCATGGACGATACAGTTGTAAAATTGGAAAACAAGAGTACTGCCTTACTTGCCACGATGGGAAACACATACTTGTATTGCACAGTCAAATTTCAAATTCTTGCAATATAAATATACGGTATTCAAGTAATCACATGACCTAGTTCATAAGTTACCCATCTAAGCATTGCTCAAAAACATCCCCACTGGTATAACTATACAGGTTCAGTCCCATGAGAACTATCATACAGGTAAATACGCAATTAGCAAATTACATCACTAACAGGGCTGAATGCTTGCATTTCCATGGTGCAACATAGAAATACATAAGTAAACTGAAATATAATGGAGAGAAATCATAACATCATATACCAATCCATCCAGAGTGATATCCCTGCATAATAAATGCTGTCCTGCACCTGTAAGACACTTTTGTAAGCTACAAAGTAATGTCAGCAGTACAAGCGCAAAAATAAATAAATTATGAAGCTGACTAGTCTAAATCAATCATAATATTCTATGATGCATGGAAGAAACCCTCGCGGATCCTGTCATAATCGCCTCAGATACGGATCCGCCTTGATCCAGAAACAAGATACGCGGCGGAAGTATCCGCCGCGTATGTACTGCGCGGATCCGGCTGTATCCGCCTCAAAACGTTTTTTAAAAGTTCTATTTCATTTTTTTAAATATTTGACTTTTCTACTCCCTAAAACCGAACCCTAAACACTAAATGAATAAAATAATACACCCTCTACCCCATTATTTGATGGCGAAGATGACGCTCTAGGGAGTTCGCAAGGAGCGGAGAGTGGAGTTAATGAGAGTGGAGCTAGCGCAAGTGGCACACGTGAACTTGATTTTGAGGAAAATCTAGATGATATATTCTAGATTTGTTTGTATTCCTATATCATATGTATGGCAGCCACATGAACAATGAAATCATAAATGTAAAATCTTAAGTATATTGATTTTGAAAATTTGAACATGGATCTAGTTACTAGTATATTTTTCAAATTTCAAGTTTTGTTCGTATTCATGTTAAGTTTTAACAGTATATCATATGTATGGCATCACATGATCAATAAAATGCAAAGTCTTAAGTATATTGAATGTTTTTATTGATTCAAGTTTTGTATTACTATTTCAGTTTTTATGGACTAAAAATGAGTAAAATGAGTAGATGTACATAAAAATATATATATATATTTTTTTAATATATATGTACGGAGTATCCAAGACGTATCGTATCCAAGGGTTTTTTAAAATTGAACATCGTATCGCAGATCCAAACGGATACTCGTATCCGTATCTGCCTGGCAACATAGATAATATTGAAGAACCCATAATCTCATCTGCAAACAAACACAAGAATCAGAATCGCTGTCATCTGCCATATGGCATTTATTACATAGGTTAAAAGTCCAAGGGAAAGGAGGTTATGACACTTTCGGAGGCCTGACATAATGCTTTGATGAGAACCAAGTGGGCTTCTCATTCCTCATCTTTAAAGATTCTTATGTTCTTTTCAGCTAGAGATTCCAACAGGTTATGATAGCTATTGAATTCCATATTTATCTTAATAGAAGGGATCTTAGCTGAATGTTCATTAGGTCTTGGGAACGTCAAAGATATAATGACTTTCCGAATCAAGGTGAACCAAACTTCCTTTGCATAAGGATGGTGTAGAAATAAATGTTTAGTTTGTTCTTTTTTCTTGCATATGTTAGCATATGCAAAGAGAAGAAAGAATTCAGAGAAGGCTGAATGCACACTCAAACAAGTGTGACAACGTTTATTATATAGGAAGAGGTGGTTACAAATCAAGCTAAATAAGACAATCGCATATATGTTAGCATATGCAAAAGAGAAGAAAGAATTCAGAGAAGGTGAATGCACACTCAAACAAGTGTGACAACGTTTATTATATAGGAAGAGGTGGTTACAAATTGGTTGAACAGTTACCAACTGAATAACAACTAAATAACTGCATTATATGCTATATAATGCTCTATATTTTAACACCCCCTCTTAATGACTAAACCAGAAACAATACCAAGTTTGTCCCGAAATTTTACAAATGTTTTGAAGCCCATATGTTTAGTCATTAGATCTATAGACTGTGCCATAGGTGGTACTTCAAAATCAACACCAATTGTTGTTTTGCATGTTGTCGAATGGAGAAGGGCCACAAAACAAGAATTTGGTCGTGTGAACAAAGGATATGACAAGTGTTCCACTGATTCTTCGTTACCTGATTCATTGATTCAGTGATGAATCATCAATGGTTGAGAGTGTCAGCCCCATCTCCAAAATGTTGGAATCGAAACTCGAGAGAGGTGGAGTGAGAAATTTGTTTGAGGTGGTTGTGTAGCTCACGGAGTCTATACAAACACTTAGACCGCAATCGAAGTCATCTCGACCGTGTCCTTGCAACACCATGTAGTGCTCATCCAACCTTTTCAGGAAGAGAAATGTGACCATTTGTGCAATGGAAGTTAGAACCAACTTCGCAATAGTAGGAGAAACAAGCATCTCCGTCTCAATAGTGGGAGAAATAACCATCTCCGTAGTAGGAGTGAGAACCAACTCCTCCGTCTCATCTATTTGCTCATTTATCCCCCTCTGTTGGGAAAAGTCTTTCACAACACAATGAGCAAACTGTTCATGCTCTATTGTCCTTCAAGCAAGTACCTCTGAGTGAGTGGCTTGGCATGCCATCTCACCATGCACCTTCAGTGCATCTGGAATAGTGGAGTCTCCATCCACAACAAACTGTTCTTCAAAATGAGGAAATCCATCCTCCCAAGGCATGTCAACCTCCCATACATCCTGTATGATGGAGCTGTCCTCCACATGTGCATTCATGTTGATTGTAGCAGATCAACAAGCCGATATTGGCCACCTTGCCCAATACCAAGGGCAATCATCTATCTCTGTTTCATATCAGAAACAACACACTTCTTCCCATAGAAATATTGGGATTTTCAATTAATTGATGAATAGATACCTTCTTTTGTAAAGAAGGTACATATCTAACATTCTGTACCAACAAGTTAAGAGCATTATTGAATACAATGCATGTATCTCCTATCCCTTCAATCGTGAAGCGATTCTCCATCAGCCTAATATGATGCAGAGCATCACCATGGAGCTTTGGAGTATAATGAAGTTTGAATAAGCCTTTCTTAGGCACTGAGCAAAAACTAGGAGTTGTCAAAGTTTTCTATCTCCATTATATCATTGTTCAATTTCAAGTTTGAATGTACATTGTAATTGTGAAGGTGAAAACATTGTAACAAGGGGTAATATGTCAAGTTTGACTAGGTATGGGAGGTTGAATAGGTGTGTATGAGTTGGCATGAGTTAGGAAGGACATAGTATGAGTACTTAGGTGGAGTGAGTGTGTCAAGAGCATGACAAATGAGGTGAGGGATAGCTGAGCTAAGAAGGCTGCACCAATTTTGGTATCAAAGCTGGTCTTGATTTGGTTAGCTAATAAGCATATAAAAGTTGTATAAATGTTGAATTTTGTTTGATTGTGCTAATGATTGTGACAAAGTAATGCAAGGTTGCAGGTAGGTGAAGGAGAAGAGAGACTATAAATAGTCAAGAAAGAAGAAGTGAAAAGAAGCCTAAGAAGCTACAACTAATAGAGAGGAAGATTGAGCCAAGAAGATTGGCATAGGTGCCACCAAAACTTGCACAGTGAAAAGTTTTGAGGAAGAGGAAAGAGAGGTGATATCCAAGAAGAAGCTTGGATAAGAGAGAGAAAGAAGGCTACAATCCAAGGTGATAGAGACTTGGATAAGAGAGAGACCATGGAAACTATACCATGGACACAGTAATAGTTTTGGTGCAAGCAATGAAGAGGATGAGAGTGGCAGAAGAGAAAAAGAGGAAAGAGATGAAGAGGGCAAAGGAGATAGCTGAAATAAGGAGGCAGATTGAACTCCTTGAGAAAGAGATAGCAATTGTAGGAGAAGTCTTAGTTGGCAAAGGATATGAAGAAGTTGAAAGCACACAGATAAGATGATGGATACACAGAGGAGTTAAGCTTCATGAGTGAAGCATGTGAAGAGTCTTGCAAAGAAGACACAAAAGGTGATGATGAGTGGTCCAATGGAGATGAAGAAGAACCACAAAGAGAAGTGAAGAAGAATGATGGAAAGTCCATTCAAAGGACATTTTTGAATACTAATGTTATGTTACAGTTTGATTTTGCAGGTATAAAGGGAAGCCTTGCCAAGGAATCCATGATGGATGAAAGATCAAGCAAAGAGTCCAGGATAGAAGGACAACAAAGAATGCATTTGAAAGCATTCAGACATGAAGGTATGCAACAAGTAAATAGGAAGGAAGAGCAAAGGATGAGCATAGAGGATCTTGCAAGAGAGCATGGATACATAGTGCCCAAGTGGCTCAAGAAGACAGTACCTAAGCAAGCATATGAAGTCCAAAGAGATGCATATGAAGGTAAGAAGACTAAGGAACCAATCATTGTTCCAAGGAGCTATTGAAAGAAGAAGGTTGATGTCATTTCAAATGAGGTAAAGGAAATGAAAAACAAAGGTAAACAAATTGCATTTGATACATCAGCTGATGACATTATAAGCATGACTAGTGATAGTGATGAATGCATGACTGAATTTTGTAAAGAAAGTATGGGATGGACTAATATGGAAGCAAGTGAATGTTCTCATGAATGCCAAAATGAGAAAATGAAAACTTCTTAGAAGAAGTACAATCAGTGTTTAAATGCAAGTGCAAGGTTTGATGATTATCATGAAGATATAGATGATAAATTGTTGCAAGAAGAGTTAAAGGTGATAGAAACTTTGTATGCAAACCAGCCCAAAGGTAAAGAATTGGTGGAGACATGGAGGAGTACAAGAGAAGCCTTAAAAGGGTAAAGTAAGTCTTGTTTATGATGAAAGTTTGAAATCAGATTGTGTTGGCTTTGATGACATTGATGATACAAAACTAATTCAAGAGATGTTACATTTTGAACAAGAGAAAAATGGATTTGTTTATGAGAACATGGAGCAATTACAAGATGAGGTGAGTGCATTAGAGCATGCCCTTCATAATGGTTTCTCGATGGCTAAGGAAATGGAAAAAAGGAAACTAATCCTAATAAGTTAATTAAAAGTGCATAATAATTTTATTATAAGCACTTTAATAATTTATTAGTGATAAAATAATAAAAGAAAAAGTCACTTTATTTTTATTTCCCTTAGTGAGAAAATGCAACCCATATAGGGAGGGGATAAAAATATTAAATAAAGTAAAGCAAGGGGAAAATATTAAATAAAGTGAAGGGAGCTGATTGGGCCTTTGTGTGGGCAAAGATGCCAAGAGAAATTATAAAAGGAAGTCACCACACTTGGAGAAGGCATCACTTTATATATTTTCATATCTAAAATTTGGTTGAGCTATTTGCTTTCCATTTTTACCTCAAAGGACAAAAACCCTTTGATGTGTTGCATTAGAGGATAAAACCCTCTATTGCCAAGGTTGAAGAACGAAAAACTCTTCATCCTTTGTGTGAGGAAGCTCTATTCAAGGGTTTCTATTGAGCTTCAAGGAGTATTTCAGAATTTCAGCAGTGATTGAAGACCCAATATTGCAGATTTGAGGCATTTCCAGCTTGGTCTACTGTGCCTTTGAGATATAGTACGGTGTCCAGACAACAACATAGTAGGCAGCCTCTACACTCTACCGCCTCTTCGTCTAGTCGTCATTCCATCCAGAGTTTCTTCCAATCGGCCTCGGATGTTAGGAGAGTTGGATCTACCATTCCTTGATAGACTTTCCTCATTGCTTCTCCTTGGCCATCTCCCCTTCTTCTCGTTTGCATTACTTCCCCGGTTTTGGGTTTGGGGATTGCTCTTTCCGGTTCTGCTAGCTTCTTTGGCTTTGTACTTTTTTCTTTCTCGGGAACCTTTTGGTTCTCCTGCTTTGTATTTGCTCACGGTGTTTTCTGCAGTCCCTTTGACCTACTTTTGTGGTCATTCATTGGACATTAATATATTTATCTTATCTTATCTTATCTAGCTTACTAGAAGTGGAGGCACTACAAGAGAGGATTTGTTTTTTTCTTTGCATAAACAAATTTAGGAAATGATTTCATTTTCAGTTTAATAGACACCATGCCAAACAAAAACAAACCTTGATGATGTAAATTGGGATGTGTTTAAAAACCCTTGTCAGCGGACAGGTTTTTCATATCTTGAGAAGTATACCTCAATGGATAGCTCAGCAAGCAAGTTTATGGTGATTTTGTGAACAATTTCTTGCTCGACTTCTTCCTTCACCAAATTATTATAAATAAAGCATTGATTGCAATGCCATTCCATGTATTATTAGAGAGGCATAAGGGAATGCAATTTGTTATGTGACATGCCTTTTAAGCCACCCTAGTAGGTAAAGTTTTATAACCAAAACAAACCTTTCAAAGAATTTCCCTTTCATATGGTTAGTACCATTTAAGTTCATTTTTAACACATAGTTTGATTGTCAATTAGAGATGGCTCCACCCCTATGGCACGATTTAAACACACATGAGGTTTTCTCTTAGTGCCTTTGAGCTCTCAACAGTAAAATTGTGAGATATGGACACCAAGGCGTTCTCTGTAAATATAGACAGGCTTCATTCTTCCACACTTGGCAAGATTTTGCCACTATCATTGTGAATCCCCTCATGATTCCCAGAACTTTTTGGCCCCATGTTTGAATGTCCAGTCTGTGATCCATTCTAGATGTGTCCATCAATTTTGATGCTATGTCCATGCCTCTTCTCATAAAGTCATAAATCTAAATGCACCCTTTGTATGTACCACATTTTCCACAGCGTTAATGCTAACAGTTTGGTTCAAACTCATGAAACACCAATCCAGTTAGCAAACTACCAGTCTGCCATGACTCCTCCAACCAACACAATAATCATTCTTTACCATATGTAATAAATCTGTCTGCCATCTGCAAAGTAAACTTTGGTTTTCACCTACTGTCAATATTCAGAGTCTGAAAAATCCATATCGTTGAAATGTACAGGAAGCTTCATCTAATGGTTGCAATCATCACATAAAATTGATCTTCTACATGTGACTCAGAAAACATCTGTATGGTGTTATCATGTTATGTCTTCAAAAATTTACTGGCTTGATGTCCAGACAATTCTCCAACATATGCTGACTTACATTCTCTGTTTTTTGTCATCACAGCAACCTTCCATTTTGTCTACAACCTCAGGCTATGAACATTCTTTACTTCGTCCTGTCTTCAACACTATCTGACACGTTTGCAGATTTGCATTGCCGATCTTCTCTTGTTTTTGTGACAGCAAGTTTTAGCTGAAATTTTTCTTCAATCTTCACAGCTTTCCACTGGCACAAGATTCACAATATCTCTGATACCACATGTTGGAAATGAGAGCAGAGCAGTTGAAACTTGAAACAATACAGTTAGACAGATTTGCAATAAATGCCTAAGCTTTCCATTGACAAACCACTATTAAGTGCATCACAAATGCCTCAACTCCTATTTTCTAGGATTCTCAACCTTTCCCAACCCTTGGCCTTTTAGTTTTTCTACTTTAAAATTGGCTACGCGAATGTACAAGCCTGCTGTTGATATGGCTCATTATTACATCAGGTTTTTATTTTTATAATGTCCAATTTGATCATATTGATATTTGGCGTCTTTGCCTTCTCATTTTTTTGTATGAGTATATATTTTGTAATTTTTATAAAATCTGGGCTGTATTGCCTAATAAGGCATTTCCTCCTTATTGAACTTGCGTGGATTTATTGCCATTTGTTTATGTTAGATAAATTTTTGTCCGGAGCAACATATTTTCTTGTTCCAAATTTTTGAATGTAAATGTACACGCAAATGCATTTGTTTGTTCTCAGTAGAGACACTTTTGTTTTACATGTCTTCATACTTTGGGTAACATATATGTAGTTAGCTGCTAATCCATAAACAATAATAGAATTTTATGTGAAAATAATCCTTTATAATGTCCAATGGGTTCTACATTTCTCAATGGTGCAAAAGTAGTCTTTATGATATTTTACAAAGTTTGTGAAATACCAGACTGTGTACGAGATCCATTTTCTCAGACATTAGCGGGACATGAGTTTATAAGGGAACCATCTTGAAAAAGAGCTTCTTGTTATATTTTAATCTAAATAAAAAGTGCTTTTTCTGTCGATTCCCAAAGTAGCCTTTCTATTTGTCCATTATTTGGGAGCACATCATGTTATGTGATATAGGGACCATATGGAGAAAGATTCTGATATGTTTCGTTTTCTGACTGCATAATTCAGAGATTGTTTGCCATGAAGAGCTTTCTGAGACAAAGGAATCTTGGTATAGAGGTGAATGTGGGTTTTTATCTCATTTTAAATTTTGCAAATGCCTGAGATGCTTATTTTATACAAAATAAGAAGCATCTTAGCAGTTTCTAAATGATTCAATGCTCCTGGTTAGTATTGAGGTAATTTAACAGGTGCAGTTGCAGGTGCCATTATCTTCAGGAGGGACATTTGTGGAGCGCAAAACTATGCAATCTAATTATGAACATGAAAACAGAGACACTACTGCAAGTGTATGTGTTTCTTTCTGCCAAGCACATTTTCCATGCATATCTATGTTACATCTGCAGCCTGCCATCTCTAATATATAACGTTAATGGAACAGAGTAACTTGTTTCAGATTTTGAACCTGCCATCATAAAAAAGGATAAACAAGAATAAAACAAGTTCAAATAAAACAGAGTCTGTAGAGGATAAGGAATAAGACAAACACACACTTCCATTGACCAGAGATAAAATACCCAATAGAAACAACGTCCATTGTATAGTAATGCAAAAAAATCCCCAAAAGGACTGGTTGTCCTTGTGGGGATTTTCAATAGAAATTTTTATCTCACCTACGTAGGGTTGTCCTTGTAGGGATTTCCAATAGAAAATATCATCTTTCCTATGTAGGGTTGATGCCCAAGCATAATTCTGAATGCATTTTTGGATGAGAAATCAATTCATATATATTGATTACTCAAATAATCTAGCATTGGTGACTTTTTACAATGACCTCAGATTAAGTTGAAAATGGAAACCTTTGACAATATTTAACATTATGATAAGGTACTCCAGTTATCAAATTGTCTAAAGATTGGCTAACAAGAAGCCATCCATGCAAACTGGATAGTTAAATTGATTTGGTGTTTGTGAGCTTTGCAAGCATGCTACTGGCTTCAATTTAATGCACCTAACATACAAATTTGCAAAAGCATTTTCTACATCATCTCCACTCATGTATATCGTTCTCAAAATACACTTCTAGTGATCATTAACATCTTAGCTCTGAAAAAATCACTAAGATACATTATAGGTCCAATTCTAGATGAGACATCTCATGAAGGTTTTTACCTGCTTATATATTCAGTTAAAAAAAAAAAAGTCTTTAATGAATTATGTCTGAAGTTGAGATTGCCAAGATCAGTAAGAAATCAAATTCTAAAGCATGAATTCACTCAAATTACTTGGCTGAAAATCCTCTCTTCTATTTGACACTGTACATGAATTTACTTATTCATGAAATGATGAAAGCAATACACAAAGATGAATAGTTGTCAGTTGTATCCATAAATGGATAATCACTGAAATGCAATGTACAGTTGCTTCATAGAAGCTGCAGAATCACAACATGCTGTCCTACTTAGATTGTACTCCAAATGGGCAGTCTTGAATGATTTTGGAACGTAGAATTAGTGTAGTATGCTGTTGGAACATGGAACATAACTCGCAGTACGGAAATGAGAATGTAAACAATCATGAACAGCAAGAAAAGTAAGCATAAAGCACACACAACACTGGACATAATACTTTTGACTTGGAAAACCCCGAGGCAGGGAAAATCCAGTTGGAAGTGACAACCGCATACCATCCTTATCTTTATTATAGCAAAAGACTGTTATAAAAGAGTTTATGGAACAAGTGCAAGAGTCACTCTGCTGCTTGCTCACTCAACTTCACTCTGCAATCTTTCTTCCTTATTCTACAACCAACTGAACACCAACTCTGTCACTCACACACTCATGCTTTCCTCTGGATTTGTGCCTTATTTTTATCATGACTCATGGGTGTTGTATCATGCACTAAAGGACTCCCACTCGCCTTAGAACTGAAGAGACATCGAGATTCTGCTATTAATCTATGATCTATCTCTACAACTAATGCAGGTAAACCTGCAGCTTAATGTAGACCGGCAGTTTTAAAATCTCCATGACGGTTATGTAAGCAGCCTTGTGTTAACTGGTGGTTACGAAACCTCTGCTTGCAGAGACTGGTTGTTATCCAATAACCCCTGACATAGACCAGCAGTCACACAACCCCCCTTAAGAGGACTGGCAGTTATGCAATTGTTCCCTGCAAACATGTGCAGTTTTGTCATCGTACAAGAAACACTCACTTTGATCCCTATTGACTGACTGAAACATGTTTTTGGTTGGATGATGAAGAGGATTGAATTATATATAAAATGTTCAATTATAGAATTTGAAGAAAAACAAATACTTTATGGAAATGCACAAAGGTCAGATGTGTTTCAGCCATTTGGATTTTTCTCCACAATGATGAATACAATATGTTTGACTCCAAAATGGATATAGTGTCTTATGTTAATGACACTTTTGCTGAGCAAAGACAACTAAAGTGAAAAGGGCTCTCTCAGTTGAGGAGTCATGATTTAGCTTGTATGTTTATCGATTCATTGAAAAAGTGTTATTGGTGAAATAAAATGGGACTATTAAGGCCCAAAACGATCTTTTAAACCAAAATTCCTCCATTGAAGATGTCAAACGTTCATACTATGAAGAAGCAAAAAGTTCATACTAAGGCATGCAGGGAACTATCCAATGTATAAACTCTTGGTGATTTACACACATTTTATTGCATATCAATCTATAAGGACATTTTTCCAAAGTGCCTTAGTCTAGAATTGCTATGCTATAGTATTGTGTAATGTACGAGTATCCTTGGGCCTAATAGGTTAATGGTAGTCCTTGTAAGAACATATGTAGGAATGTGTGGTCTTTCTTAGTGGCCAAGATGTGTCTCATTTTTAGATGAGAAAAGCGAGAAACTTATAACGCTGGGTGGAACCATTTAATACTTGGATAGTCCATTTGGTAGTCAGATCTCTATTGTTGACCAATGGCAATGTATAATGTACAAATTTGAAAAAAGGCTACAAGCTTGGAATACTCATGATCTCGCATTAGTTGGAAAAATCACTATTGTGGATAAAATTATAGCAACAAGGCACATCTATTATTATTATCGATGTGTCTCTTCTTAGGAAAAGATATAAAATGCTAGAGATGGTGGTAATACACTTTCTATTGGGTACATGGTGTGGTGAAAGGGATTCCTTTGGTGGTTTGGGACCTTTGCACTCTTCCAAGGGATCAAGGAGGTCTAGTCATCCTAAATATTAGAGCTCAAGGCATATTCCTTGTAGGAAAATAGATAGTAAGGGCAGTGCAAACTACAAAGGGATGCTCCATGAAAACTCTTTCTTCACCACATAATTCTAATGCCCTGCACATTCAAAGATTAGGGATCCCTTCCAAATGTGTGATACAATTGGACATGCTAAGGCATGTATGCTCTCAGGTTTAGGATGGCTTAAAGAAAGAAAGAAATTATATTAATCTCCATAAATGACCAAAAGTAGGTCAATGGGACTCGAGGATACAACAGTTATCAATATTAAGCTATAGGAAGAGAGGATCCTTAAGAGCATCGGGCTTCCTTGCAATCTTAATTGATCATTTTTCATTGGCATCATGAGAGGCCACATGATGCTTGGGATTCGGCATTGAGGTACCATTTGGACATTCTCCTCCTGGATTCCCAACATGGCCATTTAACTTTTTTGTTGGAAAAGCATTTTGCATGTAAAGGTATTTTATGCTGCAGGGATCTTTGGAATAATGAGTTATAGTAATGGTAGACGTGGTGAAAATGAAATCATGCCCTGAAAGCTAAGTAGCGCAAACAAACTAGTCTTCCGAGAGTATTGTAAACTAATTTCTTGAAAATGATCTTTTCTATTTATAATGTCAAGGCTCAAGTCGTTATTAGAGAAACTAGAACTGGAGGGTGCTCAGTTCAAGACATGCTTTCTATTGTGCACAATTAAAGTGGAGGGTGTAGTATTGGGATCCTAAAGAATGATGATGAAAGAGTTGCTAGTATGGAAAATTAACAAGGCCACTTCAGCATGCAGAGACCCCAAGCCGACATCATTCTCTTACCTTGTTTCTGCGAGCTCAAATGGCAAAACCTCGAGAGGTTGATGGGCAGCACAAATTTGAAGAATTTTAAAGGGAAAAACAATGAAATATCATTTAGTATTATGTGGACACAACTCACAAAAATTTAAGTGAAAATGAGCTGATGATCTGAAACTGACTTTATCATTCATTTGTTTTTGACTAAGTTAATGATTCCTCTTGATGTAAGAAACCCAAAGCAGCTCAAGGCATGAATTGAGATGCCCCATCAACACCATTGCAACATGGGAAGAAAAGGAGATTTACCTAATGGCCCACCTTCCATTAATAGACCTATTAGCTGAAATCAATATATTTCACCCTTGGTGTCCCCAGATTTCACCCTGAAATCTGAGACTACCCCATGTTAAAAATTTTCGTTCTTTTAAAATAACGGGTCGTTTTGTGTTTTTATTGCCAGAAAATGTCAGTATTACATCAAGATATTCGCAGAGAGTCATATAAGCCAATTTCGATAAATACCCAGATGCCCAAACTCGTTATATTCTGTCATTGGGGTTTGCCTGCGGGAAATTTTTATTTAATTATTTTGAGCCCCGTTTGAGGCAAATTGTGCTCCAGTTTAACCCTGTTGTGGTCTTACATGTCAATATTCCCATATACTAATAGGGTTTTAACCAGGAATGAATCTTGGGCTTTATTTGTGATTTCTGACAACGTTTCATGTTTTTGGTGTTTTCCGTTTTGTTTTCTGTGAAATTTCTCTAGGTCAATTCCTTTTCCGGTTTAGTCTGATTTCTTGCCTGGAGTATCTGGAGATCATCTATGGACGTTATGCCAGAAGGAATTTTGCCACAGGAGGTCTGGTTCTCTCTGAAAAGATGAAGTCATGCATGAAAAAGCTTCTTTTGGGTAGGTCGCATTTTTGGGAAAAGAAGGTTTTAAGTTACAATGGGATTTTTGGTAGCAGCAGGTAGGTGGGAATTTTGTACTGCATGGCAGGGTACTTTTTCCCATGGAAGCAAAGTCACTTAAGTCATGATGGGAAAATTAGAGGCAAGAGTAAGCGGAAATTTCTTACCTGCCTTGCAGGGTGAAAATTCCCATTGTGAAATAAAAGAAAATCACTTAAGGCATTGATGGGATTTTCTTACCTGCCTTGCAGGGTAAATAATCCCATTATGAAAGTCAAACAACTTAAGTGGATCATGGGATTTTTGGAGCTGCGGTGCAGGGTGAATAATCCCATTGAAAATTAGCTTTTAAAAATAGAAATGGCTTATGTCAAAAAGTGCGACCCCTTTTGGGATAGAAGGGCAACTTTAAATGCATTAATTAATTAATTCTTTCTCCAAATTTGGCGCCCAAGCATGAGGAAAAGTCAACAAAGGAAAGTGGATAAAGGGAAATTAGAATTAGAATTCTAAAATTAAATAAATATTATTTATTTAATGCAGCCCCTTCATGTCAAAAAGTGCGACCCATATGGAAGAGGAATAATACTTTTTAAAGTATTAATTGATGTAATTAATTCCTATTTTTAGTGGATGAGGTCAAAGCACACTGTGAAGCTTAAGTGAACTGGAAGTAGAGAGCTAAAATTAAATAAATTTAATTTATTTAATGGCAGCCATGAGCATGCACAAAATAGGCGCCCCATTTGAAGAGAAGAACTTGTTAATTAATTAATTAATTGCTAGGAATAGGAGGGGCAATAATTAATTATAGAATGAGGTTATATAAGCATGGGCTGCCATAAGGATGAATTAATTAATTCTTTAGCAAGGAAGTGTAGCCTAGCAAATTTGGCGCCCAGACAAATTTGGTGCCCATTTAAGGAGGAATTTTGCACAGAAGAAGGTTTACTGTTGGAAGTCTTCAAAGTTTGGTGCCTAGGTTTGAAGGAGCTTGATTTGTGTCTGATTAATTGTCTGCATAGTGGTATAAGTGCTCAGGTGAAGTTGGTAAAATTCATGCTTGCTTTGCATGCAAGCAAAACCTCAAATTTTAGGGCAGCGGGCTTTATATGCAGATTTTTATGATAAAAATCAAGTGGTCATGCTCAGATTCCGTCTTTGTCTGAATTAATTGCAGGTATTCATTACAGGTGCTTATATAATTGAAAGGGAGCTTAAATCAATGTCCAATACATTGAACATATCCTCCGAATCTGAAGAAATCTCCAGATCTGCACCGATTGTAAAGAATTCCGGCCGAATAAAAAGAAAAAGAGTTGCTCAGACAAAGATTGCTCTGGCCATGGCGAAGCATGATGAAAGAAAAGGATCAGCAGAATCATGCATAGCTTCCAGATCCAAATCCGATTCAGATCCAAATTCAGATCTAGATCCAGATCAGATCCAGATCCAGATCCATAATTGCAAAGGCTTCATCCTCTTGTTTCGAATGCAGCCCGTGAAGAAGTCAGTGCATGGAGAATTCCTTCCAAGACCTTGTGCATGTTCTCCCAATCTTCCAGTTGAAGCCTTCATTGAATTTGCATTCACTCGGAGTGCTTTCAGAATTTTTAATTGCTCATATGCAATTAAAAATAAAAATGATGAGTTATTTACGACAAACATTGCACTGATGCATGTACTGGAGAAGAACTGCAAAAGCTTCAAGGATAAGAAGGAAGACAAGTCAAAGGCAATACCCACAAGCAAATCACAGTCACTTGCTTCCAGATCCAACCGCTTCCAGATCCAGTTTGGTGAGAATCAAAGGCAAAAGAATCAACTGCATGCAGAATATGAAAAAGGACAAGACTACAACTTTCCTCTTTCTTCTTCTTTCTCTTATTTCCTCCGACAAAGTAATTGAGCGATCAATTAAATTATAAAACTTAAGTGATTGGTTTAAAATCCATTACTTGGAGAAGTCAATTACTTGGAAATAGGTGGTAGACATGCAAAATAAAAGGTTCTATCTTCAGTTGCAAATCATGCATGTCATGCAAAGAGGAATTCCAGGAGGGAGATTGCTAGTTTTC
Source organism: Taxus wallichiana var. yunnanensis (assembly GCA_018340775.1). Taxonomy (NCBI): domain Eukaryota; kingdom Viridiplantae; phylum Streptophyta; class Pinopsida; order Cupressales; family Taxaceae; genus Taxus; species Taxus wallichiana. Next base: position 13,832,524 of record CM031242.1, on the reverse strand, counting down.
TTTCCGACTTCTAGATGTGCCAGTTCAACTAAAAGCTTCCTATTTATAATTTCCCCTCTACATGCTATAAGTAGAGGAAGAACCTACTGGGTTAATGATCAAAATTTGTAAAGCATTCTTGTGTTCCAGACTTTCATGCTAAACCCCCCGATAGCTATTTGAAGCAAAGGAATAGAAAGGAGCATATTTCCGGAGAACTTTGTGTCATGGTGCATTTTGTTTCTAACTTTTTTATCTCAGATCTACTTATAAACTTTGGGTTATTTTAGATCTAGATCTAAAGTTGCCTTTGCTTATAATTCTATGTGTTAATATCTATTGGTCCTGTCTATGTGCATGCAATCAACTCTGTAATCTATTGATTGGGTTGCACATCTTCCCTATTTCTTCCTTGTGTTTTTATTATTTCCTTCTTCTTTAGATATTTCCTTTCTTTAACAGCTGCTTACTTGCTGCAAAACTATACAACTATGGTTCATGAGCTGCATGGTTAAAGTAAAACCCCAAAATAGATACTAGCATATTTAATTGACAAATCTTACACGGGAGCCTCACCGGTAAATGAGGGAGATTTATCTCATGACTGCCTAGGTTTTTAGCTATGCGTAGAAAATCTAACTATCCTCAAAGGTCGGTTGGAGAAAAACATGAGATCAGATTGGAAACAAAGAAGACCAATGTAAAGAACTATTGTAATTGAGGAATTAGTTTAATTGCTTCAATCTAAATAAATATTTCTACAATTAATCTAAGGCCCAAGAGGTGATCTAGTCGACAACACTCTAAATGAGGGTCTAGATGTGTTATGTGCATATGCGGAACCTTTGAGAAAGATGCAACGATCAAGAAAGAGAGATAGTAGAACTCGGGAATAGTAAATGTGTTTTATTTATCTCGTGTACTATGTACTATAAATGGCATACGCTTGAGAAAGATGTATGACTATCGATCTTCTATTTTGATTGCTAGCTATTTGGTTGCTAAAGCTACATATGTGTATACATATATTTTATAGCTGCGAAGTCATGAAAAGTCATTATGGACTTTGAATTGTTTCCATATGTGCGACTCTTCATCTTCTCGATCGTTATGTGACAAATGTGGATATGTCGCTAGATGTCTTTGGCATAATGTGAGCCTCGTGAGTGCCATGTGGCATGGTATAAAGATTATGTTGTTTGATGTCTAAAGGGTAATGCTTGGAGCAGAAATGTGCTGCGTGATGTGAGTTGTCCTTTGGTGGCTTGGCCTAAGGTGTGTCGACCTTGCATTGTGTCACCACGTGAATGTATGCGACATCCGTTGAAGATGGATTGATAGTCCTAAAGATACCATGCACCCGTAGATGAGGTTTTGGTCTCACTGTAGTCCATCAAGATGAACCTCATGAACTACAAGCTATGAGAATAGGCTTGGCAAAGTACCATAGGAACTGTTGTTGGTAGATCCTCCTAGATCAATAACTATATAATAAAGGTTTCTAAAAGTCTGATTTTTCTTCATGGAGTTTTTGTAGCCAAGTGGGTTTCTCAATGTTAGATTGTGTCTTCCCCTTCGATGCATGTTTTAAGAAAAAGTTCTGCTCAATATTTTTGGTAGTTGTTTTCCTATGGAGAGGAAGTTAAGAATTCTTCAATCTTTATGATATTTTGGTAAATTGTGCTTATTCATAGAATAGGCATTTATGGATAATCTTTCATGAGAAAGTTCCACTCTCAACTTAGGAGAGTTTAAGATTTTTAAAATTATTTTCCCTCTACGAGGAAAAATGTGTTAACAATGGCTGTTATAATAGGTGATCTTCCACTTCATGACTTCTTTACAAATATAGAGACTGACATTTTCGAGGAAACCCTATGTGAAATTTTATATGAACAATTACTACGTCTTTATCAATAATGTAGCACCACTCATGTTTAACAAAGTATTAACTAATCATCTCAAGGACCTTAAAAAGGAAATCAATAATGGATTTGATAGAGTCAAAGTAGACATGGAGATAATTCACATCCCATCAAGAGGTCTATATGAGAATTGGTAGAGTTCAGCTAGAGATGGTAGTGTTGGGCCCCTAAGCCTTTTAGTAGGGAACTCTATTTGTTGCCCTAATGGCATGATATGTTATGAGATTTGACAACACTAAGGGAAATCCTCACATGTGCATTAGGTAATGCTAGTTGTGAGTCACTACCAACTAGTGGGTGGCAACAACTTAAACATAGTTGACCTTGGAGGGAGCGAATTTGAAAGGTTTTGATGGCCACGATTCTTTTCCTAGTGGGGTAGTTTAGGATGAATACAATCCAAATCCCCGTATTTCCTTTGGGTATGCATTTAGGGTGTAGATTTTCATGCTCTCTTTCTATAGAAATTACTATGTGATGTTGTGATGCTTTTGGTTGGTAAGATCAGTCCTATAATACTCTCTTTCGTAAACGATGTCTTAAGATTAATTTGTTACAATTTGAGGTTGGAAAATAGAATTGAAGATTCCATATTGCAATAGAACTACTACACATGGAGGAGAAGCGGAATTGCATTTAAGTAGCTGTTTGTGTCTCGAGTATGACCATTAGTAATGTGATTTTGGTCGATAAGCCATTTTCATGCTTGATATTGTATTAGATAAACTCGAACTGTCCTAGCCGCTTAATAGATCTATTGATCAATTTGTCATTATGCACCATCGATTTGATAGATTAAGGGCCTTTAGTTATTCAAGTGATGTTAAGGAATTCGAGGAGATTAATGGCCTCTAAAGGCATTTGGGTGATAGGCCGAGGATGTTGAGCTTTTCTCCTCCCACGTGTCTTATGTGCCCCCTCTCCCCCTCCTTCATTAGGAGAGGTTGAGTAGCCCTTGATATATTGGTGGAGGTGGTTGAATGGAAGTAGGTGGGACCAATCCCAATACAATGCCTTTAGGGCCTTTAGCTGCTTGATTTTTAGATATTGAGGAACTCGACCACTAGGGCTCGACCAACGGAAGAGCTTATCAATCCATTTGTTTTTGTTTTCTTATTAGTGTACCTTAACAATCCAACTCCCTCATAGCTTGAGAAACATTTATCGCTTTTTCGTGTTGATGCTCTAAAGGAGTAAAGCTAAAAGTGCTTTAAAGTGCCAAGAAAAGGAGGTCAAAGTCCTAACTCGTTGTTGCTCACCTTAGCGAATGCCCCCGATTTGGTGAACCATATGGTGAATTCATGTAATAGGTCCACACATAGTATTGGTTTCATTGAGCCAAGCCATATCCATCACTTCCTATTGGCAAAAAAACTTAATTCATGCTATTGTGAGAGGGTTCTATGATTCAATGCCACTAGGAGGAATCTCTTAGTAATGCATAAAGGCCTTTCATATAGATAGAGTGTAAACGTCTTGGAGGGCAAACCCTTACAGCAGCACTAGGGCCTTTCAAGTGGTTATTTTGCTATCACTCACCACTTGACCTCCTATGCTTAAAGGAAAGGACCTTTAGGCACTTGGCCCATACATTGAGAAAGTAAAGGACTTCCCTTGCCCTTTAGACATGGGGGTAAGGAATAGAGGAGAAGGATAGAACACTTGACCAATGGTTCTAATGTCGTCTATTTATAATTGGCACTTGATCAATAATTGAGGTGTGAGTATATATGTATCTTGGCTGAAAAGAAAAAGATCTCTATTGGGGACAAGATCAAATGATCAATGTTTCCCCACTTGAGCGCATAAATGCTTCATGAGTGCTAAGACACTATCTCCACAAGTGTTTTGAGTCAAGGTTGATTGTTCGAGGAAAGCTAGATGAAGAGGTATGTTATGGGCCCTTGATTAAGTGGATTAGTATTGAAGGTCCATCAAATTGCACAAATCAACGTAATCAATGGCTGGGAAAATGCATATAAATGAACAATTTGACAAGAGGATAGAAATACCTGTTATTATATATGTCACAAAAAGCACATGAAAGAAGCAAACATGTAATATGTATTATGTAATGATACATGTAATTTGCATATTTGTAAAGAAGAAAGTGGGAAACTGTTTCATCGATGGTAATGTTCAAAATTTAAACATTTAGAATTCATAGAGAAGCTGTTAGCTTTATCCTGTTTTCATGCCTTAACACTGACTATTTATGGCATTTTTTTGTAAAAACACATCATTATGATCATGTATAGGAGTGCTTAAAATTCTTATTGTCCCCAAAACTACAAGTATTTGCAACAGGGATCTACTTTAATGGTCACGAACTTGTCATTGGTGGGTTCTAAGTATGTCAAGAAAACCTTGTAACTTAGAAGCGTTTGTAAGTATCCCTGGTCTATCAATGCTGCAAAAAGTTTTCCATGTTCCAGAAACAGTTAATTTCATATGAACAAACTCTTGGTTTTCTAAATCTCTATTTTGTTCCTTACTCCACAAATCTTGTAATTGTTTTTGATCTCTAATAATATTGGACTGGATTATTTTGTAATTTTTAATGGTTGTTTGAACAGAGCACTGTAGACTGTCATGTTAGTATTGTCATTGCTATCAGTGTATTATTAATTACATGTTGAGGTTGCTGACGTTGTCGTAAAATCTTTGCTTTGAAAATTACACTACCAAAGGAACATCAATGCAGAAAGGTATATGTATACCATAGTAGATACTAGAACATATGATAATGTGGAAGTATTAACAACTTTATATCATATAGGGAGTGTGCTGTAAAACTTGTTTGGTACAAGGAAGACCTGCTACACAATGCCCTTACCCTGGCGTACACCATTCTATTTATATGATAAGACTCAACAGTTGTTGGTTCAACACAACTGTCAACAACTGAACATAACTAAAAGAGTCTTTACAATACTACCTAAAGCCGACAATACAATCATTACCATAACGACATCGGCTACCAAAACATGTAATTAATTAAATAACAATACACATACAACAATGACAATACTAACATGACAGTCTACAAGAACCATATTTTTGTCTATTTTGACACAATATAGCTGATAGTCTGCACTCTTTCAATAATGGAGTTGTCTCATTCAGGTATACTCTGGTACTGATGTGGAAACTAGTGATGCTGATGAGACCCAAGAGGAGAAATCTGAAATTTATAGTTCTAATATGACAGAAGCTATGGGAGCAGGTATGTGGCATTATACTTTGTCCACAGGATTTTGTAGAAAAGGATAATTTGTTATATGTTATATATCTTTGAACTAAATATTTCAATTAGATGAAAAACAAAGATACTTTCACATTTATAACTATATGAACAGATCCAGATTCCCTTTGTGTATTTTGTATATCATTTCTATCTTGTAATTTTTATTTTGTATAGCTATATGGACATCTGAATTATTCTAAACACAAATGAATTTCAGTTGAGAAGGCTTTTTACATCCGAATTGTAGAGTAAATTTATAATACCAATTCTGAATTGTCTTTCTTTTATTGCAGTATTAACATACAGACATGAGATGGGTATGAACTATAACTTTGTCCTTCCAGATCTGATTGTCGGCTCCTGCCTGCAGGTATCTCAGCTATGCTTTCGGACAATAAGTTAATTTGTTTATTTATGTGTATCTAGTATCTGAGGGAGCTATCTTCTTTGGATTCAAAGTATAAACTGAGTTGATTTGAATGATTGCAATTCTAGAATCCTGCAGATGTTGATAGACTGAAGGACATTGGAGTCGGGACAATATTTTGTCTGCAGCAAGACCCAGATCTTGAGTATCCTTGAGATATTTCTTAGGGGCTGCAGTTTATTTGAAATGCATGTAAAGAACACATTTGAGCTTGCAACTCACTTAGCTAGTTGTATTGTATCTGTGAATAGAAAAGGAGGTGTATAAAATGAACTATGTTATTTTCCTGGAAAGGATTGTTTTTCTTAAGATATAAAGCATGAAAATATGATTTTCCCGACGGGCTTTGCAAATCTGCTTGTTTTCATTCAAACTTTCTACATTTTAATTACTGTGTCAGTATGAGATGGTTTCTGATGAAAATGCTCATGTGTTTGTTCCTTTCTCATAACTGAGCCTGCTTCCTCATTTTTTATTGTTTTAGGTTCGCAGAATACTGTCTTTTTGTTTATTATCTGCAAACTGTTCTTGGAAAATGTAATGTTCTATAGCTTTGTGGCATGCTTTCCTCTTGTCTCTTTCCTTGGGGTCTCGCATTATGCAATAGTCAAACTCTCATCTTGTTCTCCTTGAGCATTTGTGCTTACTTCACATCACAAGATCTATTCGTGGGAATAGTCAAACTCTCTCAACTGGTTGTGGAATTCGTGGGAATTGTCCTTCGTTCGCCTCGTAGAAATTTCCGGACAAGGTCATGGAAATGCTAGAGAAAATGGATGAATAAGACAAATGAGTGGGCTATGGGCACTAGTTCCACCTAGGCTGGTTCCGCCAAAAGACAGATTTTGTTGGCTTCTTTGTTAAAGACGTGCGGTGTGCGATGGTGACAGTGGAAGTGGTGAGGATCGGAAGACCATAATTTGAAGGCCCGTATCAATGTTTGTCTCTAGGTAGGATGTGTTCGGTTTGTGAGACTCGGGGATCGTATACTCCGTCTCTTGGTTGTTGTGGTCCCTGAATGGTCATATGGGATGTGTGAGCGGATAACTATGGCGAATGGATGGAAATGTGTGGGAAGCAATCAAGGTAATCTATGGCCAGGTTGATTTGTCCAAGACTCAAAAGCTCTATCGTCTCTCGGTGTTCAAAGCCCTCAATTGTTCAATGAGAATAGGTAGTTCGAAGTGGTTCGGAAGATGTGAATTCGAAGACCTTGGTTGATGTCTGACAATGTCACTAACAAGTTGGGTTGAGGTACTATTGGTTCAAAAACGTAATCTGGGCTCTCTAGGACCCGAAATGGTCATGCGGTATGTGTATTCAATTAAGCTAATGCAAGAAAGCAAACTAATTAAATAAAGGAAATCTAATCTATGTTTTTGTGCTTTTTCAATTATATAAAGGAAATACAACAATAAATAACAATCTAATTAAATTAAACTAATGTTTTTGGATTTTATACTTTCTGGAAAATAACAGAAGAAACAAAAGAAATGAAGAAATTGCTTCTACAATTTAATTAACAGAACCTAAACAAATAAATAACCAGATGTGATTATCTATCTGTGCAAAAACAAATCTAAGCTATTCTAATTAAACAAAGCTTTTCCAAAATGTAATTGTGGATGTAAATCCTTTGTTTTGCCTCAGAGGCACGAGAAGAAATCAAAGCTTCTTAGAAGCTTTTCTTCCCCTGCAACTTCCCGGTAGAAGTAAAGAAGGATTCAATGGAGGTTGTAAATTGAAATGGATTGTAATTGCCTAAAACAAATGCAAAAGCTTTCCTCTAGACAATCTTCCCTTACAAACCCATAGGGATAGGTAGGGAAGTTATCTATCACTAGAAGCTTTACAGAAGAAATAGAAGCTACTGATAATGATCTAACTATTGCAACGATTTAAATTAAAATGGTTTGCTACTCTAGTCAATAATGTGCATACAAATTAAATAAAGAATTCAATAAAGCTTCAAGAAATCCAAGTACACACCCAACCAAGAATTTGCGTATTGTGGCAAAGCCGGTTGTGGTTTACTCTTGTGTCCCCACAGTTTCTTTTCCAACTTCAATGTTCACATGAGTCTAGGAGCTGTGTTAGTAATACAAAAGAACCAAGGAAGAAGGTGCTGGAGCAATGGTGGCTTCATTGGCAATTTGGTAGCAATGCAAGTAGAAGAACAATGCAAGAGAACAATGCTTGGTTGTGTAATTTCTAGCAAGATCATGGCAGCATAACGGTGCAAATCACAACAAAAATCTCCAACCAATGCTTCAGAAGAAGCCTGGTTCTTATAGAAAAATGGTGGGGAAATGGTCTAAGCCATTTGGCAACCACGGGTGCCACATCACAAGGAGGGGCAATTAACTCTCAATTAACAATAGAAGAGGAAGAGGAAGTTGGTACGCATCTATCAAGCCTATAAACAACCAATTTGACCAAGAAACGTGCGCAAAAGGTGAGTTGGAAGAAGTTAACATGTCCAAATCACGCTTGGGAAGTCTCAGTCAAAATGCACAGGACCGTTGGTTTGCGCGGACCGGCGGTTACATAACCGCCGGTGAGGGTAGACCGGCGGTTGTGTAACCTGCCGCCAGATTCCGTAACTAAAGTCAAGTGCTAAGGAAAAACACTTGCAGAATGATAACTAAGGCGGGAAAAACATGGAAATGACTAAGGAAAGAAAAACATGGAAATGACTAAGGAAAGCATACTAAGCCACAAACATACACTGCAAACAGGAAATAGGACTCGAACACCGTTGGAAAAGATAATAATCATCATAGGGGACTTTGAACCGTTTCGACAATGTAGCACGTGCAAAATCGGGTGCGATAAATCACCCCACCAACTTTGTATGGAGTAAGAACACCACCTCCCACTTGAGCAACATACTTGTAGATTTTTCTAAGGGAGCTTGAGTTTGATGATCATTTAATGTTTAAGATTCCTCTCAACCATGAGATTTTTGGATAGTTCCACTACCTGCTTTAGATACTCGTAAGGCTCTTTGATGACTTTCATCCAATAAGAAGGCTAGAGATTTATGGCCTCATTCATATGAGAGAAGTTCCAGTTTAGGCAAAAAAAAATTCACCTCGAATTCCTTGTGAATGCGAGCTCCAAACTATTAAACTCTTACTTAATGATTGCAGATGATTCATGTGGGATTTTAATGACCTTGTGATGAGGTTTCTAAGATGCAATTTGTTTACATGCTAGGTATTGCCTTGGAGAATCTTGTACCAAGACAATTCTGGTTTTGTTGTTTGGGTACCTCCCAAGTACATCTTGAGTTACGCGAGGGTATGGAATGTGATATCAAGGACATGCCCAGGCATACCCAATTGTCATTCAATAGTCATAATAAAAATGTAAAAAGAAAACAAAGATAAAAATAATAATAAAAAGTAAAAGCACAAACAACTAACTAAATGTAAGGCCATACCCAACTATCAAACAATAGATTACAGGCATAATAAAATCACTAAAAGAAAACACAGATACTAAGTAATAATTAATGATTATCTAGAGCCCAATTGGCCAACACATCAACAACTTTATTGCTTATCACCACAATGGTGGTCTGCTAAAGTACATGAGGACATTAGAAAGATTTGAGTTAGACTCTCTACAAAGAATAATTGTATTCTAGTGTTATATAATGCTCGAGCTTGGACTAATAGTTTCCATGCTTGGCATTTGTTGTCATGTGTTTTTGTAAGGAAAAATTCAACTTGAAAACATGACAACTTTACCCTAGTGTGAAATTTTTGCTTGTAAACCCTCCCGAGCACTCCTCCGGATCGGTTCACCCCCGTGTTAGGCCTGTCCCAATCCTTTTAATGCTCATATGTGTTGTTATAACCTTTCCCATGTGTTGGAAAGATGAAAACAAGTTCATGAGATTCTTCCGAGACAAGTACCTCTCAAGAGAGATCTTTTCAGTAGACTTAGAAATGGCTATTTTTAGCCTTTCTAAGGTGGGTGTGCATCCTTTGGAGCAGAGTTGAAGGCCCAAATTCATCAGGAAGTGGTATCAAGGAGCTAAGATCATATTGTAAGTGATTTAGGGAAGTTTAGGAAAGATTTGGAGGTTTAAGAACAATTTCAATGAAAGTGGGTTTTGAAGGTGAAGGAGCTTGTAGTTCAAAAAAGCACTTGAGCTTCATAAGATAATTCTGGGAGCTCCGGAATGAGTTGGAGGCCAAACAAGATACCATTGGAAAGCTGATTCAATTCCCTACATGGTGGTATTTTCAGATTTGTCACAAGACCAGACATTTGTTTCCATAGCTCATTCTTGGCATGCACACCTTCTGATCCCGAGAAATAAGGCCATTTTTTAGGGGTTCAGGCAGAATTAGACCTTGAGACCCATCCCATTGTCTTCATAAGGCTCTTGGGAGTCAAAATCATATAAGGGTTCATAAAAAAGTCCTCCGGAGCTTTGACAACTTTGTCTTCAAGGTCCTTCCCAAGGTAAGCCTTCCATACTTAGCCAATTTTTCCAGTGCCATGTGTCAGCATGAGGTTGAGGCGCACTTTTTGTCCCTTTGTCCCATTCCAAGGGGACATGTGGACACAAAAATGCGCCCCATGCCCAGTTGAGCCCCTGGACCCATCAGATGACCCGGGAAGCCTCAGTAAGCCCCTTTTGCCAATTTTCTAGCCCCTACTTCGTGAAACCTCAGCTTGCCACTTGTCACCATGGGGTTGAGGTGCATTTTTTGTCCCTTCCATCCCATTCCAAGGGGACAGAAAAAGGCGCTCTTCCCCTCCTCCCTCATGGTATCTCACATGACCCAAACTTGGCCCCGGGTGCTAAAAACAAGCTCTTCTCCCTCATCCGCCAACGAATGCATGATCGCCACTTGTCATCATAGGGCTAAGGTGCCTTTTTTGTCCCTTCGTCCCGTTCCAAGGGGACAAAAAGTGCGCCCCCCCATGAAGCATTAAAAAAGTCAAAAGATAGTTTTTCGAAGCTCCTCCATATGCACGAAAAACCCCAAAAATGTTGCAATTTTTTTAAAATTTCTCCATACATCTTTCTTCCTCTCACTTTTCCCTATGTTCTCATGATCGCAGCAAGAAAAAACCTCATAAAATATACATTTTTCAAGACTCCATGCCCATGTTTTTGTTTGAGTGACTCTGTACTGGGATAGTGAAAAATTCATCTCACAATCCGGTAAATGGATCGAAGTGAGATTTTTGCAATCTTCCTCTTTTCCAGGCACCTTCAAGATAAATGTACAACTAAACACATGCATGACCTAGATTTTTAACGGGAAAAAACCATAGTTTTGTGCTCTTGTTTTCATTTTTTTAATTTTCCATCATTCCGGTGGTCGGATCTAGGTAAAATTTTGTACGTGAGATCCAGAGGAAAAACCTATCCCAGTGAAGTTATTTTTGTCATGATCCGAGGTGTGGAAGGGCACTTTCTAAAAATAGTAATTCTTGGGTACACCCACTTACTATAAATAACAACCTCTCGAAAAGGCAATTTCCCTCATAAAAATGCTCTCAAAAAATGACCGAAACAACAAACTAGGCAGTCCGAAGTGAAAAAGGGCTTTTTTCTAAAAATAGTAAATCTTCATTTCAAGTGCAGAAAGGTGCCGTCATCATGTATGAAATTCAAGTTTGCAGGCCTCGGCCCATTTCGGCTGTGTCATTTGAATACTCGGGTGTGGGTGATAGTGATGTTACCCATATGGATCTGGAAGATCTCAAGACAGGATGTTAGGTGGACCCAGGGAACCAATGGAGGATAAGGTCTTCACAAGCGGGTTGTATGCAACGGGTGGTCATCTAGTATTTGTTCAAAGTGTTGAGTTGGTATTGGCATGCTCCCACCATTATGAGCTAGACACCCAAACCATAAGAGCTGATGACAACTCAGTCTTGGCGGTGCTCGCTCCCAAGGAAATCTCTCAATATATGCAAATTCCAATCTAGAGCAACATGGTCATCATTGCAAAAGATTTCGCATCAGGTGAATGGTCCAAGACAAATTCCTACCTCTAAGGCCTCGCACTAGGTTCATGGTTGAAGGGAAGAAAGCCTTCCCATATGCCAAAGTCCCTCTCTTGGAGTGAATTTCATGAAGGCTTCTCAGATGTGATCATCCTTCTAAGCCGGCTAATGGGAGAAGAAACGACGAAAGATTTTCATGATTGGATGGCCTTTTTCATACTCACCATCATCGAGGAAAACAAAGGATAGATTGGGGAAAATAATCAGTGATAACTTGCATCATCAACTACTCCAGTGCCGGTCTCCAAGAAGTTTTCAATGACTTCATACTTGGTCTATGCTCTTGCAAGCTCGAGGCCATTCAGAGGGTTGACACTCGCCCAAAATATTTCCTAGAAGGCTCCTGCATTTGAAAAGTACCCACAATTGATCTTGAAGGAAAACAACCAACATTTCACAAGAGTGAATGATGCGTTCACAATGTTTGTCATCAGATCATTGGAAGGAAACCCTCATTCAAGGTTGTCTCCTCAAGTGGCTTCTCTGATCAAGCGGTACGGGTCTTACTTCATCCAGTTTGTAACCTTCTCCTACACCCGAGTATCCGATTTCGATCTTGCTCTGCAAAAGCTACCACAATATCTCAGTGACAAGATCGTGTTGTTCGAGTTGTGTAGGCAACTTGCTCATGTTCACGGTAAGCTTAGGCCTTTGGAAGAAAAATACCATTTCTTTCTACATCTCCCTCAGAATCTTCTCCTGCAGAAGTGTTAGTGATGTTGCCAACACGAAAGCTTCCTTTGCCCCTCTGAGTTTGTATTCATATGCCTCAAGAGCGGACTTTGATATATGGAGTGATCTAGAGTCATTTCACCTCCCGAGTTGCATCATGTTCCATAGATTGAAGACTACTTGGGTGAATTGTATAGATGATTTCGAAGTTAGAGAACGAGATCACATGAGAATGACCATTGGGAAAATGAAAAGATTCAGGTTTGATTGGTACGAGGAAGGCATCCAAGATAATTGCACGGACATGTATGACCTAGAATATCAAGCAGTAAAGGCCTCACCACTTCTAGAGATGACATGGAGCATCCGCGAATCGGGAAATCTAAGTGAGCTGATTGAGGTTGTCATCAAAAGATCGAGAGAATGGTTCAGAAAGAAGAGAGCTTCCCTCATTGCATCAGGAATTTCCCCACTCTTCAAAGGCAAGCATCCCACCATTCCTCTTCAAAGGTCACGGAGAAAGCTCCGGTTTAGCTCACTCTGAAGAAAGTTCAAAATGCAAGGCGAGTGGAACTAGAAGCCCCCTACTACAAAAGGTTGCACAAAAAGGTAAGAATAACAAATGATCCTGTGGTAGAAGTGGAGCTAGGGGAAAGTGATCCAGTTCATCTTTCAGTTCCTCAGCAGTCCCAAGGCTTCTCACCTTTCACCGCCGCATCGACCGTTCTTCCACAAGATGCACCTTCTCACTCGAGCAAAAGACAACAGATCATGTCCGTTGCCGAGCTCCGAGACGAATGAGATATTTCCTTGGGTACAAGAAATGATCACAAAGGAAGCTGAAATATCCCTTGTGGGATACCACTTAAATAACACAAGATATTGAAAATTTGCAGCCAAATAAAATACTGATTTTTGCAGATTTTACTAGTTAGGGCAGTGAACTGAAGAAAATTAATAACTCTCAAAATATCCACTCAAACCACTTGAAAATTTATTGAGATCTTGCTCATATTATGAAAAACATAAGAAAATTATTTTTGGAATTTTTCAGACAATATAATGCTGCCAGAAAATTACAGCGTGCCCTAAACAGCTGGAAAACTTCTAAAATTCATATCTTCCCGAATACAAGTGCAAAAACTATGAAACTTTGGAAATAACATTTACAAATATAGAAGATGATATTCCAACCCTCAGATCTGAAAATGGCCAACTGGAAACCCTCCAAATAAAGGCTGCAATCTCCAAAACAAGTCACCCTTTTTGGTAGATGGTCAAAACCCCTTTGAAATCTTCTGGAAATGATGCCAAACCCTTTCTTTATTGCTGCCATAAGTTTGATCTAAAAACCCACTGATTATTTTCACAAATTATTTCAAAACTCCTCAAAACTCTATCTCAAAAACCTCTGAAAATATCTTTGTAAATTAGCCCTGAAAATAGCTCCAAAATGACAAGCTAGAGTAGATCTTTCACTGATCGAAGAATGCCAAGATGCTAGCTAGGGATGGATCTCTCACCACCGAAGCTAGGGTTCATGCATGGGATTTCACTCCACAAGCTATAGATTTGCAAACAATGAGTTGCACATGAAAAGAGATAATTAAGTATGCCAAGATCCTTTTCCTTTCTCCCCCAACTCCTTATATAACTTCTCCAAGGCAAAAGAGCCCCAATAAACCCTAGTCGCATTTTTCCCTTGGAAGGGCCAATAAAATAAAAGTAACTTAAGTTACTTTTCCCTTTTTAAGTCGCCATGGTCCAAAAGTGACCCCCAAATGCAAAATTAGAACATTAGTACCATGTGGCCCCTTCCTAATGACAAAACGTAACATCTAGTCCTTCCAAACACCTTTTTGCATATGTCAATGAAGAATTATAACAAAATGGACTAGATATTCATACCCAATAGCTCCCAGTGTCAAAGCCCCTTGGGTATGACCAAGGCTTGGACTCGAATTGGCCCTTAGGCCTTTGGCGTAGGAAAGGGGACATTATAGAAGCCCGCACGACTCAACAAGTGACGGTCCACGACTTCTCAACTATAGCCTCAATGGTCAAGGGAAGGAAGAGAAAGATCGCTCAAGCAACTTCACGCTTCTTCAGCGGTACTTTGGGCAACCAATATGTGGAAGTAGTCAGGCCAAAGGTAATCAAGCCCATTAAAGAAATGACCTCGACCAACTACAAGATGAGCACCATTTCCCTAGGCTGATGCACATTTGTTCAAGGAGTCTTCCACTCACCTTCTTGTGAGGAATCAAGAGTACAAAGAGAAAATTGATCAGTTGGAGGATCATGTGTGAACACTCACCTCGTACATGTAAAATTTCATGGACCCAAATGCCTCTTCATCTCTTCCAATCGAAGAAGTTACTCCCATTAGTAGCTTTGACATGGATTCCATTCGAAAGATGCATGGTTTCACCATGCAAGGATGAGCCAACGACAAATGGGTGAACAAGATTGTGGAAAAAGGGAAAGTGCTTCTTTTAGAGATGATCTCATTGTATAAGTACATGTGCATGACAACTACCAAGGTCCGAATGATGAGGGATGAAATTGAGAAAGAAAAATAACATTGGGATCAAGTGTACCCATTGGTGGTGGAGATGGGGAGAGCTCATTCTCAGGTGTTGGTAGACAGAAAGGTATTTGATTCTCCATTTGAGAATTTGTCACAGGTATGGGCTAGGAATCTTGTCTCTCGGTATGAGATCTTTGAACCGTACTGGACGAGTTGGATTTAAATGAGGAGCGTGCTTCAAGATGCAGGATGATGTCAACACCAGGATATAGAAACTTAGAGTTCCCACCATTGAGGAGAACACCTCGGTGGATTAATTGTTGAAGATGTTTGAGGAGTATGTCAAGAAAGAAGCTGGGGATCCCTTTTCCTTTAATGAGGACACACTGGAGTCTCTTGCCGAGATAAGAGCTACAATATCAAGCATGCATGAAGAAACATCAATCTTGGTTCACCAAAAGCAAAAACATCAATGCCATCTCGGATGGTTGGCTCGAGTCCTTGAGTTGTGTCCGTATTCCTCAAGTTGAGAAAGTTGCACACTGTGGTGGCTTGATATAGCAGAGAGTTCAAAGGAGTGGAGATTTTTCCAACTAAACTGGTAACGATCCATCGAGAGTGAAGATGAATCGTCAAGGGCGAGTCTCATCATTGGGGTATATTATCTCTCTTTCTTCCTCTCTCTACCCTTCCCCTTCCCCTCTTCATGTTTTATTTCTTCGTTGGGGGGTTGCACTTTTCATTTTGTCTTATTCATTTTTGTCCTATTCATTTAAATGTGACTATAGTTGACATTGTAATAAGTCACCCTCAATTAATAAAAGGGGACTTAATTTCATTCCTAGGAATATGAAGAGTCACATGTAAAGGACAAATGAAAAGTCATGTGGGGGTAGGTGAAGAGTCTTCTTGAAGTCTATATATTGTAATGACTCCCCCATTCCAAAGGGTTGTCAATTTTGTATGTTCAAGAGTAGATAACTACTTAGAATAAGCAAAAGATAGCAAGTTCTTCTATCTCTCTCCATGTTTTCCTCTTCCCTTGCATTGTACAACTTTGTGAGAATGTCAATAAAGAAAGGAGTTTCTACTTTTCTGGATGAGTGAATAAGTGAAACTTTGTGTTCATGGTTTTTATCTTGTCTTGATGTTATTAGCGAAGTTGTGATTCTTCTCAAATTATGTGTGTTGATATGCTCGATTAATCTTTGCAAGCATATGAGTTTTCCTACTTGCAATATTAATCCCTCTCCTAATTTCTCACTCCCACTTCCCCACCTACCTTGAAAATTCCTCCCTTGCAAGAAATTGCAAGCATTTGCCACGCAGTGTAGTGGAGTGTGCTCTGTTGAATCTCGGCCTCTAGGCCAACAACAGATTTTTATTTTTGTTTACACATAATAATGGAGCTTCCCCATTCAAGCAGAGGGATCTAGTCCCAGAGCGTTGGTGGAAATCCACCAATTTGTCCTATCGACAAATTTTCGCCAACATCATTGCAAAATTTGTACCTTTTAATAGTTTCTAATACAATTCGGATCAGTTATTTTTTTAAACAAAAAAACAACAAAAACAACATTAAAAACGTGCACGACTAACTAAACATAAACTTCTATGTAGGAGCTGTATAGCAAATCTAGTGGGAGTGGCACTCCCGCTAATCTATTGCATCTAGTTCTAATGAACCAATTGCTGATCTGGATGCTCTCGTTGAAGAGTGATATGATGATTTTTTTGCTTGGGTCAGGAGTTTGACTATGACCATTGAATATTTTCCTAGTTTGAATATATAATAATAGCCTATGGGGTAGGTCATGACTCATTTGATATTTTGAATTATCAATTATTAGTAGTTTGTTGTTTGTTTTATGCATACATTGATATAATGGTTAATTTTGTTTATATTTTTATGTTTTTTTTGTTTGAACATTTGCAAACTGTATTGAACCACTCACTGTCCCAAAATTCCATGAACCCCTTGTGCTTGTACCACTACTCATACCCATACCCATACTCATTCCCATACCGGTGCCCTGGTTACTTATAAAACATCATAGATATGTCAACCACTTGGAGACGCAACTCTGATTGCCAGCCTTGGATCCTAGGAGAGGACACGGTTGACATATGAATCAATAGATTTTTGGAAGACCTCCCTTAGTCCTAGAGTTTTATCTGGTTGTTAAGACAGTAATATTCTTTAGTAATCCTCACCTACCTGACCTAGACTGCACTTCTAGTTACACATTGAGCGAAAATGATGTTAACAAATTCTCCTCCCTTAAAGTACAAGCTTGAATTTAAGTATCTCTCATTTTTCTAGTGACACAAGCTTAGGTAGGAGTGATGTTAATCTCTACTCCAGAAATTGACCATTTAGAGATTTTTGGACTGATATTAGCTGAAGCTGAATTGATGTCCCTATTCATTGCAAAGTATGATAACATTGACGATTAAAATATTTGATAGTAAGATCACCGAGTATAGGAACTGAAAGGAAAAAGTGGAAGAAACATGCTGAGAAGAATATTCAAAGCTCATTATAGCTCCAGAATTATGAAGAACTTGAGTTAAATATCTTGAATAATTTTAAAGTCATTATAGCCGTGGGGTGCAGAAATAGAATGCATGGAAAGTATTGAATAGACTGCATAACATTCATTGCATATAATAGATTACTTGCACAAGTGTATGGCTTGATGGATATATAAATTGTTCAAGTGCAAGATTTAGTGTACTTAGCTTTTACAAGAATAGATCAAAACTACACTTAAAATAGAGAAAACTATGTTTGGAAGCATAACATTTAGTTAAGAATTGCTTCCAAAGATAAATAAAATTAAACCTTTTGCCTCCACACATGATAGCTTGTCCTCCACTAAAACTAGGGATTGCTTGTTCCTCACTCAAAATTCCTCAACCACATGCTAAAATAAACATTACACCTTTTTCTAAATATTCCAGTAATTTTGGAAGTGTGGGGAAAAAGTGCTTTGGTATTTATTCCATTTTCATGCATGCAAGACCTGCTTATAGAAAAGTTTACCTAATAGTTTCATCACAATCCATAGGAACTTTTATGAGATTAAGTATTGGAGATATAAAGGAATTCTTTCAAAAGCATTTCAATGATGCAGCAGTGCTAAGCTACAGAAAAGTAATGGCTACCTCAGTAATAGTCTTGGGGGTACTAAAGATGTGATCTACTCTCTAATCATTTTCTTGAAAATTGCTTGTCCTCTATTATAGATCCCCTTAATATCTTACAGCCCAAACATTTATGTATCACCATTGCTCCCCTTCTAGTTAATAACTTAATAGTACTCTAGGGCCCGATGATATTATAAACAGCCAAGTCCCTCTTCTAAACATTCTCATGCCACTCAGTCACCCTCAACACCTTGCCATTGTCCTATTGAACATGTTGAACCCACCCAGTCTGCTACTCCATACAAAGATGCTATCTTGGAGGATGGTTGGCGTATGATTATAAAAGGAAGATAAGTTATTCTACTAACAACTCTCTCTCAGAGGGCACCAGGTAGGGCCTTCAAACCTCATGAGAATCGTGAGCTACAGGAGAGACTAGCAGATAGTGATTTCGCTCACCTGCCAGTAGTGGTGTCTCCACATCTAGCCCAAACACAGATCAAGTGGTCGCTGTCAACAATTGGTTCCTAGTCCTGACTACAGAGCCAAAAATGTGTATTGCTTTTGCAACGAAGTGCAAAATGTCTCTCTCGGAATTTGAAGGGTTTGTCAATCCCTGCCTGCTAGTTTCAGATTTTAAAAATCTCAATGTTTGGTGCCCAGATGTTGTTTTTCTTCAAGAAGTGATGGTTGGGGGTAAGACTAGAATTTTCCCTCAACAAAATTTGGAAAGATGCAATTTTCTTCCAATCCTCTCACTCTGATGGCAGTGGTGTTGTGCTTGGTGTCACCCCTTAGAGCAACAACCTTATTGTTCAGCAAGGGAAGATCCTTTCCATCATTGCTTCGGGATCACAATACTGGTTCAAAATAGAATAATTGGTTTTTGCTTGGTGTATGCCCCCAATGATCCTCATGAATGAACCCAACTTTGGCAATGGATGGGAGACAACCTTCCCTCTGTTGCGTGGGTTGTTGGAGGAGACTTTAACATAATTGAAAACAAGTTAGACAGAAGTTGGCCTGGCTGCTACAAACAATCTCCTACTGAATTTGGGGCCTGGCTCTACAGCAGGAACACCTTAGGAGTTTCTAACCTCATTCATTGGAAGTATGATACTCAAAGGGAACATTGGTTTGCATGGTCAAACTGCAGAATTGGTCTTGACAGAAAACTCAGTCATTTGGTCGGATTTATCTATCCCAAAATGTTCAAATCATTCCCTTTGCTCAAGGGAAAATGGTGTATCTGGACCTTGCTGCCACCTTATTAAATCATCTTCCTGTTATTCTTCAACTCTCTCTTATTGGTGCAAAAGATTATTCTTGTAGTTTGACCTAAAAACTCAACATGCAACATCTTAACATCAAGGATTGTATGGTTGCTGTTTGCAATTCAGTTTCCAAGTCCCAAGAATTTGGATCCTTTGGTGGCAAGAAGATCTTGAAAGACACACCTCTTTTCTTTGTTCTTATGGTAAAAATGTCACCTGGGCCAAAAATGAGAGGAACAGTCACTAAGGAGGAGGCTGGAGGAAGGACATAAACTCCTCTCTAATACTTTGATGAAAACCTTCAAATAGTTGTGGCTGTTATGGAAAATCAAATAAGAGATTTTGAGTTGTATCAAGGAAGGGGGCTGCATACACCCCGTCTTACCCGGATGAGAGGGGGATACACTCCAATTTTTCTTCAAATACTTAAATTATAAATATAAAAAAGAGAGGATAATGTCCATCATAGACAATGGTGGGAACTGCTGTTCCTTTTCTGTGCACTTCAAGAATGGCTTCAGCCATCATTTCAAATTTCTCTTCACTAATGAGAAAGCTATGAAGCATCCTATAATGAAATTGTAATGTCCCCTTTTCGAATTAGTTCCAAATGAAGACTTCTTGCCATTTTTCTTCCCGTGGCCAAGAAGAATTTGAGCAAGGGAAGTATGTGGGTTTCATTTATGTTTTCTTTCATTTCTATTAATGCTTCTTTTTGTATTTTCCCTCTTAAGGACAGGTTGGCTGGGCTAGAAAGCTCATAAAGACAAATTAAAAATAGAAGCATGCACTTAAAGTGGTTGGTCATGGGGAAAAGTCACCCTTATGACTCTTGGCACCAAAAGGGAGGATATAAAGGTGGATCGAATGGCCTAAGGAAGGCATGCATGTTTATTTCGAAAATTGATATCTTGGGTTTGTGCATGGTGTGCCCTACTCTCCACTGAAGATGAAAACCTTTGGTGTGGCTCTACTTTGAGGACAAAACCCTCATTGGATCCTATTGGGGACGAAAACCCTCAATAGTCACAACACTTGGGGATGAAAACCCTCATTTGTTGCATTGGTGGCTTCATATGGGAGTCACAAGTGGACTTAATTGGCATATTTTAGAACAACAAGGTATTCATCTATGCATAGGGCACTTCTACTTCAACTAGGGCATTTTCTAGGGTGTTGGCACCCTTCCTTCTTTGGAGCGACCCACCTGGGAAGTTTGGGATCAATTTTGAGGGGGTTTCCATGGTTGGAAAAATCTGATTTCACTTTCATTGGATAGCTGGTCTCTTCAAGATCATTTTGAGCATTGGTTTGTGTTGAAACTCCAAGTATTGATGGAGTTATGAATTTTAGAAGTTTCAGCTGTATTTGCACTTAAAATAAATTTATAAAATACATATTTGATATTTGCTCTAGATTTCATCTTGCTGGTTTTATTAAGTATTTGGGATATTTCTATGATAATTTTTAGTACATATTGCATGTGAATGATTGTTCCTAAGTGCTGGTACAATTTGCTTCCCTAAAGGGATATTAATTAATGTTTTAAGCTGATTTTGATACCCTAAAAGTGTAATTTCCAGTTCGCTGCTAGGGTTTCTAATATTGTTGGATCTGCTGTTATAAAATTAGATTATTTTCAGTTCGGTGTTGGTGTATTTTCAGATATGATTTCTTAGGGTTTGTGGCCAAACCCTTATTTTTGGTTTAAGCCCTAGAAAGGGACATTATAGAAATGAGCAAGGTGGCGAGCCTATGTATCCCCACCAAGATCATGCGGGACTGTTGTGATCATCCTGGATGGGTTGTTGACCCCTTATGAGTTGAAGCATGCTCTCTTCTCGATGGTGGATAAAACTAGCCCTGGCTTGAAAGGATTCTCGCTTGAGTTCTTCAAGGTCATGTGGCCTATGATTCATGGAGATTTTTACCAGGTCTATCTTGGCTGAGAAAATTGTTTTCCTTGGTGCTTTATCAATCAAGGTCTAATAAAACTCATTCTGAAGGCAAAAACAATGGAGATAATGTATTTGGTTGGAGACACATCACTCTCCTTAATACCGCTTACAAGATCATTGCAAAGGCTGCTGCTAAATGTATCAAAGTTTTGGTGCAAGAGAATTTTAGGCATGAGCAAATGGGATTTTTTTGGGGCAAGGTACATTGGACAACCTGATTTTGGCTTGAGAATCTGCAAACTGGGTCCTATAAAGATCCCAAGATTCTCTTATTGTCAAGCTGGACTTCGACAAAGCGTTTGATGGAATAAAATGGCATTTTATCCTCAATTTGCTAATAAACTCGTTGGGATTTGGAAAAGGAATTATTCGCCGCATCAAAATGTTGTTTCTGATGCCTCAAATGGATTCCTCATTGAACACTTTTCTTTCCAACGATCCATCTGCGAAGGTTGTCCTCTTGCCCCTTTTTTGTATGTTTTGGCTGCCAATACTCTTGGATACTTGTTGCAAAGAGCACTTGACAAGAATCTTATTAAAGGATTTGCTCTTCCTAATAACACTTGAGCACCTAACTCTCATTTTGTTGATGATAGTATGCTTTGTATCCATAATAATGAAGAGGAAATCATTCATGCAATGGATGTGCTTGAGCTGTATCGTGCTATATCAGGTTCTAAAATTTTGATGTATAAGATTGAATTTATTATAATTCAAGCTAACCCTGGATCCCTCCCGAGTGGCACTGAGTTCAATATGGAGAAATTGCTAGCCATTTGGGTATTCCCTTTAGGTTTGGAGTTTCTCTTAGTGACATGTGGCACTGGTTTTGAATAAATTTCAGAAAAGCTTGACGGGATCCAAATTCCTATCCTTTGCTAGAAGAATCAAAGTTTCTAACATTGTCTTTGTTGCAACTCATGTGTATTACTCCTCATGCTGGTTTCCTTCTAAATCATGCTACACCAGATTTTCCAAACTCATCAGAAAAATTATTTGGGCCAAGTGGGATGGCAGCAATGGTTTGTAGGGAATCTCCTGGAAACAATGCATTCAACCCAAAGACATAGGAGGTCTTGGCATCATAGATCCTTGGACGCAAGGTAACTATTTAATTTCTAAATGGATCATTTGTGCTCTTAACAGATTTGAACCATGGAAAGTTCTTGTTTGGCATATGATATCCGCTACTATCTCCCAATGCCAATGGAGAGTAATGCATATGAATGACAAGTTGCTTCTTGCTAAAAACTTCAAACTCTTAGCCTCTGTCCTACTAAATAGTGTGGGGAAAGTATGGCAAGAATTTTTTGGTTTGTTGGAATGGAATGACAACTCTCTACGACATGGCCTTAGCTTTCCCACTTCATCCATTTGGTGGAATAGACATGCAAATCAACAGGCTGCCCCTTGCTCTGTACCGTACGCTAGAAGAAAAACACCTGTTTAAAAAAGGTATACGTCAGTTTGGAGATCTCTTGCACTTATCGTGCTGTCAATAGAAACATTGGCCTCATTTATTACTGAATTTTGCAACTTGTGGATAACTCACTCCTTGTTAAGATGTCCACTTTTGTTCAATGCAACTTCATAAAGAACTGGAGATGGCCTAACAGCAGTAGGTTAGATCACTTCCGGCACAAATGTGTTTATTGGAAAGTCATTCTAGAGTTGTCTTTGGAACAAAGGCTCAACTTGAAGTGGAGATGCAAATTCAAAGAAGATAAATTGCGGCACCTTGGAGCTTCCATTTGAAAGTCCAAAGCTGATGCCATGGCTAAAACTACTGCTTGGAAGCTTCTTTTCTGCAAGCTGCCTGTCAGTGTCAACTTATGGTTTCTTGCAACCAACCCTCTAAAGTCCCTGGTCTGCAATCTCCCCAAGTCTGTTATTCATATCTTTTGTACATGCAGGTTTGCTAAAAAGACTCGGGCTGCTCTTCACAGGAGTCTTCTTGGAGACCTGTTCTCTTGGAAACAAGCCATGTCGGGCCTCATTATTTCTCAAAATGTGATTGCTGAATATTATAGACAGCTGATTATGAGCCACTTGTGGAAGAACAAATGTATTGCTGTTTTCAATAGCTCTTGTATTCTGTCTGAAGTTGCCATTCAAATGCTTTACACTATTTTTATTCTACAAATGCATAATCTTCTCAGGTTGCTCCAGAAAGAGCTTGTTTACAATGCCAATTTGGCTTAGCAAACAGAAATGATTGAAAAGCAAACAAGAAATCTCAAAGATGATCAAGTGATCGGTTTCAGAAAATTGAAATTATAATTGTAATGTTGTTCTAGTTGCTGTTCCGCTTTCTTGGTTTTCGCAATTTGGACTGCTGTTGTAATTGTCAACATTTTCATTTTAAAAATAAAAAAATGATATAGTTCTTCTAGGTATATCCTAGCATGAAAGTACATCATGCGATATTTTTTGCTGGAGCTGTACACGTGTGGGGTCTAAGAAGAGTCGACATTAAAAAACACCATTCTTTGAATATATTTTCTATAACATAAGCTAAAAATCTTGATCTATACTTCAACATCGTAGGTTTTAAGTTGTCCGTGCCTCTAAAGTTTCCTTTTCATGACTTATAGTAAAAAGGGATGGAATAATTTGAACAAAGGAGCCAGTACTTCAATTAATTTGAGAGTGAAAAAGAACAATCTAAAAGTTGGGACATGCATAGATTATAAATAAACTGGCTTCTGGTTTCATCATTTTCATTTCTCCGAGTAGCTGTTTTCCTTCATCTAAGGATCTGTGTTGCATATGTGACAAAAATAATTTGTTCATTTGGTAGCCATTATTGATGAGAAATATAACTTTAAACTTTAGTATTTGCTTGAAATTTTATATATTCAAGGGTCATTTTTTGACAGACAAGAGCTATGCGCTAGTACATTCTAATTTATATTAACGCTTTTCCTGAATTTTTAAAGTATAAAATAATATGTAAATAATATGAATGCAAAATATACATGACCTTTAAATTTATTTATCTAGAACGAATGATGCAACTTTCTTGATAAATTTAAAAAGTATCAACTTGCTTTGAGTGAAAAAGGAATGGAAATGTCCACCAATACTTGGTGGAGTTGTAGGTTGGGGCACTTACTTGAGAGAAACCAAGGTTCAAATTCCGTGGGCAGCCCCTGGCCAGCTTTTAGTCGGGCCAGATAATACAATCTGTTGTAGTTTCATGGTTTCTAGGTATAATATGTGGATTTCTATAATCCCGCTAGACTATCTGTAATTTCTGGATGGAATGTAATATCTCCAAAGCAATTCCATTAGAAAAAATGAATGGAATGAATATTGTTTGGTGGTTTCATATCTAAGACATTACTTATTGATCTTTTACACTTTTCTTTGCAAAGTAGTCTTGTGCTAGTGTCCTTGACAAATACAAAAGGTACTTTGGGGTTGATATAGGTGCAATACAACGACATGTTGAAGATTACGATGGGTTTCAACACATACGAGCTGAAATACGGTAAGATATTACACTTTCTCTTGGGAACTTGAGTACTTTCATCTTGAAAGTGAAAATCTATCTTGGCTAATTTTATCCTCGTTATTTTCTAATGTGTTTGAAATCCACGTTTGTTACCCTCATTCGTCTCTTGAGAAATCACTCTGCTGTCTTACCTTTTACATTTGTGTTGGTGTCAAATAAAATGATTTCAAATAATTATTTGATTTTATTTATAGTTTCATTTCATGTATAATGAAATTGTATATTCCTCAAATTTCTCTGAAAAAACTTATCATGGAAAACCTTGTCAAAATGGCACCATTTTGTTCTGGTAAATAAGAGTCTAGAATATAGATGAATCATAATAATCTTTAGCGACTGTAATTAGTTGAATCATGATTGAAATGTACCTTGCACCAATAACATGCAATAAAATACGATAACCTTAACATGATAAAATTATAAAGAGACTGACAAAGTATAGATATTTTTATGATGCATCGAGTCATAGGCAATGTTCTACTATATTATAATGTGTAATATATATTATTTTCTATCCATATAATGTATAAACATAGATCCCTGATAAGGGGTTCAGATCAAAGGTGGAGACAGATCGGGATTCATTGGCACTCCCTGATAATGGCAGAGCTAAGTACATTTCAATGATGCATCATGGGGCAACCTCATACAGTCTGGCAGGGGGCTGTTATCTGAGATTGTAACGGGAAAATGATTGTGGCAATAGCAGAATACTGTGGCATCTTGACCAACAATATGGCTGAAGAAAAAGCTTTATTAAGTGGGATCCAATTGGCTGGGAAACTTCATTTAAAGAATATTCAAATAGAGGGTGGTTCCATGGTGATTATACAAGCTCTAAAAATAAAGTTTCCCCTCATGGAAAATTGACATGGTGATTCAAGACAGGTTGAGGTTATTAGAGGGATATGATAAAGTTGATATAGCCCACATCTATAGGGAAGGAAATGGTGTGGCTGATGCCTTAGAAAACAGAGACATTAACATATAACTAGAAGCATGAGACTTTAAATATTTATTCAACCCCGTCCCCCTTTCATTCTTCATGATACACTCTCAGTGAATGGAAGAGCATTCATTCCCCATGAATGGAATTTATTTTTCCTTAGCATCCTCAGGAAAACTTGATCTTCATTTCTTAAGGTGTAAGAAAAACCATTGTGTTGTATACTTGTTTGAAAAAAGGAAAATCCCGTGTTTTCTAAATTGAAAGCCCATTTTATGTTATTGCTTAATCGATAAAGCCAGTAAGGTAGGATAATGAGTAGCCACATCATCCACTGCAAAGCTACTGTACAGATTTTGGCTGTGGTAGCAGTTCTGTGTGGAACACCAAAGATCAATGTCCAGGGTTGAATCTTTTTGATAGGATCAATTTGAGAAGGAATTGGTTTCCTTTTGAAGATAGAGAAGAGCTTGATACTCTGTCCTAAACTTTTATTCAACCCCCTCCCCCTTCCATTCTTCATGATACACTCTCATGGTATGAAAGAGCATTCATTCCCCTGAATGGAATTGATTTTTCCCTAGATTCATCAGGAAAATTTGATCTTCATTTCATTTGGTGTAAGCGAAACCACTGCGTTGCATACTTATTTGGAAAAAGGAAAATCCTGTGTTTTAGAAATTGAAAGCTCATTTTTAGTTATTGCTTAATTGATAAAGCCAGTAAGGTAGGATAATGGATAGCCACATCAAGATCTTGTCTAAATTATTCGGTTTCACATCTGTTCATGTTATTCTCTCCATGTAGAAATAGTTTGCATTGCAAAGCTACTGTACAGCTTTTGAACGTGGTTGCAGTTCTGTGTGGAACACCAAAGATCAATGTCCAGCATTAAATTTTCTGATAGGATCGGTTTGATAAGGAATTGGTATCCTTTTGAAGATAGAGGAGAGCTTGATGCTCTGTCCTATATCTGTATTTTTATACTTGTTTGACATTATTAGCGAAAATTGTTTGTGATATTCAAGTACAGTGGGAGAAAAGGATTTAGCTCAGAATTCCTGCCATTCTGCTTTGCATTTGCAGCCATGATTAGAAAGAAAGAAATTATATTAATGTCCACAGATGACCAAAAGTAGGTCAATGGGACTCAAGGATATAGCAATTGGCAATAGAAATTTCTAGGAAGAATCCTAGAAGCGAACTAAAGAAATAAAATACAATAGACAAAATAGAGCCGTGTGCCACTAACACAAGTGGCAAAGAAACGAATACAGATATTGACGTTGCTATGCTACAAGTTTAATTAGTTTGTGAGAGCAAAGTTAGAACTTAGAAGGTAGAATCTTGATTATTGGATTACAAAGCAAAAGCATCAGTCTATCGGTTGATATTTGATTTGGGATGCTGGTAGATTCTCACCACCAACAGCTTGCAATGTGCAGCTCTGTGCTGATTTCTTTTGGATCATGTAATATTGCCATTATTTTTGTCATCACCCTCATGGTTTCCTTATAAGCCTTTTTGAATAGGTGTGGAATTTAATTTTGTACAAAGGTATAGTACAGGCCAATTGCAAATAACTGTTACATGTCAAGTGTACACATACCATACCATTGAAATGGATGGATGTAAGCATGTTCATAATTGTCAAAGGTATTGTATCTATGGTAGGATGAGTAGGTAAGAAGTGATATGTGCAGTGAATTATTGGTATAAAGATATAGTAGTATATTACCCATTGCTAATAACAGCCATAATACTATATAAGGGACATTATTCTAGAATGTACATTGTGAAACATTTTTCAATAAAATTGTGGAAATTATTCTTGGTTTCAAAAATTTCTATTGTTTCAGGCCAAGTATTTAGAATTATGAATTTGTATATGACACGCTATAGAACTTGTCAAGCTATCCAATTTTCATTGGTAGTCTATGTTTCGGGTTCTCCTATCCTCCCTGCTCTTGCACCCAATTCACACTAGATCCTCGATGCTTGGATTCACATTGGAATCTCCTAGTAGCAACTTCTAAAGAGTTGGGTATGTTGCTCAAAATGGAAAACATGCCCAAACCTTTTATCCGGCTTGGGATGCCTTTCATATTTAATTGTCACATTGGAAATTATGAATAAGTTAACCTTATATTCAATTGGTCATTTTTTGAAGGAAAATCTAAGCATTGACATTTGGTGTATTAATCTAATCTTTATATAGTATATATCCCACAATTTTTATCTTCGAGGTAAGAATGAGGGATTTTATGACACCTGAAATGAGACAAATACAAAGTTTTATCAGCACTAGTGATATTATCAACTATGTCAAGTACCTTTGAACTTAGTCTTCATGATTAGTTAGTAGGCAAGAAAATCATCAAAATGAAGAAAGAGATTTTTTCATCACTCTCCTTTTCTTTTATAAGCAAACCCTTGTTTCCAAATCCAGTTTAGAATGTCTTATGAAAATTTCCCAAAACAGTTTGACTTGCCTCTTTGTTTTTATATCTTTGATTTCAATATGAATTGTGCAAAAAGGCACACTTTAGTTTCATTAAATGTCATACCAACTACAAGATGTATCACATGACCAATTTCAATTTCCCGAGAAATTTATTTTGGAACTATCTCAAGAAAAACTTTTGGAATTCTTAAAGCATATTGTGTGCAATTTGATCAGAAGTTTAAGATGTAGTTTGATTTATGTTTATTAGTTAAATGATAGAGCACAATAGCATTTTTCTCTGATTTCATTCATATTTTTCAAGATTCTTTCAAATTGGTTAGGATTACATTTCTCGGAAAAATATAAAAGCAATCAGTAGGATGGAGAATAAGTTGTTCCTAAGAATGTTCAACTAGATTCTAGAATCCACAGACAAACACTTGTTTTATCTCTTTAATCGACCAAGGTAAAAAAGTTATGTATAAAGCATATAATTAAAATTAAATAATACAAACACAGCTTGCATGTATTGATTTATTAACTAAAAGGTACTTTTAAATAACATACGCATTCTATCAAACCTCCCGATTTTGAATTTGGGATCCTTGCAGTTCCTCAACCTAATTTGCATATTTCTTGTATAAAATCAAGCAAGGAGTGGCATTCGATATCTGCTCCTAGTTAGTATCGGGAGTGTATGAGTACGTACCATAGAGAGAAATAAGAAAGAGAAATCATTATAATGCCTGCGAACAACAAGATACACAAACACGGTTCAAAAGTACATTAGACAATAATATTAATAATTGGAGTATCCGAAGCATCACCTAACCTTTTCCAAGAGAGTAAAAGTCTCTCCCTTGTTGTCTTATCAAATGAGTTCCCGACTTCGTATGCCAGCCGAGCGGTGGTAGTTTAATTGTGTTACCTATCATTGAAACACAAGTTATAGATGTGTCGGCCTGTTCGATCACAAGCCATTCGACACAAAGACATGCAAATTTTGAGGGGGAGTAAACCCGCAAGATCACATCTTACCATATATAAATACCAAAGATACAAAAGAAAGAAGGGACAAAACCTCTACTCTTTAGTGTTAATAGGGAAAATCTACAAGATTATCAATCCATATGATCATTGATATGGGCTTGAGATTTTCTTTGGGGGAGTGGCTAGAGCTAAGAGGATTTTTCAGAGCCGTTTTAGAGACATCCCCAACACTCTTCACAATAAAAGAAGAGGAAACACCCATGACATTTGATTCCTTTTTTCCGCATGCTCCACCATCAAAATGTCTTCCTTGGCAGCTTCTGGTGTTTTTGATTCTTTCACTTCTTTCTGCAGCCTTGTTTTTAGTTGTTCTAATCATATTACCAATGTTGGAATGGGATCTAACTTGTCTTCCCTTTGTAAGAACTTCGCTTGAAAAAACATTGGTCAATTAGTTGTTGTCCTCATGATTCATAGGCTGGGAAGATCACTTGCTTTGATACCACTGTAATATCCCTTTTAGGGCAGATTAGCACAATTTTGGAATTCAGCTGAAACCCTTATTCAAAATTGACAGCAATCTGAAAATGAACCAAAACCCCTATAGAAATTCACCAAATTCTGAAATACACTTGCAAACCCTTTTGGAAAATTATAAAATTAATTTATAACAAGTATAGGCACCACGCAACTTCAGATCTGATTTTTATTTATTTATTTTCCAGGTTGTAAATTAAATAATTACAGCGGTACATATAATTGCAAATTCAACAACAAATAACAAACTGGTGGAGAGATGATGCCCTTTCAAGCTCCCAAAGTGCACAACAACCCTCAGAGTCACCTCCAAGGGTGACGTCAACCCTCCAAAGGGTGATGTCAGCCTGTAGATCTGCCCTAATGCAGGTTGCTGCCCTCCCAAAACAGGTCGCTGCACCCTATGCTGCCCTCCAGCTGCTGCGCCAACCTTCCAAGATGATGCCCTAGCCTTGATTCAATCTTCTTTCGCTCAGATGTGAGTGGCTCCTATGTGATGATGCCCTAGGGTGTTGGTGATGATGCCCTAGCTCTGATATGCCCAAGTGTGACTCTGTGTGAAGCCACCAGCAGAATATGAAGGTTTTCATCCTCAAGTGATGGATGCTAAGAGGGTTTCCGTCCTCAATAGCTGAAAGTAGAAGCACAAGTGCTCGACTTCATAAAATCAAGATGATAGATGTCCACAAATGAACCCCTCCATCTTCTTTTATATCCTTCCCTTTCTTTTAATTTCTAATTAAGTGTTAGCCCACTTAAATTAGAAAAGTACTCTTATTTTAAAATTAAAACATAAGTGGCCGACATAAAGTTACTTTTTGGCTCACTTAGTTTTAATCTTACCATGTTCCTTTTCCTTCATCCCATTAGCCTGTGGGAAACAATAAAATAGGCTAAGGGTCTTCATTCTGCTTTAATTTCAAAAAGGGGACATTACATCTATTTAGCATGTCTTTTTGAATTAGGAGACCAAAACTTTAATGGTAGGTTTGGCTTTGCCGCTTGCATGTGGGCCATAGGGGATAAAGAATAAATGCGAGATTCAAAATTCTCTAGCTAGATGTTGAATTATCTTATTAACAAAATGGCCTTCATGGTCACCTCTGAGCTGTAGTTCATTAAATGGAGGAATTTCTATCTTGGCTTCGACTTTAAACAGAGTGTTGGAATTGAGTCGTGACTATTGTTGAAAAGATTTGTTATTGGAATCATCAGTGTTTTATTGGATGAAAAATTGCTTGTATTCCCTACAGTGACAGGACTTGTCCTTGTTGAGCACAAGGGTGATAAGTTCAAGTGGAAGAAACAATTAGTTGGTGCCAAAGTCATCTGCTACTGACAACATTTTGCAGATTAGCGATAGCCAACTCTATTTAACAAAATCTCTGTTTTATTCTGAGATCTTATTAATTATCAATCAGCAATTGTGGTCAGAGTTTGGGAACTTTCTGGTATCTTTAAAATTGGAAATTGTAATTGAATGGGATGCTCTGTTTCTCTTGATTATGAACTATTTATCAAGAATTTTGTTGAGACTTGCTGGATTTTTAAAAACTGTCCGAGTCCTTAGTCCTTACCTGATACACACAAAAGAATCCAAATGGGCTTGACATGTGATCTCAGATTCCAACCTGAATCGATGGGCAAGTCCATGAGCTTTTGGGATAGGCTCGTAGACACGAGCACAATGAGATTTTGGAACAATTTTGTTTTTTTAAATATAAAAATTTACAGAGTTTTTGTTTCCAAGTCCATGTCTGAGCCCAAATGAGGTCTGCTGAGTCCAAGCTGAGTTTGAGTCTCAATACTATGGTCCAGACCATTAACTGGGCAATTAAAGTTCAAGCATCAAGTAATATTAGCAGGCACGAAAGAAAAGAAACCAATGCCATGTTTTGCTACCTAAAATTGACCCACAATAGTGTGCTTGAGCAGGATCATGCCATTAACAACTTCAGTCTAACTTGGAAAGAGAACTAAAATATGCAGCACAATATTGGGGAGCAATCCATTGATCATTTTAGTAATTTCTATTTATCAATTTCTAAGGTAGTTTCCTCTGGTATACAAGTACAAAATTGTTTCTGTGGTTTTGGTGTTGGCTTTTCTTATTTTCTTTGACTGTCTCAGGCCCTTGGCTTTGAAGTAGATTCTCTTCTGTTCTTAAGAGGAGGAAGACAGAAACATAACAAATAACAAAGTGTTACAGTCTTTATTTATATTGTGTACAAAGGATTTTTAGGAATCTTATTATAGATGATTGACCCCTGGATACCCTGCCTCCTCGAATATAGAATATCTTGTTTTCTCATTTTGATTGCGTTTTTGAAATTATATAGTGAGCCAATTGAAATCTGGAAATTTTCCAGTCACTGTTCAAATTAGGAAATTCGTATTAAGAAATAGTGAACGCCCATAGACTAACTGTTTTACCCCTTAAAATATTGATAAATCCTATGGCTTAGATTATTTGCACCGGATTGAGGCTTTTGAACATGGTTACCGAATCTGACTGGATCCGCATGAAATCCCGCCTGATCTGGATTTTTCAGCCAGCCAAGATAAGTTTGGTCCATGTCAGCCCTGTGTTTTCAAAAATAAAAATAAAAAATTGGCAAATAAAAGACACCGACAGGCAGCAACCTAATATTGTATTAAATATATTAACATGTTATATGACATATTATTATTTTGTTGTATTTGTCAATTTGGCATATTTATAAAATTTGCTCATATATAATATGTATATATTTCGAACAGAATTTTTTTGAAATTTTTCAAGTGTTCTAGATTTTTTCCCTCCTGAACAGATCCGGATTTCCAGACTTGGTAACTATACATTTGAAGCAGGTGTTTTTTTATGGATGATAGTTTGATCTCTATAACATTCCATGAGGTACACCGTACAAATGAATGTGTCTAAAATGGGTAAAAAAGACCTGTGTAGGTGAGACAGAAAAGTAAGTCGCATGTAGCTGAGATTTGTATTTCCATGTTTCGAGTACATTACAGAAATGAGCAAATTTATGACATCTTGTTCAATTCCATTTTTTTGTTCATTAAATTGAAACTTATTCAATACATGTCCTTCCTATGGCAAGGCACTCTGTCAATACCATATTTCTCATGCCTAATTTTTGAAGAAAGTCATTTGACAATTGAGAATATTGTTGCAAAAATTTGAATATGTTAGCCCCACATTTTTTCTCTAACTGTTACAAATCACAAAATAGTATGTGCTACTGCATACAACATTTGGTGACGTGCTTACTAGAATGAATGATGCCAAAAGTGAGTAATTAGTAGGCATAGTGTAATGAACACTCCTTAATCATATGCCTTGTGATGTGAAGGAGTAGAAACATACTTAGATGATGTCTGCCATTATGGCCATCCTTCATTCTTTTAGGAGTGTAGTTTTGTCTAAGAGGTTCTTGATAATGTTGCAAAATCCTACTATATTTTTTGTGGTAAATTTGGGAGATTACCGGACCTAGGCTTAATGGGGACACAAATGAGGGCCTCATTCCCCCAGCATGTAATAAACACTTTTGGCCTGCATTATTATGGTCCCCATTATTGCTGAAAGCTAGGCCCAGCAATTCCCGGGTGGAATTTGATTCTGTGTCTTTATCATGGTAATTTCTGTCTTAACTTCTGCTGGGCGGTGAAAACCTCCTAATTGTGTAATTCTTGTCACAAAGTTCATTGTCTGTAAATATTATTCCTTAGAAAGTGAGCTGCTATTATGAGTTTTTTTAGTTGTACTTCAGCTGATTTCACTCGTGGGATATAATTGACTGGTCTTGAAATCAATCCTTCGGAGTTTTTTCCCCTTAATATTGTTCTTCAAAGTGTGTGAAAATGCTTTCTTGTAATCTGAAATGGCATTCATTTTGATTTTTTTCCTTTGAGTGTATCCTGTACAGCTAATGATGCTTTTCCTGTACAGAGACTTTGATGCATTTGATTTGCGCATGAGGCTTCCAACAGTTGTTGGCACATTACTGAAAGCTGTAAAAATGGTTGTGGAAAAACCTATGTGCATTGCACTGCTGGACTTGGCAGGGCTCCTTCTGTTGCAGTGAGTCTGTTTTAAGACTATTGAATTCTAACAACATGGCTTAGCATGAGAGACTTTTTGATTTTCCCATTATAATACTTCAAGCAACACTATTGCTATTCCCTTAGTAATCAATCCAACATTTTCTGTGCCTCATTTTCTTCATAGTATTTAACACCCATATGAATTTGCCAACTGCCTCGCTCATGTTATTAGAATGAAATGTCCCATGGATGATTATTTGATAGTTTACAAGTAATTTTTGGTGTTATATGTCGTTGAGAGCGTTTGGGGAATAAGTAGGATGGAGAATATTTTTGAGATGAATATATGTTTTGAGGCTAAATTTCATGGATGAAATAACCAGAGTCTATTCTAAGTTTCTAACAACATGATCCTATTCTTTAAATTGAAAGGATAATATTTTTGAGATGAATATATGTTTTGAAGCTACATTTCATGGATGAAATAAGCAGAGTCTATTCTAACAACATGTTCCTTTTCTTTGAATTGGGAATCTTGGTTTTGAAAAAGAGATATGTTGTTCTATTCTCTAATATGCAATGGTTATTTCACGGCTTCTATTGGGTTTGCAGGATTCAATTACCAGGTTGTCAACGTTCAATGACATAAAACTGACATAAAACTGACATACTTTTTCTTTATGTAAAAAAATTATTGCATAGTCAAAATTTGCATTATGCTGATGAGCAGCCCATGAACAACCCTCTCATACCAAACAACCATTACCCATAACCAGAACTCTGCCTCTCTGAACATCCAAAGGCTGATTTGGTCAATGGTTTTAGTCTAAGTCACAAGGTTCAAGTTCAAGTTCCACTGGCAGATTCAAACACAGAAGGCATGCAGGATCCCCAAGTCAATGTAGCCAACAGTAGTCTACCCTTACAAGCATCTCGGGAATCAGAACAAAGGAGCCACAAAAATGGGTGCATTTCTAGAATCAGTCCAATTTAAACCAAAAGCTGATCACATAAAGACAAATACAAGTAAAAGTGTCCAAGACAAGCACAGGCCTCAAGAGGACCTCATCCCAAAAAATATGCAAATATGGGAGCCAAAACAGGCTGCTCTGACCAAAAAAAGGAGGAGATCAACAACTGAAACCAACAAGCCTAATGAAATAGTATCCAAGTTCTTGCAGATCTGGATGCCAAAGATGTATAGCTCAGAGATAATCTTAGGAGATGGTACACAAGCTCATCATCAATATCCCGATGCTGTTGCTCTCATGAAATAAATGTTGATATGCGAAGAACAAAGTTCATGTGGAAGGCATAGATACAATGTCTCCAAGAGAATAAGAGAGCAAGTTCTAAAAAAATCTTAAATCTACAGGGATTTGAGGCAACAAACAAATGATCTTTTCTCTTCACACTGGCACCATGATACAATGGGATCCAACAAGGCATGTCTACAATTTTCATCAACCCTTCATCTGGGGATTGTTTATAAATTTCCATGCTCAAGAATTTCAATTAAGTTTAAATGTTGTCAATGTATATACCCCTCTAGTGGGAACAACCATATCACTATCTTTAGAGCAATTAACAGACCGGATCATTAAAACCAGCCCAAATAACCTCATCCGTACTTAAGACATAATCAGAGTTAAAGCACCGGAGGAGAGGAAAAGAAGGTATGGGTTTTAATATCAGAACAACAACACTCATAAAATTGGAGATGATCAACCAGTTCAATAGATCTAGATTATGCACAAGGGCTGTATGCTTGAAATTTCAGAAGGACAAGGATATATGACATAGTTGAAAATTTAGACAAAATCTTCATCAATGACCAATGGATCACTCCAACAACAACAATCACTGCCAATGTTTTTGAAATCGCCCTATCAAACCATAGTCTGGTCAGTATTGTAATCTAATCTGCAACCCTTAAACTATGAAAATATCATTTTAGATTTGATAAATGTGGTCCAGCATCCTGTATTCCGGGATATGGTGGATCAATGGTGGAATAGCAGGTAACATCCAGGAACTTGAAATGTATAGATTTATGGGAAAGCCCCACCATCTAAAGATCTGCTTAAAAACATGGGCAGGATGTTTTTGGAACTTTCACAAACAAGGAAAAATCAAGGAGGCACAGTTGGATGAAATTCAAAATAAACTACATGATTTAGGTCTCAGTCAGGAGCTCCTCAAACAAGAATATGACCTCATCCAAGAGTTTACCTGCATCTAAAAGGAGGAGGACCAATATTGGGGACAAGGATAACAGGTTCAATGGGTAAAATAGGGTGATATGAACACCAAGTTCTTTCACAAGTCAATGCTTAATCATCAGCACATAAAATCAATTCAAAAGGTTAAAATAATTGCAATTTCATAAGAGAAGCAAGAGATATTATGGATTATGCCACAACATTTTCTGATGACGTCCTCACCCATCAGCAAGATACAAGAGGCACCAAATTGGATGAGCAAACTCTTGTTAATAACATCCCACATTTTGGTTTACGATGAAGATAATACCAACATAGTAAGTCCAGTCAACAAGAAGGAAGAATCAGACTCATAATTTTCTCATTTCAACCGGACAAATCCCCAGACTTAATGGTGTCCCAGCCATGTTCTACCAATAGTTTTGGGAGCCAATAAACATGGATTTTCTGGCAGTTACAGAAGAATCAAGAAAAAGTAAAAATATTTGTCAGATTAATGCTACCAAGCTGCTCTTGATCCCAAAGATTTCCAAAGCTGAATATTTAGGGAGTTTCATACCAATTGCCCTTTGTAACATGGTCTACAAAATCATATCAAAACTGATTGCATCACAGATAAAACCATTTCTTTGTACACTGATTTCTCAATCTCAGTCAGCATTTGTACAAGGAAGACAGATTACAAACAACATAACAGCAGTGTGGGAAATCCTTCACTCTTTAAAAACTTAGAAGAGGTGCAGGGACATGGGGTTATGGTAAAACTAACATTTCCAAGGCATTTGGTAGGTGCAATTGGGATCTTATTGAGAAATCTTTAGCTGCATTTGGGATCATACACAAGTCATCAAATGGATAAATAGATGCAACTAACTCAATGGCATCTAATAAGTTTTTCTACCACCCAAACAGTTTCAATTTCAATCAACGAGTCATGGGACAACATTCCACTCCTTCGAGTGGTCTTTGACCCTTTAAGTCACTACCTCTTTCTAATAACATGAGAAAACACATGCGAGGTTGATAGATGAAGCTAAAACAAAGGAGAGCTATCATGCTATCCCAGCAATTGGAAGACAATGGTAATTCCAACTTCCATTTTTCGATGATGACACTACTTTTTCCACCCTTATCTTGAGTGAGATTGGTGTCACCCAGATTTCATCCTGAAATCTGCGACTACCCTATCCGAATTTTTTTGTACTTTTAAAATAATGGGTCGTTTTGTGTTTTTATTGCCTGAAAGTTCTTGTATTGCGTCAAGATATTCCCAAGGAGCCATATTAGCCTTTTTCGCCAAATACCCAGATACCCAAAATTGTTATATTCTGTCGTTGGGATTTGTCTGCGAGAAATTTGTATTTAATTATTTTGAGCCCCGTATGAGGCTATTTGCGCTCCGTTTTAACTCTGTTATGATCGAACATGTCATTATTCCTATGTACCAGAAGGGTTTTAACTTGGAATAAGTTTTGGGCTTTATTTGTGACTTTTGGCAATTTTTCATGTTTTTGTGTTGTCCGTTTCGTTTTCTGTGAAATTTCTCTAGAACAATTCCTTTGTCGGGTAAGCCCATTTTTGGCCTGGAGTAGCTGGAGAACATATACGCACGTTATGCACGGAGGAAGTCGCCATCGGAGGTCGGATCACTGGGAAAAAGCGAAGTCATGCACGGAAAAGCCCTGCTGGTGAGAAGATGGCAGCCTTTAAGTGGATTTAATTAATTATTTCTCCTTCTAAAATAGGCGCCCAAGCATGGAAGAAAGTCAACAAAGCAAAGGGGAATAAAAGAAATAGAATTAAATGAATTAAATTGATTAAATTTAATTTATTTAAAGGCTGCCCCCTTCATGTCAAAAAGTGCGCCCCATTTAGGATAGATTTAATGATTTTTAAAGCATTAAATCATTAAATTAAATTCTATTTTTAGTGGCTATGGTCAAGGCACACTGTGAAGCTTAAGTGAAGTGAAGTGTGAATGATTAAATTGGATTAATTTAATTTATTGGATGGCTGTCCTTAAACATGCTATTTTTAAAGAGAGAAGCATGATTTTTAATTAATTAATTGCCAGGAATAGGAAGGGCAATTATTAATTATAGAATTGTGAGGGTTATATAAGCATGGGCTGCCATAAGGGTGAATTATTTAATTCACAGGTAAATAATTGCAGCCAAGAGAAAAAGTGCGCCCCATTTGAAGAAGGATTTTGCTCAGACAAAGGTGAAAACAAGGCTAAAAGCTTCCAAATTTGGCGCATGCTTTGAAGGAGGTTGATCTTTGTCTGCATAATTGTTTGCATAGGTGTTACAGGTGCTCAGGTGTTGTTGAAAGGATTCATGCTCTCTTTATGTGCAAATTAAACATCAATTTTTGGGGCAACAGGCTTGAAAAGTGCAGATTTTTACAATTAAAATTCACTATTCATGCTCCGGTGGCCATTTTTGTTTGAATTAATTGCAAGAATTCATTACAGGTGCTTTACAAAAGAAAATGAGCTTTAATCAATGTCCAATACATTGCATATATCCTCCGAATCTGAAGAAATATCTAGATCTACACTAGTTTTGAAGAAATCCGGCCAAATAAGAAGAAAAAGAATTATTCAGACAAAGATAGACAAAGCCATGGCGAAGAGAGATGAAAAAGAAAGCACGATGGAGTCATGCATCGCTTCCAAACTTGCAGACATAGGAGACACAGATCTAGGTCGGAACCTCTTTTCGAATTGATTGATAGATCCAGAGCGGGAAAGACTTCACTCATGCGTGTGGTTAAAAGCAATAGAATTATCCGAGCTGCAGCCTTTCCATGCACAGCCCAGTTGCCAGAGTTTATTATGGAGTGCGCTAGATCTTACCATCCTTCATCCAGATCAGTGCGAGATGCTATAGGGAAAACAATAATTCGGCTGGACGCAGAGTTCATCAATTATTGTTTGAAGATTCTGGTGTGAAAGGTGGTGACTTCCATTAGTCTTCAGGATGCCGACAATAGGTGGGAGAAGCATAGAGCTAATTGTGTGAGCATAATGAATAGCCGATACATGAAGAAGCCTAGATCTCCTTCAAAGTTCCGAGAACTCTTCCGTGGTCCAATTTGGTGCAGGAGGTAGATGATGTTGTCAAATTGCTATGCAAGATTAATGGCGAGGCGAATGCTTACACTTTCCGTACATGGATGTATGCTTTCATCAGGACCATTGAAGTCAACAAGGTTGATTCCATAATCAATTGGTCGGAAATTATTAGCAACAACATTGGTGAGCAACTCCGAAACATG
This sequence comes from Taxus wallichiana var. yunnanensis, assembly GCA_018340775.1. Lineage (NCBI taxonomy): Eukaryota > Viridiplantae > Streptophyta > Pinopsida > Cupressales > Taxaceae > Taxus > Taxus wallichiana. Next base: position 13,793,336 of record CM031242.1, on the reverse strand, counting down.
AAGCGTATTTTCAGCTTCAAAATGACTTCCTACTTGGTGAATCTGCTGACTTCACAAGGCATCTTTTCCAAGTTGGATAGATGTGGTGTTCTTTCTAAGGACCCCATTTTCGAGTGCTACCCACAACTTACTGTACCTATGTGTGAGAAAGATTTCAAAGTGGTCAATGATGAATTCTTCTACGATTTCATTTGCAGGCTAGACAAAGACTTGAAGGCCAATAGGGTAAGCAGGGAAGTGTGGGAAGCTGTGTCCAAGGTTGGCAGTCTATTCATTCAGTTTGCAGATTTCACATACCTCAGGGTTACTGGCTTTTTGGTGAACCGGTTAAGCTACCCAGATATCCGAATGATAGATTGATCACCATGGAGCTGAGCAGGCAACTTGTGGAGTTACACGACCTTCAGTCAAAGCGGCACAAGTCTATGGGCTTCTTCCCAATCACTGTGGGACATTACAGCTGCCATAGCATTCATAGAGCTCGAGGGATGGAGACGCAGATGTTATCCGAGTATGAGCAAGAGTTCTTCCCTGCACGGCTGAACTTCAATCCATTTGGAGTAGCCAGGAAGACGATCTCCCAGGAGTACGCACATGTGCCTTCATTAGAAGATTTCTGGATGAAGTGCAAAAGTGAGTACGAGGTTAGAAAGAGAGATTTCAGCAGGCTATCAGCAAAGCAAGTGTTCGACTTTGGACTAGCGTGGATACCTGCGGATCTTAAAGATGATGGGAATGTGGTACTTGACACTTACCATCAAATGGGAGGAGATAAAGCCGTATTGCAGGATAACGTAGGAGGCTGCCATACAATTGAAGAAAGGTCTGGAGCTGTTTTGGTGAATACTTCAAACTGGCTGCTGACGAAGGGATATTGCCTTGATGAAGCATTGATGAATCAAGTCACGGGCAACTTCGGCGCAAGAGATTCCCTCAAGCGGAAGCACGAAGGAGAAAGCAGCAGAAGGTCGAGAAGTTGAAAGTACACAGAAGATCTCAATCAAAGGAGAAGATCACTTCTACGACCATGGCTTTAGCTCCGGCTTCTCCAACACCCAGTACTTCACCAACTATTGCACCGCAGCAGGATACTTCCATGCCTCCACTGAATCCGGCGACATTCATCTTCTCTCCTCAGCCACTCCGTTCAGCACCTGTTCCAGAGGAGATGTTGAAGCTGCAGATGGCGGAGTTCGAAAGAGCTTTGTCCTTGGATGATTCAGAGGATGGCAGCCATACACAACGTGGCACTTTCGATGGAGTGGAGGTAGAGCGGGAGATGGTAGTGCACTCGTGCTTCTCATTCTCCGAGAAGTAACTTCTCGGAATGGTTGGCTTTGCAGTTGGTTCCAGAAGCGAGAATGGAGATGAACTTAGAGGAGCACGACTTGCAGCTACTCTAGAATCTAGGCGGAAGAGATAGAAGGCCTAAAGTTGCTAAGGTAACTTCAAGGTTGATCATCGAGGATTCGGGAGAGAAGTTTGCTGAGATGTCAATTCCGGCAGAAGGAAAGGAGGATGAGCTCACGGCAGAAGATGTGATAGTAACCAAAGTACCCCTCGGTCAAGCCACCACTGAAGGATTGAAGCAGGACACACAGACATTGATAGATGCTCTATTCCTTAGGCTTGACAGTGAAAAGGCGGAGAAAGAAGAACTTCAGAAGCAGGTATCTCAGTTGTGCGAGATCATAGCCAAGGTTGCTAAGCCTTCCATTCAGCCCATTTTAGAGCAGGTGAGTGATCATCTTATGCAGGAAATGGAGGATGCAAGTAATCAAGTAAAAACTATTGACAAATGAAAGGATTTGATTATTCGTCAAGCTTCTGTACAACTTGGAGAAGTGCCAGCCCACTAAAGGTTATGAATGATGCGGCAAATCAGTCGGCAAAGAATCGGTGTGACAAGCATAGTAGACATGAACACAGTTGCTGAGAGTAACCTGAGTACTTTGGGAGAGATCAACAAGCTGCCGGGAGATGTATTGGTTGCAGAGCAAATTGTACTCAGCGGATCAGTCGAGAAGGGGAAGCAGCTGGAGTTTGCAGTATCTTTCCGTTTGGAGATCTGCAGAGTTTTGCTGAAGAGGATGCGCAGCACTTGAGAGTAGGACATCATCCTTACCAGACAGTATTATTTCTTTCACTGAGGAGGACGTGGTCGGAGGTTACTTCATACGTGCGGATCGTTCCTAGCAGAGTGCCTAATTCCCTGGAAGGGTCTCTTCTGATGGTACAAAAGAGAATTGACAGAGCTACTAAGCCTTTCATGATGAAGTCCATTAGTAGACTGGTGGCACTGCAGGCGGATATTGCAAGGTTCGGGCCAAGCTTGGAAGATGTGGAAGCATGCATCAAGGTGTTGAATGAAAGATTCTGCTGCGATTCGGGACAGAGAGAAAGCAAAGTGGCTAAAGCTAAAGAGATGGGAAGATGTTGAATCACATGTTCGACAAGTATATCCGATATAAGAACAAAAAGAAGACATAAATGTTCTGAAATGACATGACTTCTTTCTATTCTTTCTTCCTCTATTTTCTATGTTCCGGATGAAATTGTAAAACTTTAAGTTATTGGTTTTGCAACCATTACTTAAAGTCATGTGTTAAGTGATATATGTGTCACTTAAGGAGAAGTTAGTGGAGGATGATTGTCAAATGTCATCTTTACTTGTTTGTGTTTTAGTTCGATTAGACTTCCTATTTGTATTTTCCCTCCTACATTCTATAAGTAGGAGAAGAACCTCCGAGTTAAAAAGATAGAATTTGTAAGCAACAATCTTGTGTTCTAGATTTTGTCTTTGAACCCCGAGAGCCACTTGGAGCAAAGGAATACAAAGGAGCAGGTTTCGGAGAACTGTGTCATGGTGTCTTGTGTTTCTTACTTTTAATGTTAGATCTCTTAATAAACTTTGTGTTATTTTAGATCTGCGGATCTAGAGCTGCCTTTGTTTTAGAATTTTCGTGTGTTTATATCTATTGGATTCTTCTATGTGCATGCAATCAGTTTGCCATCTACCTGATTGGGATGCACATCTTCCCCATTTCTTATGTGTTTATGTAATTACCTTCTTCTATAACTTTTCCCTTCTTTTTAAATTGCTTACTTACTTTGCAGAATCTGCATTGATTATGGTTCATGAAATGAGTAGTTAAAGTAAAACCCCATTTAGATATTAGCATACTTAAATTGACAAATCTGACACGGGAGCCTCGCCGGTTAAATGAGGGAGATTTATCTCATGACTGCCTCGGTTTTGTGCTATGTAGAAAATCTAGCCAACAAAGATCAAAAAACTCCAATAGCTAATGGATATCTATTAGATAGCCTATGGACAACAAATTAACGAGAATAATCTAATGTCGATTTAATCAACATACTAACCAAGAGAACAAAAAGAAATCCTCAACATATTGGGATTGAAGAAGGAAAGCACATGCTTCAATACTTAGGTTTCTCATCACACACCAAATAGAAACAAGACATTTGGTATCTTTATGATGGTTCAATTACAAGAAAAAAATGCATTGGACCCCGTAGGTGGCTCACATTTTAGGGTAGAATTCAACTTCTACAAGCTGTACCTATCTATATACTCACCTAACTCCTGCCATTGCCACAACACATCGAGGATAGATGGATCAAAATTCAAAAATCTTTCTATGGAAAGATATTGGTGTGATGCACAAGTACCCTCTAGTCTTGTGGGAAATTGTGTCAACCTAAATGGGAAGGTGGTCTCAACATACAAAGTCCCCAATTCTTCAATCATGCTTTTGCAATGAGAGCAACTTGGAGAACGTGGCACACTTGTTCAAAATGGACAAATCAGCTTTAACAAAAGTACTTGATCCTTATGAAAGGCATTTTATTGAACATTGGCACTCTTCAAAGATCTAGTCTTGCTAGACTCATAAAGATGGATGGAGATGCTTCACTTGTCAAATTAATTTGGCAAGTGGGCTATAATGCCCCTTTTTCCCACCTGGTGTCCCCAGATTTCATCCTGAAATCTGCGACTACCCTATTCAAAAAAATTTCATACTTTTAAAATAGTGGGTCATTTTGTGTTTTTATTGCCTGAATGTTCTTGTATTGCGTCAAGATATTCCCAAAGAACCATATTAGCCATTTTCGCCAAATACCCGGATGCCCAAAATTGTTATATCTACATGTCGTAAAGGGATTTATCTGCGGGAAATTTGTATTTAATTATTTTGAGCCCGTTTGAGACAATTTGCACTACGTTTTAACCCTGTTGTGATCGAACATATCATTATTCCTATATACGAGAAGGGTTTTAACTAGGAATAAGTTTTGGGCTTTATTTGTGACTTTTGACAATTTTTCGTGTTTTTGTGTTTTCCCGTTTTGTTTTCTGTGAAATTTCTCTAGATCAATTTCTTTGTCGGGTCAGCCCGATTCTTGGCCTGGAGTATTCGGAGATCACATACGCACATTGTGCCAGAAGGAAGTCGCCATCGGAGGTCTGGTTCTCTGGGAAAAGGCGAAGTCGTGCACTAAAAAGCCCCTGTGGGGTTGGACGCATTTTTGGAAAACAAATGATTTAAGTGGATCATGGGAAAAATAGAAGCAACAAAGGTGGAATTTTATTGCCTGCCTTGCAGGGTACTTTTTCCCATGATAGAAAAGTCACTTAAGTACAGTGGGAAAATTAGAGGCAACAGGCAGGCGGGAATTTATTTCCGCCTTGCAGGTAAAAATTCCCATGGTGAAATAAAAGAAAAGTGACTTAAGTGAAATCATGGGATTTTATTTGCTTGCCATGCGGGGTAAATAATCCCATTGTCAAAGTCAAATCACTTAAGTGGATCATGGGATTTCTGGGGCTGCCTTGCAGGGTAAAGAATCCCATTGTCATAAATTCTTAAAAATAGAATTCTATTATGCTAAAAAGTGCGACCCCTTTAGGGAGAACATGGCAGCCTTTAAGGTGATTAAATTAATTATTTCTTCTTCTAATTTTGGCGCCTAAACATGGAGAAAAGTCAACAAAGCAAAGGGGAGTAAAAGAGATGAAAATAGATTGATTAAATCAATTAAATCTAATTTATTTAAAGGCTGCCCCCTTCATGAAGAAAAGTGCGCCCCTTTTGGGAAGGATTTAATGCTTTTTGAAGTATTAAATGATTAAATAAATTCCTATTTTCAGTGGCTATGGTCAAAGCACACTGTGAAGCTTAAGTGAAGTGAAGAGTGGATGATTAAATTGAATTAATTTAATTTATTGGATGGCTGTCCTTAAACATGCTATTTTAGCACACCAGTTAAAGAGAAGAGCATGATTTTTAATTAATTAATTGCCAGGAATAGGAAGGGCAATTATTAATTATAGAATTATGAGGGTTATATAAGTATGGGCTGCCATAAGGATGAATTAATTAATTCACAGGTGAAGAAGTGCAGCCCAGAGGAAAAGTGCGCCCCATATTGAAGAGGATTTTGCTCAAAAGAAGGTGGATTCAAGGCTAAAAGCTTCCAAATTTGGCGCATGCATTGAAGGAGGTTGATTTGTGTTTGCATAAGTAATACACAAAGTGTTACAGTGCTCGGGTGAAGTTGAAAAAAATTCATGCTCACTTTGCGGGAAAATAAAACATCAATTTTTGGGGCAGCGTGAGACTTGAATAGTACAAATTTTTATTATTAAAATTTCTGTTCATGTTCGGTTGCCATCTTTGTCTCGAATTACTTGCGGGAATTCATTACAGGTGCTTTACAAAAGAAAAGGAGCTTTAATCAATGTCTAATATATTGCATATATCCTCCGAATCTGAAGAATTATCCAGATCTGCACCAATTTTGAAGAAATCCGGCCAAATAAGAAGAAAGAATTATTCAGACAAAGATAGACAAAGCCATGGCAAAGAAGGATGAAAAAGAAAGCACAACTTTTGAGTCATGCATCACTTTCAAATTTGCAGACATAGGAGACACGAGATCTAGGTCCGGAACCTCTTCCGAATTGATTGATAGATCGAGAATAAAAAGACTTCACTCATGCGTGCGGTTAAAAGTTCTAAAGTGGAATTATTCGAATGCAGCCTTTCCATACACAAAACCCGATTGCATGCAGGAGTTTGTTATGGAGTGCGTTAGATCTTACCATCCTTCATCCAAATCAATGCGAGACGTTATGGGAAAACAATAATTCGAGTTGGACGTAGAGTTCATCAATTATTGTTTAAAGATTCCGGTGCGAAAGGTGGTGACTTCCATTAGCATTCAGGATCGTTGGCAGCAGGTGGAATAAGCATAGAGTTGACTGCGTGAACATAATGAACAAGTAGATACATGAAGAAGTCCATATCTCCTTCTAAGTTCCCAAGAACTCTTCCATGTCCAATTTGGTGTAGGAGGTTGATGATATTGTCAAATTATTATGCAGGATAAATGGCGAGGCGAATGCTCACACTTTCCGTACATGGATGTATGCTTTCATTAGGACCATTGAAGTCAACAAGGTTGATTCCATAATCAATTGGTCGGAAATCATTAGCGACAACATTGGTGAGCAACTCGAACGTGAAGCGTACTTTCAGCTTCAAAATGACTTCCTACTTGGTGTATCTTTGCAGACCTTCACAAGGCGTCTTCTCCATCTTTGGATGGATGTGACTTTTAAGGAGAACCATGTTCGCCCTGAGATATCCGAATGATAGATTGATCACCATGGAGCTAAGCGAGACAACTTGTGGAGTTACACGATCTTGATCGAAAGCGGCACAAGTCTACGGGCTTCTTCTCGATCACTGTAGGACATTATAGCTGCTGCAGAGCATTCATAGAGCTCGAGGGATGGAGACGCGAGATGTTGTCGAGTATGAGCAAGAGTTCTTCCTGAAACGGCTGAACTTTGATCCATTTGGAGTAGCTAGGAAGATGATCTCCCAGGAGTACGCACATGTGCCTTCATTAGAGGATTTCTGGATGAAGTGCAAAAGTGAGTACGAGGTTAGAAAGAGGGATTTCAAAGAATTTTGGTATCATGGGAGGAGATAGAGCCGCACTTTAGGATAACGTAGGGGCTGCCATAGAATGAAGAAAGGTCCGGCGTTGTTTCTGTGAATACTTCAAACTAGTTGTTGACGAAAGAATATTGCCTTGATGAATCAAGTCATGGGCAACTTTGGCGCAGGATATTCCCTCAAGAGGAAGCACAGAGGAGAAAGTAGCAGAAGGTCCGAGAAGTTGAAAGTACACATAAGATTCTTGTATTGTGTCATGATATTCAAGCCTAAAGAGCCATTTTAGCCTTTTAGCCAAAGAACACTTCCATGATGCCGGCAAATTCATTTATCCTATATTAAGATCGTTAAGAGACATTCAAGCCGTAGATGGGAAATTTGTATTTAATTATTTTGAGCCGTAGCCCGTTTGAGGCTATTTTGTCTTATTTTTAATCTGCAACTACCCTATCCGAAAAAATTTCGTACTTTTATGATGGGTCGTTTTTATTGTCAAACATGTCAGGATATTCCTAAAGAGCCATTATTCCTATGTATTCTATCGTTTGGATTTGTCTGCGGGAAATTTGTATTTAATTATTTTGAGCCCGTTTGAGGCTATTTGTGCTTTGAAGGGTTTTAACTTTTATAAATAAGTTTTGGGCTTTATTTGTGACTTTTGGCAATTTTTCGTGTTTTTGTGTTGTCTGTTTCGTTTTCTGTGAAATTTCTCTAGAACAATTCCTTTTCCGGGTAAGCCCGATTCTTGGCACAGTATTTGGAGAACATATACGCACATTATGCCGGAGGAAGTCACCATCGGAGGTGCGGATCACTTTGGGAAAAAGCAAAGTCGTGCGAGAAAAGCCCCTGCGGGGTTGGGCGCATTTTTGGAAAACAAAGGATTTAAGTTGCTGATATGGGAAAAATAGAAAGCGAGGCAAGGTGGGAATTTTGTACCTGCCTAGCAGGGTACTTTTTCCGTGATATAAAATTCACTTAAGCTACAGTGGGAAAGTTAGAGGCGCGAGCGAGGCGGAAATTTATTTGCTGCCTTGCACGGAGGTAAAAATCCCATGATGAAATAAAAGAAAAGTGACTTAAGTGAAATCATGGGATTTTATTGCCTGCCTTGCAGGGTAAATAATCCCATTGTCAAAGTCAAATCACTTAAGTGGATCATGGGATTTCGGGGCTGCCTTGCAGGGTAAAGAATCCCATTGTGAAAAATTCTTAAAAATAGAATTCTATTATGCAAAAAAGTGCGCCCCCTTTGGTGAGAAGATGGCAGCCTTTAAGTGGATTTAATTAATTATTTCTCCTTCTAAAATAGGCGCCCAAGCATGGAAGAAAGTCAACAAAGCAAAGGGGAATAAAAGAAATAGAATTAAATGATTAAATTGATTAAATTTAATTTATTTAAAGGCTGCCCCCTTCATGTCAAAAAGTGCGCCCCATTTAGGATAGATTTAATGATTTTTGAAGCATTAAATCATTAAATTAAATTCTATTTTCAGTGGCTATGGTCAAAGCACACTGTGAAGCTTAAGTGAAGTGAAGTGTGAATGATTAAATTGGATTAATTTAATTTATTGGATGGTTGTCCTTAAACATGCTATTTTTAAAGAGAGAAGCATGATTTTTAATTAATTAATTGCCAGGAATAGGAAGGGCAATTATTAATTATAGAATTGTGAGGGTTATATAAGCATGGGCTGCCATAAGGGTGAATTATTTAATTCACAGGTAAAGAATTGCAGCCAAGAGGAAAAGTGCGCCCCATTTGAAGAAGGATTTTGCTCAGACAAAGGTGAAAACAAGGCTAAAAGCTTCCAAATTTGGCGCATGCTTTGAAGGAGGTTGATCTTTGTCTGCATAATTGTTTGCATAGGTGTTACAGGTGCTCAGGTGTTGTTGAAAGGATTCATGCTCTCTTTATGTGCAAATTAAACATCAATTTTTGGGGCAGCAGGCTTGAAAAGTGCAGATTTTTACAATTAAAATTCACTATTCATGCTCGGTGGCCATTTTTGTCTGAATTAATTGCAAGAATTCATTACAGGTGCTTTACAAAAGAAAATGAGCTTTAATCAATGTCCAATACATTGCATATATCCTCGAATCTGAAGAAATATCTAGATCTACACCAGTTTTGAAGAAATCCGGCCAAATAAGAAGAAAAAGAATTATTCAGACAAAGATAGACAAAGCCATGGCGAAGAGAGATGAAAAAGAAAGCACGATGGAGTCATGCATCACTTCCAAACTTGCAGACATAGGAGACACAGATCTAGGTCGGAACCTCTTTCCGAATTGATTGATAGATCTAGAGCGGGAAAGACTTCACTCATGCGTGCGGTTAAAAGCAGTGGAATTATCGAGCTGCAGCCTTTCCATGCACAGCCCAGTTGAGAGTTTGTTATGGAGTGCGCTAGATCTTACCATCCTTCATCCAGATCAGTGCGAGATGCTACGGGGAAAACAATAATTCGGTTGGACGCAGAGTTCATCAATTATTGTTTGAAGATTCGGTGCGAAAGGTGGTGACTTCCATTAGTCTTCAGGATGCCGGCAACAGTGGGAGAAGCATAGAGCTGATTGCGTGAGCATAATGAATAGCCGATACATGAAGAAGCCTAGATCTCCTTCAAAGTTCCCGAGAACTCTTCCGCGGTCCAATTTGGTGCAGGAGGTAGATGATGTTGTCAAATTGTTATGCAGGATTAATGGCGAGGCGAATGCTTACACTTTCCGTACATGGATGTATGCTTTCATCAGGACCATTGAAGTCAACAAGGTTGATTCCATAATCAATTGGTCGGAAATTATTAGCAACAACATTGGTGAGCAACTCCGAAACGTGAAGCGTACTTTCAGCTTCAAAATGACTTCCTACTTGGTGTATGTTGCAGCTTCACAAGGCGTCTTTTCCAAGTTGGATAGATGTGGTGTTCTTTCTAAGGACCCCATTTTCGAGTGCTACCCACAACTTACTGTACCTGCGTGCGAGAAAGATTTCAAAGTGGTCAATGATGAATTCTTCTACGATTTCATTTGCAGGCTAGACAAAGACTTGAAGGCCAACAGGGTAAGCAAGGAAGCGTGGGAAGCTGTGTCCAAGATTGGCAGTCTATTCATTCAGTTTGCAGATTTCACATACCTCAGGGTTACGGGCTTTTTTGGAGAACCGTTAAAGATGCCGGATATCGAATGATAGATTGATCACCATGGAGCTGAGCAGGCAACTTGTGGAGATACACGACCTTCATCAAAAGCGGCACAAGTCTACGGGCTTCTTCCCGATCACTGTGGGACATTATAGCTGCCATAGCATTCATAGAGCTCGAGGATGGAGCGCTAGATGTTATCCGAGTATGAGCAAGAGTTCTTCCCTGCACGGCTGAACTTCGATCCATTTGGAGTAGCAGGAAGACGATCTCCCAGGAGTACGCACATGTGCCTTCATTAGAAGATTTCTGGATGAAGTGCAAAAGTGAGTACGAGGTTAGAAAAAGAGATTTCAGCAGGCTATCAGCAAAGCAAGTGTTCGACTTTGGACTAGCGCGGATACCTGCGGATCTTAAAGATGATGGGAATGTGGTACTTGACACTTACCATCAAATGGGAGGAGATAAAGCCGTACTTCAGGATAACGTAGGAGGCTGCCATACAATTGAAGAAAGATCTGGAGTTGTTTTGGTGAATACTTCAAAAGTGCCCATTCTTGTGAAGGGATATTGCCTTGATGAAGCATTGATGAATCAAGTCACGGGCAACTTCGGCGTAGGAGATTCCCTCAAGCGGAAGCACGAAGGAGAAAGCAGCAGAAGGTCGAGAAGTTGAAAGTACACAGAAGATCTCAATCAAAGGAGAAGATCACTTCTACGACCATGGCTTTAGCTCGGCTTCTCCAGCACCCAGTACTTCACCAACTATTGCACCGCAGCAGGATACTTCCATGCCTCTACTGAATCCGGTGACATTCATCTTCTCTCCTCAGCCACTCCGTTTCACTGTTCAGAGGAGAGATGTTAAAAGCTGCTGAGATGGCGGAGTTCGAAAGAGCTTTGTCCTTGGATGATTTCAGAGGATGGCAGCCATAACACTGTGGCACTTTCTGATGGAGAGGAGGCAGAGCGGGAGATGGTAGTGCACTCAGCGACTTCTCATTCTCGAGAAGTAACTTCTCGGAATGGTTGGCTTCATAGTTGGTTCCAGAAGCGAGAATGGAGATGAACTTAGAGGAGCACGACTTGCAGCTACTCCAGAATCTGGGCGGAAGAGACAGAAGGCCTAAAGTTGCTAAGGTAACTTCAAGGTTGATCATCGAGGATTCGGGAGAGAAGTTTGCTGAGATGTCAATTCCGGCAGAAGGAAAGAAGGAGGATGAGCTCACGGCAGAAGATGTGACAGTAACCAAAGTACCCCTCGGTCAAGCCACCACTGAAGGATTGAAGCAGGACACGCAGACATTGATAGATGCTCTATTCCTTAGGCTTGACAGTGAAAAGGCGGAGAAAGAAGAACCTCAGAAGCAAGTATCTCAGTTGTGCGAGATCATAGCCAAGGTTGTTAAGCCTTCCATTCAGCCCATTTTCAGAGCAGGTGAGTGATCATCTTATGCAGGAAATGGAGGATGCAAGCAATCAAGTAAAAGCTATTGACGAATGGAAGGATTTGATTATTCGTCAAGCTTTTGTACAACTTGGAGAAGTGCCAACCCGCCTAAAGGTTATGAATGATGCGGCAAATCAGCTGCAGCAACTGGTGACGAGCATAGTGGACATGAACACAGTTGCTGAGAGTAACCTGAGTATTTTGGCCGAGATCAACAAGCTGTCGGGAGATGTATTGGTTGCAGAGCAAATTGTACCGGATGGATCAGTTGAGAAGGGGAAGCAGCTAGAGTTTGCAGTATCTTTCCGTTTGGAGATCTGCAGAGTTTTGCTGAAGAGGATGCAGGCACTTGAGAGTAGGACATCATCCTTACCAGACAGTATCATTTCTTTCACTGAGGAGGACGTGGTCGGAGGTGTTACTTCATACGTGCGGATCGTTCCTAGCAAGGTGCCTAATTCCCTGGAAGGGTCTCTTCTGATGGTACAAAAGAGAATTGATAAAGCTACTAAGCCTTTCACGATGAATTCTATTAGTAGACTGGTGGCGTTGCAGGCGGATATTGCGAGGTTTGGGCCGAGCTTGGAAGATGTGGAAGCGTGCATCAAAGTGTTGAATGAAGGATTGTTGCAGTTTAGGACAGAGAAGGAAGCAGTGGCTAAAACAGATGGGAAGATGTTGAATCACATGTTCGACAAGTATATCCGATATCAGAACAAAAGAAGACATAAATGTTATAGTTGGCATGACTTCTTCTATTCTTTCTTCTTCTATTTTCTATGTTCCCGGATGAAATTGTAAAACTTTAAGTTATTGGTTTTGCAACCATTACTTAAAGTCATGTGGAACAATTCTATTAGTTAAGTGATACATGTGTCACTTAAGGAGAAGTTAGTTGAGGATGATTGCCAAATGTCATCTTTACTTGTTTATGTTTCAGTTCAGTTAGATTTCCCATTTGTACTTTCCCTCCTACATTCTATAAGTAGGAGAAGAACCTCGGGTTAATGATCAGAATTTGTAAGCAGCAATCTTGTGTTCTAGACTTTGTGCTGAACCCCTGAGAGCCACTTGGAGCAAAGGAATACAAAGGAGCAGGTTTCCGGAGAACTTTGTGTCACGGTGTACTGTGTTTCTTGCTTTTAATCTTAGATCTCTTAATAAACTTTGTGTTATTTTAGATCTGGATCTAGAGCTGCCTTTGTTTTAGAATTCTATGTTTATATCTATTGGATTCTTCTATGTGCATGCAATCAGCTCTGCCATCTACTGATTGGGATGCACATCTTCCCCATTTCTTCTATGTGTTTATGTAATTACCTTCTTCTATAACTTTTCCTTTCTTTAAACAATTGCTTACTTACTTGCTGCAGAACTATTCAGTTATGGTTCATGAACTGAGTAGTTAAAGTAAAACCCCATTTAGATATTAGCATACTTAAATTGACAAATCTGACACGGGAGCCTCACCGGTTAAATGAGGGAGATTTATCTCATGACTGCCTAGGTTTTGTGCTATGCGAGAAATGGTTCTAGAAGCTTTAGAGTGGAGATGAACTTGGAAGAGCATGACTTGCGGCAGCTAACTCTGGAGCCTAGGCGGAAAAGCATCGAAGACCTAAAGTTGCTAAGGTAACTTCAAGGTTGATCATCGAGGAGTCGGGGTAGAAGTTTCTTTGAGATGTCAGTATCGGCGGAAGGAAGGAGGATGAGCTCATGGTAGAAGATGTAACAGTAACCAAAGTACCCCTCGGTCAAGCCACCATAGAAGGATTGAAGCAAGATACGAAACATTGATAGATGCTTTATTCCTTAGGCTTGACAGAGAAAAGGCGAGAGAAAGACGAGTTTCAAAAGCAAGTATCTCAATTGTGCGAGATCATAGCCAAGGTTGGTAAACCTTCCACTTAGCCCATTTCAGAAAGCGGTGAGTGATCATCTTATGCAGGAGATGGAGGATGCAAGTGACCAGGTGAAAGCTATTGACGAATGGAAGAACTTGATTATTCGTCAAGCTTTTATACATCTTGGAGAGGTGCCAGCCCGCCTGAAGGTTATGAATGATGCAACAAATCATCTGAAGCAACTGGTGACGAGCATAGTAGACATGAACACAGTTGTTGAGAGTAACCTAAGTACTTTGGCCGAGATCAACAAGCTGCCGGGAGATGTATTGGTTGCAGAGCAAATTGTACCGGATGGATCAGTTGAGAAGGGGAAGCAACTAGAGTTTGCAGTATCTTTCCGTTTGGAGATCTGCAGAGTTTTGCTAAAGAGAATGCAGGCACTTGAGAGTAGGACATCATCCTTACCAGATAAAGTATCATTTCTTTCACTGAGGAGGACGTGGTCGGAGGTGTTACTTCATACGTGCGGATCGTTCCTAGCAAGGTGCCTAATTCCCTGGAAGGGTCTCTTGATGGTACAAAAGAGAATTGATAAAGCTATTAAGCCTTTCACGATGAATTCTATTAGTAGACGGTGGCGTGTGTAGGTGGATATTCGAGGTTTGGCCCAAGCTTGGAAGATGTGGAAGCATGCATCAAGGTGTTGAATGAAGGATTGCTGCAGTTCAGGACAGAGAAGGAAGCAGTGGCTAAAACAGATGGGAAGATGTTGAATCACATGTTCGACAAGTATATCCAATATCAGAACAAAAAGAAGACATAAATGTTACAGCTGGCTTGACTTCTTTTATTCTTTCTTCTTCTATTTTCCACGTTCCCGGATGAAATTGTAAGACTTCAAAGTTATTGGTTTTGAAACCATTACTTAAAGTCATGTGGAACAATTCTATTAGTTAAGTGATACATGTGTCACTTAAGGAGAAGTTAGTGGAGGATGATTACCAAATGTCATCTTTACTTGTTGTTTGTGTTTCAGTTTAGTTAGATTTCCCATTTTTACTTTCCCTTATACATTCTATAAGTAGAAGAAGAACCTCTGGGTTAATGAGGAGAATTTGTAAGCAACAACCTTGTGTTCTAGACTTTGTGCTGAAACTCTTAAGAGCTACTATTAACAAAAGGAATATACGTGAGATGCAATCAACTCTGCTATCTATTACTTGGGATGCACATCTTCTTCATTTCTTCTCTGTGTTTATATAATTCCCTTCTTGTATAAATATTTCCCATCTTAAACAATTGCTTACTTGCTGCAGAATTGTTCAGTTATGGTTCATGAACTGAGTAGTTAAAGTAAAACCCCATTTAGATATTAGCATACTTTAATTGACAAATCTGACATGGGAGCCTCACCGGTAAATGAGGGAGATTTATCTCATGACTGCCTAGGTTTTGTGCTATGCAGAAAATCTAGCCAACACCACCTAAGAGCTGGAAATTGGTCTTCTTGCCATTCCTTCTCCATGGCAAAGAAGAAAAATTGAAGGAGAAGATCATGAGTACTTTATAATATATTTTATCTAATATTATAATGTTTTCTTTAGTGTTCTTTTGTTCTATACTGGTCGGCCTTGTCTAAATAAGCTTTGGCACCAAAAAGGAAGATATAAAAGGAGTTTAGAGGATCATTAGCCACTAGTCTTGGCGCATTTTATTATACCCCGACAAAGAGAGCTAGTTGCTCCTTAGTCATCCACTTGAGGATGAAAACCCTCTTGTGAGGCCTCATCGAAGGACGAAAACCCTTCATGTGGCTTTGGTGAAGGACGAAAAACCCTTCATCGGCATTTGGCATTGAAGAGAAGAGCTTATTGGAGGATTCACTTGACATTTCCAGCTGTTATTGTATTTATTTTGGGTGGTGCGACCTACCTAGGGTAGGGTTTGAGATCATTGAAGGAGAATTTGATAATTCTGAGTTTGTAATCTAATTTGCACTATTTTTGAAGGCCGGAATCTTGAGTTGCTTGAATTTAGAGGGTCTCTAGACCCATATTTCATAATTAATTTGTGGCTGCAATTTCAGTGAATATTTCATTTCCAGCAGTGTGTTCTTTTCCTTTGCTTGGTCGATTTTGCTTCTAAAATTCAGAAAATCATATTAAAAATAGTGGCAAATTGATTGGTGGTGTTTGTGGTGGTTTTTTGGCATTTTTCGAGTTATTATAAGTCGGTTTTATATTTCAGTTTGCTGCAGTTTTCATTTTCAGACCTGCATATAGAATATATGATAAAACCCTTAAAAGGGTTATTACATGGGCAAATGAAAAAGTATTTGGTTTTGGGATGTAGTTGGAATGGGCATGGAGCACAAAATAAAGACAGCCTTTGGAAAATACAAAGTACATTCAAGCATAAGGACATGTATACCCTTAAGACTGTACACAAGACACGAAGGAAGTCTTGTTGACTAGTCCTTCCAAAAAATCCAAGAAATTGGGACTGGCCGGAAGGACCAATAAGAAAAAAATGAGAAAGGAATTGAAAGCAAGACCTATTCGTATGAGTCAACATGAAAGAGGTTGTGTCGAAGACCGATTGCAAAGATGTGCAAAAAGTAGGGCTGTCGAGGGGCTGGGAGAAAAACATGAGATCCTCCAAGTTTGGACTGCCTTCCTAGCAAAATTATTTGGAGCTATGATCAATCCCTGAGAGAACTCTTGAAAGATTTATAATTCTTCCGTAAAATAGGGATACAAGTAAACACTAGCAAGACTAAAGTCTTGATTTTTTCTTCTCGTAGAAAGAAAAAAAAACTTCCTCTTTAAGGAGAATCCACTGGAAACCATTACAGAATATAAATATCTTGGCCTTGACTTCCACAACAAGTTCAGCTGAGAACCATGTAATTCAAGAGAATTCAAGGGGTTGGAAAGTGCTTTATGCCTTGTAGAACAGGTGTAGAAACGGTGAGCTATGGAATTGGAAAACCACAAGCACCTTGTTCAGGTTAATCATTTCATCAGTGATAATTTATGGATGTGAGATTCGGGACAGCAACACATCAAACATAATATGGAGACATATAGAGAGAATTTAGAAGCATCTAATCACGAGCAACCTCAAAATCACGAGCAACTTAAGAGCCAAGTTATGAAGTTTCGTAAATTTTGGAAGTGATTTTCTATTTTTCCAGGCTCATTGAAGTTGTTAAGGGTTTCCAAAATTAATTATTTCTAAGCTCAATTTTGATTTCTAACAGCTGATTGTGTTTGCTGAGGGTTTTAATATTTTTTGGCATAAGAATTGAAGTGTTTTGGCAAGGTTTGACCCACCTTTGAGGGGTTTGACTTCCCCAACTGGTTCGCTGCCCTAGTGGGAAATAAATTGCAGGTTTTGAGGGTTTCAACAGTCACTTCCAACCACCCTCTAATCTGATTACAAGTTTGATTTCTCAGCTCCTTGGTCATTTCCTGAGTCCCCCTAAAAAGGGACATTACAGTGGTATTAGAGCATCATCCTCTCTTGTGAAGCATGGAAGACAAGTTAGAAAGGTTCGAGAAGATGCAAGAGGAATTAGTAAGGTCAATGGAAACCCTTCCCTAGCCGTGGAGAAACTTGTTGGAGCTAGGGCAATCAAAGAAGAAGCCACTCCAAAGTCTTCCAAGGCTCCAGATTTGATGGTTCGCTATAGAGCTCTTCTTGAGAAGGTCCAGATACCCTCCAATTTATAGTTTTCGTAGAATTGGAAACAAAGATAGTTGGAATTGGCACAAGTTCAAAAACCCAAGCAACAATGTAATGTCCCCTTCTAGGACAAGTTAGAAATTAATACAAATCTGATCATACACAGCTGAAAACAATTAATATTCAAACCCTGACTGCTGCAATTTTCAAAAATTAATTCCCGCTTAACCGTCCAAGCAAAAATCTTCAAACTTTGGATTTTGGGTCACAAAAATATGAAGAACAATATCCCAAAACCAGATTTTGCACAACCAACATGAAACCCTAATTTTGACCTAAAAAGTAGGTCGCCCAGCACTTTTAGGGCACCAAATCTCCTCCAAAAATTATGAAATCAATTTCTCCTTATTCCTCCTAATTTCTATAATCAAATCCACTATTAAACTGACCCCCAAACAGCAGATCTGAAATAAATATTAATTTATAGCAACCAACAGGCTTACAGACAACTGAAATCTTCTAAAATTGATATCTCACTCAAAACTCAATATTTTTTCACCAAATAAATTGCAGATTGTTCTATAAATTAAGGGCTTTCCAAAGAGCTATCAATCTGAATTTTCTGAGCATTAAAACCTAGCCAAAATAGTCCTAGAAAACTGATTTCAAGTCGCTAGGGTTAGATAAAATTATATAAAATAATTCCAGCTCTTTCCTAGCCCCCAAATACACCAAAATATTAGCCCCTTGCTCTGAAATAATCAATAACACATGGCAGATTGCAGATCTATCATTTATGGCATCAAAACATAGTCAAATCATCACCAACCCAAGTCGTTATGGTAAGAATATTTGCAATAATAATAGAATAATTTAAAGGAGTAATATCAAATGATTTTCACACTCTAAACTTGGCGCCAAAACTGAAATAACTCCAGCAATAATGGCAAATCTGAAATTGATCAAAACCAGCTCACTAACTTCCCACGCAAGAGAGAGAGAAAGCATTAATGGGCATGCATCCCAACTCCAAGCATGGAGCATAAAATAAATATCATCATAACATGAGTCTAACAATGATCCTAGCACTCCTTTTATAAGCAAGGAGACACAAAATTTGAAATCCCTAGGAGAGGGAAATTATTAAATGAAAGAAGTTTATTTCCCTAGGTTTGGCGTCCCTTTTTAAAAAGGGTGATTTTAATATTTAAAAGCCACCTAAATATTATTTAATTAATTCTTTTTTTTTTAATTTGTATTTTGGGAATTTAATTAAATAATTACTTGCTCCATAAATATTGCTTTATAATGTCAAATGATTAAAATCACTCTCGTGCAATATTATAAAATTATTTAATATAATTTTCTCTTTAACATCCCTAAAGCCCATGGGGAATGATAGGCTAAGGGTCTTCAAAAATGGGGACATTACAAACAAGGAAGAGGTCAACACTCCATAGGGCACCCACAGTGAATTCCACTCAGCCCAAGACTTTCTCCCTTGAGCTTCCTTGTGACCATAAGGACACCACACTCAAGGGTTTGGACACTACATATGAAGAAGGGTTTGAAGGTAGAGGTTTCTTAAGTTCCCATGACAAAATTTTGAGCCCTAATGGTCACACACATGATGGAGAAAAATCAGGTCTGCATTTAGAAGGAGAGGAAAAATCTAAATTTCAGTTTGGTAAGAGGGATTGGGTAGATAACACCAAATTACAAACTGAAATTGAGCACTTTCAGCCTGCTGAGATGTCCTTAGCAGCAATCAAAGAAGGAGATGGAGTCATTGAGGAAGAAGATTCGGTGGTCAAGAGATCTAAGGCCATGGCGCTAACACCCATTATTGTTATTCGAAAAGTCAACATTATGAGGTAATTAATGATCCTTGTTTGGTTAAAACTGATGTTATTTTAGCATGTGATGAGTTCAGGGTTGAAAGGATGCATGATGAGCAAGAGGGTGAAGAGAAAGGGATGGCTGGAACCCCTTGCCCAAATAGACATGATGACAGTAAGCTTGTTGGACTGTTCCGAACAACAGTCACTAAGGAGAAAATTGATGGTGGTATCAACAAAGAACAATCCCAATTTTGTCATCATCCTAAGAAAGATTTACAAAGGACCTATGAGGATGACATTGTAATATCCCCATCTAGGACAAGTTAGGAATTAACACAAATTTGATCACACAAATGAAAACAATTAATATTCAAACCCTGAACTGCTGCAATTTTCAAAAATTAATTCCCGCTTAACCGTCAAGCAAAAATCTTCAAACTTTGGATCTTGGGCCACAAAAATATGAAGAACAATGTCCCAAAACCAGTTTTTGCACAGCCAACATGAAACCCTAATTTTGCCCTAAAAATTAGGTCGCCCAACACATTTAGGGCATCCAAATAACTCCAAAAATTATAAAACCACTTTCTCCTTATTTCTCCTAATTTCTACACTCCAATCCACTATTAAACTGACCCCAAAACAACAGATCTGAAATAAATACTAATTTATAACAACCAGAAAGCTTGCTAACAGCTGAAATTTGGAAACTTCATAACTTGCTCAAAACTCAATATTTCTCCCTCAAATAAATTGCAGAATTCTCTATAAATTAAGAGCTTTCTAAAGAGCTATCAATCTGAATTTTTCACTGTAACCCACTCAAAACTGAACCATAAATCTGCAAACCAGTTGCTTAGGGTTAGGAAAAATAGATAATTAAATTCCAGCCTTTTCCCTTGCTTCCAAACCACCCAAACAACACTCTAAGGATCTGAAATTTGCAGCAGCATGTAGAAACACCAAAACACCTTGCAAAATGTGATATTAAATGCCTCAACCCAATCGATTCCTTCAAGGTAAATTCCAGCAATGTTAAGAGCCCAAAAACCATCCAATCATGTGCAATATACTTGGAAAATTAAGCAATAACAGACCAGATTTGAATCCCCTTTCAAAGTGCACCCAAACATACCCCAAAATCCTCTAATGCAAGTCGCTTTGCCCTATAATAATTCAATATGCAGCAGCAATTAATAAGCACCAAGAAACCCTTCAACACTCTCAAATAACATGCAATTACACTTCCAAATAAATGCGCCAAACATCTAAACAAGTCGCCAAAGCTAGCAAGTATGAATCATGCATTAAAGATACCTCAACACAATAGAACACAATGATTAGAACAAGAGAGAATACTTCAATTGATCAAAACCAGCTCACTAACTTCCCACGCAAGAGAGAGCATTAATGGGCATGCATCCCAACTCCAAGCATGGAGTATCAAATAAATCTCATCATAACATAAGTCTAACAATGATCCTAGCACTCCTTTTATAAGCAAGGAGGCACAAAATTTGAAATCCCTAGGAGAGGGAAATTATTAAATAAAAACAATTTATTTTCCCTAGGTGTGGCATCCCCTTTTAAAAGGGTGATTTTAATATTTAAAAGCCACCTAAATATTATTTAATTAATTCCCCTTTTTAATTTGCATTTTGGGAATTTAATTAAATAATTAAATACATTACTTGCTCCATAAATATTAAATAATTAAATAAATATTGCTTTATAATGTCAAATGATTAAAATCACTCTCCAGGCAATATTATCTAATTATTTAATATAATTTTCCCCTTGCAACATCCCTAAAGCCCATGGGGAATGATAGGCTAAGGGTCTTCAAAAATGGGGACATTACGGACATTATGGAAGATTGTTTCCATGAAAGAAGGGTATCTCGATTTAGCTAATATGTCATTTCAGATTTGTTGTCACCATGGACCGCTGGTTAGGAAGAGTAATCATATTTCATGTGTGTTGTGTCCTCCTATGTCATTGCTGATTGGATATCATCATGCACATCATACTTCATGGGATGATGAGGTAAGGAGTACTTCTTGTAGTAAAGAGCATATTAATATTTAGGCTCAATTTCAAGGTTGTTTCTGCATGTGCAATATAGGTGCTATGTTGATCTCTCCAAAAAGAGGAATATCTAATTTCAAAATCAATATGGAGGGAAATTCTATCATGATGTGTTTGGGGCATCAAAGGCATGATGGTGGTTCTGATTTTCCGTTTCATATGTGGTTAACCCATGGTTCCATGAATATGGAAGAGCTAGAAAGAATATGGTGGAAGGGCAACACTCTTACTATAATGTGTGGCACACATACTTATCACCCATCCCAGGTGAAGGGTCTTCTTCATGACCAAAGGGTCACCATGCTTGTAGAGAGTGGCGATACACATCAATTTATTGAAGAAGAATTGGCAAGAAGGATGGGGCCAAGTAAGGTTGGTTTCAAAGGCTACACGGTCACCATAGCCTATGGAACATCTCTCCTTTGCACAAGAAAGATACCCCAGCTCACTATTTCCATGGAAAGGTATGAACTTTGTATTGACTTCTTTGTTTTAAGTTCAGTTGAGGCACATATTGTTCTTGGGGGTCAATGGCTCCAAACTTTAGGGAATCCACCCTCAAAATTCACAAGAGGGGGTTGAAATTCCACCTACAGAATGAAGAGGTCAAATTCAAGGAATCAAGAATGGGAAAGGTAGGCATGTTGAGCAAGGAAAGACTGATTTTATTTCCTTACCAACAGTTTGGAAAGGATTGATCATAGCTAAGTGTGCAAGGAAGAATTTGGCAAACAACATCATGAGGAGGTATAAAATGGAAATTAAAATATGCAGGGTTGTTATGGGAGTTTTCTCAGTTAATATATGTTTACTCACAATCAATAGAAGGCTGTCACTCAAGAAGAACTTCCAAAAAGGAAGCAGCTACAACATTTATGTGTCTATTGCATACTACTCTTTCAGCCTTCCACTCATGTTTGCAACAGCTGAAGGTGAAATTCCAATGGTTGGGATGGTAGACACTCAGCCCAACTTTCCTAAAGAGGTCTGCCCAGCTCTCCTAAAATTAATTCCAGTCACTAATACTGCCCAATTACAAGGGAACATGCATAGCTACAGCAGTTGGAAAGGTAGCAAAATGATGATGCTAAAGATTGACCACTTGGAAGAGGAAGAAACCCAGTTTTGAAGGGATACTCAGCCCCTAAGCAGTCATCACCAGCCCATTTCAATCTGATTGGAGGGAAGAAAATACAAATTCATAATCATGGAGAGGTATATCAGCTGAGCACAAGAAAAGAAGACAAAAGAGAGCCATTCCATTCACCAATGTGGCATGAAAGGAGAGTAATAAGTATTGTGGTTTCCCTTAATAAGTTTGTTTCATGTGTAGGTTCAGGTTGGAAGGGAAGGGTACAGCTGAGATCTTTTTTCCATCTAATGGAGAGGCTAATTGAGTTCATTGCACTGTTAGGAGGCCCTACATGGAGCTGGTCACCTTCCCAAACCAAGGAAGGTCAGTTCTATCATTATCGGATAAATTCTAAAGAGCTGGTCCAGTCACAAACAAACATACACAACTGCGAATGGACTCAAATTTGGAAAATATCGAGGAAAGCAAGAGCCCAATGGAACTCCACTTTCGTTTCCCACAGTCACGGCTATACTTCAGCCACTTCTATGCTTGTGGATATGAGATATTTTGGCATGAGTAGAGCTCATGGAGAGGACACTACGCAAGAAGGAACAGGAAATAAGGAGCAATTGAGATTTATTTGGGATCCGGGTACTTGCAATTGCTTGGGGACAAGCAATCTTGGGAAGGGGGACTATCATGTCCCTTTTGAAGGCTGATCTTTCTTGAAGACCTTAACCCATTCTTCTCCCGTGGGTCTAAGGAAGGAAGCAAGGGGAAGACTTTGATGATATTTTGTTGTTATTTTGGTAGTTGTTTTTATTTTTACCATGTATTGCTATTGGGAAGCCTAGCGCTCCAATAGAGAATTTAATTAATTAGAAAATAAAGTATTTGAGCATGTAGGCTCCAAATACAAATTAGATTATTAAAAATTACTTTTTAAAGTCGGCCATCATTTGAATTGTAGCACCCCTTATTGTTATAAAAGGAGGTTGCTTGGCCAATTGAGAATCATGTTTTTGGTGAATTTTTATATCTTGGTAAAGGTTTGCTTGTGAAGCACCTTTCCTATCTCTCTCAAGGACGAAAACCCTTGATTGAGGACTCTCTCAAGGATGAAACCCCTTGATTGAGGGCTTGTGGAGGACGAAAACCCTCTCACAAGGATTTATGTATGCAAGCTGGTTTGGAGAGTAATAAATTATCATTCTCTTGCATGATTTATCTCTTTTGGGTCAATAATCTATCCATTTGAAGTGGGGCGACCCACCTGGGAGAACTATTTGGTATGTGCTGATGATAATTTGATCAATCTGAATTTATTATCTTATTCTCCATAATTTTAAGAGCCAAGTTCTGAAGTTTCGTAAATTTTGGAAGTGGTTTCAATTTTTAAATTTTGAAGTCCGCTATTGGTTTCCAAAATTAATTATTTCCAAGCTCAATTCAAGCTGATTGTTGTTGATGGTTTTTAATATTTTTGGCATAAATTGAAGTGTTTTGAAGGTTTGACCCACCTTTCAGGGGTTTGATTCCCCAAAGTCGTTGCCCTATCGGGAAAAAATTAATGTTTTTATTTTGGTACAAGCCACCCTCTAATCTGATTACAATTTCTTCTGTCATTTTTAAAAGGGACATTAACATGTGTGACTGATTGTGTTTGTTGGCACGCATTCTCTCCTTTGTTGTTTTGTTGCATGCTCTTAATGGTTCATTTTGCATGGTCATAATGTCCCTCTTTTCGAATTGAAGACCTTTGCTTGCTTTTGTCTACCCACTTCGGTTTATTATTTTTATTATATGGTGCTCAAAATAAAGTAAAATATCATTAAAGCACATATAATGAATTAATAGACTGTTTAAGTGACTTTGACTTAGGAAAGTGCATTTAAATAAATTAATAAATTATTTAAAGTGCCTTCCTAGCCAAAAATGTGACTTGTTTGGGTAATGGTCAAATAAACCCAAAAATGCGACTTGCTTAGTGAAGAAAAATAATTAATTAAATATTAATTATATTGTTTTAGCCAAAAAGTGCGACTTGCATCTTTGGAGGGTTTTTTGGCTATAAGGGAAAAATGCGACTTGGGGAAAGGCATTCAGAAGATTATTATTTTTACCCTAGCTATAGCTAAGACTCGAGCTTTTTGCAGACAAAATCCAAGGACGGAAACCCTCTGGATTATTCCTCTTGCGGACGGAAACCCCAGGAGCAGTGAGAGAAGCTTCCATCCAGGGATCTTCATTGTTTACACAGGTTATTCATCATTCCAGCAGTTTCAGAGAAAAGAATAAATTGCAGCAGTGGGCATTTGTACAACTTCCAGAGTGGGGCGACTTATTCTGCAGTTGGTTTATGCAGTGTTTGAGGTATTTTTCATGTCAGTTTATTATTGTATATTTCAGCCACAAATATATATCAAATCGACTGGGGTTGGATCATTTACAGAGGATTTTAGACAATACTTGTTATCATTTCTTCTGCAGATTTCTATATGTGTTTACCCTAATCATTTATCATCAGAAATCAATATTGAATATATGGCTGCATTATTTATGAAGAAATCTGCCATTAAAACCCTAGGCGCCTTTATATAAATTCACCCGGTTTGCGGGGTTTTGCTTTATTTAATTTGTTTATGCAGTATGAGAATGTTGTTCCATGAATTTGCTTGATGTTATTAGTTCAGCTTTACACCTGAGTGTTATTTAAAAAAAAAGTATTCAGCAAAAAGGGGTTTGGGATCTTTCAGTGGTATCAGAGCAGTGTATCCTCCCAGCCTGTGTGGGAAGGAATCAGAGAGGGTATTAAAACAGAAATCAGCTTTGAATGCAGCACAGAGAGGATGGTCCACACAGATACTACACCCGCAGACGAGCACGACTCGAAGCTGGTATTGCAGGAGGTGACAGAATGGAATATTTGGGTGAGAGACCTGAGAGTCCTCGAGAGGAACATGCAGATCCAGATAGGGATTTCATTCGGGATATGGCAGCCACACGAGAGGCAAAGCACATGCACCATGGAGCGCATGGGCACTACCTTGGACAAAGTCGGGCACTAGATAGGCCGCGGGGAGACACTGACAGAGGGATAGATCCGTATCAGTTGCCAGTGGTTACAGGGATCATAAGCAGATCACCTTCAGAGCTTGGGAGTGTTAGGGGATCGCCACGCCGTGAGCGGAGGCATACTCATACAGATGAGAGGAGACCTACACGGACTGCAGATAGGCCTATGCAGCCTAACTTCCTGCCTAGAGGTGACCCACCAGAGATGGAGGGACGACCGGAAGAAGTAGCTTTTCCGGATACTATTATGGCATCGCCGATGAGTGGAGGAGTTTCACCGCAAGATGTGAGGGATGTATTTCCTCCCACAAGATTGTGCTCAGAGAGAGACACCATGAGGGGTTGGATAGACAGAGGCCAGATAGGCGCAGGTAACAGGATTTTGCCATTACCAATAAGGTAACCCTCTCCACTTTTGATGGTAGTGGAAAGATCATTAGTGCAGGGTGATTCACAAGGACACCTATCTTACCCTCAAACCCATTCCAGGAGGCCACATTCACTACATTACACCTGAGGGGGTGGCTTATGATTGTGGCACCTAAGTCAGCCATTCAGATTTGTGTTAGATTGATGAGTGAAAATTTCCTGGTACAAAGAGGCGATTAAATTGTGATTAAATTCGACATGAGAAAATAACGAGGTGAGTTTAATATGTTTATAAGAAGTTACCAATAAAATACATGAGAAACCCTAAAACCTCCACTTTAGATGGTAAAGTGGAAAGATCAAACACTTCAATTTTTTTGGCTGATTCACAAGCTCGACACCTATCTTACCCTCAAACCCATGAGGGAGCAGGAGGCCATACAGTTTGCTACATTACACCTTGAGGGGGTGGCTTATGATTGGTGGCACCATGGGTTAGTTACACAGGGTCATGAGCTTCTACGGTCATACAGGGATTTCAACGAGAGGTTGATCGCGAGGTTTGATCGCAAGGATGTGGAGTCAGACAAAGTGGACTCGCACAACTCCGACAGAGTGGACACGTTGATTCATACATCAACGAATTTCAGCGGATAGCAGTTATGGTTCCAGAGATGCCTGAGAAGAGGGTGGTGATGTTATTTATAGAGGGCCTTCATGACAGGATGAGAGGATTGGTCAAGGCTCTTAAGCCTAGGACATTGCATGATGCCATCCAGACGGCATTAGATTTGGACACATCCCCCACTTCCTATCAACCCACTTCTTATCAGCCCAATAAGAAGTTTCCCACGAGCTCCAGGCCATTTCAGCGCTCTACCGCTCCGCAGAAGAGTGCACCACCTCCTAAGGTGGATCAGGAGACTCGTAATGAGTTAAGGAGGAAGAAGCTTTGCTTTCATTGCAAAGATCATTGGGAGCCTGGACATCGTTGCCTTGGTAAAGGCAAGGTGCATCTCATTGAGGTGATTTCAGATGGGGAGGATGATCACTCGCCAGATACAGATGCAGAGGATGAGGGCGGTGACCATGATGCACAGGGGGAGCAGCCCCAAATAGAGCTTGGCGAGAGTGAGGCATTGGATTCATCCGATGTTACTATTGCTACACTCTCAGGAGTTCCTAGGTACCATCCCTTTCGGCTGAAGGGAGTGCTTAAGGGACAACGGATTGTTTGTCTGGTCGACAAAGTGGAGCTACGCACAACTTCATGATGAGGGGTGGTCATGGGCGAGGATTACAAAGTCGAGGAATTTGAGGGGTTTTAGTGTACGGGTAAAGCAGATGGATTTGCTATTAGTCGCACTAAGAGGATTCCACGGCTTAGTATTCAGATGGGGACTACACATCGACCGATGACTTCTATGTTATCGACTTGGTGAGATTGATACAAGATTGGGTATTCAAGTGGTTACATTCCTCGCGTATATGTGCAGGATTTCCTGAGGATGGAGTGGAGTTTATGGTGGATAAGAAGAAGATTGTGCTTTGGGCTCTTTTCTCGACTGGTGGGCCTAGAGTTGTTTCAAACACGCAGATGGAGTCTATACATGACATGGAGAGGTCAGCATGGGCAGCCCAGTTGTTTCATTTCATCCAAATCTTCTTCAGACAGCTGAGCAGCCTTTTCACATCGACATCCAGTCCATACCGGATAAGCACGGCCCAAAGTTGTTTGGTGACATTCCTCCTCCAGACCACCAGACAGAGGGTTTGAGCATGTTATAGAGCTCGAGGAGGGTGCTAAACCCGTGATGACTACGCCTTATCGCCATCCTAAGACATATAAGGATGAGATAGAGAAGGCCATTAGAGAGCTCTTGGCGATGGGACACATCCGTCCTAGTTCTAGTCCCTTTGCTTCTTCTTCTTGTTTTGGTGAAGAAGAAGGATGGGACCATGAGGATGTGCATTGATTATCGGGCATCGAACAAGAAAACCATCAAGAACAGTATCCCATTCCTCGCATCGATGAGCATTGGATGAGTCGCATGGATCTATTTACTTTTCAAGATTGATCTTCGATCGTGCTACCACCGATTCGAGTTCGGGATGAGGATATTCACAAGACAACCTTCATGTGTCACTACGGGCACTATGAGTTCTTGGTGATGCCATTTGGACTCACTAATGCCCCTGCTACATTTCAGTCATGTATGAACCATCTCTTCAACACAAAATGAGGCGCTTTGTGTTGGTATTTTTGATGATATTTCGATTTATACAGACATGGGATGATCATTTGAGGCATCTTGATGAGGTACTTAGCATAATGGAGACTCAGTCTTTATTTGCTAAGATGTCCAAGTGTGAATTTGGACTTATGGAGATATTGTATCTTGGGCATGTCATTGGGGCCAATGGGGTCAAGGTCCATCAGGAGAAGATACAGGCAATGCAGGATTGGCCACCACCCAGGAATATCTCTGACTTGTGAGGATTCTTGGGGTTATGTGGTTACTACAGAGGTTTGTGAAGGGTTATTCTCAGCTGGTAGCTCCATTGACAGATCTTACACGGAAGGGTGCATTCAGTTGGTCAGATGAGGCATAGGTAGTATTTGAGAGGCTCAAGGTAATTATGAGCACCTGTCCAGTTTTGGCTCTTCCAAATTTCTCATGCCCTTCATTTTAGAGTGTGATGCTTCGGGATTGGGGATTGGTGCAGTTCTTATGCAGGATCGCCATCCTATTGCCTTCGAGAGCCGGAAGTTGAGAGATAATGAGAGATTGTATTCCACCTATGATAAGGAGATGCTTGCCATTATGCATGCTTTGGCAAAGTTCAGACAATATTTGGTGGGTGGAAAATTTGTGGTGAGAACCGACCACAACAACTTGAAATATTTCCTGGAACAAAAGGAACTCAATGAGAGGCAACAAAAATGGGTCAGCAGAATCCAGCATATGATTTTGACATTGAGTATGTCAAGGGGACGAAGAATGTAGTGGCTGATGCACTTTCCAGGAAACCCCATCTCGCTGCCCTATGTTCTTTGAGTGAGATTTCAGCAGATTGGAAATCTCAACTGTTAGTTGAGTATTCCAAAAACACTTGGGCATGTGACATTATGGATGGAAAAATTCAGGATGGCCGGTATAAGGTAATAGCTGATTTGATTTTGTATAAGGGCAGAATTTACCTAGTTCCTGAATCTGAGCTTAAGGAGAAGATTATGCATGCTTTCCATGATGCACCACTTGCAGGACATCCAGGGTATTTTAAAACATACAGGCAGATTAGAGAGAGATTCTCCTGGAAGGGTCTCAAGGATGATGTCTTGCGCCATGTCCGTGAGTGTATGACTTGTCAGCAGAACAAGTCAGAGCATACTTTCCCAAAGCAGGTTTACTACAGCCATTGCCAATTCCGGAGCAGAAGTGGGAAAGTATTTCGATGGATTTCATTACAGGTCTTCCCGTGGTGCAAGGGAATGATCGCATTTATGCAGTAGTTGATCGGTTGACAAAATATGCACACTTTTTTCGCTGTCCCTACCAGCTTTAAGGCACCTCATGTGGCTGATTTGTTCTTCCATCAGATATTCAAGTTGCATGGACTTCCGAAGAACATAGTTAGTGACCGGGATAGCAGGTTTATGAGCATATTTTGGCAGAGCTTTTCCGTTTGGTTCACACTGAGTTGACTCCTAGCACTAGTTATCACCCTCAGACGGATGGGCAGATAGAGATTGTGAACAAATGGATAGAGGGTTATCTTCGTAACTATGTTGCAGGACAACAGAAGGCATGGGTAAAGTTGCTATATTTATGTGAGTATTGCTATAACACCACTTACCATATGTCTATTGGTATGACTCCATTCCGAGCATTGTATGGATATGATGCGAGATCTTTTGTTGATTTGGCGTTTGGGGACAGTAGAGCTCCCAAGGCTCAGGAGAGTTTACAGGATAGTCAAGAAATCCTTAAGGTACTTAAGGAAAATATTCAGCGGGCCCAGAATCAGCAGAAGATGTATGCAGATAGGCACAAAGTGGAGAGATCATTTGAGGTAGGAGACATGGTTTTTCTACGTCTTCAGCCTTACAGACAGAGTACTCTCAAGAAGAGTGGGGCTGAAAAGCTCAAGCCGCGATTCTATGGGCCATACAGGGTGTTGAGGAGAGTTGGTGAAGTGGCATATGAGCTAGAGTTGCCTTTTGAGAGTAAGATACACAATGTCTTTCATGTATCTTGCTTGAAAAAGGCCTGGGACAACACATTATTTCTTCTACAGAGTTACCACCCCTGGATGAGGAAGGGAGATGGACTTGGTGCCAGAGGAGATCTTGGACAGCCGAGAGAGGAGACTGAGGAATAGAGTTATTCGGGAGTTCCTAGTGAGGTGGAAAGAGTTACCAGAGGAGGATGCTACATGGGAGGGCGAGACTATATTACAACATCCAACTCTACAGTTGCTTGGGGACAAGCAATCTCGGGAAGGGAGGACTGTAATGTCCCTCTTTCTCGAATAGTTCGGTCGAAGACCTTTGGCCTGTTTTGTCTACCCGACGGCCAAAGGGTGTTTTCAAGGGTGACTTCGGTTTATTATTTTTATTATATGGTGCTCAAAATAAAGTAAAATATCATTAAAGCACATATAATGAATTAATAGACTGTTTAAGTGACTTTGACTTAGGAAAGTGCATTTAAATAAATTAATAAATTATTTAAAGTGCCTTCCTAGCCAAAAATGCGACTTGTTTGGGTAATGGTCAAATAAACCCAAAAATGCGACTTGCTTAGTGAAGCAAAATAATTAATTAAATATTAATTATATGGTTTTAGCCAAAAAGTGCGACTTGCATCTTTGGAGGAGTTTTGGCTATATGGGGAAAAATGCGACTTGGGGAAAGGCATTCAGATAATCATTATTTTTACCCGGCAGTTAGCACTGAGCTTTGCAGACAAAATCCAAGGACGGAAACCCTCTGGATTATTCCTCTTGTGGACGGAAACCCCAGGAGCAGTGAGAGAAGCTTCCATCCAGGAATCTTCATTGTTTACACAGGTTATTCATCATTCCAGCAGTTTCAGAGAAAAGAATAAATTGCAGCAGTGGGCATTTGTACAACTTCCAGAGTGGGGCGACTTATTCTGCAGTTGGTTTATGCAGTGTTTGAGGTATTTTTCATGTCATTTTATTATTGTATATTTCAGCCACAAATATATATCAAATCGACTGGGGTTTGATCATTTACAGAGGATTTAGACAATACTTGTTATCATTTCTTCGCAGATTTTTGTATGTGTTTACCCTAATCATTTATCATCAGAAATCAATATTGAATATATGGCTGCATTATTTATGAAGAAATCTACCATTAAAACCCTAGGCGCCTTTATATAAATTCACCCGGTTTGCGGGGTTTTGCTTTATTTAATTTGTTTATGTATGAGAATGTTGTTCCATGAATTTGCTTGATGTTATTATATTCCGCAAAATATTAGTGTAGGGCACAAGATAAAGGAGACTCTGCAAGATTGTGGGACCATAGAATGAATATAAGGCTCGCAAAATTGAGGCGTATTTGTTGAACAATGCGTGGGCTGTGGATGGAAGAAAAGGCCATGCGTAACGTAAGAGGCCATGGGAAACACATAGTGACTTACCCCGGGTGGCGGTATGAAGGAATACTACGCGGAGGTCAAAGGTGCATTTGCAAAGGGCACGGAAGTTTGAGATAGCAAAGGGGCATGTGAAAATACAACAAGAACCTTGATGTTTGAAAACAAATATTTGTGTGATGGATAGAAGCAAAGTTGAAGCGCAAATTCATACTACCTTGAGAAAGTCCCAAGTTTCCATTATTTCACCCATGAAATCGTGGGCGTGTTGTGGACACAACAATAGATTGTATATAGTCATTTATATCAATGAAATAATGTCATTTGGAGTAAGATGCTATGTAATGTAATCACGAGGAGCATTATGTTGTGTTACTATTATATAGCTAGGATTGAATAATTAAAATATTTGTGTACGTGTGGTTCCACTGTTGTTCTGTACTAGTTCGCACTCCTCTTGGAATCTTTGTATAATGTACATTGTTATAAGTCACTAGTCATGATGGGAGGAGATCATAGATTATCAAAGGAGATATGAATAATATTATTCTAGAGTTATTCTACGTACTCGTAGCTTATAGGAATACAATGATCTTTGGAGTATTTTGTGCTATATGATCCTTAAGTGATGATATCTTTTCCATGTTCTATGTGATATGTTATACTACAGCTACACGCATGTGTGCAATCTTTATAGAGTTGGGTTGGTGTGTGCATAAGACTTTCGCTTCCACAACTGGTATCGTTGATTCAAATGATAATCCATGTCATTAACACCATATTTGGCTAGTTTTCATCGGAAAACAACAACCTTTTCATTAGTAGATTCTTGCTTAGTCTTTGTTTTATGTTTAAAATTGAAAAATATGAATTCGTACAAAAGTTTGTGTGCATCATTCACAAAACATTGTGATTTTTTTTTTTCATTTGTTAAGTTTGTTTTCCAAATTCGTACTGAAACAAAAATTTGACGACTTAACATTGAATTAAAGCAACATCTCTGCACATCATTTGAGTTAGTAAATAATTCAAATACCTGAAACAGACATTGGAGAATGACTTTCATTCCTCTTTTTGATGCTGGCTTTGGTTTTATGTGGAAGTGAATCTCTTCTAGAGTTTAAGCACATACATTTTCCTTGCTTATAGGTTTTCTGGATTCATATCTCTTAGGATCCACTAGGACATTGTTTTGGAAAACTATTTGCCTAATTAATTTATGTATTGTTTCAACTTTCAACAATCATGCTTAAGAAATCTGGCATACAATATTGAATTTTTTTCTAAGATGCTCCATATGCTCATTATTTAATATAAGCATATAAGGAAAAAAACAACCATATATTTCCCTTGGGAATTATTCAACATTTTATGCAAAATTATCTTCAGCATTTGCAAATGAAATACATTATCAAGCTCTCAATAGGATTGGTAGGCTAAGGTAAGGATATTAGAAGATTGAAGGTCTAGTTTTAAGTTTTCTATTTTATGATCCATGAACTTGATCGAGACCACCTTATAGGCTTTCATAAATGTTCACCGGATTCTATATATGGTTTGCAGCTAGGCCTTTTATTTTGGTTATAACTCTGTAAATTACTCTCAAGTGAGCCCCTTTAGATATATTATGTTTAAGCCTTAGGGGGTGATGCCCACACTTTTTGCCCTAAAAGAAACCTATCTCACATGGCATCTATAAAGTCCATCTTGATCCTTATGTGTTTCTTGGGTTAACTTGCATGACACACATCTTGATAAGCATTAAGCTGTAACAAATATAACTTATCACCCAAAAATTAAAATAACTAAACAAATATCCGATATAGCATATTGAAAACATAATGTCTTTATGGTACTTCCCACTGACATTCTACATATGCTGGTTTCACAATTATTATTTATTACAAAACTAGTTTAATGTATGGTTTAGGATTTTGGCCACCCCCAATAACTCCTCGCTTATTGGTTTGAAATCTCGGTGAATCAATTTCAGTCTTTATTTATATCTTTCTTTAATTTATCTAACTCCAATAGTAATTTTATTTCCTGAAGTTTTACAAATTCCGTGTCATTGAGGGCTTGATTTAATTGGTAACTTTTGTAATCTAGCTTGCTTTGGTTACAATATTTAACATTAAATTTCACTTTCAATTTGAAAAACAGTCCCTTATAACCATCTATGATCATCATGAGCTTTGTACACGCACACAACTGTATGTATGTATACATAAACATATACAAGCACACATACATATACTATGTATATGGAGAGAGATGTCACATAGCAAATATTATTAAGGTAAACCCTTTTCTGATTTGGTGTTTGCTTATTGTAGCTGGCATACATGTTTTGGGTTCGAGGTTACAAGTTGGAGCATGCTAACAAATTATTACAGGTATTCCTTAGAACTTTGTAGCAAGCATCTTCTTAAGTTAATATTGGACTACATTTCTTAAGTGGAAAATAGTAGGACTAGTAATAGTAACCATTATATGATAAATGATGGCTTGTGTTGGATTATAAAACAAGCTTTGAATCTTGATGCTTGCTTTCAAGAAAATTGAAATGAAAATGGACAGGGCACTTTCTCTTTGATTGCGTGTTCCTTGCATCACACACTAGTCAAGGAAAGTCAATCATTTGGATAAAGGCATATTAGAAAAATAACTTATTTATTAGAAGGAAGATGCCTTGCTTCTTAAGTAATGTATAAATTATGTTCTGCCTATGTTACAAAATCTGAGAACTTGGAAACAATAGAGCAAAATGGCTGCATCTGCATGATCTAAACACTATAATATTTACAATATTAAAAGAGTATTTGACATATAAGATTCAGTGCAGCATAAATTTTTGGAAAATTTATGTTTGAGGTTGAAATTTTCAAGGAATGAATTACAAAGAAAGAAAGAAATTAAGAGTAAATGGTCCAAATCAAAACAAGAAGAAAATGAAGAATACCCAAAGAAAAATATTTGTGAAGATTTAGAAGTTCCAAGAAACAAAACCTGAAAGATAGAGGTAGACCACATAAACAATGTCTAGTCAAGGAGGATTCAAGAAAAGTAGAGGAGTCAAAGCAAGGATAGTTTGTTCTTGGTGATGCATAGGATGACCTAGACTGAAGAAAATAATAATTGGCTACGTGGGAGGTGTACCACTATCGGATAAGGCTTGTCGAGATGATATAAGTATGATTGATCCAAGGGAAATGAGATGGAGATAAATTTATTGATGCTAATATGTGGAAAAAGCTATCAAACTTGACAATTAAACACCTAAGCATCGAAAGAAACAATTAAAGGAAGTTCATGTAGATTCACTTTACAGAGAATAAGATAAAGCCATGAAATGGTAGGGAACATCGAACAAGTACTGCAAATTTTGAGGGGAAGAAAGGAGTCCTAGAAGACAAAGTATCCAAAAAGGAGGGTAAAAGGGTTTATAGTTTGGAGAATGTCAAACCAACTTGCAGCCTTCAAAGATCATTTGGAAATCTTGAAGAAACATCATATTACAATGAACAAAGGTAATCAAACTTTTCAAGTTACCTAGGAGCCTATGTCATAGCTTAACAATATTAACATCATGGTAATAGGGTTTAAACTAATCCTAATATATTTCTTTAAGAAAGCAAAGTTAAAAATGTAATTGTTGCATATTACAATGCATGGAAAAGGCTAGTAAAAGAATCTTAATTGCATCTTGATAATAGGAATAGGAATATCAAACACAAGAAAGAGGAAATGAAATGTTGCCCTTGAAAAACATCTTCGAATATTTTGTCAGCCAAGAAAGGAGAAAAGTTGAAAAGGTGTAGTTGAAGAAAATTTGTCAATTTACATTGGAAGCTAAGTGTAATGTCCCCTTTTTCAAATTAATGCACACTAATAATATTTCTAAGTTGGCCCCGGTCAATTCATTATCTGTGATGTCCCCTTTTTGCGCAAATGAGAATTTTAACAAACTTCCACACCAATCAAATCAAGAAGGATTAGATCCTTTTGATTCAACCTCAAATAACCCAATGTCGGCTAATTACAACCCAAAATGGGGTTGGAAGTAGCCAAGGTGGTGGGCTAGATGGGCGAGATCAATTGGAATTTAAATCCTCTTAATTCTGATTTTTTATAATAGTAATTAAATAAATATGACTTCCAGACAACTGAAAACTTCTAAAATTCATAACTCTCTTGATACTCAGTCTTTTTGCATGAAACAAAGTGCACAATAAACTTGGGATTTTTCCCTTTCCAATGAACTAGAGAACAGATTTTTCTGAGCACTAAAACCCCTTCAAAATAGCACTTAAAATTCCAGATCTGGGCACTAGGGTTAGCAGAAATTATTAAATTAATAACCAGCACTTCCCTCAACTGTTTTCACCCTCCAAAAGCTTGTTTTGATGCACAAAAATGCCAAGAACAGATCTGAACTGAAATCACAATTTTTAAGCATCAAAATGTGTCCCAAACAATTAATAAACCAACCCCAGACTATTGCAACTTCTAAAATTATTTCCCGCTTAACCAACCAAGCAAAAGCCTTCAAACTTTGGATTTTGGGTCGAAAAATATGAAGAATAATATTCCAAAATTAGTTTTCGCACAAAAACACGAAACCCTAATTTTATCCTAAAAGTAGGTCGCCCAACACATTTAGGGCATCAAATCATTTCCAAAAATTATGAAATTAATTGCAAAACACAACAGATTTGAAAACCAACAAGTATACTCCCAAATCATGCAACAATAACCAGATTTGCACCATAAATAAATGCGCTAGGGTTAGGAACACTTTCCCAATCAATTCGCCACACAATAGATGCAACATACACACAAATGGATCCTTATCAAAATCAGATTTACTTCAATTCCAAATCGAATGAGAGAGAGAGCACAATGAAGAGCTAGGGCATACATCTCATTTCTCCAAGCATGGAGAGACATAAATGATCAAATCAACATGAGGTGAAATGAGACATCCCTTAAATTAATCCCGAAGGGAAAACTTGGAGGGAAAATACACATTTTAAATTTGCAATTAGTTTTCCTCCCATTACATTAAAACATTTAATATGCTAAGATTATGTGCACTTTATTATTTTCTAATTAAATAATAAAGAGTAACTTAGGTGCACATTTTAAAACTAATTAGAGACTCCTCTTGTAGCGCTAGGCATGCCAAGGATTACTATGCAAAAAAAGATGAATCGATATATTAGTAATGCCCTTAAAAGGGGACATTACATTATCAAGGGGCAACTTATTAATATTATTATAAGAATAAAATGTATTTTTAAATACTCGCAAGTAGAAGACCCTTTTTAGCCTATTTTCCATTGTATTCAGCCGTGGCTAAAGGGAGAATAAAGAGGAATTAATAATCTAATTTTAGTACTAAAGTAATTCTTATCACTGGTACTTTAATTAATTATTAAAGGTTGGTGGAAAAGTAATGTAATATTTAAATAGATTATAAAGTTACTTTATTAATCCCACATGGAACGCCCTACTTGAAAAATAGAGACAGAAAAATATAAAAATAGGTGAAGAGGGGTTCATTTGGCATCTTTTGGTCATTTTGATATCTATTTTTGGTTTGGGCTGATTGGTCTTCCATTTCTACATGAAGGATGAAACCCTTTTAGTGCATTTGCATTAGAGGATGAAAATCCTCTCTTGCCAAGGTTGAAGAACGAAACCTCTTCATCCTTTATGTGAAGATCCTCCATTTTAGGATTTTCTAGAGAGCTTCCAAGGATTATTTCAGATTTTTAGTAGTGATCAAGACTTAATATTACAAATTTGAGGCATTCCAACTAGGGTTTGAAGACAAGAGTGTTTGGGCAGATTTCTACCTTCATTTTCAACCATATCTAGGGTTATCTACACCCTTGTGGATGGAGTTTGACACATTTTAGGGCACGGCTGTCTCGGATCTCATCACCAACAGTTTTCCATAATTTTGGAGGCCATATTCAACTTTGTTTCAGTGGATTTGGGCTTGGGATCACTTCTTTTCAATAATTTTTGTAAGTTGTACTTCTGCAGATTTTTAATAAAATTCCAGCTCTTATTTTGGGTCCAAAAATTATATATTTTGATATTCATACATGCATGATTAATTCTGGTTATTTTGGCAAAGATTTGGTTAAGTTTAGATCAGATTTGAGGGTGATTGATCTCTAGATCAGCTCGCCATTTCTAGGGTAATTTCAGATCTGCAAATTACATTTTTTTATAAGTTTTCTTCAACTAGTTGGCTGTAATAAATCAAGAATTTCAGGTGTTCTCTTTGGGGTTTGAAAATATCCCATTGGGGACATTACAGTGGTATCAAAGCGGTGATCCTTACCATCCTACGAGAAAAGATAAGATCTTGATGCACAAGGAAAAATCACCTTAGGTTTATCAAAGAAGAAATCAAACTCCAAGAAAGGAACCATGGATGATCAAGATCAGAGAGCTCCTCCTACAAATGAGATGAGTTTTATGCAAGAATTAATTACAAGGAGCCAAAGGGAGTTGTAACATGCTTTGAGGGAATCTCAAAGGGAGAGCCAAAGGGAGTTGCAACATGTTTTGAGGGAATCTCAAAGGGAAATGCGTGATGCATTGACAAGATCTATTATGGACTTGGCTAAGGCTCTACATGGACACAATAGAAAAAATCAACGAACTAAGGAGTAACAAATAATGGTAAAGGAAGCTCTTCCGGTTAGGCAAGGACCTCCATTAAACCCACTCCTCAAATATTCAGGGGCAAATTCCTTCAAAGAGAAGAACATCTTGTTGAGTTAGATTCACCAAGCGACACAAAGGACATAGAGGCATGGGGTGAAGAATATGTAGCCCTCAGTTTCAAGGTGAGAGAATGTTGTCCTTCAAATATTTCTGCCAGTTGAAGAATAGTAAGGGCACCAAAAATAATAGAAGATTGGAACAGAAGCAACACATGGGAGCCCTAGAATCCCCTATCTCCATTGCCAAAGTAGATCTCTTGAATGATTTTCCAAATAACACCATAAAGACAAGGATTTGGAGAAATCACGGGGCATGTGCCAAGGAATGAGAAGGAAATTAAGGAGCATGCAACCCAAGGTAAAAATCTTTTATTGTTTGATGATGAATTGTTGATGTCCAATGATTGCATAGAGCTGAATATTAGTAGAAAAAAATTCAGATTTGGGGAAGGAACATGGGGATGGCATTGTTGGAAGTCATACCCATGAAGAAAGGGCATTTCGGTGCCCATAATCACTCTCATCTTGCTG
Organism: Taxus wallichiana var. yunnanensis; assembly: GCA_018340775.1. Taxonomy (NCBI): domain Eukaryota; kingdom Viridiplantae; phylum Streptophyta; class Pinopsida; order Cupressales; family Taxaceae; genus Taxus; species Taxus wallichiana. The sequence goes on along the minus strand of CM031242.1, from coordinate 13,754,862 downwards.
GAGTTATCCTAACAAAGTAGTCCATGAAGAGAAAAATGTTGATGGATTGGACTTTGGTAAGAGACATGAAGACTTTCAAAACATATTTGAAAAAGGTATGGAGGTAGTGCAAAAGGGGAAATCACCAATTATAGGAGCAAAGGAAAAAGGAAATGAATATCTTGACGACACTCCAACGTATGAAATGATTGGTAACATGTCATATTTATTGTTGCATACTAAACCATTTCAGATTTGTTGTCCTCATGAGAAGCATGTTAAAAGGAGTGATAAAATAGAGTATACAGTTTGCAATATGGAACATCATGAGGGCTACATACAAACTAATGCTCAAAATTCAAAACTCAGATTTTGGCAAGAGCTCTGTCATTTGACAGGCACAGATCTAGTCTTTTGGAGCACTACAACATGTTTTACCTCTTGGACATGGTACTTGGGCATATGAGCTTGCATTTTCTTGAGGGCAAACAAAATTGGGGAGGATTGTAATGTCCCCTTTTTCAAATTAATGGACATTAATAATATTTCTAAGTTGGGCCCAGTCAATTCATTATCTAGGGGCAACTTATTAATATTATTATAAGAATAAAATGTATTTTTAAATACTGGCAAGTAGAAGACCCTTTTTAGCCTATTTTCCATTGTATTCAGTCGGCTAAAGGGAGAATAAAGGAGGAATTAATAATCTAATTTTAGTACTAAAGTAATTCTTATTACTGGTACTTTAATTAATTATTAAAGGTTGGTGGAAAAGTAAAGTAATATTAAAATAGAAAATAAAGTTACTTTATTAATCCCACATGGAATGCCCCACTTGAAAAATAGAGACAAAAATATAAAAGGAGGTGAAGAGGGGTTCATTTGACATCTTTTGGTCATTTTGATATCTATTTTCTAGTTTGGGTTGATTGCTCTTCCATTTCTACATTGAAGGATGAAACCCTTTGGTGTATTTGCATTAGAGGACGAAAACCCTCTCTTGCCAAGGTTGAAGAACGAAAAATCTTCATCCTTGGAGAGGTTAAACCCCTCAAAGGTGGGTTAAAACTTGTTAACACCCTTCAAATCTTATGCCAAAATTATTAAGAAACCCTCAACAAACACAATCAGCTGTTAGAAATCAGAATTGAGCTTGAAAATAATTAATTTTGGAACCCTCAACCAGCGAACTTCAACAAGCTTGGAAAAATAGTAAAACACCTCCAAAATTCATGAAACTCAAGATCTTGGCTTTTAAAAATATGGGGAACAAGATAATAAATTCAGATTGACCAATTATCATCACACATACCAAATAATACTCCCAAGTAGGTCGCTCCACTTCAAATAAATAGATTATTGATCCAAAGAGATAAATCATGCAAGGAAATGATAATTTATTGCTTCCCAAACTATCTTGCATACAAAAATCTTATGGAAGGGTTTTTGTCCTCCACAAGTCCTTAATCAAGGGTTTCCATCTTTGATAAAGGTCCTCAATCAAGGGGTTTTGTACTTGAGCAGGGTAGATAAGGTGCTTCACAAGCAAACCTTAACCAAAAGCATAAATCGTTAATGGCCAAGCGACCTCCTTACATAACCACAAGGAATGCTTAACAATATAAAAATGATGGCTGACCCCTTAAGGTAAATGCTTTTAAATATTTAATTGGTATTTGGAGCCTACATGCTCATAATACCTTTATTTGCTAAATATTTAAGTCCTTATTGGAGCGCTAGGCTTCCCAATAGGATACATGATAATAAATAAAATAACTACCTAATCAACAATAAGAATATAATCCATATCTTCTCCTTGCTTTCTTCCTTAGACCCACGGGGAGAAGAATGGATTAAGGTCTTCAAAAATTAGCCTCCGAAATGGGACATGACAGGATAGAAGGGTTGGAGGTATCTCCACAAACCCCACTTCATCAAAGGAGGAAAAACTTTTCATTGGCAGCCAAAGGTATGATAATAATAATCACATTTCAGATTTGTTGATCCTTCTTATACCGCTGCAATATTCTTATCATCATGAACAACAAACTATGGAAGATGAGAGGGTGGAAGATACATCTTGTGGTAAAGAGAACATAGGTCTTTTTCCCAAATGCAACATTGTTTGAGCATAATAGTGTGGGATCCGGGTGTCATTTTGAGTCCCACCAAGGGAAGAATTTCTGATTTCAGAATCAATATTGCTGGTCATACTATCATGGCATGCTTCCGGATAAAAAGAAGCCCCAAATCCACCTTGGAGAACACAAGGAACAAATGCCAGGCCAAAACACATGTCACTTCCCATCTGAAAGTGATTTTACAACAACATGTGGACAACATATGACAGCTCATTTTGGACACCAAGGCCATTACAGCCGGGAGGATGTCCACAAAAGGAGTTGCAAAAATATGTAAGGATCCTTTTCAATATGAAGGAAATTTCAGGAAGAATGTTGTGGCCAAAAAAACCACTTGCAACTATGGACATAGAGCTGGGTTAAATCAAATCCAAGATTGCTTTGGCATGGGGAATCATGATGATCTTTTGAAGACCAAGGTAAATGCCTGTATTAAATTCTCTATTTTTTGCTCTTGGTATATGAGAAACTTATGTGGATGCATATGAAGCTTGTTGTTCCCTTTAACAACACGGTGAAGGATAAGTTACTACAAAGAGCCTAGAGGCCACGTCATTCCTTACACCATAAAGATACAACAACTAGAGGACATATTTTTGGGTTGGAAGAACGGGAAAGCCTTTGCATCCCATAACTGCGATTGTATGGACAACTTCCCAAGGTATTGAGAGAAGTCATGCTATCAAGATGCTTTTAGCTAAGGCATTAGAGCTAGCTATGGTACCGGAGTTGCAACAAATAGAGGGCAGGTTTCGGGGACAACACATTGGTGGGTAAGCCCTACATTTTTGTTTTCATTACAACAGTCTTCTCATGGGCTTTTTCAGCTCCTCTTCGATTCACATACCCCTAGAAAAAGTCTTTTAATGAAAATGGATGTTAAGCTCATGAAATTCATGTTGGAAAGCAAACAAGATGAAAGTTATCTTGTTGTCCCAAGCTTGGGAGATCAACCGGACATGGAAGGTATGGTTGTGAGTTGTAAACATGTTGATTTTTGGATTTCCAAGCATGTTGTCATAAGATTTTGTATTGTTGTCATAGACATTTCCAGCTTGTCTATAATCTTATTTGTTGTCATACAAAAGAGGACAACCATGAGAGGGGATAGTTTCCACACTTTTGAGGTATTTTTCAGTCATCAAAAAAATGTTTCCAGCCCCCACTATGTTGTTTTTGCAAGATCTCATGAGGGATATTCAATATGAAAACAATTGTACTTGTTTTTCACTTACTATCCAGGCAATTTCCAGCCCCTTTCCGTTGTTGACGACTACAATAGAATTTCCAGCCATTTGGGTGAAGGGTGCTAGCAATAGCAACATGCTTACAACTATCACAGGAGGTTTTCCAACTACTTTCATCTTGAATTTTGAGGGAAAATGCATGATTACAGCTGTGTTTGGAGCAACATGACTGAGTTTTTTTGACAACCATCCCTTGTATGAAGTTTGTGAGAAGTTTGCAAGCAAAAAGGAGCTGGCCATCATGTCTACAAGGCATGAAATGAAGAAGAAGAGAAATCTTGTTCTCTCTAATAAGTTTGTTCCATGTGTAGGTACAAGTGTGATGAAGGAGCAATTGTGTTTGCTCTTTTCCCATATAAATGAAGGAGCAAATGAGATTGCAGCTGTAGCAAAATATGACATCACGAAGAATGTCAAATTTATGGTCACATGTGATTGCCCTTTGGAAGGAGATGAAGCCTCTTCCATACTTGAGTTGAAGTGGAAAAGATTAGAGACATCAAGAGGAAAGGGCAACGAGTATGCATTCGGAATTCCTTATTAGTAGCCACAAATCATCATTTTTGGACAACAAAAGAGTTCGCTACAGCAAGGTAACTTTCTTGTGTGGTCCACATTGGGACAGCCTTGCACAATGCTTCCTAGTTCATCATGGACAGTAGTGCACCAATGGAGATTGGTGAATGGTGAGTTTCAAAGGGCAACCTACTTGAAAATCATAGTAGCACAACAAAAACAAGGTATAATGACTCATAATTTCGTTATTTTTGCAAAAAGGCTCGAGCCAAGCATAGGAGAAATGAGGGGTGATGTTTGGTTACTCCCAAGTGTTAGAAGAAGCACCCTTATGACAGCTATGAGCCCGTTTGTACTCAATAGCATCGCTAACATCATTTTTGGTAGCTCTCATTCATTTTTAGTCGCATTCATGCAAGTGATTAGAGGGTGTTCTTCAAAGATAGTTGGCAAGGGTGAGATGGAAGGTGAAGATGCCCCATTGGGAATGCTTTTGTTTGTCAAGTTGCTGAGTATTTTTCAGTTTTTGCCCTTACTTTGAGCTTGTAGCTAGTTGGAAAGTATTTTTACAACCGAGTGTACAAGGGAAGAAATTCATACTCTTTTTTTTTTGAAGTGGAAGATGAAGAGGACTTCAATGAATAGTGGGGCAATAGAGGTATGATTTTGTTTGGGTCAAGCTCCTTTTAACATGCATGAGATCTAGATTATGGGAACACTACCACATGTTCTTCCACTTTGATACGATGCTACTTGGGCATATGAGTTTGTGATTGCTTGAGGGCAAGTAATTTCGGGAAGGAAGACTATAATGTCCTTTTTTTGAATTAATCCATTTAGAAAACTTATAGCTCATTCCACTTCCCGTAAGTTAGAAGAAGGTGAACAAGGGAAGTATGTAATATCCGTTTCATGGGTTCAAACTGAAAAATGAGAAAACCACACAAACCCAAGTGAAATAAATTCTGATTTCTATAATAAGCAAGTGTAATATTTCTTAAAACCCTAGCAACGAACTGTATAGGGACTTAAATGCACCATAAAACCATGCACAATAGCTTGAAATTACTTCTAAATAATTATTTCAATTATGACAACCAATATCCATCCAATTTGCAACAAATAAATGGAGAAAACCAACGATGATACACTGCTGTAATTAAATTTGTGACAACAAGGCAACCACAAACAAGGGTTAAAAACAATAGATAAACTCCTAAAAAAAAAAGCCAAATTAGGGATTCCAGCCTTATAAATTATGGACAATCGATTATAAAAGAATATATGAATTATGTTCCCTAGAAGGAACCAACTCACCACCAAACCCTGAGTCGCTCCCGTAGGGAAGAGCTCCAAAATCATGCAAAGATTTTGTTATCTTTCTTCTTAATGTCCCCGATCCAAATCAGCTAGTAAGTTTTCAAGAGATGGCTTCAATCCACCAACATGGATAATTTTCATTCTCCACCAAAGCCACAAGGAAGGGTTTGTCCTCCTTGGATGCCAGACAAGAGGGTTTTCGTCCTCAAGTGGAATGGTATTGAGCAACCAGCCCAACAAACCAAGTGTAAGTGTAAATGCACCAAAAGATGATCTCCAAATGAGGTCATACAACCTCTTTATACCCCTTGCCAGGGCCAAAGGCCAAATAGATGAGGACCAACCTCCAAGCTCACTTTATCTTTTAATTCTTTGTTGGGAAACTCATAATCCCAACCGACCTTACCTGGAGGAGATAAACATTAAAGAAAAACATTAAAAATAATAAAAAAAAAGAAACGAGCTCACTTACTTCCCTTGATCATTTAATCTTCGCATGGGAAGAGAATGGCAAGAAGTCTTCATTTGGCCTCAATTCAAAAAGGGGACATTACAGTCCTCCCTTCCCAAAATTGCTTGCCCTCAAGCAATTACAAACTCATATGCCCAAGTATCATCATATCAAGGTGAAGGAACATGTTGTAGTGCTCCCATAATCTAGATCCCATGCCTGTTAAATGAAGGATCTTCAACTCAAACAAACTCATACCTCTACTACCCCTTTCTTTGCTTGTCATCATCTCATAATTTCCACCCAAATGATGGATTCGAATACTTTAGTAATATTGTCCCAAAAATAGCCGTAACCTTCCGTTTTCCTTTCAAAAATCAGAATCTAGGTGGCTGGAAACAAGGTATGACAGTCATAAATCACCGATTTTCCCCCAATTTGGAGCTATGTTGGTTGAAGTAGTTGTCTTCTTCAGTGAAACCATCTACCACTATATTTTTCAATGATTTTATAACCTCAAAATGACCACTTTGCATCGGGTCAACCCGAAAACAACTCATAACCTGATTTTATCAAAATCAACAACCTAAAAATGGAAAACAGCTGCAAAACTGAAATCACCTTGTAAAATTGGGAATTGTGAGCATGGTAATGACTAAAAACACTCTCTATACGTTGAATTTTTCTCCCAACATTCATGTTGGCTAGATTCTCTATACAACCTGAAAACCTAGGCATCATGAGATAAATCTCCTCATTTACCGGTGAGGCTCTCGTGTAAGATTTGTCGATTATATGTCCTAATATCTGTTTGTTGGTATTACTTTAACTATGTAGCTCATGAACCATAGCTAGACAGTTTTACAGCAAGTAAGCAGTTGTAAGAGAAAGGAAATATCTGTAGAAGAGGAAAATAATAGAGAAACAAGAAGAAAGGATGGAAGATGTGCAACCCAATCAATAGTTCATAGAGTTGATCGCATGCACATAGATAAAACAAATAGACCATGAAATACAAAATTCAAAGCAAAGGAAAGTTTCAGATCTAGATATAGAATAACACAAAGTTTATGAATAGATCTAGAAATAAATAAGAGACGAATGCACCGTGGACACAAAGTTCTCTAGAAATCTCTTCTCTATTCCTTTGCTTGCAGAAAGATATCAAGGGTTTCAGCTCAAAGTCTGGAACACAAGAATGCTGATTACAAATTCGATCCTTTAACCCGTAGGTTCTTCCTCTATTTATAGTGTATAAAGGGAAATTACAAATAAGAAGCTTTAAATGAATTCCCACATGCGGAAGCTATGAAAAGGGAAACAGATTGGCAATCTTCCTTCTGGAATTCCTCTTTGCATGACATGCATGATTTATAACTGAAAAATAGAACCTTCTATTTTGCATGTTTGCCACCTATTTCCAAGTAATTGACTTCTTCAAGTAACGGATTTTAAACCAATCACTTAAGTTTTATAATTTAATTGATTGCTCAATTACTTTGTCGGAGAAAATAAAAGGAGGAAAAGAAATAAGAAGAAAGTCTGCAACCCTCCCAATCTTGTTCTTCTTCCATATTTTGCATGTGGTTGACTCTTTTGCCTTTGATTCTCACCAAACTGGATTTGGAAGCAGGTGACTATGATTTGCTTGCGGGTATTGTCTTCGCCTTGTCTTCCCTCTTATCCTTGAAGCTTTTGCAATTCTTCTTCAATACATGCAAAGTAAATTCAATGAAGGCTTCAACTGGAAGATTGGGAGCACATGCACAAGATCCTGGAAGGAATTTTCCATGCATTGACTTCTACATGGGCTGTGTTGGAAACAAGAGGATGAATTTTTTGCCGAAGCCTTTGCAATTATGAGATCTGGATCTGTCAATTAAATCGGTGATAGGTTCGAGCCTATGTTCAGATCATTGACTCAAAGAATTTGGAAGCTATGCATGATTCTCGCACGATCCTTTCTCTTCATCATGCTTCAACATGGCTGAAACAATCTTTGTCTGAGCTCTTTTTCTTTAATTATGCCGGAATCCCTTGCAATTGGATCCATTTGTGTAGATCTGACAACTTCTTCAGATTCAGAAGATATATTCAATGTACCTGACATTGATTTGAGCACCTGTGATGAATACTTGCAATTTTATTCAAACAAAGATGGAGTCCATGGCAGGAATACTTGATTTTTATCACCAAAATCTGCATATAAAGTCTGTTGCCCTAAAATTTGAGGTCTTGCTTGCATGCAAAGCAAGCACAAATATTATTTAATTCACCAGAGCACTTATACCAACATGCAGATAATTATCATAGCAAGAATCAAGCCATTCCAACCCTAGGCGCCAAACCTTGAAGCTCCCTGGCAATGAAAAACACTCTTTAATGCAAAAACCTTCCTTTGGCGCCAAAAATCTGTCCAGCTACAATCCTTTGCAAAAAGAATTAATTGCTTCTTTATTATGGCAGCCCATGCTTATATAACCCTCAACATTCTATTTTTAATAATTGCCCTTCCTATTTCTGGCAATTTAATTAATAAACAATCATGTTTATTCACCCAAATTGGGCGCCCAATTATGCATGCTGTTGGTTGCTTTTAAATAAATTTATTTTATTTATTTTTAGCATGCATCCTTGACTTCTCCTTAGCTCTTCCACTTGCATTGACTTTCCTTCTATTTATGGCGCCAAAATTGGGTGAATAAACTATTAATAAATATTATTAAATGCATTGTATTCATCCAAGGTGGGTTCACATTTTAGCAAGAGGAATTGCTAAAAATAAGAAGTCACTTGATGGGAATTTTCACCCGCACCGTAGCTCCAAAAATCCCCTCTTTCACTTAAGTGATTTGACTTTTATAGCATGAGAATTTTTACCTTGCAAGGCATGTAAGAAATTCCTGTTGGTACTTTAAGTGATTTTTCTTTTATAATGAGAATTTTTACCCTGCAAGGCAAGTAAGAAAGTCCCGCCTGCTTGCCACCTCTAATATTCCCATTGTAGCTTAAGTGACTTTGATTTCATAGGAAAAATTACCCCACAAGGCAGGTAAAAAATTCCCGCCTGCCTGCCACTACTAAAAATCCCATCGCAACTTACACTCATTAATTCTAGAAAATGCGACTTGCCTGAGAGAGGCTTTTTGTGCATGACTTCATCTTTTTTGGTCAGAAGCTTGCATTTTGAGGCTGATTCCTTCTAGTGTTGTGTTGGTAGATGATCTCCAGATGCTTTAGGCAATTAAACAAACTATACTAGCGAAGGAATTGACCTAGGGGAATTTCATAGAGAAACTGTGGAGAAAACCGGAGAAAAACGCAAAAGAAATAAATAAAAGCGAAAAACGTTGCCAGAAGTCACAAACAAAGCTCTAAATTCATTCCTAGTGAAAACCCTATTGAGATGTGTGAATACTGGCATGCAAAACTTCAACAGGATTCAACCGAGCACAATTTACTTCAAACGGGGCTTTATTTATTTAATAAATAATTAAATAAAAATTTCTCGCAGACAAAACTTGGCGGAGGGATAAAATGAGTTTCAAAGCATCTGGGTATTTGTCGAAATTGGCTCATATGATTCACTGGGAATATCTTAACATAATACAAACATCTTCTGACAATAAAAACACGAAAAAGACCCGTTATTTTTAAAAAGAATGAATTTTTTTCAAATGGCTAGTCTAGATTTTAGGGTGAAATCTGGGGACACCAGTCGGTTCTCGTCTATGGACATCTTTACCTCTTTCAAAATGAAAGGAGTGAAGATGAGATCCTAAGCATCTCTGGTTTCGTGTCTTGTCCATGGGGTTCGGGATCAGGCCACAAAACCAAAACAAAAATAAAAAGAAAAGAAAAGAAAACAACAAAAGTTTTATTTATATACAAATAGGTTTTACCCTGTATCTCAATTTCTGAACAACATCAGATGTTGCCTATTGAAAGGCAGTGGTAGCTCAATTCCAATCCTGGTAGGCAAGGAAGAAAGTGTGCATTCCGACAGCTCTTTTGATCATGAAGGGCCCTTTCCAAAGTGAATTAGATTTGCCATGCATGCCCTTCAGTTCATGTCTCTTGTCCAACTAGAGTACCCAGTCTCCGATCTCAAACTTCCTTTCCCGGCCTTCTTGTCAAATACCTTGGGCAAGTCCTTATCAACTTCTTCTTGTGGTGGATCATCCTTTCTTCTCTCTGTGGTGGATAAGTCTGCATCAACTTCCTCCGTACCCAAATTTACCTACTGCATTTCTGAGGAAGAACTAGCACCATATTCTTTGTTCTTCTCCAAGTACTGATCACGCTTGTTGAAAGTATCTACTAAGAAAACTAAACCCTTGGTGCCATTTTTAATTTTTTAAGTCTCTACTAAGAAATTATTTTTTGAAGTTCATTTGTTTTGGGTGCCTTTTTTATTTTATAATTGCTGCTTAAAAATCTGAACTGGAAAAGATTGTGATTCTAATTGGTTCTCCCATCTAACCCACCACCTTGGCTAATTCCAACCCCATTTTGGGTTGTAATTACGCGGACATTGGGTTATTTGAGGTAGATCTAAAAGGATCTCATCCTTCTTAGTTCGATTTGGGTTAAGAGTGTCGCAGATTTCCATTTTTCCCTAAAGGGGATATTACAATACAACACATATCTCATGTTTTTCAAATGTGAAGTGGAGTTGGGGGCATCTCCTTGTACATGGCATACAGTAGCCGACCACTAGCTTAACCTTGAAGTCTTTGAAGTCTTCCACCTTCAAATTCACCTTTGCCCTCAACCTCTCATCAATGAAACTGTGAGTAGCCCCATCAATCAAAACCGTGACTCCTTGTCCATGGAGAGTAGAACTTGGTTTCAAGGGACACTCTAGGAGTAAATCCTTCACAACTTTGTTAGGATACATAACAAATTCCAAACAATTCTCCATAAATTTCTTCCCAACCATATGCAGTGAGTAACAACATTGAACTCAACAAGGGCTTCCTCTTTCTTATAATACAAAAGATCAACCAAAATCTGAACTTTAATGCTCACATAGTTGTGCAAGAAAATATCTACGTGCTATATGTTACTCAAGTTCTTCACATCATCACCAATTATATTACCAGACATCAAACATGACACGTGATCTTTCTTAACAAGCTGGCCATATTGACACAAGTATGTTACAGGTATAAGAGGAAATAAAATGTGATTTTTTTCATCATACCTTGGGCTGCCAACAAGGATCCCACCATTCCTTTGTTGGTACTTGTTTGGAACATATCCGAACTCACTCTAAGGTGATAAACTCCCTCAATTTGCCCATCTTGGACTGCTGTTTGGAAATTGAAAGTAATCATGAGGAACCTGGAACTGCCTTTCCTTTAAGAACATACCCTTCCGTAATGTCATCCTCTTCGCCCTTATGCAAATCTGATTTCTTTTCAACAATTTGCCACAAGCACCCATTAGAAACCAATGAAATATCATTAAATATTAAAGAACTTTTACCTTGGGACTCATGCTCCATGATTTCCCTAGGTTCATGCTTCAAACTTTCATCAAACCGTGATGTCTTCACGCTGCTGTTCTGAAAATCAGTCAAGAGATTTACTTTGGCAATGGAGATGGGGGCTTCAATGGGTTGTTCCCTCTCAATGCCCAACAACTTCGGTTGTTCTTCTTTCTTCTTTGGCTCAATCTTTGGACTGCTCAGAAGATGGTTAGGGGCCTCTTGGGAAAGATCCTTTTTCCCTTTAGTACCCTTCATCCTCTCATCTTTGTTAGAATAATCCTCATGATGATCAAAACCTTGTAAATACATAGTGTGAGGGTGATGCAATAAATTAAATTGCTTGCCATTTGTTATGTAAATTCTAGTAGACTAAAAAGCTACATGAGTATCAGATGAGGCCTCCTTTTGAAGGGCATGCCTCTCAAAAGGGTCATGTTGAATCTCTTGTAGATCTGATTTTCCTTCACTATCTTGCTGCCACATGCAATCATTGGAAATTAATAAAACATCATTTGAAGAATCTTTACCTTCATGCTACATATTGGTCTTCTCTTGTTCTTGTTTTTTGATTTCTTCTTCTTGCTCTGCCATTGCCATTTGGAAGTTCTCATCCTCTTCCTTTCTCCATGCATGCTGAAGATCCTTTTGTGGTGCCCGATACCTAGGACCTTGCCTTGTTCTTCCTTTGTTCACTCCTATGAATTTTGCAAGAGATAGGGAAACACGAATCTCAACGGGAAGGTCCCTATACTCCTTATATTTGTCCGCAATGTTATGACCCACTGAGTGTTGTGTTTCAACCACTGGAATGACTTCTTTTATTGGGAGGAAGGTAGGTCGGAATGACCTAGATGAAGATTCACTCGCAATTCTTGGTGGCTGAATATAATTGGTTTCCTTTGAAGATCTTCCTTCACCATTTGGGTTTTGCATGGCATGGATCAACTGTGCCATCTTATTCGCCAATCTTTCTTGCCCTAGGGCAAGCCTCTCAACCCTAACATCATCAATATGCATGTTTGCCATTTATCTGTTCTTTTAAATGAAACCCTCCAGGTTGGGAGGATCGATGCTCTGATACCACTATAATACCCCTTTCAAGGGTGAAACTGAAAAAGAAGGAAACCACACAAACCCAAGTGAAGTAAATTTGATTTTATAACAAGAGTTGTAATATTTCTTAAAACCCTAGTAGCGAATTGTACAGGGGACTTAAATGCACTATAAAACTATGCACAATAGCTTGAAATTACTTCTAAATAATTATTTCAATTACGGAAACCAATATCCATCCAATTTGCAATAAAGAAATGGAGAAAATCAGCGATGATACACTATTGTAATTAAATTTGTGACAGCAGCAGGGCAGCCACAAACAAGGGTTGAAAACAATAGATAAACTCCTCCAAAAATAGCCAAATTAGGGATTCAATCTTTGTAAATTATGGAGAATCAGAATATCAAAGAATATATGAATTATGTGCCTTAAAAGGCACCAAACAACCACCAAACTCTAGTCACTCGCCTAGGGAAGAGCACCAAAAATCATGCAAAGTTTTTGTAATCTTTCTTAATATCCCTTATCCAAATCAACAAGAAAGTCTTTAAAAGATGTCTTCAATCCACCAACATGCAGAGTTTTCGTTCTCCACCAAGCCACAAGGAAGGGTTTCATCCTCCTTGGATGCCACATGAGGGTTTTCGTCCTCAAGTGGAATGGTATTGAGCAACCAGCCCAACAAACCAAGTGTAAGTGTAAATGTGCCAAAAGATGATCTCCAAATGAGGTCATACAATCTCATTTACACCCTTCCTTGGCGCCAAAGGCCAAATATATGGGGACCGATTTCTAAGCTCACTTTACCTTTTAATTCCTTGTTGTGAAACTCATAATCCCAGCCGACCTGCCTGGAGGAGATAAACACTAAAGAAAAACATTAAAAATAATAAAAGAAAACAAAATGAAACTCACTTACTTCCCTTGTTCACTTAATCTTCTTGGCCACGGGAAGAGAATGGCAAGAAGTCTTCATTTGGCCTCAATTCGAAAAAGGGGACATTACAAAGTATTTGTTTATGTTTTTAGTCCTTTTTGTGAGCATTTACATTTTCTTTTAGTGTTTTCCTTTATGAGGTAGGTCATTGGGTTGGAAGAATTAAAAGGCAAATTAAAAGATAAAGCAAGCTTCTTTATGAGGTCGGTCATGGGGGAAACTCCTCATGGGGTTTGGCGCCACCTAAAGGATATAAAAGGGGTCGTTTAGGCTCATTTTGGGCATGCATCCTTATTATAATTTTATACTACTTGGTTTTGGGGCTGGTTGCTCTATTCCATTCCACTAGAGGGCGAAAATCCTTTGGTGTGGCACACAAGGAAGACGAAACCCTTGTTCAAAGTGGAGAACGAAAACTCTCCAATTGGTGGTTCCAAGGGCTTCAAAGAAGGTGATCTTGCTGGTTTGCAGCTAGGGTTTGGAGGAGAAAGATTTGTCAAGGTCTTCTACATCAACTTTGCACCCTCTCCTAGGGTGGTGACTTGGGTGAAGGAGGGTTTGAGTGCCTTCTAGGGCACAACTTGGCATTTGGTGTTTATATTCAGATTCCTCATAATTTATAAGGCTGATTTCTCACTTCATTGGTATTTTTTGGGGTTTGGAATCATCATTTCCAGCCCTTAATGTGGGCTGAACCTCTGCTGTCATTTATTTAATTTCCAGTTGTGTTTAGAGGTTGATTTCTTGGGTGATAATTGTTCTAAAATATTCCTAAAGTGCCTCTACATGTTTTAGATGATGGGAATGGTGATATTTTGATGAATTATTGCTTTTTCCTTGCTGCTGTCCTAAAAATCAGACTGTTGTGCATTGCTGTTCTATTTTTCAGTTGGCTGATATAAAAATCAGAATATATTTTAGTTTGGGTTTGTGTTATTTCATTGTTTTTCAGTTCAGCCCACACATTATAACATAAATGCGAATATGGACACACTCAACTATTTGTATAAAAACAACAGTGATACTAAGCTTTACTATGTCTCCATAGTGGAAGTTGGACTTAGTGGATTTCAACATAAGTAGTGGAAACTGACCACACTACATCCACATGTGGGACTAGGTGTCATTTCAATTGCTTTTCTGGTTGGATTGGGCCTCACTGAATAGTTACAAAACAACTGTAGCAGGACTAGGTCATGTCTATGCTTTCTTAGTGAGAACTGAACTCACTGATCATCTCATGTGCAACTAGAATATGGTCTTTGATATCATTGATGATCAATGTCTTTAGGTTTGTAGTCTTTTTGGCTCTAGATTTGCTATTAAAGAAATAAACTTGTGTCAGAGCTAGTAGCGAACTTAAAACCAACAAATATCCTCCATCCCCTTGTGGTCCTCCAACCTCCTCTAGAAAGTGGCTCACTCAGCTAGATTGACACCGATGATCCTGTGGACCACAGATTGCTGCTTGAATCTATCTTGTGGTTTTGACATTGTTTTCAATGTGTTTGTTTCTTCCATATGCCTTCTCCCTCAAGAAAAAACACTAGTAAGGGTGTCGAGTTCTAACCGACGGTACATTCATGTACAAAGATAAGTCTCTTAGGTTCAAAGCAGCAACTATTGGTGTATCTTTTCACGGAAAAACAACTTGTTCTCACAAGGCATAAGTGTTGGAGCAAGATCCTTTTGCCATGAAGTTTACAAAATAGTTTTACATACTCTATGGCAAGGTTTCACTAGAAACCTCCTCCTGGTTAAAAGTTACGCTATTGAATCTACTTCTTCGGACTGGGGCTCAAATATTTAATTTTTATAAAGTTTTTTTTTTTTTTTTTAGGAACTTTATATAATACTAAAAACATAACAGATTTAAAAAATATTGTCCTTAATTTTTTAAAAACTATTTGACATTTTATTAAATGTTGGGCTTTGCATGGGCTCCAAACTCAATCACACAATATACATCATGGAGTGCACAACCTATAATGACATCCAAATCAAGTATGAGGACAGCCTGAAAGTAGACAACCTAATGACCTTGTTTGAGGAAGAGAGGCTTGACAAAACAACAAATTTTCTGATCAAGATTCATAGTAGAAGATCCAACATCAAAAAGGAAATGGACTTTATGTAAGACAAATAGGGCAGCCCATGTCAAAATGGTCAAGCGGTTATGATGGCTTGGAACACTCTTGTTGCAGCCCTTGGTCCTATAGATTGCTTGGTCTCGTGGATGTTATTAAAATATTTCATTCATTCATTCATCCTCATGTTTTTAATTCATGTTGTTCTGTATTAGCGCTTAGGGAATGCTCTTAAGGTCAAGGCTGCTCCTTTTCTTTGAATCTGATCATTCAACAAAGCATAACATTTTTTTTTTCTTGAAGATGCGTCACACGTTTAACCTTAAATGTCACTTCAGCAATGATTCTGCCCAGGCCTTCAAAATAATGCTCCTGCAATCTTTAACACCTTCTGGACATTCCTCAAGCTCAAACGCCACTCGTTGCCATGATCTGCAAACCCCCTCCATGCCTGTAACACTTTTGTTGCAGCAATAAATCTAAATTGCTGATCTTACTCAGGATCCCACTCTTTCTTTTTGGAACTCCTCTCTTGCCAGACAGAAGCTTTTATTCTTTTGCTGAGTCGCTGTCACCTTCCCCTCCTTTTTTAATTGCTGGTAAGGACAGAGAAAAAAGAACAGATTGTTGCCATTGACACCACACTTTCTTTCAATGAGTTTTCATGGTGTTTATTCAAGACTAGCCATTTCACAATGAATTTTTTAATTCTAAACTACAATAAGATACAATATTACAAAAGAGCTGAAGCTTGGATTGGAACATGTTTCAGAAGTATGATATATTTTATACACATTTCTTGCTAACCATTAGTTTGGGCTCTCTCATACTCATTTTTGTTGTTGAATGCTCTTCCATGTAGCCTTCGCTAATATCATATAGAAGTAGATACACATAGCCTAATTCTCTATATGCCGATTTTTTTGCAAATCATGATATTGGGCTCTTTAGGTCCTCATAGGATCTCAATTTTCACCTCTCAAATTATCAAACTCAAATCTTTAGCCTAGTCTCATTTATTCTTTCTAGCTCTCATAAGCTTACGGCTTTCATCTACTCTAATACCTATTATAATTTCTTTATGCTTGTACCAGGATACTATATTGATAATATTGTCGAATATTTATACACGATTACAGTTAGTTTGTGATTTTTGGTTTAGGATACAAACTTTCCATTATCCTCTGTTAATCCCTCAGTCTATCCTAATTCTAGTTTAACTGTCTATAACAATCACCCAACTAACACACTATGATAGGTTTTTCTAGTAAATCTATTTACTACAACATCTTAACAAGTTAACAACCTATGTATACGCCTCACCGTCAAACTATGGTGTAATACAAACTATTTTTTCCTAACATTTGTAGAGGCAGACTGAGGACAAATCCTAACAAGATGAAAGTTTGTAATATCCCCTTTTTGGAGAATATATAAAATGGCAACCAATCAACTACAAATCACCCAAAATAATCTGCAAATAGTAAAATCCAGGAATCAAACTTCTTTTCCCATAAATATGAAGACCCCTAGCTGTAAAAGACCTCCAGGTAGATCTAATTCTACCAATACCAATTGCTAAATAAATATGTATAAATCTGATCTGAACATTCATCCAAAGATCACTGTAAAAGAGGAACTTGCACTACCATAGCATCATACCATATTAGATGCAATACTCAGTCACAAGAGGATATTAAATTGCTGCCAATATATATATATACTTTCTCACAATTCTGAGTCTCCTAGTGAAGTCGTTGATTTAAGGAAGGTATGGCAGATATTAGAAGGTGACAAGAGCATGTAATTCGCTGTCAAAAAGGGATGAATATTATACCCAAATAACATCACCCAGATCGCTGCCCTAAAGAGCCCAAAACATATGCTAAACCAATCGATTCACTTCAGCAGTGGGTCATAATTAAATCTGCGAGTAAGGACCTCAAAAACATGCAAAATATGGTTGCCAAAACTGGGATGTAACAGCCACAAAGAAGAATATGTTAACCAATAGAGATCGCTGCCCAGGTATCTATTTTGCGCACAGATTTTATTCTCAAAACAGCCACCGAATAATATATGCAACTCGCAAGGGTTTAGAGGAGGTTTTTAACAAACTATTGCCTTAAACAAATCGCTGTAGCTTAGCAAATTAACATTATCAAGTTCGCTGACTATTTAGAGCACACAACATGCATAAAAATATTCAAATAACTATCCAAGGTAGTCGCTGCAGTTAAGAGATAAGATCACACAACCAGCTAACAGTCCCAAAACATTATAAGGCAAGTCGCTGAAACTGGAAATGAAATGTACCAAGTCAATTTGCAAAAAGCACACCAAACTTCTCAATTAATTATCAAAAACCTGCTCAATGATATCTCCCATGCAAGAGAGAACAAGTATCAAGGGTGGGCATGCATCCCAACTCCAAGCATGGAGTTTAAATCGATTCATCCAAAAGCATAACCTTCACAATGATCCCAAAATCTCCTTTTATAAACAAGGAGCACAAAATTCGAAGTCCCTTGTGGAGGGAAATCATAATTTAAAAATAGTTTATTCTCCCTAAGTGTGGCGTCCCCTTTCTAAGGGTAATTTGACATTAAAAAGCCACCCAAATATTATTTAATTATTTCCCTTTTTATTTTGCATTTTGGGAATTAAATTAAATATCAATTGCTCCATAAATAATTAAATAAATATTGCTTTATAATGTCAAATGATAAAAATCACTCTCTAGGCAATATTATTTAATTATTTAGCATAATTTCCCCTTGCAACATCCCAAAAGCCCACGGGGAAAATAGGCTAAGAGTCTTCAAAAATGGGGACATTACAAAGTTGTATAAAAATGGAAGCACCCAAGAATGTGGATGGATTTAGATCATCTAGGATATTCTAGAAGCTTTTAAAATGATTTTAAAGCCACTATTCCACCTTTGAGAAGTCAAGGCTAGCTTTGAGAATTTATCAGTTTATGAGTGAAAATTTTGTCAATGCCTCCAAATTGAAGTTACATTGTTCTATAAACATTATTGTAGTCAACTTTGGTTTATTGGGAAGCAAATTGGGCTCTACATAACTCTCTAAAGGATGGTCAAAGACCTTGAGAAGCCCAAAGAGGATTGAAGCTCTTGACAAAGAACATCAATATCCTATGTGCTGGAAATTCAAGGGGAGTGACATTGGAAACACTAGAGGGTATGGAACCTATTCAATTACATGAGGGAGGTCTTGTTTTTGTCGGGGGAGGGAGAATATTTTTGAAAAATGATGATTGCTTATGTGGTCGCTAAACAACCAACTATAAAGTTGACCATACACTTTTGTTGGCTCAACTAGAGGTCAAGGAATTCTTGTGCTAGGGATGATTGACCAGCTCACAAATAGGCTAATCATACACGCGATTGGGAAGTGAGAGAGAAGCAATCAATTTTTGAGTATCTACTCGATCAATGCACAATCAAGTTGAGTGTCTACTCCGAGAATATGCAAATTCACATCAACTAGACATAATGGAGGAGGAAAAATTGGTTTTTATAGTTTAGTATTGATTGACATACAAACAAGTTGACCTTACCAATGTCAACCTTGTGGAAGCAGTGCAAAGCATTTGAAGCGTGAGTTCACCGATATACAAACAATTTCACAATACACCTCAAATGATTAGAATTGAAGAGAATGCACCAATTTTCTAGGACAATGGTTAGTAACCCAAACAAGTCAACCATATAGATTATATGATCTTGCCTACTAGTAGGAGAAATAAAGTTGACTATACATTTGGAGGAAAATCAGTAGAAAAAAAGAGGTCAATCATAGAAGTCCATTTGATCCACAATACCCACTAATGTTAATTCAGAAAAAGATGGAAGAGAGAAAATTTGATTGTTAGAATAAGAAAATAAAACACTTAAATAGTATTAAAGGAAAAAAACAAGCATTTGTTCAACAAAAGCAATTGGATAGGTGTAATGTCCCTTTCAAAGGCTCGGAAACCTAGTTGGCCTATTCCTCCCTTTTTCCTTGTTTATTCCCTTGGGAACTAGGGCATGGGAGATGTAAATGGAATATTTGAACCCTTATATGCATTAACGTTATAATTTTACATTGAGATGTTTTTTTAATGCACTTTATATTATAATTTCACTTTGAGGTGCTTTAAGTCATGGCTTATGACTAAAGTGAAATATTAATTATTATTTTATAAAGTGGTGTTGGAAAAAGTGAAGGATTAGGGTTTCAAAAGAGTTATAAAGATGATTTGAGGATTAAAAATATTCATTATGTTCATTACAATTTTCTCTGGAGTTTTGGTGAGCCTGCGTGTTCATCCGCTATTGCTTAATGAGTAAAATCCCTAGATGGAAGGGCTCTTTCGGTGAGAGGATTCATCCTCAATCTCTAGTAGTTGTATTTACAAGTGTTGAATACCATTTCCTACATACATCGAAGATTTATTTTGGTGTTGATTGTTCAAATTGGAGGGGTTATTTACCAACGTTGGTTTTTTTGATAGTAGACGCGATTTGAAACCCATTTAGGGCCTATTGGGGTTTGACGCCGTTCACGGTGGTTGGAGTTTATTTGTGAAGTCAGCGTGGACATTTTAGGCGAAATCGTGGGGTCTAATACCCATCTATTGCAAGGTGCTGCTACTTGAGAGGTATTAATGCAGTTTTAAATAGAAAATAAGACCGTTAATCACGTTGTACAAATAATCTTTCTTAGATGTCAGTAAGTATAATAATTTTTGAATCTTATATATTCCATACGAAGCTGTTACGAGTATTCATATTCAGTTTTATATTCGATAATTCATTGCAAAGGACTGATTTTCTTTGCAGAACTCATTCATACTCAGTTGTTCAAAAGAATAATAATTTCCGAGTTTAATATTAAATGCATGCCAACTATTTGATGTAATGCCCCAATCAATTTATGCAAGTTAAAGCGATTTTGTAATGACAGTATGATCAAAGAACCCTTAGAAAAATTATTTTAAATGATTACAATTAGAAACCTTTGATAATCGATTGTGATACAAACTGTTTGAAAAAAATGCCTACAAGTTAAAAGTCGGGAATTTTGCAAATTTGGAACAATATCTCTGGTTGTGGGGATATTTCAATAGGATACAAAACAAAAGAACATACGATTTTTGAGAAAAGGATTTCTGATTCTAGCTGAGATGCAGAATGAATATCCCTTAGAGGATTTGCTAGAGATGAATCCTGAGATAACCCCCAAACTTATGAACAAAAACACTATTGCGACTCTTGATTCTCCCACAACCGTGAAATTGATCGATCAGTGAAATACATTAAGTAGGCTTGCAACTTAAAGAGCGGTAGTAGATAGTGGCAACACACATTGAGAATGTTATGTTTTATTTTTTTGGGTGGGTCCTACTCGTAACACTAACAATCAAATTTCATCGTGAGATCCGCTTTTTGATTATTATGATCTCTCATCACATTACTTGTTAACATCAGTAGACCTAATGTTTTATTGTTGGGGACATTAGTCAAAGTTGTTTGACCATTCAACCGCAAACACATCACCGTATATATTGTATTTCACCCTTCCCTTTTGCAGTTTTCTATTTCTATACATTTGTAGAATGTTGTAATGTCCCCTTTTTCCATTTCAGATCTATTAATTGGTCTTCTTGTCATTCCTTCTCCATGGCAAAGAAGTGAAGAAGACGGAGGAGAACCTTGAGCTTCTATTTGCATTGTTTTTCTAATAGTTTATATTTTCTTTTAGAGTTTTCCCCTCTTAATGAAGTCGGTTGGGTTTAGTGCCTTTAATAAGGCTTAATGAAAGATTATAATGGCTCATTAAAGGTCGGCCTTTCCTTTATGAGCCTTGGCGCCAAAAGGAGGTTATAAAAGGAGAGCTAAGGCATCATTTCAGATCTAGACTTGGCACAATTTATCTTATTGGAGCAAAGTGAGCTTAGAGTTGCTTGTTCTTGCATTTGGAGATGAAAACCTCCTTATACAACTTTCATAGAAGGACGAAAACCCCTCTAGAGGTTAAGGGAAAGACGATAACCCTTCTCCTTGGCTTGGGATTGATGTTTGAGGTTGATTTGGAGAGAGACTTGTCATTTCCGTTTTGTTATTGATTTATTAGGGGTGGAGCGACCTACCTTGGGTAGGGTTTTGAGCAATTGGTGAACTATTTGGGTAATTTGGTTTGATAATTTGATTTGTAATATTTTCTAAGGCCGGAATCTGAAGTTTGGTGAATTTTGGGGTTTCTATGCCCTAGATTTATAAATTTTTTGTGGCTGCAATATTCAGTTCATAATTAATTTTCAGTAGTGAGTTCTTCAATATTTCTTTGTGATTTTGGCTCTTGTTATTCCATAAAATACATATAAAATTGTGGCAAGTGGATTCAAGGTGTTTCATGGTGTTTTTTGGCATATTTCATGGTAGATATAGTCGCTGATTTTGCATTTACAATTTGTTGCAATTTAAAAATTAGATCTGCATTTTGTTGTGTGTGGTTAAAACCCTTGAAAGGGTCATTACAGTGGTATCAGAGAATAAGATCTGAGGCAAGGGTTTGTGGATCAGCCGTGGAATCAAATTTGGGAAAATTGGTAGCGCAGGACAAGAGAGGTTGATGGACTCCATTGGATTGCTAGCTTGTGTTTTACACAACTATCATGCACTAGGAGGTAACAATGGTGAAAAAGATGCTTCTGGTGAGCAATGCTTAAGGCTGCCACAAAGAACCCAAAGTGAAGCTCCTACTCGCTTTTTCCATCCTTCTTTCCTACCTAGGAGGGAGGCCATGCATGAGGAGGAAGCAGGGAAGCCATTGGGGCAACACATTGCTTTATGTTTTGAAGAGTACAAAGCTTTTCTTGAGGAACTTATGAAATTCCTTGACTCTTGCTGAGTTCTTGGGAGTGAAGAAAGGGAGGATTAAGTCCCAAACTAATTTCAAGGAAAAAGAAAACCCAAAATTATTGCATATGGTTAGGGAGCAGCCCTTGGAAACAATAGAGGCTTCCGTCACTCTTTCCAAAGACAAGCCATTGACTGATTTTTCAAACACCTTGAAGATACAAGAGTGGGGTGTGAATATGGAGCAAGGACCAAAGCACGAAAAGAGGAATCATGGATCCTACATCCCAAGGTAATGCTCCCTTGATGTTGGATAGTTTATTAGTGCCTAATGATTGTTTTGGATTGACTTTGGGTAGGGAAAATCAGAGGAAGAAGAAACCCTTCCAAGGTTTCCAAGGAGACACAACATGGCTGCATGGTTTGAGGAGTATAGAGCCCTTTCATCTAAGATTCGTGATGCCATATCACTTATGGAGTTCATGGGGTTCAAAAGAGGTAAAGTGGGAGCCCTAGAGGTGCCTAACACACTTTCTAGGAATGAGTCATTGACTGATATTCAGAACAGCAGTACAAAAGAGCATGTTTTTGAAGAGAAAACCATGGAGCATGAGCCCAAAGAAGAGGAAAAATCAGATTTGCATATGGGTGAAGTGAAGTTGGTGATGGAGGACCAATTTCCAGGTGAGAATGAAGACAATGAGCTTGCTGGAATTTCCAAAGCAGCAGCTCATTGGAGGCAAGTTGATGATATACATGACCGTGGTAAGAACCATGAAGAGGTTCCATGCATGGACAACACAAGGTATGGTAGAAATAGTCACATTTCATATTTTTGTCTCCTCCTATGTTGCTACCATACTTGTTTCATTGTGGGTAGCTTGTTGAAAGGGAGAAACACATGGCAAATTTGATGTTTCATGGTGGCCATTATGGAAAACATTCTTAAAAGGAAGGATTCAATAGGGTTGTGGCTAATGAGTGTTTATTTCCATGGATATGGTTAGAAGAAAACTCTATGAAGGATGTCACACCACTTGGTGAAAAATGAGATGATGTAAAGTAACTTCATCACCAAGGGACACCAATCATTCAAGCTAGCTTTGGGGAGGCACATGGTAAGCTCCGCACTTCCATTTGTTGTTCAACAGTCATTTGATTTGGATTTTCAGTTCCTAGACAATGCACATACTCATAAAAAGATCCTTCCAATTGAAATACAAGTTGTGTGCATGAAATTGGTGTTTGAATTGAAGTGGAATGAGTGTTATTCCTTTGATCCGGGCATTGTAACTCAGTTGGGACTGAGAGGTATGGTTGGAAGCAATAAGAGGGTTGATTTGTGGTGTTTTAAGCTTGCCATGGCGAGTTTCCATGCTGCTGATTTGAAACAGCAGTCACATTACAAAGTAATTTAGCTCCTTTCATGGATAATCCATGATGAAAGGAATTCCTTGCACCATATGTTGCTACAACAGTTGCTTTGGGGAGTAAATCCGCCACTTACAATGTTTGGATATGATTCATATCACCGAAGAATTCCTCTCTTACCTTGGTCAAAGTGTGTAAGGAAGATCCCTATACTCACTGTTTTTTATCAGCAGTCTCATCCAAAGGAAGTTTCACTTGTTTTATGGTTGACACATGCTAACAACTCTCCTTTTCCAATTGAGTTAGTACAGCAGTCATTGAGGAGTAGATTTCCACTATGTCACCATGTCAAAGAAGCTAAGAAAGACCCAAGAAAGGGGGATAACAAAGGGCCTATAAAGGAGGGCATGGAAGTTGAGATTGGTGGACTCCTCTTCACCATCACAAGCATTCCATACCAGCTGGATACCCATGAAGAAAAGGTATGTGGGATGACTGATCTATATGTTGTTGAGTATGGTAGAAGCACTACTACTTCCCATATTTGCTTGCCCCCTTCGTGTTCAAATCTATGCAAGTTGGAGATGTTATGGGAAGGGTTCCAACTCACAATTTTCAGATGTCTTGCAATCCTATGCATACTTACCATGATTCTTATAACAACAGTGATTGGTACTCAATGAAATATTTTTGGCATGAAGGAACTTGTGTGTTCATGTTGGAAATTAGAGCCAAAAGAGGGGCTCTTGAAAGGGGAACAACTCCGCTAGAATTGGTTTTGTGGAGGCAGCCCAAAACCACCCAAATGCAACTCCAAATCACTCATGCTAAGGGGCCTAAGGTGCTGCTACAGCCAGGTAACCATGAAGATTTGTTTTTAGATCAGTTCTACAAATGTGCTAGAAGTATTTTCCAAACTTCCCTCATGATACATAGAAGCATGAGCAATAAAGGAGAAGCAATAGAGGGAACTTCAAGCATGAATGAGAAGATTTTTATGACAGCAGTGAGCCCAAATACCAAATTTGACGTTGTTGTCCCTATCATTTTCAGTTTCCTTTGCATACTTTGGGTTGAGGAAAAGGAAGATTGGGTCACAAGAATGATGCTAATATTCCTCCCGGATGTTTGTGAGGCATGGAAAGTTTGTCAACATGTTTCAACCACTTTCCTCATGAACCATGAGGAAGAAATGCATAGCTATAGCTATGTATGGGGCAGCCATCAAATGCATGAAGCTTGTGGAGCTTCCACAAGCAAGAATGGGGAGTCAACTCCCATAACTGCAGGGCCTAAGAGAGTGTTGTTAAACACTCATGTTTTCTTTAATATGTGTGTTTCTTGTGTAAATACAAACATAAAGATCATTGAGTAGTTGAGATTGATTTGGGATTTGGGTACTTGCAATTGCTTGAGGACAAACAATTTTTGGGAAGGAGGTGGTGTCACCCAGATTTCATCTTGAAATCTGCGACTACCCTATCCGAAATTTTTTCGTACTTTTAAAATAATGGGTCGTTTTAGCCATATTAGCCAAGATATTAGTTCTTGTATTGCGTCAAGATATTCCCAAAGAGCCATATTAGCCTTTTTCACCAAATACCCAGATGCCCAAAATTGTTATATTCTGTCGTCGGGATTTGTCTGCGGGAAATTTGTATTTAATTATTTTGAGCCCCGTATGAGGCTATTTGCGCTCCGTTTTAACTTTGTTATGATCAAACATGTCATTATTCCTATGTACCAGAAGGGTTTTAACTTGGAATAAGTTTTGGGCTTTATTTGTAACTTTTGACAATTTTTCGTGTTTTTGTGTTGTCCGTTTCGTTTTCTGTAAAATTTTTCTAGAACAATTCCTTTGCCGGGTAAGCCCGATTTTAGGCCTGGAGCAACTGGAAAACATATACGCACGTTATGCCAGAGGAAGACGCCATCGGAGGTCTGGATCACTGGGAAAAAGCGAAGTCGTGCATGGAAAAGCCCCTGCAGGGTTGGGCGCATTTTTGGAAAACAAAGGATTCAAGCTGCAATGGGAAAAATAGAAGCAGCAGGCAAGGTGGGAATTTTGTACCTGCCTAGCAGGGTACTTTTTTCCGTGATATAAAATTCACTTAAGTTGCAGTGGGAAAGTTAGAGGCTCGCAGTAGGCGAGAATTTATTGCCTGCCTTGCAGGGTAAAAATTCCCATGATAAAATAAAAGGAAAGTGACTTAAGTGAAATCATGGGAATTTATTGCACTGCCTTGTAAGGTAAATAATCTTATTGTCAAAGTCAAATCACTTAAGTGGATCATGGGATTTCTAGGGCTGCCTTGCAGGGTAAAGAATCCCATTGTGAAAAATTCTTAAAAATAGAATTCTATTATGCAAAAAAGTGCGCCCCCTTTGGTGAGAAGATGGCAGCCTTAAAGTGGATTAAATTAATTAATTTTTCTTCTAAAAAGGGTGCCCAAGTATGGAAGAAAGTCAACAAAGCCAAAGGGAATAAAAGAAATAGATTTAAATGGATTAAATTTAATTTATTTAAAGGCTGCCCCCTTCATGTCAAAAAGTGCGCCCCATTTAGGATAGATTTAATGATTTTTAAAGCATTAAATCATTAAATTAAATTCTATTTTCAGTGGCTATGGTCAAGGCACACTGTGAAGCTTAAGTGAAGTGTGAATGATTAAATTGGATTAATTTAATTTATTGGATGGCTGTCCTTAAACATGCTATTTTTACACATCAGTTAAAGAGAAAAGCATGATTTTTAATTAATTAATTGCCATGAATAGGAAGGGCAATTATTAATTATAGAATTATGAGAGTTATATAAGCATGGGCTGCCATAAGGGTGAAAATTTTAATTCACAGGTAAAGAATTGCAGCCAAGAGGAAAAGTGCGCCCCATTTGAAGAAGGATTTTGCTCAGACAAAGGTGAAAACAAGGCTAAAAGCTTCCAAATTTGGCGCATGCTTTGAAGGAGGTTGATCTTTGTCTGCATAATTGTTTGCATAGGTGTTACAGGTGCTCAGGTGTTGTTGAAAAGATTCATGCTCTCTTTATGTGCAAATTAAACATCAATTTTTGGGGCAGCAGGCTTGAAAAGTGCAGATTTTTACAATTAAAATTCACTATTCATGCTCCGGTGGCCATTTTTGTCTGAATTAATTGCAGGAATTCATTACAGGTGCTTTACAAAAGAAAAGGAGCTCTAATCAATGTCCAATACATTGAGTATATCCTCGAATCTGAAGAATTGTCCAGATCTGCACCAGTTTTGAAGAAATCCGGCCAAATAAGAAGAAAAAGAATTATTCAGACAAAGATAGACAAAGCCATGGTGAAGGGAGATGAAAAAGAAAGCACAACGGAGTCATGCATCACTTCCAAACTTGCAGACATAGGAGACACAGATCTAGGTCCGGAACCTCTTTCCGAATTGATTGATAGATCCAGAGCGGGAAAGACTTCACTCATGCGTGTTAAAAGCAGTGGAATTATTCGAGCTGCAGCCTTTCCATGCGTACTGATCCGATTGCGGAGTTTGTTATGGAGTGCGCTAGATCTTACCATCCTTCATCCAGGTCAATGCGTGATGCTACGGGAAAGACAATAATTTGTTTGGACGCAGAGTTCATCAATTGTTGTTTGAAGATTCCAGTGCGAAAGGTGGTGACTTCCATTAGCATTCAGGATGTCGGCAGCAGGTGGGAGAAGCATAGAGCTGATTGCGTGAGCATAATGAATAGCAGATACATGAAGAAGCCTAGATCTCCTTCTAAGTTCCCAAGAACTCTTCCACGATCCCATTTGGTGCAGGAGGTAGATGATGTTGTCAAATTGCTATGCAGGATTAATGGCGAGGCGAATGCTTACACTTTCCGTACATGGATGTATGCTTTCATCAGGACCATTGAAGTCAACAAGGTTGATTCCATAATCAATTGGTCGGAAATTATTAGCAATAACATTGGTGAGCAACTCCAAAACGTGAAGCGTACTTTCAGCTTCAAAATGACTTCCTACTTGGTGTATGCTGCAGCTTCACAAGGCGTATTTTCCAAGATGGATAGATGTGTTCTTTCTAAGGACCCCATTTTGAGTGCTACACTGACTCATGTACATGCTTGAGCGAGAAAGATTTCAAAGTTATCGATGATGAATTCTTCTACGATTTCATTTCTTTGGCTAGAAAAAGACTTGAAGGCCAACAGGGTAAGCAAGGAAGCGTGGGAAGTTGTATCCAAGGTTGGCAGTCTATTCATTCAGTTTGCAGATTTCACATACCTCAGGGTTACTGACTTTTTGGTGAACCGGTTAAGCTGCCCAGATTTCGAATGATAGATTGATCACCATGGAGTTGAGGAGGCAACTTGTGGAGTTACACGACCTTCAGTCAAAGCGGCACAAGTCTATGGGCTTCTTCCCAATCACTGTGGGACATTACAAGCTGCCATAGCATTCATAGAGCTCGAGGGATGGAGACGCAGATGTTATCCGATTATGAGCAAGAGTTTTTCCTTGCGGTTGAACTTCGATCCATTTGGAGTAGCGGGAAGACGATCTTCCAGAGTACGCACATGTGTCTTTATTAGAAGATTTCTGGATGAAGTGCAAAAGTGAGTACGAGGTTAGAAAGAGAGATTTCAGCAGGCTATCAGCAAAGCAAGTGTTCGACTTTGGACTAGCACGGATACTTGTTGATCTTAAAGATGATGGGAATGTGGTACTTGACACTTGCCATCAAATGGGAGGAGATAAAGCCATACTTTAGGATAACATAGGAGGTTGCCATACAATTGAAGAAAGGTCTGGCGCTGTTTTGGTGAATACTTCAAACTGGTTTTTGACGAAAGGATATTACCTTGATGAAGCATTGATGAATCAAGTCATTAGAAATTTCGGCGCAGGAGATTCCCTCAAGAGAAAGCACGGAGGAGAAAGCAACAAGAAGGCCGAGAAGTTGAAAGTACACAGAAGATCTCATTCAAAGGAGAAGATCCCTTCCACGACCGTGATTTTAGTTCTAGCTTCTCCCAAATTGGCCGAGTACTTCACCAACTATTGCACCTCAGCAGCAGGACACTTCAATGCCTCCACTGAATCCGGTGACATTCATCTTCTCTCCTCAGCCCCTCTGTTCAGCACCCCTTCCAGAAGAGACGTTGAAGCTACAGATGGCGGAGTTCGAAAGAGCTTTGTCCTTGGATGATTCGGAAGATGGCAGCCATAACACTGTGGCACTTTCTGATGGAGAGGATGCAGAGTGGGAGATGGTAGTGCACTCAGCGATTCCTCATTCTCCGAGAAGTAACTTCTCGGAATGGTTGGCTTCGCAGTTGGTTCCAGAAGCGAGAGTGGAGATGAACTTGGAGGAACACGACTTGCAGCTACTCCAGGGCCTAGGCGGAAAAGACAGAAGGCCTAAAGTTGCTAAAGCAACTTCTAGGTTGATCATCGAGGAATCGGGGTAGAAGTTTGTTGAGATATCAATTCGGCAGAAGGAAAGAAGGAGGAGCTCATGGCAGAAGATGTTACAAGAATGCAGTACCCCTCGGTCAAGCCACCCTGAAAAAAGGATTGAAGCACGACACGCGAGACATTGATAGATGTGCTATTCCTTAGTTTTGAAGCGGTGAAAGGCGGAGAAAGAATAACTTCGAAGCGGTATCTCGGTTGTGCGAGATCATGGCCAAGGTTGCTTAACCCTTCCATTGACCTATTTGAGCGGGTGAGTGATCATCTTATGACGGAAATGGAGGATCTGCAAGCAATCAAATAAAAGCTATTGACGAATGGAAGGATTTGATTATGCGTCAAGCTTTGTACAACTTGGAGAGGTGCCCGCTTTAAAGGTTATGAATGATGCGAAAATCAGCTCTGCAACAATTTGGTGACGAGCATAGTGGACATGAACACAGTTGCTGAGAGTAACCTGAGTACTTTGGGAGAGATCAACAAGTTGCCAGGAGATGTATTGGTTGTAGAACAAATTGTACTGCCAGACAAATTAGTCGAGAAGGGGATGCGGTGGAGTTTGTAGTATCTTTCCGTTTGGAGATTTGTAGAGTTTTGCTGAAGAGGATGTAGGCACTTGAGAGTAGGACATCATCCTTACCAGACAATATCATTTCTTTCACTGAGGAGGACGTGGTCGGAGGTGTTACTTCATACGTGCGGATCGTTCCTAGCAAGGTGCCTAATTCCCTGGAAGGGTCTCTTCTGATGGTACAAAAGAGAATTGATAAAGCTACTAAGCCTTTCACGATGAATTCTATTAGTAGACTGGTGGCGCTGCAGGTAGATATTGCGAGGTTTGGGCCGAGCTTGGAAGATGTGGAGGCGTGCATCAAAGTGTTGAATGAAGGATTGCTGCAGTTTAGGATAGAGAAGGAAGCAGTGGCTAAAACAGATGGGAAGATGTTGAATCACATGTTCGACAAGTATATCGATATCAGAACAAAAAGAAGACATAAATGTTACAGCTGGCATGACTTCTTCTATTCTTTCTTCTATTTTCTATGTTCCCGGATGAAATTGTAAAACTTTAAGTTATTGGTTTTGTAACCATTACTCAAAGTCACGTGGAACCATTTTATCGGTTAAGTGATATATGTGTCACTTAAGAAGAAGTTAGTGAAGGATGATTGCCAAATGTCATCTTTACTTGTTGTTTGTGTTTTGATTCGATTAGATTTCCATTTGTATTTTCCTCCTACATTCTATAAGTAGGAGAAGAACCGTTGGGTTAATGATCATAATTTGTAAGTAGTAATATTGTATTCTAGACTTTGTCTTTGAACCCCGAGAGCCACTTGAGAAAAGGAATACAAAGGAGCAGGTTTCAGGAGAACTTTATGTCACGGTGTCTTGTGTTTCTTTCTTTTAATCTTAGATCTCTTAATAAGTAGGAGAAGAACATTTGGGTTAATGATCACAATTTGTAAGTAGTAATCTTGTGTTCTAGACTTTGTCTTTGAACCCCGAGAGCCACTTAGAGCAAAGGAATACAAAGGAGCATGTTTAGGAGAACTTTGTGTCGTGGTGTCTTGTGTTTCTTGCTTTTAATCTTAGATCTCTTAATAAAGCTGTGTTATTTTAGATCCGGATCTAGAGCTTCCTTTGTTTTATAATTCGTGTTTATATCCATTGGATTCTTCTATGTGCATGTAATCAGCTCTACCATCTACCTTGATTGGGATGCACATCTTCCCATTTCTTCTATGTGTTTATGTAATTATCTTCTTCTATAATTTTTCCCTTCTTTAAACAACTCGCTTACTTGCTGCAGAACTGCATTGATTATGGTTCATGGTGAGTAGTTAAAGTAAAACCCCATTAGGTATTAGCATACTTAAATTGACAAATCTGACATGGGAGCCTCACCGGTTAAATGAGAGAGATTTATCTCATGACTGCCTAGGTTTTGTGCTATGTAGAAAATCTAACCAATAGTTTTTGGCGACTCCACTGGGGAACAACTATCTTTGCAGATCAAAACTTATCTATTGAAGATTCGTGTGTTTTCCACACAAATCTCAACCTGGCTGAACGTCCATTCACCCGATCCATGAAGGCACAAGGAAGGACTGATCATTTCTTCCGACTGTAGGAGAAATTCAATTTCAATCATCCTCAAGTTAGAAGTCTGCAGATCTAGTCTCTCACCAGGAAGGAGAGTGCACACCCATCCAGATCCGGATCGTCTTCAGCATAATCCGGCAGCTAGAATTATCCATCAAGTCTACACAAGGAGGAGACGTGCCCCATTCATCATGCAGAATCAGAATCAGAACCAGATAGTACCTGTCCCATGGGGAGCAACTTTTGGACCACTGAACCTGACTCCACCTATGCACGATCTGCCAAAGGGATCCAGAAAGAATTTTCCAAAATTCTTTGGAGATGGAAAGCAAAACCCGGATGATCATTTGGCGGCCTTCTTCATATCTTGTGGTGTGCTTGCAGTAGAGCATGAAGATGTCTTAGTTAGGCTCTTCATTGAGACTCTACACGACTTGGCTGGAGAATGGTTCTATCGGCTAGCTCCTGGCACCATAACCAACTGGGCGACTATGCGTGAGCAATTTCTGAAAAGATTCAAGCCTGCAGAGGACGCTAGCACATTGATCACTCAACTGACACAGTTGAAGAAAGAGCCAAGTGAGAACATGCGGGACTTTATTGCAAGGTTCCAAAGGATTTTATATAAAATCCCCACTTCTGCCGCATTGAGTGACGAAAATCAAAAGACGTTTTTATAAACGCTCTATTACCCAAAGTTGGATATCAGCTGAGAAGGGCAAGACCTGTAAATCTACTTGAAGCACAAAATGCTGCCGTGGAAGTTGAAGATGACTTGATCATGGCTGGGAAACTCAAACAACCATCTCACAAAGGTGATGGTGCTTCTTCAAGTACTTCAGATCCTTTGTCGCGAGGCTCAAGCTAATGACATCTGCGAGATCAAGAAGCAAATCTCTCAAGCAGGGAATGCGACCCCTTCAAGATTAGCTCCTGCTCGGACCTTTAATGGTCAAAATCAAAATCAAAACCGAAACAGACTTGCTTGCACCACGGTTGTTGCATAATAAAAGCTACTCCAAGGAATAACTTGGAAATTAATGAAAAGGATCTTGGCATTGACGAATCATTCGATGATGAAGACTTTGTAGATCCCGCTGGCGACTCCAATATTGGTTACCTGGACTACGAATTTGACGATGGCTATTATGAATCTTTTGAAGATTCTGATGGTCACACTTTTGCGGTGTTCACAAGGTCTCAGACACGCCAAAATGCCGAAGCATCCACAAGCGGCCGGAGAGAAAGAGAAGATCCTGGCCGGATGTTACTATCTTGAAAAGAGGTAGCACTCTTCCTTCTTCATTAGCGCCTAAGGATAAATATTCAAATTCTTTCAATTCGCAGCAAAGGGCCAACGCACATCCTGCTGAAGCAAGTCAAGCTTTTGACATCATTGATCACATCAAAAGGAACAAGGTCCAAATGTCAGAAGCTGAATATTTGAGAGCATTTCCTGATCAGCTGAATAGATTGGTCAAATATGTGCAAAGTAACGGTCCCAGCCAACAAATAATACTTCACGGGGTATCTTAGCAAATCCAAAGAATACTCCTTCAAATAATGCGGCTGCAAGTTCTTCTCCTTCTACCTCTTCTTCTCTGCTACATCAGAAAGGATCGAGCCATTCTATGTATCTTTGCTCATCAACGGACATAAATTGAGCAATTGCATTTTGGACTCTGGAGCTTTTGACAACGTCATGCTTGCCAAAGTTGTTGATGCCTTGGGTCTCACATTGACAAAAACCATCGGAAGATGTTATTCCATGGAAAGGCAAGTTCCTCTTGTTGGAAAAATCAAAGATGCGCAGGTAGTGCTTGCTTCTTTTCCAGACAAAAGACTGAAAATGACTATCCTTGTAGCAGACATTCTAGTCTCTTATGGCATGTTGTTGAGTAGAAATTTTTGCAAAGAGCTAGGTGGAGAAGTCAAGATGGATTGGTCTTGTGCGCACATACCAATCAAAGGAGTAAATCAGAAGCTAGAACCTGAGAAGAAATCCAAGTACACAGTGTCAAAGTCTGAGGATCCTAGATCTCAGATCTTGTTTCAAGAATCGGATCACGGAGTCTATTATCTAGAAATGGATAAAGAAGATGTTCAACCGATGATTCAAGAACCACATCAGCTTGACAACAAGGTTTGGACTCTGGAATTTGATGGTAGCTGCTGTTCATTTGGATCCGGCGCAGGCGTTGTTCTTATCTCTCGGAAGGGAAGGTGCATGCACACTCCTTCAAATTGATGTTTGAAAATACCAACAACACAGCAGAGTATGAAGCGCTGTTGTTAGGTATGGAGCAGGCAAGAACAATGGGAGTCAAGCTCTTACACGCAAGGGGAGATGTTGAGCTGATCGTTAAGCAGATAAGAGGTCTCTACCAAGTCAAAAAAGACAAACTGCGGCACTATAGAGATCGGGTCTACTCTGCTATCTTGGATTTTTGATCTTTCTCGATATCTTACATTCCGAGAGAACAAAATTCGAGAGCTGATTCACTTGCAGTGACTGCAGCCTTGTTGAATCCAGATCAACCTCCCGCATTCTTTAGACAGGGAGACTACAAAGTGGAGATGGTCTTCCGCCCAAAGGTTCCTGACAACGTCCAGCAATGGCAAGTATTCAACGATGACAACGTCTCAAAGAATGGCAGCTGCGTTTCTTCAACAGAAGGACAATTTTGAAGAGATCTACTATGAGGGAAGCAATTCACCTCCTAGGCAAACTACTGTGGGAGAAGTGGATGCGGACGTCTCGGGAAGTCAGGAGATTATCCAGCTAAAGGGAAATAAAATTCCCAAAGGCTTGGTATCTCTTGAGGAAATGTTTGATAAGCATGATCAGATGCTTAAGAAAAATGAAGAAAGTGGGGAAGGTTCTTCCTCCGACACACAATTACTAAATTTGGGAGCCGACAATGATCCCAAATTAGTAAATCTGGGTAAGTGTTGCTCAGGGGCCAAAAGAGAAGCTTTTACTGAGCTTCTTAAGAAATATATGGATGTTTCTAAAAACATATCAGCCTATGAAAGTTCAACACTACATCCCACTTAAACCAGAACAAAAGCCTTTCAAGTGAAGCTGCGGCAGACAACCTACCATTTTGGGAACCATCTTTGCAGAAATCCAGAAGTTGTTAGACACAAAGATTATCTATCCCATACATCATTTCGAATGGTTGGCCAACATAGTTCCTGTGAGGAAGAAGAGTGGCGAAATTAGGTGTGTGGATTTTTGCAACCTTAATCAAGTTTCTTTAAAAGATAACTACCCCATCCCCATCATGGATCACACTCTGCCAGTGGTCACCTTTGGATGTGAGATGCTCTCCATGCTTGATGGTTTCTCGGCTATAATCAATTCAAGGTGGCGAGGAAGATCAATACAAAACGACGTTCATCACACCTTGGGGAACCTTCGCTTACCAGAAAATGCCGTTCGGCCTGATTAATGTTGGTGCTACATTTCAAAGAGCTATGGATCTAGCCTTTGCTCATCTCAAAGATATAAGCATAGTAGTGTACCTGGATGATCTGACAGTCTTTTCCAAAGATAGAAGCACACACATTTCGAACTTGGAAGAGGTCTTCATACAATGCCGCAAACATGGTATTTCTTTGAATCCTAAGAAGTCCATCTTTGTTGTAACAGAAGGGAAACTACTAGGGCACATTGTTTCAAAAGAAGGAACCAAGATAGATCTAGAGCGT
Source organism: Taxus wallichiana var. yunnanensis (assembly GCA_018340775.1). Classification (NCBI taxonomy): domain Eukaryota; kingdom Viridiplantae; phylum Streptophyta; class Pinopsida; order Cupressales; family Taxaceae; genus Taxus; species Taxus wallichiana. Next base: position 13,720,109 of record CM031242.1, on the reverse strand, counting down.
GTCAAATCCATTCAGACATTGCCTTTGCCTACGTCCAAAAAGGGGTTCACTCCTTTGGAAAAGTTAATTTCTCAGGAGATTCATTCCTGACTTTGTTGAGCTAACCCGTCATATCTCGAATATGATGAAGAAGACACAAGACTTTAAATGGAGCAGCAAAGGAAAGAAGCTTTTGAGAAAATTAAAGAGGCCCTGTCAAAAGCTCCGGTCTTGGTTTCACCCGACTTCAGTAAAGAATTTATTCTTTACTGTTATTCCTCCGAACATACCATGTCAATAATCGATTGAAAAATCAAGAGGATACATAAGCTCTATTGCTTTCATGAGCACGCCCCTTAAAGCCTATGAGTTGAAATACACTCCCATGGAAAAGCACGCATATGCAGTGGTGAAGGCGTGCAAAGCATTCAGGTATTATATTCTTTCCTCGCACACTGTGGTTTTGGTTCCAGATCTATCTAGTTAAATCTATCCTTACTCAACAAGAGTTAGGATTGTTGAGAGGCACATGGGTGACAAAGGTTCAAGAATATGACCTGGATATTAAACCGACAAAGCTAGTTCGAGGAAGAGGTCTGTGTGAACTAATGACAGAGATGAAAGCATTAGTGCCAGAAGTGGATCAAGGGGAGATAGATGAAGATTTGCTGCAGTACTTTTTATAGATCTGGTAGAGGAGTGGTACAGTAACATTGCTTACTTTCTGACGTATGGAGAATGCCCAGATCAACTTTCCAGAAAAGAGAAACGAACCATCAAACTGAAATCCAAAGATTTTGTTCTTTGGGATAATGGTTTGTACAAGAGGGGAATTGATGGTGTATTTCTCAGATGCGTGGATAAAGCTCAACAGGATCAGCTACTACAACAGTTTCATGACATGGCTTGCGGTGGTCATTTCTCAGCCCGAGTCACTGCACACAAGATCCTCAGAGCAAGGTATTACTTGGCCAACCTTTTTCAAGATACTGCAGAGTGGGTAGCTAAGTGCCAAGCATGCCAACATTTTGTTGGGCGTGTGAAATTACCTGCATTACCTCTAAAACCCATTGTGATTGAAGAACCTTTCCAACAGTGGGGAATGGATTTTATTGGTATGCTTAACTCGGCTTAGTGTCGGCCACCATTACATTCTAATAGCTACTGATTATTTCAGTAAGTGGGTAGAAGCTATTCCTGTGAAGAATGCCACTTCCGCCGAGGTGTGCAATTTTATAAAAGAAAATATTATTGTCAGGTTTGGCGTGCCCAGTAAAATAGTAGCAGACAATGCTCCAAATCTTTCTTCTGAGGAGCTGGTGGAATTCTGCTACACTTATGGGATTCAGCTGGTACATTCCTCAAACTACTATCCACAAGGGAATGGCCAAGCTGAATCTAGTAATAAAAACTTGGTAACTATCGTGCAAGCTGTAACGGAAAATCAAAGGACTTGGCATAAAAAGTTGTTTGATGCATTATGGGCCGATAGAATCACACCAAAGAGGGTGATAGGCATGTCCCCATTTCAGTTGTTATATGGTAGAGACACGGAGTTGCCTCTTACCTTGGAACTGCCTACCCTACAACTTTCTAAGGCCCTGGAGGATTCCACATTCACGGATGCTATTGATAAAAGAATTATGTACCTGACTGAATTGAGGGAAGTACAAACTCAAGTTGCAGATAGGTTGACAGAGCATCAAAGGAAGGTGAAAGTCATCTTCGACAAAAAAGCCAGGGAAAGAAAGTTTGAAGTCAATGACTGGGTCCTTTTATGGGACAAAAGAAGAGAAGCAAAAGGCATGCATGGAAAATTCGATTCACTATGGAAAGGGCCTTTTGTGATTAAGAGGATCGCGGAGCAGATAGCTTCATTCTTGCTCATCAGGATGGAGTTGAATTGCCGTTGCCTTTCAATGGGCAACACTTGAAGCTGTTCCGGACATGAGAAGCAGGGTAAAACCTGTATGTACATAAATAAAATTGTTTTTTTTTTCCTTGTTTTGTTTTTGTTTTTGTGTTGTGTTGTGTTTGTTTTCCTGACCCCGTGCCCAAAAGACAAGATACGAAACCAGAGATGCTGGGATCTCATCTTTTCCCTTTGTCATTCTGACAGAGAAAAAGATGTCCACAGACGGAGCCGACTGGTGTCACCAGATTTCATCTTGAAATCTGCGACTACCCTATCTGAAAATTTTTCGTACTTATAAAATAATGGGTCGTTTTGTGTTTTTATTGCCTGAAAGTTCTTGTATTGCGTCAAGATATTCCCGAAGAGCCATATTAGCCTTTTTCGCCAAATACCTAGATGCTCAAAATTGTTATATTCAGTCGTCGGGATTTGTCTGCGAGAAATTTGTATTTAATTATTTTGAGCCTCGTATGAGGCTATTTGCGCTCGATTTAACTTTGTTATGATCGAACATGTCATTATTCCTATGTACCAGAAGGGTTTTAACTTAGAATAAGTTTTGGGCTTTATTTGTAACTTTTGGCAATTTTTCGTGTTTTTGTGTTGTCCCGTTTCGTTTTCTGTGAAATTTCTCTAGAACAATTCTTTTGCCGGGTAAGCCCGATTTTTGGCCTGGAGCAGCTGGAGAACATATATGCACGTTATGCCCGGAGGAAGTCGCCATCGGAGGTCTGGATCACTGGGAAAAAGAAGTCGTGCACGGAAAAGCCCTTATGGGGTTGGGCGCATTTTTGGAAAACAAAGGATTCAAGCTGCAATAGGAAAAATAGAAAGCGGACAGAGACAAGGTGGGAATTTTGTACTGCCAGCAGTACTTTTTCCGTGATATAAAATTCACTTAAGTGCGGTGGGAAAGTTAGAGGCGCGCAGTGAGCGAGAATTTATTGCTTGCCTTGCAGAGGTAAAAATTCCATTATGAAATAAAAAGAAAGTGACTTAAGTGAAATCATGGGATTTTTATTGCTTGCCTTGTCGGGTAAATAATCTCATTGTCAAAGTCAAATCACTTAAGTGGATCATGGGATTTCGGGGCTCCTTACAGGTAAAGAATTCCATTGTGAAAATTCTTAAAAATAGAATTCTATTATGCAAAAAGTGCCCCCTGTGGTGAGAAGATGGCAGCCTTAAAGTGGATTAAATTAATTAATTTTTCTTCTAAAAAGGGTGCCCAAGTATGGAAGAAAGTCAACAAAGCCAAAGGGAATAAAAGAAATAGATTTAAATGGATTAAATTGATTAAATTAAATTTATTTAAAGGCTGCCCCCTTCATGTCAAAAAGTGCGCCCCATTTAGGATAGATTTAATGATTTTTTAAAGCATTAAATCATTAAATTAAATTCTATTTTCAGTGGCTATGGTCAAGGCACACTGTGAAGCTTAAGTGAAGTGAAGTGTGAATGATTAAATTGGATTAATTTAATTTATTGGATGGCTGTCCTTAAACATGCTATTTTTACACATCAGTTAAAGAGAGAAGCATGATTTTTAATTAATTAATTGCCAGGAATAAGAAAGGCAATTATTAATTATAGAATTATGAGAGTTATATAAGCATGGGCTGCCATAAGGGTGAATTATTTAATTCACAGGTAAAGAATTGCAGCCAAGAGGAAAAGTGCGCCCCATTTGAAGAAGGATTTTGCTTAGACAAAGGTGAAAACAAGGCTAAAAGCTTCCAAATTTGGCGCATGCTTTGAAGGAGGTTGATCTTTGTCTGCATAATTGTTTGCATAGGTGTTACAGGTGCTCAAGTGTTGTTGAAAAGATTCATGCTCTCTTTATGTGCAAATTAAACATCAATTTTTGGGGCAGCAGGCTTGAAAAGTGCAGATTTTTACAATTAAAATTCACTATTCATGCTCCGGTGGCCATTTTTGTCTGAATTAATTGTAGGAATTCATTATAGGTGCTTTAGAAAAGAAAAGAGCTCTAATCAATGTCCAATACATTGAGTATATCCTCGAATTTGAAGAATTGTCCAGATTGCAATTTTGAATAAATCCGGCCAAATAGGAAGAAAAAGAATTATTCAGACAAAGATAGACAAAGCCATGGCGAAGGGAGATGAAAAAGAAAGCACAACGAAGTCATGCATCACTTCCAAACTTGTAGACATAGGAGACACAGATCTAGGTCCGGAACCTCTTTCGAATTGATTGATAGATCCAGAGCAGAAAGACTTCACTCATGCGTGCGGTTAAAAGCAGTGGAATTATCCGAGCTGCAGCCTTTCCATGCACAGCCCAGTTGTCGAAGTTTGTTATGGAGTGCGCTAGATCTTACCATCCTTCATCTAGGTCAGTGCGTGATGCTACGGGAAAGACAATAATTCGTTTGGATGCAGAGTTCATCAATTGTTGTTTGAAGATTCCAGTGCGAAAGGTGGTGACTTCCATTAGCATTCAGGATGTCGGCAGCAGGTGGGAGAAGCATAGAGCTGATTGCGTGAGCATAATGAATAGCAGATACATGAAGAAGCCTAGATCTCCTTCTAAGTTCCCAAGAACTCTTCCACGATCCCATTTGGTGCAGGAGGTAGATGATGTTGTCAAATTGCTATGCAGGATTAATGGTGAGGCGAATGCTTACACTTTCCGAACATGGATGTATGCTTTCATTAGGACCATTGAAGTCAACAAGGTTGATTCCATAATCAATTGGTCGGAAATTATTAGCAACAACATTGGTGAGCAACTCCGAAACGTGAAGCGTACTTTCAACTTCAAAATGACTTCCTACTTGGTGTATCTGCAGCTTCACAAGGCGTCTTTTCCAAGTTGGATAGATGTGGTGTTCTTTCTAAGGACCCCATTTTTGAGTGTTACCCACATCCCACTGTACCTGCGAGCGAGAAAGATTTCAAAGTGGTCAATGATGAATTCTTCTACGATTTCATTTGCGAGCTAGACAAAGACTTGAAGGCCAACGGGGTAGCGAGAAGCGTGGGAAGGCTGTATCAAGGTTGGCGGTCAATTCATTCAGTTTGCAGATTTCACATACCTCGGGGTTCTGGGCTTTTATGGTGAACCGGTTAAGTTTGCTTAGATTTCCGAATGATAGATTGATCACCATAGAGATGAGCAGGAAACTTGTGGAGTTACACGACCTTCAGTCAAAGTGGCACAAGTCTATGGGCTTCTTCCCATCATTGTGGGACATTCTTGCCATAGCATTCATAGAGCTCGAGGGATGGAGACACAAATGTTATCGAGTATGAGCAGAGCACTTCTTCCTGCACGGTTGAACTTCGATCCATTTGGGAGTAGCCAGGAAAATGATCTCCCAGAGTACGCACATGTGCCTTCATTAGAAGATTTACGGATGAAGTGCAAAAGTGAGTACGAGGTTATAAATAGAGATTTCAACAAGGCTATCAAGCAAAGCAAGTGTTTGACTTTGGACTAGCACGGATACTGCGGATCTTAAAGATGATGGGAATGTGGTACTTGACACTTACCATCAAATGGGAGGAGATAAAGCCATACTTCATGATAACATAGGAGAGGCTGCCATACTGATTGAAGAAAAGTCAAGCGTTATTTTGGTGAATACTTCAAACTGGTTGCTGACGAAAGGATATTGCCTTGATGAAGCATTGATGAATCAAGTCACGGGCAACTTCGGCGTAGGAGATTCCCTCAAGAGAAAGCACGGAGGAGAAAGCAAGCAGGAAGGCCGAGAAGTTGAAAGTACACAGAAGATCTCAATCAAAGGAGAAGATCCCTTCCACGGCCATGACTTTAGTTCCAGCTTCTCCAGCATCCAGTACTTCACCAACTGTTGCACCTCAGCAGCAGGACACTTCAATGCCTCCACTGAATCCGGCGACATTCATCTTCTCTCCTCAGCCCCTTTGTTCAGCACCCCTTCCAGAAGAGACGTTGAAGCTGCAGATGGCGGAGTTCGAAAGAGCTTTGTCCTTGGATGATTCGGAAGATGGCAGCCATAACACTGTGGCACTTTCTGATGGAGAGGATGCAGAGCGGGAGATGGTAGTGCACTCAGCGATTCCTCATTCTCCGAGAAGTAACTTCTCTCGAAATGGTTGGCTTATGAGTTGGTTCCGAAGTGAGAATGTTGATAAACTTGGAGGAACACGACTTGCAACTACTCCAGGGCCTAGGCGGAAAAGACAGAAGGCCTAAAGTTGCTAAAGCAACTTCTAGGTTGATCATCGAGGAATCAGGGCAGAAGTTTGCTGAGATATCAATTCCGGCAGAAGGAAAGAAGGAGGAGCTCACGGCAGAAGATGTTACAGTAACCAGAGTACCCCTCGGTCAAGCCACCACTGAAAAGGATTGAAGCAGGACATGCAGACATTGATAGATGCTCTATTCCTTAGGCTTGACAGTGAAAAGGTAGAGAAAGAAGAACTTCAGAAGCAGGTATCTCAGTTGTGCGAGATCATAGCCAAGGTTGCTAAGCCTTCCATTCAGCCCATTTCAGAGCAGGTGAGTGATCATCTTATGCAGGAAATGGAGGATGCAAGCAATCAAGTAAAAGCTATTGACGAATGGAAGGATTTGATTATGCGTCAAGCTGCATACTGACTTGGAGAGGTGCCAGCCCGCCTAAAGGTTATGAATGATGCGGCAAATCAGCTGCAAACACTGGTGACGAGCATAGTGGACATGAACTGATTCTTGAGAGTAACTGGCTGAGTACTTTGGGAGAGATCAACAAGGCTTGGGAGATGTATTGGTTGCGAAAACAAATTGTACGAGACAAATCGGTCGAGAAGGGGATGCAAGTGGAGTTTGCAGTATCTTTCCGTTTGGAGATTTGTAGAGTTTTTCTGAAGAGGATGCAAGCACTTGAGAGTAGGACATCATCCTTACCAGACAATATCATTTCTTTCACTGAGGAGGACGTGGTCGGAGGTGTTACTTCATACGTGCGGATCGTTCCTAGCAAGGTGCCTAATTCCCTGGAAGGGTCTCTTCTGATGGTACAAAAGAGAATTGATAAAGCTACTAAGCCTTTCACGATGAATTCTATTAGTAGACTGGTGGCTGCAGGCAGATATTGCGAGGTTTGGGCCGAGCTTGGAAGATGTGGAGGCGTGCATCAAAGTGTTGAATGAAGGATTGCTGTAGTTTAGGACAGAGAAGGAAGTAGTGGCTAAAATAGATGGGAAGATGTTGAATCACATGTTCAACAAGTATATCCGATATCAGAACAAAAAGAAGACATAAATGTTACAGCTGGCATGACTTCTTCTTCTATTCTTTCTTCTTCTATTTTCTATGTTCCCGGATGAAATTGTAAAACTTTAAGTTATTGGTTTTGCAACCATTACTTAAAGTCATGTGGAACCATTCTATTAGTTAAGTGATATATGTGTCACTTAAGGAGAAGTTAGTGGAGGATGATTGCCAAATGTCATCTTTACTTGTTGTTTGTGTTTTAGTTCAGTTAGATTTCCCATTTGTACTTTCCCTCCTACATTCTATAAGTAGGAGAAGAACCTCCGAGTTAATGATCAGAATTTGTAAGCAGCAATCTTGTGTTCTAGACTTTGTGCTGAACCCCTGAGAGCCACTTGGAGCAAAGGAATACAAAGGAGCAGGTTTCTAGAGAACTTTGTGTCATGGTGTACTGTGTTTCTTGCTTTTAATCTTAGATCTCTTAATAAACTTTGTGTTATTTTAGATCTGGATCTAGAGCTGCCTTTGTTTTAGAATTCTGTGTTTATATCTATTGGATTCTTCTATGTGCATGCAATCAGCTCTGCCATCTACTGATTGGGATGCACATCTTCCCCATTTCTTCTATGTGTTTATGTAATTATCTTCTTCTATAACTTTTCCTTTCTTTAAACAATCGCTTACTTCTTTGCAGGAATTGTTCGATTATGGTTCATGTGAGTATTTAAAGTAAAACCCCATTTAGATATTAGCATACTTAAATTGACAAATCTGACACGGGAGCCTCACCGGTTAAATGAGGGAGATTTATCTCATGATTGCCTAGGTTTTGTGCTATGCAGAAAATCTAGCCAAGAGGACTATAATATCTCCTTTTTGCATTTGAGAGCTATTAATTGGTCTTCTTGCCATTCCTTCTCCATGGCAAAGAAGTGAAGAAGATGGAGGAGAACCTTGAGCTTCTATTTGCATTGTTTTTCTAATATTTTATATTTTCTTTTAGAGTTTTCCCCTCTTAATGAGGTCGGTTGGGTTTAGTGCCTTTAATAAGGCTTAATGAAAGATTATAATGGCTCATTAGAGGTCGGCCTTTCCTTTATGAGCCTTGGCACCAAAAGGAGGTTATAAAAGGAGAGCTAAGGCATCATTTCAGATCTAGATTTGACACAATTTATCTTATTGGAGCAAAGTGAGCTTAGAGCTGCTTGTTCTTGCATTTGGGGACGAAAACCTCCTTATGCGACTTGCTTAGAAGAACGAAAACCCTTATAGAGGTTAAGGAAGGATGAAAACCCTTCTCCTTGGCTTGGGATTGATGTTTGAGGTTGATTTGGAGAGAGACTTGTCATTTCCAGCTCGTTATTGATTTATTAGGGGTGGAGCGACCTACCTTGGGTAGGGTTTTTAGCATTTGGTAAACTATTTAGGTAATTTGGTTTGATAATCTGATTTGTAATATTTTCTAAGGCCGAATCGATGTTTGGTGAATTTTGGGGTTTCTATGCCCTAGATTTATAAATTCTTTGTGGCTGCAATTTTCAGCTCATAATTAATTTCCAGCAATGAGTTCTTCAGTATTTCTTTGTGATTTTGGCTCTTGTTATTCCATAAAATACATATAAAATTTGGCAAGTGGCTTCACGGTGTTTCATGGTTTTTGGCATATTTTGTGGTAGATATAGTTGATGATTTTGCATTTACAGTCTGCTGCAATTTAAAAAATAGATCTGTATGTTGTGTGTGTGGTTAAAACCCTTGAAAGGGTCATTACAAATGCCATGAGCTTCTGTTGACATCATTGAGTGGAATGGCCATTTATACCCATTCCGTTTGCAAAGTCATGATAAAATTCTATGTTCACATTCCAGTTCCATTTTTGTAAATGTAGTTCTTCGGTACGTGGTTGTTTGAAAGTTGTATACTACATGATACTAGTGTTGATTTATTCTTGATTACATTCAATACAGATTTAGGAGTCGGTATAGGTTTGTAGTAAACATAACATGCTTGTATGTTTTGTAAACATTATTGAATAACTTGATCAACTCCCCAACAAACATAATTTTAGGTAAATAGTTTAACTTCTACTAGCAGTCAAGAGATATTGGGATGATCTTTGAGGAGATCAATATAATAATACCTAGAAAACCACACACATATGATCAATGAACAAATGTTATTGATATACCTTGCATATGAAAGCTGATTTTAATGATGAAATAAAGCATTTTGATTGATATTCTACGATTAAAAGTTATTTGACTTGTAACTAGGAGACTTCCATGTTGCACTGGCAGTAATAGCTCAAATCATATCAACTTGCCTTAAATTGATTTTCCCTATGCACTAATCTTTTTGTAATATTTTTGGTTTTCAGAGTGTCCGGCCTTGCTTTCCAAAGTTGGAAGGCATAAAGAGTGCAACTGCTGACATGGTAAGTCACTAGCATAATGAAAATGCCATTTCACATGCTTATTTTTCTATGATCCGATGGTTTTTAAAATTAATTTTATGAATAAATAGTTACAATTTTGAGATTTTCCCATTTCTGAATAGTTTTAATGACATACCTATCTGATTGGTCAGGATTTGCAGAAAGTTTAGTCAAAATATCATTCTGCCAATGTTGAAATATGCATTTAATTGATATGACTTGATGAAAATTTACCTGTGATTTATTTCTGTAAAAGCTCTCTAGAAATGGGTGCAAGTGTTACAACCTCCAGATCCTTCTAGGATCAATTTTTTTGTAAAACATTGTAAAGACTAGTATCATAAGTATCATTCTCCTGTTGACTAACTCAACTCATTATCATCTCATAATGGGCTCCAAGGACGTTTTTGAACAAGTTTGTAACTTCCACCTACTACTAACCATATTGTTAAATTAACTTACACAAAACACACATGATTCAATGGTAATTTTTTTTAAATTGAAATAAAAGTCATTGTCATTTAAAAGCGACACAAAATATCAAAGGTACAATTATCAAAATCATTCAAGTACAATTGTAGCATAATCTACTGATTACAATAAATAAGGCACAATCTTGATTTCGTTAATTGTAGAATTTAAATCCACCACACAGGGCTTACATTTAAGATAAATTATGTACTGTAAATGGAACAATGATGGTCTTCTAAATATGCTCTGATTTTGCAACTCTAACTGATTACTCCCTGAGACCACAGTCTTGAATAGGAAGGGTGGAGATGGGATCCTCAAAGCCCATCCAAAATTGCTGACCTGTGACCAGCCCTGGCCAACTGATATGGGACCACAGAATGATGTGGTGTAAAGATGCAGCATGTCATCCAATCAAATCATAGAGAGAACAGTCATAAGAACATGTATATTGTTCAGCATTCATGTATAATCATCATGGCATAATAAGTACTTAAAAACAATTAAACCAAACATGTATACTCATGGGATCCCCAGAATTTGGCATGCTGCCTAACTTGGGCTTGACTGCAGTTCCCATAGCTCGCAAAATGTTTAGATTATTGATTGATCACATTTCATGTAATTAATATGCATTCTGGAATCAAACAACTCTTAACATAGTTGGATTGTGGGTGCTACATTTGGTGGCCACGATGAGAATTGGACAAGTAAGGCGGTGGTTATGAATGCTAAAACCTTCCCTGCGCTCTTGTCCACCTTCTTTCCTTCTGATGTAATTTATACAGTTTTAAAAACTGAACCCTGTGAAGGCATAATCCCATACTTCTGGCATAGCTTATCCACACCGAGTACGCCAATATAAAAAAGAATAACGCCAAACCAAATCTTCAAATGGATTCATGTGTGTGGCAGTTTTTGGGTCTTGTGTATACATCAATCTACGTTAAGTACAGAAGTACATGTCCTTATGTGTGAGACTGGTATATACACACGATCTATTTGTATGTACAGACATACATATACACAATTGAAGATTATGTATATGTTTATATGTGCATATGAACTGCACCAATCTATTCATCAAAACAGAGGGCATACAGTCAGCTTCACAACTGTTTTCATTGCCAATAAAACAGAATCAGACAACAAGAAATTCACATTCTATAAAGCAAGTTTCGTTGCAACCATTAATAACTGGCAGAAATTCAAGTAGAAATGCCACAGAATAGTATTTCAACATCAAACCTACCTTTTTTCCAACATACACCTTCTAAAGTCTTATTACCACATAAGAAGTGGTTGGCACCTCCCCCTTTTATTGACGCAGTCAATATAGAAGAAATACAAATTGGAAACATCTGGCAGCCAAATCAATCAACCCAACTATTGAGATAAAACAAAGTCCACATACTGAGGTAGGCGTAAAGCCTTGACCAAATGAGCCTTGGGAGATAAACAACACGATAATTCCATCAACACAATCATAACTTCATTCCATTCACCTATTCCATTTCTTATTAGCTGGTACAGTTTCATGAAATTCATGCAATTGTTCAAGTCAAGACAAAGTTACAGGAAGTTTGACGGTTGGCAGCAGGCCTTTGTACAACCAGCCTCATCGTGATCAGAGAAAGGACAGAATAGCTCAAAGACAAGTTGTAGTCGCATCAAGTGGACAGGTATGCTAGACCAAAAAAGCTCATTTATGACTTTAACATATATTAAAATCAACAGTACTGAAGATCTTGCAATGACCTGTGAATATCAAGAATTGTTTGCACTTTTAAAAAATGGCTTACTGCATTTGTTTTCAAACAGCATATAACATAAATGTTGACTGTACATTGTTGTTCCAAAACCATTTTTACAGTATGGTAAATGAGCTTAGCATCAGTTGTATTAAATCCCTTGGTTTCTTAGAGGGGTACAGTCATTACTAATGCGAACAAGGCATGCACCATATATCTCAATTACAGCAGCAGATGCATGACAGTCCAAAATGGATCACTGGAGATAATGGAATCAAGACCAGTTTAAAACTCAGTCCTAGCCATGATATCAGTGTTCAAAGCCATTATATTGTAATGTCCCTCTTTCCGGAATAACATCTTGGAAGACCCTTGGCCTATTTTGTCTACCCGATGGCTAAGGGGATCTATAAGGGTGACTTAAGTCATTTTTAAATTATTATAAAGTGCCATAAGTAAAGAAAAATATATATCTAGCACTTATAATAATTTATATGACTTAATAAAATATTATAGTGATGCCAATGTAATTTTTTATTCATCCTAGGAGCATGGGCGACTTACCTTAGGGGTTAATGGGAAATTAGAAAGAATAAAATAAAATTATATTTTTTGTATTCCCTCTAGGAGAAATGCGACTTAGGTTGGGATGTTGTTTGGGTGCTTAGTGCATAGAAATCACACCATTGCTGATTGGGTGTGTTGGAGGTAAATTTTGGGTCACTTCTCATATTGGAAGAGGTCGACTTGTTTGGGGCATCATTCTACCATTTTACACTTTGCTATTTTGGCTTTGAGCTGAAGTATTACTACTGTAATTTTCTGAGGACGAAAACCCTCAAGAAAATCAAAAGGAAGAACAAAAACTCTTCCTATTTTGGTGTGTTGCAAGTCCAGTTTTAAATCTGATTCATAGATCATTTTATTGCAGCTGGAGCGACCCAGTTTTGGGTAATTTCTCATCATTTCAGGGGTTGGAAAAATATTTTTGTATCAGCTGTTGCAAGAGCATTTCCAGAAAATTATTCCAATATTTTCCAAGTGTTTTGTTGGGGTTTCAAGCCCATTTTTCACTGCTGCAAGTACAGGTCAGATCTGCAATTATTCACTATTGGAAATCTGATTTTTGGACTGTATTGTTGATATTTTTCATTGCAATATATTTATAAAATTTAGTTCTTTCATAAAAATTAAAAAAGAACATATATTTGGTGTGTTTGTGGTATTTATCTCCTCCTTCCAAATCATATTTTCCAGTAAAAATCAGATTGCAGTGTTTTGCCTTTAGAACTTGTGTTATTTCAGCTGGGTTTTCATTCCTTTTCATTGAGAAGTTCAATCAGATTTTGGTGGGGACATTTCAATGGTATCAAAGTGTGCAATCCTCCCATCCTGTGAGGGAAATCTTCAGAAATCAGATCTGAATGCAATCAGCCAAAAATCACATAGTATATCACAGAAGGAACACTCCTAGAAAGGGCACAATGGAAGAACATGATCAAAGGGCTCCTCCCAATGATGCTCTCAGCTATATGAATGAAACTATTACCAGTGTAGAGAGAGTTGCAACAAACAATGAGGGAAAACCAAAGAGAAATGTGTGATGCATTTACCAGTTTGATTCGTGATTTGGCTATGGCTCTACAAGGGAATGTTGCAGCTACTAATCATGTAGCAACTAATGTGGGAGAGGGAAGCTCCATGGGGGCAACCAGAAATACTTCCAATACTACACATCCTACCTTCAAAGCCAAGTTTCTCCACAGAGAAGAACCAGTTGAGGAAGTGGCACAAAGTGATGTGGATGATGTAGAAGCCTATGGTGATGAGTATATGCAACTCAACCTTAGGGTAAGGGATATGCTACCTTTCAGGGATTTTTGCCAGTTAAAAAATAACAAGAGTGCAAGGAGGAATAGGAGAGCTCATCAAGAGGCACCAAGAAGAGACATCCAACAAAAGTTAGGAAAGGTAACTCTTCCTTCATTTGATGGTACTGAAAAATGTTCTAGAGCTTGGTTGCAAAAGCTTGATACATATCTCTCCCTAAATCCTATGTATGAAGAGGAAGCCCTCAAATTTGCAACTTTACATTTAGAGGGGATAGCACATGAGTGGTGGTACCATGGGTTGATCACCCAAGGTCATGGTTCCATTACTACTATGGAGGAATTCAGTTCATGTTTGATTGAGAGATTTGATAGGACAGATCCGGATATGTACTTCAGGAGCTAGCTCAACTTAAGCAAGAAGGGTCACTAAAAAATATATTTCTGAATTTGAAAGAATTTCAGTTATGGTTCCGGATATCAGTGAAAAGAGGTTAGTATTGTTGTTTATGGAAGGGTTAGAAGAACAACTAAAGGGTCTTGTGAAAGCATTCAGCCCACCATCTTTACAAGGTGCCATTAGGAAAGCATTTGACTTGGAAAAAGCGGTTCCAAAGGGTAAAATCTGCAGCAAAAATCAGCAGCATTTGGGCAGCCAAAGGGAGTGTTTGGGCAGCCAAAGTCCTCTTCATCAAGTGGGCAAAAGACACCAAATTATGGGCAGCAAGGTAAGCCATTTCAAAGTAAATCAGATGTGAAAGATTGGAACAAAAACAAGGAAATAGAGACAAGGAATGATCTTAGAAGAAAGAAATTATGTTTCCATTGTAGAGATCCTTGGACTCCTAATCATCATTGTCTTCCAAAAGGGGCAGCACACTATATTGAGATTATTTCAGATGATGATGAAGAAGAAGAGAGAGTTGATCATGAGGAAGAAGAAGAACAAACAAAGGAGGAGAATGAAGGTCCCAAGGAGGGAACATTGGCCACCTTATCCGGAGCACCAAGGTACCATGCTTTCCATATCAAAGGTGTTCTTCATGGGCAAAGAATCATAACTTTGATTGATAGTGGAGCTACTCACAATTTTATTGATGAGAGCTTGGTGACAAGAATGGGTTTGAAAGTAGAAGATTTTCAAGGATTCAATGTAACCGTGGCGGATGGATACACTCTTGCATGTACACAAAAAGGTTCCTCAACTTGAGATCACATTGGGAAGACACAAGGTATGTGATGATTTTTATGTCATTGGTATTGGTGAAACTGATGTTGTTTTGGGAGTTCAATGGCTGCAATCTTTGGGTGAGTTCACTCAAAATTATAAAACCATGGAACTGAAATTTAAGTCCCAAGGCAAGGAAATAACATTGCAAGGATTTGAGGGTGGAGTTCCTCAAGTAGTGACCACCAAAAGTATGGAGAGATCTTTTACTAGAGGGCAGATTGCATGGGCTGCACATTGTTTGGTAAGTGTTACTTCTGATTTTTCATCGCAACCATCATATCATGTGGATATTCAATCTATTTTGGATAGACATAGCAAAGTTTTTTCAGATTTACCTCACGGTTTTCCCCGAATAGAGGATTTCAGCATATTATTGAGTTGGAACCCGGTTCAACTCCGGTTATATCTTCTCCTTACCGTCACCCAAGAGCTTTCAAAGAAGAAATAGAAAAAGGTGATTAAGGAATTGTTGGAGATGGGCCACATAAGACCAAGTTCTAGCCCATTTGCTTCTTCAGTTGTGTTGGTAAAGAAGAAGGATGGAACTTTGAGAATGTGTGTGGATTACAGGTTGTTGAATAAGAAGACTATCAAAAACAGGTACCCAATACCAAGGATTGATGAGTGCTTGATGAGTTGCATGGGGTTGTTTTCTTCTCTAAAATTGATCTAAGATCCGGTTACCACCAAATCAAGGTAAGAGATGAAGATGTACATAAGACAACTTTTAGGTGTCACTTTGGTCATTTTGAATTTCTAGTGATGCCATTTGGATTGACCAATGCTCCTGCTACTTTCCAATCATGCATGAATCACATTTTTAGGGAGCATTTGAGAAAGTTTGTCTTGGTATTTTTTGATGACATTTTGGTGTATAGCAAATCATGGGAAGAGCATTTGAGACATTTGGATATGGTCCTAAGCATTTTGGAGCAGCAATCTCTCTTTGCAAAATTATCCAAATGTGAGTTTGGCATGGAAGAAATCTTATATCTAGGACATGTCATCAATGCAAAGGGGGTACATGTGGACCAACAAAAGATTCAAGCCATTTTGGATTGGCCTACTCCCACTACTTTGACTCAACTAAGAGGATTCTTGGGTCTTTGTAGCTATTATCGCAGATTTGTGAAGGGATTTTCACAACTTTCAGCCCCCTAACAAATTTGACAAAGCAAGGAGCCTTCACATGGTCACAATCAACCCAACAAGCATTTGATCATCTCAAAAAGGTAATGAGTTCATGTCAGTACTCTGCCCAGATTTTTCAAAGCCTTTTGTGGTGGAATGTGATGCATCCAGTGATGGGATTGGAGTTTTGATGCAAAATAAACATCCCATAGCATTTGAAAGTAGAAAACTTAAGGATGTGGAGAAAGGATATTCTATTTATGACAAAGAAATGTTGGCCATCATGCATGCTCTAGTGAAGTTTAGACAATATCTTGTTTGTGGCAGGTTTGTTGTCAAAACGGATCATAATAATTTG
Source organism: Taxus wallichiana var. yunnanensis (assembly GCA_018340775.1). Taxonomy (NCBI): domain Eukaryota; kingdom Viridiplantae; phylum Streptophyta; class Pinopsida; order Cupressales; family Taxaceae; genus Taxus; species Taxus wallichiana. The sequence goes on along the minus strand of CM031242.1, from coordinate 13,703,802 downwards.
AGGTATTTTCTTAACCAAACTGATTTAAATGATAGGCAACAAAAATGGGTAAGCAAAGTGCAATCTTTTGACTTTGAAATTGAGTTTGTGAAGGGGAAAAAGAACATAGTTGCAGATGCTTTGTCAAGGAAGCCTTATTGTTGTTCCATTAGTGAAATTGCAGCAGATTGGAAGGCTGATATAACAGCAGAGTACGCCAAAAATCAGCTTGCTTGTGATATATTTGATGGGAAAATTGATGATGACAGGTACCAAGTGATTGATGGCCTCATCCTCTATAAAAATAGAGTCTTTTTGGTGCCCGAATCTAAGGTAAAATGCAGAATTTTAGCAGCCATGCATGACTCACCCTTAGCTGGTCACCAAGGGTATTTTAAAACATATAAACAGGTAAGAGAGAAGTTCGTATGGAAGGGATTGAAGGAGGTATTGCAGCACATTAGGGAGTGCCTTATATGCCAACAAAGCAAGGCACAACATGAATTTCCAGTAGGACTTTTGCAGCCCCTACCCATCCCAAATCAGAAATGGGAGAGCATTTCTATGGACTTCATCATTGGTCTTCCTTCGGTTCAAGGTAAGACTGTTATCTATGTTGTGGTAGATAGATTGACCAAGTATGCTCATTTTTCTCCTCTTCCTACAAAGTTTGATGGGCCTTTAGTGGCTGGAATATTTTTTAAGGAAGTTTTTAGACTTCATGGGCTGCCTAAGAATATTGTGAGTGATAGGGACAGCAGATTCCTAAGCTCCTTTTGGCAAGAGCTCTTTCATCTTGCAGGTACATGAAACTAACTCCAAGCACAAGTTACCATCCACAAACGGATGGGCAAACAAAGATTGTAAACAAGTGGATAGAGGGGTATTTGAGATGCTTTGTTACAGGGCAACAATCAACATGGATTAAGTGGCTCTATTTGGGAGAGTTTTGCTACAACACTTCCTATCACATGTCCATTGGTATGTCTCCATTTAAGGCACTATATGGTTATGATGCATTCTCATTTGTTGATGTTGTTCTTCCGGATAGTAGAGTGCCAGGTGCTAAAGATTTGATACAACAGAGCCAAGATATCATGAAAGCACTCAAGGATAACCTTGCACATGCCCAAAATCAACAGAAGTTATATGCAGATCAACGAAGAATAGAGAGGTCTTTTGAGGTGGGAGACATGGTTTTTCTAAGGTTGCAACCTTATAGACAATCTTCCTCAAAGGGAAAGGTTCGGAAAAGTTAAAACCAAGGTTTTATGGTCCCTACAAGGTCATATGGAAGGTGGGAAAGGTTGCATACGAGCTTGAACTTCCGGCTCAAAGTAAAATACATAATGTGTTTCATGTATCTTGCTTGAAAAAAGCATTGGGGCAGCATATTGTTCCCTCCATAGAGTTGCCTCCTCTTGATGATGAAGGCAAACTTGTCTTGGAACCGGAAGTCATCTTAGAGGTACGTGAAAAAAGGTTGAGGAATAGAGTCATTCGGGAGTATTTGATTCAATGGAAGGGGCTACCTATTGAAGATGCAACGTGGGAAGGTGCAGAAATTTTGGAGCATCCAAATCTACAATTGCTTGTGGGCAAGCAATTCGAGGAAGGGAGGACTGAAATGTCCCTCTTTCCGGAATAACATCTTGGAAGACCCTTGGCCTATTTTGTCTACCCGATGGCTAAGGGGATCTATAAGGGTGACTTAATATAAGGGGGTGGGTCATGGAGAGACCACCTCCCCAGGATGGGCAGACCCCATCCGAGTAGGATAGTGTGCAAGGCGTTATCCAGGGAGTGAGCTGGCTCCCAACTAAGGTAGATGGTCGGCCACGCGTGGGTTGGGGTTGATGACCTCACATGCGTGAGCTCTAATTATTAAGAGTTGGGTGAGTTAAGTTGGGCGAATTTAGTGCGCTCGGGCAGATTACTCTTTGGGATGGGTGACCTTCTGGGACGTTTAAGTGGTTTTTGAGATGCAACTCTTGAGGGCTAGTTAGTGAGTAAGAGTTATGCATGGAGAATTGGTTGGACTATGATATGAGCCCAAGGAGTACCCAGAGCCAAGTAGTGTTGAGGCGGGTTGGTGAGCGAGTTGGTTGCACTAAGAAGTGGTGTAAGGTGTCTTGGAGCGCAAGAACACACCCAATGTACGTGGAGCGAGTTGGGAAACTCATGAGTGCAGTGTGGATGCAGAGTTGGAGGGTTCAAGCATGAAGACCTTGCATAAGTGAGGCCTTGTGTTGAGAGTGCAGTACGCAAGTGCCTCAGGAGCCATAAGGGTAGTGCAGGACAATAGTGGTCATTTTTAATTATTATAAAATGCCATAAGTAAAGAAAAATATATAGCTAGCACTTATAATAATTTATATGGCTTAATAAAGTACTATAATGATGCCAATGTAACCTTTTCTTCATCCTAGGAGCATGGGTGACTTACCTTAGGGGTTAATGGGAAATTAGAAAGAATAAAATAAAATAATATTTTTGTATTCCCTCTAGGAGAAATGTGACTTAGGTTGGGATGTTGTTTGGGTGCATAGTGCATAGAAATCACACCAATTGTTGATTGGGTGTGTTGGAGGTAAATTTTGGGTCACTTTCTTTTATTGGAAGAGGTCGACTTGTTTGGGGCATCATTCTACCATTTTACACTTTGCTATTTTGGCTTTGAGCTGAAGTATTACTACTGTAATTTTCTGAGGACGAAAACCCTCAAGAAAACCAAAAGGAAGAACAAAAACTCTTCCTCTTTTGGTGTGTTGCAAGTCCAGTTTTAAATCTGATTTATAGATCATTTTATTGCAGCTGGAGCGACCCAGTTTTGGGTAATTTCTCATCATTTCAGGGGTTGGAAAGATCTTTTTGTGTCAGCTGTTGAAAGAGCTTTTCCAGAACATTATTCCAATATTTTCCAAGTGTTTTTGTTGGGGTTTCAAGCGCATTTTCCACTGCTGCAAGTAAAGGTCAGATCTGCAATTATTCACTCTTGGAAACCTGATTTTTGGACTGTATTGTTGATGCTTTCCATTGCAATATATTTATAAAAATTAGTTCTTCCATAAAAATAAAAAAGAACATATATTTGGTGTGTTTTGTGGTGGAGGAAAAAAATTATAAATATACCTTTGGGGTCTTTTGGAAACTCCTTCCAAATCATATTTTCAGTAAAAATCAGATTGCAGTGTTTTGCCTTTAGAACTTGTGTTATTTCAGCTGGGTTTTCATTCCTTTTCATGGAGAAGTTCAATCAGATTTTGGGTGGGAACATTTCATATATAGTCCTTGTCAAAATGAAAATATGTTCTAAAGTCATCTCTTAAGGAATAATCAGGTTCAATTTAGAACCTGACAAGGTATTCCACATAAACATCATAATAAAATAATCATCTGTCTCATCAAGAGGCTTCAATCGATTCTCAACATAAGGAGTAAATAAAAAATTAGAAAGATTGTCAAGTAAGCCAAGTAACTCTGTCCTATCAAGGACTAAGATTGACATGAAGTGTTGGGGAACAAGAGGCTCCATGTTTCAATCTTCTACAAATTGACTCAGATTAAAAGAAGATTTAGAGGCTTGTTACAGTCATATGCATCATACAATGGATTTTTCACATCATACAACATCCTACTATAATGCTATGAGTCAAAAGACTCAAAACCCTAAAAATATCCCTCAAAAGTTGATTATATTTTTCTCTTAAATCTCTACATAAAATCGGTATCTATCTTCTTTGAACACATTGCCTTTATGGACAAGAAAAGAAATGCTGCCAAGCTTAGATGGAAACACGGGATTATCCCTAATGCCATTTTTTATGTTTCTATGTTATATAATTCCTTCTGTCCCTTAGATTTAAGTCATAGTACAATGATCAAACACAAATCAAGGGCTTAACTTATAAAACCAGGGCATCACTTGACACAATATGTAACGTCCCAAAATGGACATTATGTAATGTTCTTATATGTCACCCTTTTAGGAGTATTTTGAATTTTGCATGACTAGAAAACCCTGCCTTGTTCATTATCTGGAAGCTTAGATGTAATTATGTTTTCAAGAATGAGGTATGCACTTTGGATGATTTTTTCACTATTGGAAAGGCAAAATTTGATTGTAATCACTTGCAAAACGGTTTTCTATTGCACTAGGAGGCAAAAAATCTAGAGCCCAGGAGTTATTATGTTTTTATTGTTGTTTTGGTTGCTTTACGTACTAAGTTGTAATCTTCCTTGTAAATACCGTTGTACAGTTCTTTATTCTTTTGTACAACTTTTGTTGTAAATATTGTTTTATGTTAATATATGAAGCATTCAATTCAAAAGTAAAAAAATTTGCAGCGATTTCCTGTATGTGTTGAAGAGATCAAATTAATTCTATAACTCATAGTTTAGGATGAAATTTTTCTAGTAGGTATAGAATACATAAAACATCTACTAGAAAGGTTTCACTTCAACTCTTATGGTGTGTTAAATTTAATTGTTTTGGTAGGCTAGGTGTCTAGGTTTGTGCAAATGTATATGAGTCAATTTAATTAAATATCTTCTTGTTGATATTGAGTTAGAAGTTGAAACATTTCTATATTATTCGTTATAGTGTGTCAAAATCAATTATGTGGGTATTTTAGACTTTGTGTTGTTGTTTGTAGAGATTTTAATAGTTTTCCCATACAAAGATTCATAAAAAAATTGTCCTTTTGAACGTAAAAGGGAATTTTTGTAAATGGGTGCATTAGTGATGTACTTGACACCCTTGTAAACATTTTTTAATTGAGGGGGGAAGATCTTTACCATGAAGAAAAAAATTGTCTGAAAATATTATGATAAAGATCTCCACATCAAGCAAACCACCAACATGAAGTGTATGGATGAAATCTGAAAATGGTGGTCACTAATGAAGGTGATGATGAAAGTCATGTTCTTGATACACGTGAGGTGTTCAATGAGGCCCAAATCCCACTAGAGATGAGATCGGCATTATTTAGCATGGCCCAATTCCCACTAACGAAACATAGTGTGGCACAATCCCACCATTGTGTTAATAATTGTTTATTGAGGCCAATTCCCATTGAGGTAGTGTAGTGAGGGCCAACCCCACTACTATGTTTTGGTAGATATTCAAGTGTCCTTGTTCACATAAGTGTTTTATGACAGTTGAGAGTGTCCCTATAACATGTAATGGATAGTTGATTGTGTCCCTATCCATATAAGAGTGAGGCTCAATCCCACTACTATGTTTACAAACAACCGTGTGTGCCCATGTTCACACAAATGTTAGTATGGACTATAGAGTGTGTCTTGGTCAATGTGTTTTGGTTTTATTCGATGAAATGAAGTTTGTGTCCTCTTTCAACAATTAATTGTATGTGTGTTTGATTGTGTATGTCGTAATCTTTGATGAGATTCTTCTCTCCCATTCTTGGGACTATGATGTAATGGGTTGGTGTTAGGATTTATTTCACCACAATATATATGTAATGTCCCCTTTTTTTGGACAAATAGAAAATTACAACTTCAACCCAAATCGAACCAAGAAGGATTAGATCCTTTTGAATCAACCTAAAATAGCTCAATGTCAACTAATTACAATCCAAATGGGGTTAGAAGTGGTCAAGGTGGTGAGCTAGATTGGTGGAGACAATCAAATTTTTTTCTTCTCAATTCTGATTTTTATTATAGCAGTGAATTAATTTGAAACAGATGCCAACAACTGAAAACTTCAAAAATTTATAACTCAATCACTACATATTTTACATGAAACCAAGTGCATAATAAACTAGAATTTTAGAGCTTTCCAATGAATTAAAGATCAGATTTTTCTAAGCACTTAAACCCCTTCAAAATAACATCTAAACTTCCAGATCTGGGTGCTAGGGTTAGCAAAAATTAATAAATTAATAACCAGCACTTCCCTCAACTGTTTTCACCCTCCAAAAGCTTGTTTTGATGCACAAAAATGCCAAGAACAGATCTGAACTGAAACCACAATTTTTAAGCATCAAAATGTGTCACAAACAATTAATAATCCAACCCCAGACTGCTGCAACTTCTAAAATTATTTCCCGCTTAACCAATCAAGCAAAAACCTTCAAACTTTGGATTTTGGGCCACAAAAATATGAAGAATAATATTCCAAAATTAGTTTTTGCACAATAAACACGAAACCCTAATTTTCCCTAAAAAGTAGGTCGCCCAACACATTTAGGGCATCAAATCATCTCTAAAAATTATGAAATTAATTGCAAAACATAGCAGATCTGAAAACCAACAAATATGCTCCAAATCATGCAATAATAATCAGATTTGCACCATAAATAAATTTGCTAGGGCAAGGAATTCTTTTCCAAGCAATTCACCACACACTAGATGCAACACACACAAATGGATCCTTATCAAAATCATATTTGCTTCAATTCCAAGTCGAATGAGAGAGAGAGAGAGCACAATGAGAGCTAGGGCATACATCCCTTGGGCATACATCCCATTTCTCCAAGCATGGAGAGACATAAATGATCAAATCAACATGCCCAAAAATGGCCATGCAATCTCCTTCTATAACATAAAGGGTGCAACATTCAAATGGATGACCTTTTCTCTTTTGGAGGGAAAACAAATAAAACTTAATTAAAATATTAAAAGACTCACTTAATGTGTACTTTATTATTTTCTAATTAAATAATAAAGAGTAACTAACTTATGTGCACATTTAAAGACTAAAAAGACCCCCACTTGTAGCACTAGGCATGCCAAGGGGTTATAATGCAAATGAAAGAGATGAACCGGTATATTAGTAATGCCCCGGAAAAGGGGACATTACAGTCCTCCCCTCTCGGAGATTGTTTGCCCTCAAGCAATATCAAGCTCAAAGATCCACATATCATGCACCCAAGAGAAGAGATGAAGTGATGCATCCAAAGTCTTGCTCGGTGCCGAGAACCAAGTGATGACGCGCTTGGAAGAAATCATGTTTCTTTCCCCATGTCAATGATAACAAAACTCCAGATTTGATAATAAAATTTAGCAACAACAATTTGAGATTAACAAAATAGGGAAAAATCCAGAGACATAAAATAGCGAAAATATTTGATAGATTAAAACTTGAGCAATTACATGATGAGAGAGCTTACAATATATAGGAGAATGAACTCCTTAAAACAAGGATTCAACTCCAATCTTTAATCCCATAATATCCTCACATATCTCTCCTATAATCACTCCCAAACCCAACAATCTCTCACACAACTCCCAAATAGCTATGTGAGTTGTTTATTCAACAAACTCACAACTAATACATATTATCCTATATTATTAATAATGAATTGATTAATAACTCATATTAATAATATTACAAACTTTTATTTTTCTCACACAAATATGATATTAATATAACAATATTAATATCATACTAACACACTAAATTACTAATGTAATATATGAATATTACATTTAACTATTACAAACAATAATGTGAGCACTAATTTCTACACAATCAACCCAAAAAAGTGGGTCCTTAGCTCGGTAATTGGTGCTCCAAGTAATGGTGTCCTCAACATGGCATGGGGAGTCATCAAAGGGATGAGCTTTGCTAAGCTCCAAGGCTGCCCACTCAATAATGCCCTCATGAAGTGAGTAGGACAGCGGTCTTTCTTCACATGTCTTCAATCCTGCACATGAAGCAAACTTATTAGAAAAATAAGTGTTGAAAAACACTTTTCCAATGTGTCTCCATGGTGTGAATGGCTCACAAGTCTCCTTCATGTATGGGCTGCCCCAAATGTCACAATGTTGCCCCATACTTCCTTGAACTCCCAAAACCAATTGCTGTCATAAAATAAAAATCTGATAAATAATCAACAGCTTGACAACTCCAAATTTGTCCCCATGTGAGCCCTACTTCATCCTTTGATCCATGTGTGAGTGTACCAATGGAAAAATATCCCTTATCCTCATGCCTTATGGCTCTAAAAGCCACAAGAAGACTGCTGAAATAAATTACAGCAGTGTAAATAAAAATATTTGACCTCAAGGTATCCCAACTCACCTTAGGTAAGGCCAACACTACACTCTCACAACCCACAATGCATTGTTCCCATGAAAACAAGTTCTGAAACACATTCACACACATGATGTAGAGCTGATCCAAAGTGAATTTTATGACAAACTTTGCACCTCTTCCTTCCATAGCTGAATATTCATCATATTTGCCTTTATTTTCCAAAACATAACATGAAAATTTAACACCATACCTTCCTCTTTGCTGCTCCCAATGCAACAACAGTGTTAAGTGGCCTGGAAATGGTCCTGTAACATGTACCAATGATGCTCCAAACTGAAAATTAGCATACCGTGTGACTGAATCCTTTTGTGGGCATGCTAACATGTCTCCAAACAAACTGAAAATGTGCATGACAACAGTGTGAATATCAATGGAAATATTAGGCATACACATACTCTTCTTGGTTGCAAATTCACACATGAATAGACAATGTTTATACTTTCCTTTTATGATCCCAACAACCTTCCTTATGACCCAAAACTGAAATTCACCATGATATAAGAACAATAGATTATTTAACTTGATCATCTCACAAGTACATGGAAGTGTCAATACAAATAATTCGAAGTGGTTGCTCACTTCTTCATACCATGAGGTAGCATGTGCATGATGATACCCCATTGTTTTTACTCCATCATTCACATAAGAAAAAAGAAAATCAGAAATATAACTCATGCAAGGAATCTCATACCATTCATTGTGCCAATGGATTTCCCTTATGAAAGGAAGCAATACATCTGAAACAACATGATTGGGGCTGCCCATCATACCTTTGTGCCATGGAACACCTTCACACTCCTTAGATTTTCAACCCAAACATCACCTTCTACCTTGGAATCATGCAACCTTATTTGTGATGGGTGTGGGGCTTCCTTAAACTTCATTTTTGAGTGAATGAAGTCATTTATTTGCCCTCTAATGACTGTTATTGTTATGCGCAGACCAACAAGCTGAGAATGGTCTAAAGTACCCGGAAATGCCTCTTCTTGCATGGCACACACCCCCACATCCTTGCATTCATTACCAACCCAAGTAGCATTAGTAACAACCAAAAAATGATCATTGATTACCTCTTGGCTGCCCTCATTTTGTTTGTCCATGCAAACTTGTAAATCAAGCTTCTCTTTCCTCTTTGACTCATCTCCCATGATCACTTTATCATCATGCATGCAATCATCAAAGGGCAAAGAAACCTCTTCAATCAACAATGAATCTTTCCCTTGCTTATTTTCATCCGGTGGCTCTTCTTCCTTCACTTCCTCTTGAATCAAATCTGATTTTTCTGTGCAATCACCAAGTCCCATGCAAGCATTAGATATCAAAAATTTATCATCAAACACCAAAGGACTCATACCTTGGAGAGTTGATCCTTCTTGCTTCATAGGAGACCTTGCCAACATATATGCCTTCACCTTTGTAATGTCCCCTATGGGACCAATGGGAAATGGAAACCAATCAAGTAGAATCGACACAAAAAAAAATGATTAGATGACAACTTCAAATGATTACACCCAACTGATAGTGCTTGTGCCTTCAATTAAATGACTCAATAAACCTGAGGAAAGGGGTTTAATGGCCACAACAAATAGCTTCTAGCAGGGCTAACATACTTAGAAATCCACACCAAATATGCTGCAATAAACTGAATACAAATTGCTGCAATAATCATGAAGTTCAATGCCCAGGTATATTAAAATTATATTTAAAACCCTCTGATTTAGTTTGCTGCCTCAAGAGCATTTGGCACACCCAAAAACAATGCTAAACTTAGCCAATCTATTTGGGACAAATAGCACAATCAATATAGGATGAGTTCGTTGTTCCGAATGCACTTAAAAGAGTGTATGAAATCAGACTGGGCATTCCTAGTGCAAGTTGCTGCAAGAGGGACTGCAAAGCATCTAAAACTCACTAGATCCCCTTCCTAAATACTGGAAATGCGTCAGAGTTAGATCTGTAGCGAGATATCTCATAACACCATATCATTTATGCAACCATCAGCTCTTCAATCTTTGAAATATAACTGCCAATCATTTGATATGTTATATAGGGTGGAATCATTGCTAGAGGAGATGAATAAATGCATACAAACTTAAATCCAACCCTTGGTACAGTTGCTGCCATAGACTGTGATTCGTATTCAAATAAGCATGGATTTTGATACCAAGGATCATGCAAATCACCTCCTACAGATTGCTACTACAAGGGCTCCAAAAACACCATTAAATCATCAATACACGTTGCTGCTAAGTGGATGGCAGAGATGCATACCAACCCAGATTTATACCTCTCATACAAGTCGCTGAACTGCTCCAAAGGCATATATCAAATCTGATCCAAACTTTATCTATAGATTGCTGCAAAGGGTTGATTATCCACCAAACAAGCATACAAAATCATATCCATATCTCCCTATCCAAATCGCTGCTATTAGAGGTTGCAAAACACCATAATACCATGCACTAATCAGATCATCACACTCAAAATTAAACAGTCACACAAATCACTGCCAAGAGGGACTCCAAACACCATTAATTCATACACTAATCAAGTCACCATACTCAGAAATAACAATCACATAGAAGACATTCAAATGAGATAGAAATCGCTGCTAATATGTTCACTTTGCACTCAGTTTTATCCTCTAAACCAGTCACCAACAATGCATGCAATTGGCTAGGGTTTTTGCTGGGTTATAGAATAGAATATTGCATTCAAACCAGAAGTTGAGTTTGCACAATTAACTTCCTCAATTTGATCCTCAAACAAGCTTCAATGCAGATAAATTCTTCAACAATGGAAGAGAGAGAACAAGAGTATCACATTAGGACATGCATCCCTTCTCCAAGCATGGAGCCAAAATCGATAATCATCATAACATGTCTTACAATGGACTAACACCCTCCTTTTATAGTCAAAGGGGTGTAAAATTCAAAATTCCCTTTTGGAGGGAAAACATAAACTTTAATTAAATATTCTTTGAACTATGTGCACTTTATTATTTTTAATTAAATAATAAAGATATTAGCCTATGTGCACAATAACTAACTTAAAGGGCCCACCAAGGGGTTACAAAATAAATAATAGACATCTTGGAATAAATTCTGAGACCATTCTCAACCCATTGGGTTGAGAGTTTTGATTCTTCAATGTAGACAATGTCCAAAAAAGGGGACATCACAACCTTGCTTGAACATTGATCCAAAACACCTTTGGCTAAAGTATGAGCAATACATGACTCCTCTTGTCTCAAACCTTCCTCAAGCATGGATAGCAATGGTTGTGGGGGACCCTCATATTCATTCAACACCAAAGACATGATAGTTTGCATTGCAACCCTTATATTTTCTGAATGATTATCATGTAGGACAACAAAGAAATACTTTGAACATATGAAGAATAAGATCATCACAATCAAGATCTAACATTGGTATACAAGATCTCACCTTTGCCATATTCTCCAAGATCTTAACCCTCTTACCAAAGTAAGGGTTTGTGATGTCCCAAAGCCTTTGAAAACTCCCTATCATGAGCTCGAAGACTTCTTCCATGGTGGTGTCACTGTATGGCAAACTCGGGGCTGCGATCCTTGTAACTTCACTAATGCAAGTGATGACCATGAGCCTCACATCCACCTCATCATGCCTCAACAGTTCGGGTCTAGCCAAATGAGTCACCAAAGAGCCCATCGTTGAAAACATGGAGCCATAATCCGATTGTTCTATCATAGACAAACAATTTGCAGCTTCCTCCAAAATGCTAAGCAACACATCTCTCGAAAGGTGTGGAGGATCAAGCCATCTCCCCAATCTGTAAAACTGCATTTTCTTTTCTCCTTCACTTGTTAACCCCATGATTCATACACTATGTATCCAGATCTGCAAACACAAACCCCACAAGAGTAGAGGAAAGTTGCTCTGATACCACTGTAATGTCCCTTTTTTTGGACAAATAGAAAATTACAACTTCAACCCAAATCGAACCAAGAAGGATTAGATCCTTTTGAATCAACCTAAAATAGCCCAATGTCAACCAATTACAACCCAAATGGGGTTAGAAGTGGTCAAAGTGGTGAGCTAGATTGGTGGAGACAATCAAATTTTTATTCTTCTCAATTCTGATTTTTATTACAGCAGTGAATTAATTTGAAACAATTGCCAACAACTGAAAACTTCAAAAATTCATAACTCAATCACTACTCCATATTTTTGCATGAAACCAAGTGCATAATAAACTAGAATTTTAGAGCTTTCCAATGAACTAAAGATCAGATTTTTCTGAGCACTTAAACCCCTTCAAAATAGCATCTAAACTTCTAGATTTGGGTGCTAGGGTTAGCAAAAATTAATAAATTAATAACCAGCACTTCCCTCAATTGTTTTCACCCTCCAAAAGCTTGTTTTGATGCACAAAAATGCCAAGAACAGATCTGAACTGAAACCACAATTTTTAAGCATCAAAATGTGTCACAAATAATTAATAATCCAACCCCAGACTGTTGTAACTTCTAAAATTATTTCCTGCTTAACCAATCAAGCAAAAACATTCAAACTTTGGATTTTCTAATATGCCATATGTTTTATTCATGATCATTTATTAATGCCGTACTAGAAAAATGTAACTTCTTATATCTCAATCTAGGAAATGTTGACATCCTTGGTAACACCTATGAATGGACTGGAGGGTGAGACATGGCATCTGGTTTGGAAGATGAAATTGGGGCAGTCCGGGTAAAAGGAGCCTAAACTGATTGTGAGGGTTTTCCACTATCAAAAGGTGTTGCATGTCTAGAAGATGTTGATGATGCAATCAGTTAATCTGTTTCAAGTGCTGAGCCAAGCAAAGTACTCAGTTGAAGCCACTTATTTTGATGCCCTGACTTGAGAAATGCTGTCCTAACTCTATTGTATGTTTCATGTGTCTTGATGAATTTCAGCATTGTTTCCTCATTTTCTTTTGTTTCTGCCTAATTCTCTTCTCAAGCTCATTTTTTCAAACATTTATCTTTTCATTGGTTTATCTCTCATCAACCAGCTGCTGGTTCAAGTAAATGTATGGCGTGTTGCTTCATCTGGTTTGGAATGTCGGTTAAAAGTCTTCCCACAAGTGACTAAAAATCCATCAGTGAGGTCCAATATGCAAATATATTGTACACCTTGTCGAAAGAAGACTTAAGCAAGGAAGGAAAATATTTGTAGACAATGTGTTCTCCTGTGCAAATAGATTGCCCACCTTATTGAAAGAAGGCGCAAGCAAGCCTAGAAATTATCATACACAGTGACTTCTACTGTGCAGATAAATTTACACCTTATTGAAAGGAGTCTCAAGCAAAGCTAGAAAATATTGAAGAGGTTCTCTGTATTTTGTGGTTGTTTTGCTTTCAAGAGCTATTGTTATTGGAATATCTTGTTCTGTAACACCCTTGTCTAGCAACTATGGACACTGTTTACATGGCTATCTTTCTAGTCCATCTGGGGGATAGTTTAAAGTTTAAACTAAGAAACACTAGCTACAAAAATATAATACTTCATAGTGTTGAAACGAATGCATCTCATATGGAATCACAATTTCTTTCCATCATCCATGCCATCTGATAGAGAACTTACTTTTAAAAAGGCAATATTTCTTTTTTCTATCATTAATGATAAACATTTCTTTATAGTCATTGAGTGTCTTAGATAAGATTATCTGTTTTGTTTTCAATAGTATTGAACTATAATCATCAATACGTAAGGAGGTATAACATACCATGGTCATGTGTTTGCTACAAATTCTGCAGCTCACTGTATTACTGTATCTGAACTAGTATAGGTGCTAAGGGTAGGCCCCTCTGCAAAAAGAGTAGCCAATCTTAGGAGTTTTTAACATATTTGCATAAAAGTAAAAATCAAAGATGTTGATTGTTCCAGTGGTGGATGTAGTTAACTCGGACGGTTATATTTGGGCATAAATGACTAGGGTTGTCTTGTTAGCTCCTCAAAATATTAGATTACCATACCCTTCATGATCTTTACAAATATAGTTTCCTCAAATTAATTGATGTTGTTCTTTCGACTTCACTATATTTGTTTATGCGATGAATAACCAATGTCTTGTATAATTTCATTTGATCCCTGATTTTTTAATTGTATGCAGAGCCATGAGTTTATTTAAATCATTCAGCTTCATAAAGGCATCTTCTAGTTGTATTTTGATAGCAGCTTTGTTTATCATTTCACAGCTTACAACTGGAAATAAAGAGCTCATAAATCTGAAGTGGAAGAACGGAAATTGCTCGTGTGTGGAAATCTCAGGACTTGATATTGGATGGGGCCAGGTGATGTTAATTTTTTGTTTGGAAGAAATAGGACAATAATTGTGCTCAGATAATTCTGCTGTACAAGAATCACGTCAAAAGAAGCAATTGATCAAAGATTTCTTGTTTGTTTCCAAATTAAACTGCTTTCCAATTGAACAATTCATGCATTCCATGCTTATTTGGTTTATTGTTTAACTTATCTAATCTAACTTCATCCCGCCCCTCTATTCCATGTGTTCTTCTATAATGCCTAGCATTTGCGATTTAATTCTCTGAATAGTTATTTAAATACTTGGGATCCTTTTTGGAGTTCAGAATGCAAGGGAAAAGTTGCCTAATCATTTTAATTTTGATTAAAACTTAGATTGTGAGTAAACAATGTATGCAGACTCAACTTGAAAATAGCAGCTCCCAGATCAGGGGTGCCTACGAACTTAATTTCTGCTGACATTGGTAGTTTACCCTTGAAGGTTTGTTTTGGTCATAACTATTTTCGTAGTAGGGTAGTTAACAAGCATGCCAGCTAATGGGTCACCTACTTTTTTTTTTTTAAAAACACCAAAATTTTATATTAGATAGAAATGGATTGTACATATATGACTATGCCAAGCCTGAAAACTATTAGCCCAGGTTTGAGCATGATACAAAAGATAATCTAAAAACATTATCATGATGAGGAGTCCAGAGTTAGAATATATCTGATATCCCTTTGGAGCTTATTGGACCACCAAGCAGGAGGCATGCCATAGCAAAGGAGATCTCTATTATCTAAAGCCCAATTTGCTAATCCATCGGCAACTTTATTCCTTGCACGGGGAATGTGGTACAACTGAACTTCTTGAAACTGCTGCTTCAATTGTTGTATCCTCCATACCTCTTTTGCTATTGCCAATTAGAAGAAGAAGCATTTCAATCATCAGATAACAACATTAAAATGATTTGAGAGTCCGATTCAATTTCAACCTTTTGCCATCCAGTCTTTTGCATGCCCCTATGAATAGCCTTCACCTTTGCAAAATGGTTAGAATTAGAACCCAAATTCTTAGCAAAGAAGAACTGCACCTCACCTTAGTTGTCTCTTGGAATGCCTCCCATAGCAGCTTTTCTGGATTCCCTCTAGAAGCACTGTCCGGGTTCAACTTTCCATATCCCAAAGGAGGTCTCTTCCATTGACTTATGCTTATGGCCCGATGTTTAATTTGCCTCCAGGAGAGCGTAGCATCCCTAGGGTCCAAAGATACTTGGTCAAGGAGATGTAACCACTCCGGGGAAAGACTTTGGGGTAAAGATATTTTATGTTTCAGAGTTTCCGCTATGTTAATTTTAATTTTCTCCCAGATAAAAGAGCTCTCTTTACTAACTTGCTGAAAAATTCTTCGATTCCTTTCTTTCCAAATATTCCATAGAGTGAGGGAAATGCCAGTCCACAAAATCGGAAGGAAATGTTGGCCCATTGGAAGACTTCTCTGCCAGGCTTTGAAAGTCTCCTCTATGGATGCAAAGTTATTCTAGTGTAGTTGAAGCAAAGAAGAGAGCTGATGCCAGATAGGAATAACCCAAGGACAAAGGAAGAAAAGATGTGATGAAGATTCTTCGTCTTGTAAACACAGAATGCATCTGAAAGGGCCATACATACCTCTCTTCAGAAGATCTCCTGTGAGAACTCTTCTATGAATAACAAGCCAAACAAAGAAACTGACCTTAGGCCACATACTTGGCTGCCATAAATGTTTGAAAAGAAACCGAAGAGGATGAGGGTTATCAACCAATAGTGAAGAATAGCCAGTAGATACAAAATATGAAGCGAGTGAGATCCCCATGATGTACTGCAAGGGGCCATTCTGAAACAGAATCCATTCTTTTCCATTCTCCCAAAGGAAGGACTGGTCGCCCGTAATGGTTAACCTTAATCCAACCAATGCCCTACATGTGGTGCGAGGTGTGGGAATTGGAGAATGAGAAGTAGTTGCCCGTCCCATGAATCTGTCCAAAAATTAGCCATTTGACCATTGTTAACAATCCAAAAGAGATCTTTTTTTTATCATATCTTCTCCCATTCGATAAACGCGTCGAGATGGGAGAACCTTTAAAAGGGAGGGCAGATCGATAATGTTCTCTAGAGGATTATCTTCAATGTACTTAGCTCTAAAAGTAGCATCCCACAAAGCATTAGGGTGAACATGTAGTCTCCAAGTATAATTTTGGAGCTAGAGCTTTATTCTATGTAGGAGAGGATCGAAATCCTAATCCTCCTTCAATCTTTGGTGACATAATGTCTCCCATTTAACTCCTCTCCATAAGAATTTCGACATATGAGTCCACTTGTTTCAATATAGTGCCGAGAATGCTCGAAAGCAGGCAACATATATCGGCATAGCTTGAAGGATAGATTTAACCAATGTCATCCTCCCCCCTGATGAAAGCCATTTGTTCGTCCACTTCTGTAGTTTGGATTCAATCTTATTGGTTAACCAAGTTCAGTCTTTCAACTTGTTCGAGGCCAAAGGAACACCAAGATATTGAAGAGGAAGCACGCCCTTCCTAAAGTGGAAGAGTTCCAAAATTTGCTCTTCTTGTCTAGATGAAGTGTGAAAGAAGAAAATATTGGATTTTCCTTGATTAATCAATTGACCGGTAGCATCTGAAAAGGTATCCAACATTTTTTGAATCTGTCTCGCTTCCTAGAGTGTAGCTCTTCCTAACATCGTGGAGTCATCAACAAATTGGAGACAAGAAATCGGTTGGCTATTATTAGCCAACTGAATTCCATGAGTTCTCTTTTCCTGGAAGGTTTTTTTGATAAGTTAGTGGCTAGATTTTTGCTGGTTGAAAACCTAGGCAATCATGAGATAAATCTCCCTCATTTACCGGTGAGGCTCCCGTGTAATATTTTGTCAGTTGTATTTCCTAATATCTATTTGTTGGTATTACTTTGACTATATAGCTCATGAACCATAGGAAGCGGGAAGAAAGGAAAGAGGATGTACAACCCAATCAATATTTCAAAGTTGATCGCATGCACATATATTAAAACAAAAGAAAATACAAAAAAAAAAGCGAAACTTTCAAAAGATCTAGGAAAATAATAGGAAACGGGAAGAAAGGAAAGAGGATGTGCAACCCAATCAATATTTCACAGAGTTGATCGCATGCACATATATTAAAACAAATAGATCATGAAATACAAAATTCAAAGCAAAGGAAACTTTCAAATCTAGATCTAGAATAACATAAAGTTTATGAATAGATCTAGAAATAAATACGAGACGAATGCACCGTTGACACAAAGTTCTCTAGAAATCTGTCTCCTCTCTATTCCTTAGCTTGTAGAAAGATATCAAGGGTTTCAGCTCAAAGTTTGGAACACAAGAATGTTGATTACAAATTCCGATCCTTTAACCCGTAGGTTCTTCCTCTATTTATAGTGTATAAAGGGCAATTACAAATAGGAAGTTTTAAATGAATTCCCGCATGTGGAAGCTATGAAAAGGGAAACAACTGCAATCTTCCTCCTGGAATTCCTCTTTGCATGACATGCATGATTTATAACTGAAAAATAGAACCTTTTATTTTGCATGTTTGCCACCTATTTCTAAGTAATTGATTTCTTCAAGTAACAACTTTTAAACCAATCACTTAAGTTTTATAATTTAATTGATTGCTCAATTACTTTGTCGGAGAAAATAAAAGAAAGAGGAAAAGAAATAAGAAGAAAGTTGCAACCCTCTCAGTCTTGTTCTTTTTCCATATTACGCATGTAGATTGACTCTTACGCCTTTGATTCTCACCAAACTGGATCTGGAAGCTATGAATGACTGTGATTTGCTTGCAAGTATTTCCTTTGACATGTCTTCTCTTCTATCCTTGAAGCTTTTGCAATTCTTTTTTAGTACATGCACCAGTGCAATGTTTGTCGTAAATAATTCAGACAAAACTCATCATTTTTATTTTTAATTGCATATGAGCAATTTTAAATTTTGAAAAGCACTTTGTGTGAATACAAATATAAGTAAATTCAATAAAGGCTTCAATTGGAAGATTGAGAGCACATGCACAAGATCCTGGAAGGAATTTTCCATGCGTTGACTTCTACACGGGCTGTGTTAGAAACAAGAGGATGAATTTTTGCCGGAAGCCTTTGCAATTATGAGATTTGGATCTGTCAATTAAATCGGTGATAGGTTCAGGGCCTATGTCTGTATCATTAACTTCAACAAATATGGAAGCTATGCATAATTCTGCTGATCTTTCTCTTTCATCATGCTTAAACATGGCTGGAACAATCTTTGCCTGAGCTCTTTTTCTTTTAATTCTGCCGGAATCCCTTGCAATTGGATCCATTTGTGCAGATCTAGCAACTTCTTCAGATTCGGAAGACATATTCAATGTACCTGACATTGATTTGAGCACCTGTGATGAATACCTGCAATTTTATTCAGACAAAGATGGAGTCCATGGCACGAATACTTGATTTTTATCACCAAAATCTGCATATAAAGCCTGCTGCCCTAAAATTTGAGGTTTTGCTTGCATGCAAAGCAAGCAAAAATATTCTTTAATTCACCTGGGCACATATACCAACATGCAGATACTCAGAATGACAAAAATTAGGCCATTCCAACCCTAGGCACCAAAACTAGAAGCTTAACGGGCTTGTGCGTGGAAAATACTTATTAATGCAACATCCTCCTTTTGGCGCCAAAACCTGTTTGGGCTGCAATCCTCATAAAAAAGAATTAATTGTTTCTTCACAATGACAATCCATGCTTATATAATCCTCAGCATTCTATTTTTAATAATTGCCCTTCTTATTTCTGGCAATTTAATTAATAAACAATCATGTTTATTCACCCAAATTGGGCGCCCAATTATGCATGTTGCTAGTTGCTTTTAAATAAATTTATTTTAGTTATTTTTAGCATGCATCCTTGATTTCTCATTAGACTTGCATTGACTTTCCTTCTATTTATGGCGCCAAAATTGGGTGAATAAACCATTAATAAATATTATTAAATGCATTGTATTCACCCAAGGTGGGTCGCACTTTTTGGCAAGAGGAATTGCTAAAAATAAGAAGTCAGCTTGATGGGAATTTTCACCCTACACTGCAGCTCCAAAAATCCCCTCTTCCACTTAAGTGATTTGACTTTCATCATGGGAATTTTTACCCTGTAAAGGCAGGTAAGAAATTCCCACTGGTGCTTTAAGTGATTTTTCTTTTATAATGAGAATTTTTACCCTGCAAGGTAGGTAAGAAATTCCCTTTGCTGCCACCTCTAATATTCCCATTGCAACTTAAGTGACTTTGACTTCATGGGAAAATTACCCTGCAAGGCAGGTAAGAAATTCCCGCCTTCTGCCTGCCACTACCAAAATTCCCATTGGCAGCTTAAAGTCTTCCTTCCAAAAAGTGCGACTTGCATTAAAACTGGCCTCCTTTGATAAAGTGCGACTTGCATGGGTGAATAAATCTCTTTGGTGGGAAAAGTTAGCTTGCAGCAGACAGAAAATTCCCATCAGTGCTTTAAGTGAATTTTTTTTATTTTATCATGGGAATTTTCACCCGCAGGCGGAGTAAGAAATTCCCGCTTTGCCTCTGCCTCTAATTTTCCATCGACTTAAGTGACTTTGACTAAATGGGAAAAAGTACCTGCAAAGCGAGTAAGAAATTCGGTTGCATGCCACTACCAAAAATTCCATTGCAACTTACACTCATTAATTCCAAAAAATGCGACTTGCGTGGGAGAGGCTTTTTGTGCATGACTTCATCTTTTTTGGTCAGAAGCTTGCATTTTGAGGCTGATTCCTTCTGGTGTTGTGTTGGTAGATGATCTCCAGATGCTTTAGGCAATTAAACAGACTATATTGGCAAAGGAATTGACCTAGGGGAATTTCACAGAGAAATTGTGGAGAAAACCGGAGAAAAACACAAAAGAAATAAATAAAAGTGAAAAACGTTGCCAGAAGTCACAGACAAGGCTTTGAATTCATTCCTGGTGAAAACCCTATTGAGATGTGTGAATACTGGCATGCAAAACTTGGTGAGGATTCAACCGGAGTGCAATTTATTTCAAACGGGTATTATTTATTTAATAAATAATTAAATAAAAATTTTCCATGAGACAAAACTTGGCGAAGGGTAAAATGAGTTTGGGCATCCGGGTATTTGTCGAAAATGGCTCATATGATTCACTTTGGGAATATCCTAACATAATATCGACATCTTTTGGCAATAAAACACAAAAAGAATCGTTATTTTAAAAAGAACGATTTTTTTAAATGGATAGTCCTAGGTTTCAAGGTGAAATCGGGGACACCATAAGTCTTCCCATGCATTCTGTCGGGATAATGACGAGAAAAGGGAATAAAGATCTCCTTGCCCAAGGCTTACGGAAGCTCTAAAATATTGCGTAGGAGAACCATTAACAAGAACAACGAAAAAACAGAGGTAAATCATGCTTTTATCCATTCTCGAGAAAAACCAAATTGAGCGAGAACCTTACAAAGGAAGCTCCATTCCACTCTATCATAGGCTTTAGATAGATATGGTTTGATAAATATTGTTGGCTTTTTTTGAATTGCTAGAGTGCACAATTTCTTGAGCTAATTGTAATGTCCCCTTTTCATTCGTCGAGGGCCTAAAGGCCAAATTTTAGCCTTAGCCTTGGTCATACCCAAGGGGCTAAAGACTCTGGAGGCTATTGGGTATGGATGATTGTTACCACCTTGCTTATTTGTTATAATTTTGCATTGACATGAGTTTAAGTGGCTTGGTGGGACTAGATGTTATGTTTTGTCGTTAAGGGGGGGACCTCATAACACTTTAATGTTATAATTCTTCGTTGGGGTGACTTATAGTACTTTATTATTCTATTTCTTTGTTGGGGTCACTTAAGTCACTTTTAGTCCCACATGGAGCTCTCAACTTGGAAAAAGGTAATGAAAAGTTATAAAAGGAGGTTTGGGGGAGTGATAGAGCTCATTCTTGCATACACTTATAATTTCTATTGAGTAACTTCTGATTGCTTTTTTCTAGTTTGTGGAGTAAGATCCCACAGGAACCCTAATTTCGGTGGTGAGAGATTCATTCCTCGCTAGCAAGGCATTCTTTGGTGGTGGAAGATCCACCCTAGCTTGTCAATTTGGAACTAATTCAAGGCTGATTTTTAGAGAAGGGTTTTGGAGGAATTTTGGGCTTTTTGTGGAGAAAAATCGAGGGTTTCGGATCTGTTTTATTGCAGCGATTAGAGTAGGTTTGGCGCCATTTCTGGAGGAATTTTGGAGGGTTTTTGGTCTCTTTTCAGGTGGAGCGACCCATTTTGGGATTTTACAGTGGTTTTTGGAGGGTTTTTAGAGTGCTTTTTCCAGGTCTGGCGATTGGGATTTCATTCATATTATTAATAGATGTTATTTCCAAAATTTCAGAATTTTATCATAAGTATTTGAGAAGATATGAATTTTTGAGGTTTTCTAGTTGTCTAGGGTTTTTGTAATTTTCTGGCAGTCATATATGATTCGAAAAATTCCAAAAATATTGTTCTAGTGTTCTTTATTATCATAGCAAGCTTCCTGCAAATTTTCATGTGTTTTGGGCAAGTATTTTCTTTTCGGCAATTTATCTATATTTTGTGTACTTTTGTGTGGTATCCCACAAGGGATATTTCACTAACAAAATCTCATCGTGGATATGGTGACCGAGACAAACCCACCTTGCTCCAAAGAAATAAGTTTGTGGAGAAGGGGTTTTAGTTTTTCAGCTATGACCTTTTTGATGATTTTGTACAAAACATTGCATAGGGCTATAGGGGAAACCCAAGATATCTTGCACCTTGTGAGTTTTAGGAATAAGTGTAATGTAAGTCTTATTAATTTCCTTAAGAATTGTTTTGGCCAATCTAGCTTCTTCAACCACTTGTAAAAGATCTCCTTTAATGACATCCCAAAAAGCTTGGTAAAACTCAATCGGAAAGCCATCTGGACCTAAAGTTTTACCTTTCTTCATGTTGAACACTATTCCTTGGAGTTCTTGCTCTGTAACAGGTTGCATCAACTTCTCATTGTCCTGTTGAGAAATACTAGTAGGTAAGATGTTCAAAAGTTGTGAATTCATATCCAGCGATTGAGATGTGAAGAGTTGTTGAGCTACCTGTTGCATGTCATGGATCGATTGAGCGTGGGAACTATCAGCCTTAGACATGGAATGAATATAGTTATGTGCTCATTTGACAAGCAAGGATTTATGGAAAAAGACAAAATTCTTATCACCCTCCTTTAACCATTGGATCCTGGATTTTTGCTTCCACATAATTTCTTCTCTAATTTCCCATTCCTATAATTCTGCCTTGAGGACATTTTTTTTGAAAAGATCCAATGATAATCCTAATTGTCGGTGAAGAACATTAATATCTTCCAATTGAGCAATGATCTTGTTTTTTGTTCCTTTATATCACCAAACTCATTCCAGTTCCAGGCTTTTAGCTTAACTTTTAAATATGTCAATTGCTTAGAAAACTTAAACATATGAGTGCCAAACCTGGGTTTCCTTCCCGCCACCATAGCTCAACATGTCTGGCAATATCTTGGTGTCGGAGCCACATTAACTGAAATCTAAATGGACTCTTGCATGGAAGTGTTTTGCCAACTTCCAGGCAAACAGGCCAATGATTTGATCCATTATTGTTGAGGATCATAGTCTTAGGTACCCATCCCTTTAACCACCATTCTTCAGAAAACAGAAAACGGTCCAGTCTTTCCAAGATACAATGTTGACCTTGCCTTCTATTGGACCATGTCATCGTGCCATTAACCGTCGGTACATCCACCAGGTTATGATTCCAAAGGAATTGAGACATGTCTTCCAAACTGGCATCTAAATGGGTATGACCTCCTTGCTTCTCCTGGAGATTCAAGATAGTGTTAAAATCTCCTCCTAAAATAAGTGGAATCTGGGAAAAGTAGTGGATAATCTTTGCCATTCTCTTCCATAGTTGTCTTTTCTCTTCCAGACCAAGAGGGGCATAAACATTAAACATTAAAAACTCCTGGTCCTCCACTTTAGAGTAAAGATGCAGACATAAGGCTCCTTTAATCGCAAAGGAATTCCGAACAACCATCATTCTAGGATCCCAAAGTGAAACAATGCCACCCGAAGCCCCTTGGGAACTTAACGAGATGTGTTGTGCTTTAGGCCAAACATTACCCTTATAGCCATCATGAGATCAATAGAAGCTTTAGTCTCTTGAATACAAACCAGCGATGGATGAACTGAATTAATCAATCTTCTAAGTTCCTGAACTTTTGAGGGGGAACCCTTCATCCCTCTTATATTCCATGTGACTATCTTCATTGGGAAGTGTGTGGGAAGAATTGGGATAAATCCCTAGTTGTTCCCGAATTAGATAATTTTTGACCCTCTTGTTGAAGTCTGGTATGATTCGTTTTTCTACCAGCCTTTAGGTTAGTATCCATTTTAAATTTCTTATTCTTTTCCTGATCCACACCTAATCCCAATTCAAGTTGGTGTGTGTCAATAGAATTCGTACAATAAGAGCTTTGTCTAGTTCTCTGTTCTCAATGATTTGTTGGTTATGGTCAGAAAATTGGTCATGGTACTTATTCTTACGCTGATAACTTTTGACCCCATTCTGCTACTTGTTTTCTTGTCGGGTTGTGCTTGGAAAATAACCATCTGTTGACCTTGTTCCTTCGGTTGAGCTTGAGCTTGAGCTTTGTGTGGCTTATCCATATGTGTTTCTGCACTGTGATTCCATAAGATCCTCTGCTTCATTTTCCTTTGGTTCTGTAGGCTAGTATATCTATTTGTATTACTAGTTCCAACCTGTTCTTTGCCATTCTTTTTGGCAACCTGCTTCTTCTTGGGTGTGATAAAGTCATCCTTAGCACTGTTCTTCCCCTTGTTGATCTAAAATTTTATGTGTACAATCCTTTACCAAATGTCCGTACTTATGACATAACCCGCATCCGAAAGGGGTATTTTCATAATCCAATACTTGGTCCCATTTTTCGTCTTCCACGACTAGGAAAATTTGGGTAGGCGGGGGTTTATTAAATCCATTAGAACACAAATGCTTGCATAGATCATTTGTTCTAGCTGTAACAAAGCATCGAGTTGTCATCATAAAATCCCCAAAGTGTTGCCTATTGGCATAAATACATTCTGATTCCAATATTCTGCTAGAAATCCATACAATCTTGGCCACAGAGGGAAGTTCTTCATCTAGTTTAAACATGGGATGCTAGGGTTTCATAAATAGTCCTGCTCTGCCCATGAACCATGGCCCTCCTTGAAAGATGAGATCACGATCCTCTGCAGATGCAAAGAATATTAAAAATAACCATTGGGGTACACAGAAATTGAGAACTCACCTTTAGTACTCCAAATTTTCCTGGCCCAGTCTTTAAAGACCACTAGTGAAGGTCGAAAACCAAGAAAGCAAACTATTAGACCTCGATTCTCCAACTCATTAATACCGCTCTGGACGTCAACATTCTGTAGGTGAAGAACCAGGGTGCCATCTGCTGCTTCGCATGCATCCTTTTTCATTTTTCCTAGGATCAGTCTTGGGCATTCTTAAAGGAGTTCGCTGGAAATTTCTTCCATGTGCAGAAACACCCGAAGAGCCACGAGGGCTTCTTTGAAACGAAGTTTTGAACCCATCCACTCCCGAGGAAGAGGGTTTTCCATCAATACTTTTCTTCTAAAAAGTCGTTTCTAAAATAGTTGGCCCCAAAGGGAAAACTCATGGAGGAACAAAACACATAAATACAAAGCGGGACAGGAAAAATTATATGAAATTGTGATTCAGGGACCACGACAGTGACACAAAATAGTACCACGATCGAGAGAGGATTGGACAAGAGAAAACGACAAGGTGGAAAACTGACACTGACAAGGTCACAAGAGACAAGAGCAAATACAAACAAGGTGACCGACAAAGATGATTGACATTGACAGGGTCACAAAGGACAAGAACTAATACAAACAAGGGACACGACCGATATGTTAGTCAAAACATAAACCAACGGAAGTGCTAACAGAGACAAAACTCGACCCTTGTAGGAGAAAGATCAGAAAAGGGTCGTATGTCACCACCGAAAACGTCAAAGCTGAGACGCAAAAGGAAAATCCCTAGTCGCGATGACCATTTTTACCGCTCTCTTGTGACTTCATTGCTTTGATTTTTCACGACAATTAGATTTCTCTCTTGCTTTAAATTAATAGTGCAGTTTCCAAAATCAAATTTATTATCTTGTTCTCTAATGGGTGCTTTCAGTGACATGGTTTTCAGATAGAGAGGAGAGATGCTCTTTGGATGTGTTGTTTAATGCTTAAATTTTGGGGATAGAGTTGTATAGAGAGCTTCTCACAAGACTATCATATAGGTATGTTTCTCTAGGTATGTAAAATTGGTCCAAACTAGTATTTTACTACACGGAGAAAAGTCCTATATGGGTAGATCTGCCATCAAACTTGAGTATTTTCTTGAGAATTTCTGCATGCATCTTTCCCCAAACAGATAGAGCACATGCAATGTGTTTGTTTCCCATATATATTTGAAAACTGCATCGCTGAGAAACACTCATTAGGAAGCAAGATAATAAGTGGGATCTGATTATATAAATAGATTAATTGATGTAATGCAATCCTAGGGTTGTGCCTCTTATGACTAGAAGAAATGTTCTATCCCTACTTCAAGGTCAGTGCCACTAAGTTAATTTGTGTGTAATGTCCCCAAATGGACATTCTTGACCCCAAATGGATTTTAGGCCAATCCCACAACCAAATGCAAGCTTACAAAAATAATATCAGATTTTTATCATACAGATCTGTATTTTATCTTGAAAAATGCGACTAGGATATTGCATGAAACTCACACTAATCAGTCAACCATTTATTATTTTCCACTCCAATATGATTTGCAGATTTTATGCAGCCCAAATCGGACCCTAAGCTGATGTATGAGACCTTACAAAACTCAATTTGACTGCTGCAAGTAATTACCAGAAATGGCGACTAGGTTTATTGAAGAAATCAGTACCAAATGTATATATTTTAACTCTAAACTGATTCTGATTTCTTAACCATCCATGCATAGATAAAATCTGATTTTTAGGAGCAATTATAGACCGAAATACAGCTCAGAAATCTGCAGATAAAGATGACTGAAAGCAGCACTTCTAACCCTTCAAAATTGATGAAAACTGATTACATTTGATTCATAAAATCAGCTTGAAATATGACAGTACAGATCAGACCTGGGTTACCTCTAAAAACAACTTAGAATGGCTGTAAAGTGGGTCGCTCAGCCTTAGATAAATAAGAAGTAACCGCTGTAATTTATTCTTCAAACCCCTATACAAAGATCTGCAAAATCCCTTCACAACTGCTGGAAATAGCTCTGAAAATTAATATAATCTTTGCAAGCACCATAGAATCCCCTGTGTAGAGATCCCTCACAATACTCCAAGAGGGTTTTCGTCCTCTAGAGGTAATTCCTAAGGGTTTTCGTCCTTAGAATATTTTTGCCAAGCTACAAGCTTCAAACATAAAATAAAAAATTAGATAATCATTATAGAATTCCCAAACCCAAGTTGACTTGTCCTTTTAAAGGAAGAAGTGACCTATAGTGACCTTCTACACAACCAATCACCATTCTCCTTCATTAAATGTTTTCTTTCCTCCATTTCTCTTCTCTAGAGCAAGTCGCATTTTCTAGGAGGGATAACTTTTGGCCCATATGATTTTTGCCTTTTTTTTCTTTTTTTTCTTTATGCTCCCTAAGCAAGTTACACTTCTCCGTAGAAATTACATTTTTAATAAGTGCTTTTATCTTTTATTTGCTTTTTCTATTTTTAATTTATCATTAAGTCTATTATTTATTATAAGTGTTTTTTTACGATGTTTTATTTTATTTTATTGCACTTTATAATAAAATAATAGGACTTAAGTCACCCTTATTTTCTTCCCTTAGCTGCTAGGTAGACAAAATAGGCTAAGGGTCTTCAATTGGGAAGGGGATATTACATTGCGACCCCAAATTTGATAGTGACTCATGATGACTCTACCCTTAACTCATAACATTGTAGGAATATGAGGATTTCCCTTAGTGCTTACATGCCCCTTCACCTACCTATCAATAAGAATAACAAAAACTTTGCCTCAAGGGCATCATGGGGTTCTGTGCTAAAATTAGGCATTGAGAACCACCCCATACCTCTTTTTGGATTTGTATTATTTTTGCAAAATCCCCTTTGTTACTCTTAGAACATACCAAACCTACACAATTAATAACCATGCAAATGTGCTTAAAATATGCAAGTTGCATGCCTAGGGCCTTACTATAAATCTAGAATTATATGTGTGCGATGCCTCATGGGTAGTAAGGCAAAGAAAAGCTGGTTGAAATTTTGTCCAATTTAGCAATCTGAATATTACATTGAACAATGAGTATCACACGAAGGAGATCATAATATTTGTACAAAAAGGATCATAAAGCATGCTTGTGAGAAAAGTAAGATTTGAATAGTATTGCATATTGATAGAATAAATAGACTACTCGGGAATCTCATCACAAATGAAACAAGAGACTAAATTATCATAGTCAATTTAAGTAAAAACCTTTTGGCAACTAAATAGAATATATTCATTTCTCATCAAACCTCATCTTAGAGTCAATCTTTGATCCATTTTATCATATTAGAGGAGTCTATTTGCCTATGCCAAAGTCTATATATATGCATATGTTATATTAATTTATTAACATTAGACTTAGATTGTTAAAGTATTGATCATTTTTCCAATGCTCCTCTTTACCGATACACAAAATTGACATGCAATCGCTATCACCCCGTCAACACTTTCTCTCAGTATTTAAGACCCTTGATCTGAGTATATTTCAGCAATTTCCACCTTGGGCAACTTGACCTAGTTGCCACTATAAACTAAACTAGAGCTATTGTGACCTGCATTTCAACTTGTGTATACTCTTCCTACCCTTTCATCATCGAGGTCAATTCGACAAGTTGAAATCATCCATTCATGATGACATACATTCAGCATACTGTTTTCTTTTAACAGTTGTGAAGAGAACAGAAGAAACAACAGATTTACAGAAGTATGTATCAGCAATGGTTAAACAATCGTGAGTGCAAATAACAGCAAGATAGCAATAGATTGATGATTCCATAACTTTGAATGAGTTCACATAAATACAGGTACAAGGTTATCATCAAAGGTTGTATCCCTTGATGATACCTTTTTCAAAATAATAACTAACTAATTAAAACATGTCCAAGACTGGTGTCCCAGCATTTCACCCGAAACCGGGACTACCCATTTGAAAAAATTTCATTCTATTTAAAATAACGGGTCTTTTCGTGTTTTATTATTGCGAGAAGATGTCTGTATTATTTTAGGATATTCCTAGTGAATCATATGAGCCAATTTGAGAAATATCCAGATGCCCAAATGATTTTATCCTCCGCCAAGTTTTTTGTCTCGGGAAATTTTTATTTAATTATTTATTGAATAAATAATGTCCCGTTTGAAATAAATTGTGCTCCAGTTGAATCCTGTTGAAGTTTTGCATGCCAGTATTCACTCGTCTCATTAGGGTTTTCACCAGGAATGAATTTAGGGCATTGTCTGCAATTTCTGGCAATGTTTTTCGCTTTTATTTATTTCTTGTGTTTTTCTCCAATTTTCTTTGCGGTTTCTCTGTGAAATTCCCCTAGGTCAATTCCTTTGCCAATATAGTCTATTTAATTGCCTAAAGCATATGGAGATCATCTACCACACAAAGACCTGAGGAAGGAATTAGCCTCAAAATGCAAGCTTCTGACCAAAAAAGATGAAGTCATGCACAAAAAGCCTCTCCCAGGCAAGTCGCATTTTTTTGGAATTAATGAGTGTAAGCTGCAATGGAATTTTTGGTAGTGGCGGGCGGCGGAATTTCTTGCTTTGCCTTGCAGGTACTTTTTCCCATGAAGTCAAAGGCACTTAAGCTGCGATGGGAAAATTAGAGGCGGCAGTAGGTGGGAATTTCTTACCTGCCTTGCAGGGTGAAAATTTCCATGATAAAATAAAGAAAAAATCACTTAAAGCACGATAAGAATTTTCTGCGTGCACTGACAGTGCTAACTTTTCCCACCAAAGAAATTTATTCACCCATGCAAGTCGCACTTTATCAAAGGAGGCCAGTTTTAATGCAAGTCGCACTTTTTGGAAGGAAGACTTTAAGCTTAAAGTGGGAATTTTGACAATGGTAGGCGGCGGGAATTTATTACCCGCCTTGCAGGTAAAAATTCCCATGATGAAAATCAAATCACTTAAGTGGAAGAAAGGATTTTTAGAGCTGCAGTGTAGGGTGAATGCTACGCCCTTAACCTATTGCTTGTATTAGGATATGAGTAGCCGACTTGTGGCTTACCATATCATTTTATTATATCATTTATACTTTCTCATGCTTAATAGGTCGGCCTTGGTGATGGCCATAGCATATGAATAGTATATATAGGGGATTATAGGTAGTATTTCATTATCATTGGAGCATTTGAGTCTTATTATATGGTTTGGAGGTTGCCCCCTCGAAGTGGCGAAGCTATTCTAATTGCATATTGAGATCATTATTCTGAAATATTGTGTTATTTGGTGTTCTATTGTTGCTCTTAATCTGAATTATACAAGTAATTTCATTACAAGTGGTATCAGAGCTGTGATCTGGGCCAAAATTAGGGCAAAAACCCTAATTTTTTGTTTCCACCACATATTGCGAACCAGAGCAAATTGGTGGGAGATATTTTTACCAGAGTTGCGAAACATTTCAAGTAAGGTTTCCTAAAAATTTCAGACTTTTTGATTTATTTTGAAAAAGTTATTACAAATTTAGGGTTTTTCATAAAATCGCTCCCTAGGGTGCAAATTGTGGAAAATTTTCAAGTTCTTTACATTTTCGGAAAGCTCTCAAAAAATAGTATTAGTATCTTCTCTGTGTTTTTTCTGTTCGGCCGAAATTGTATTGAAACCCTAAACCCTAAGGTTTGACATCATGGCGGGGCCTTCCACAAGAGCAAAAAAGAATCCGATTACTCCGGGTAAAACCCCAAATAAAGATGGGGTAGTGATTGAAGAGATGGAGTCAGAAGGGGTAAATATAGATTCCTCAGCACTAGGGTTTACCTCAGTTGATCATAAGGTGAGCCAACTTGAGTATGAGTTGCGAAATGTACAATCTGAGATGGCCTCTAAAGGAGACATAGCCCAAATCAATCATCGGTTGGATGATATCATGCAACATGTAAAGGGTAACCAATATGGCCCAAATCTAGCCCATATCAACCAAGGAGGACCTTCAATTCAAAATCATGGACAAACTAACCATATTGGATCACTTTTCCAGTCCAATTAGAATCAAACTTATTCGCAACCACGGAACATGATGCCGAAAGTGGATATGCGCAAATTTGATGGTAAGGATCCCCTGAATTGGATAAATCAAATGGAGAACTTCTTTGAGTTACATCAAACACCATCAGGACAAAAGGTGACATTGGCATCCCTATATCTTGAACCCGACCAATTTGTTTGGTATCGATGGTTATGTGCTCAGAGGCAGAAGAATGGTCTAGGTGTCACTTGGACAGTTTTTACCGAGGAGTTGCAATTGCACTATAGTTCCAGTGTTTCAGAGAACTACTTTAGTCAATTAGCAAAGTTACGGCAAACAGGATCAGTCAAAGATTATGTGCATCAATTCCAAAACCTATCCTTAAGGGTGGAGAATATTCCAGAAGAGAATCTGAATGACCTATTTCTTGGGGGTCTTAAGGACCACATCGAGCATGAGGTACGTATGTTTAATCCACTCAAGCTTTTTGATTCTATTATCATGGCACGTCATGCAGAGGAAAAGTTCTTTGTAGTAGGAGGCCACCTTTCATTAACACTAGAGACCATAGTATCTCTTCCCCTTCATTTGCTAGGCCAATTAGACTGACTCCTCAACAAATGGAAGAAAAGAGAGCAAAAGGATTATGTTTTAACTGTGATAGCAAATATGGACCACGACATAAATGTGTTGAGAAGAAGTTGTTCTATATTGATGGAGGTAATGAGGATGATGAGGAAGCTGAAATTATAGGAGAGGCTGAGGAACCAGTAGAAGATGAAGTAGAGGATCACCAACCTACAATTTCTTGCCATGCATTGTCAGGTATTAGTACTCCTCAAACACTCAAGGTTATTGACTATCTCAAAAATAGAAGGTGCGGTGTTGATTGACTCTGGGACTACTCATAACTTCATAAATAGTAAGTTAGTGGCCGCCAATTGTTTTATTTACCCGACTCCGAAATGCAAGTTATGATTGCGGATGGTGGGACGATCCAAGTGCAGAAAGTGCCATAAGTATCAAGCTTTCCATGGGAGACTACATGTTAGACTCACCTATGTTTGCTATTTCATGGGAGGGCAGATATTGTTTTGGGTGTCCAATGGCTCACAACCTTAGGTACTATAGAGATGAATTTTCAAGAATTGTTCATGCGATTTCATTAGATGGAAGGACAATACAATTGAATGGGATGGTAGCTAAGTCTCCACAGATTATTAGCTCTCATCGGATGCGAAGGTTCTCGAAATGGAGTGGATGGCTTTATAAAGAAAGCTATTTTCCGTAGAAGTACAAAATACAGAGTCTCAATGCCACCTAATCTTGAAGATTGTGGATGCTCACTCATCTATTTTTGATGCAATTCCAAAGGACTACCACCAATTAGGATCATGATCATGCCATTCATTTGATTCCAGGGAGCCAAACACCTAACATCAGACCATACAGATACCCATATTCCCAGAAAAGTGAGATCGAGAAAATGGTGGAGGAAATGTTGAAGGCAGGTATCATCAGGCATAGCTAGAGTGCATATTCTTCACCAGTGGTCATGGTACGTAAGAAGGATGAAACATGGAGGATGTGTCCAGATTACGAGAACTCAACAAGTACACCATCAAAGATAAGTTTCCTATTCCAGTAATTGATGATTTACTTGATGAATTGCATGGTGCTATTTATTTCACAAAATTAGATCTTCGTTCGGGGTACCATCAAATTAGGATAAAAGAGGAAGATGTTCATAAAACAACTTTTAGGACTCATGAGGGCCATTATGAGTTTTTGGTAATGCCTTTTGGTCTTACAAATGCGCCCTCAACCTTTCAAAGCTTGATGAACACTATTTTTAGGCCATTTTTAAGGAAATTTGTATTAGTTTTCTTTGATGACATATTGATTTACAGTAAGACATGGGAAGAACACTTACAACATGTAAATAAAGTGTTGGAAGTTTTGGAGAAACATACTTTGTATGCAAAGCCATCCAAATGTTCTTTTGGTGTACAAGAGGTAGAGTACTTGGGTCATATTGTATCCCATGAAGGCGTCAAAGTTGATCCTCAAAAGATCAAAGCTATGGTGGAATGGCCAAGGCCCAAAAATCTCAAAAATCTTCGTGGGTTCCTAGGACTAACAAGGTACTACAGAAGATTTGTGCGGGATATGGTAGAATAACAACCCCACTCACTGCATTGCTAAAGAAGGATGCCCATTGATTGGACCATCGATGTACGTAGCCACTAAATCCTTTGAGAAGTGAAGGAAGCCATGTGCAGCACCCCAGTTTTGGCTACTCCCAACTTCTCAAAAACCTTCATTGTTGAATGTGACGCTTCAGGATCAGGATTGGGAGCAGTTCTAATGCAGGAAGGAAGACCAATTGCATTTGAGAGTCGCCAATTCAAAGGAAAAGATCTGCTCAAACCTGTCTATGAGAAAGAAATGATGGCTATTCTTCATGCGGTCAAGCAATGGAGGCCCTATCTCATGGGTAGACACTTCAAGGTAAAAACTGATCATGATAGTCTCAAATACTTTTTGGAGCAAAGGTTATCATCTGAGGAACAACAAAAGTGGGTAACAAAATGTTGGGTTATGATTTTGAAATCATATACAAAAAGGGTAAAGAAAATGTAGTAGGCTGATGCGTTGTCAGAAGGGATACATCCGCAGATGCCTTACTATGTGGAATGTCCATGTTGATGCCGATTGGGTGGATGAAGCAAGATTGGAATGGAATCAAGATAAGGATACACAATCTCTAATATAGAATATCAAGCAAGGATCTATGACATCTAACAAATTTGAGTGGAAAGGTAATGCCCTATGGTACAAGGATAGGTTATACTTGAGTAAAGATTCTGAGTTGAAGCATAAGATTCTTGCAGAGCTACATGCCTCACATGTTGGAGGACACTACGGTTTTTGAAGACATAATAGAATAAAAAGAGAATTCTTTTGGGAAGGACTCAAGGGGATGTACAAAAGTTTGTATCTTGAGTGTTTAGTGTGCCAACAGTAACAAAGGGGAAACAATTAAGACACCAGGTCTGTTGCAACCCTTACCAATTCCTAGCCAGAGATGGGAGGAGGTCTCCATGGATTTCATCACCAGATTGCCTTGTTCAGAGGGTAAGAATGTTATTTTCGTGATTGTGGATAGGCTCACAAAATATGCCCATTTTCGTGCCCTATCACATCCATTCAGAAAGCAAGATACGATCGCAAACTATTTTTTTGGAGACATTTCAAAGGCTACATGGAACCCCAAAGATAATTGTAAGTGATCGTGATCCTATTTTCACAAGTAATTTTTGGACGGAATTATTTTCATGTTTGGGTACTCAACTAGCTCACAATTCATCTTATCATCCTCAAACTGATGGGCAAACAGAAGTGGTCAACAAATGCTTAGAGGGGTATTTACGTTGTTTTGTATCGTATAAGTAGAAAGGTGGATTAAATGGCTACCACTTTACGCGAATGGTGGTATAACACATCTTTTCATACCTCTTCTCAAATGACCCGATTTTTAGCATTATATGGTTACCATCTACCTTCTATCACTTCCTCCTTGAGGGTGCAACTAAGGTCGAGATGTTGAGGAACACATTCAACATCAACAACAAGTTTTGGCTAGTTTGAAGGAGAATTTAGCATTAGCACAAAACGAGGATGAAAAACAAGCGAGATCAACACCGTAGTGAAAGACATTTTGAAATTGGTGACTAGGTTTTCAGACGTCTCCGGCCTTTACAAACAGAGATGTCCCTAAAGCAATAGAAAAAGGAAAACAAACTTGCTCCTAAATATTATGGCCCTTATCAGGTTCTACAGAAAATTGGTAGTGTTGCTTATAAACTAGAGTTGTCTCCATCTTCACACATACACCTAGTATTCCATGTTTCATGCTTGAAGAAGGTTATTGGACAGAAATTTGAAGCCCAGACAGAGTTACCAAAACTTGACGAGGAAGGAAGAATCATTTTGGAGCCAGAGAAGATTCTGTAAACACGTACTAAGAGGTTGAGAACCAGAGACATTAAGGAATATCTAATCAAGTGGAAGAATCTGAGCATAGAAGACACCACCTGGGAGGATGAAGGTTTTCTGCAGCAACATCCAAGATTATTCAACGTTGAGGACAACGTTGGTTTGAAGGGGAAGGGCATGCTACGCCCTTAACCTATTGCTTGTATTAGGATATGAGTAGCCGACTTGTGGCTTACCATATCATTTTATTATATCATTTATACTTTCTTATGCTTAATAGGTCGGCCTTGGTGATGGCCATAGCATATGAATAGTATATATAGGGGATTATAGGTAGTATTTCATTATCATTGAGCATTTGAGTCTTATTATATGGTTTGGAGGTTGCCCCCTCAAAGTGGCGAAGCTATTCTAATTGCATATTGAGATCATTATTATGAAATATTGTGTTATTTGGTGTTCTATTGTTGCTCTTAATCTAAATTATACAAGTAATTTCATTACAAAGAAAATTCCCATCAGAAGTTGACTTCTTAAATTTAGAATTCACCCATGTCAAAAAGTGCGACCCATTTGGTGATTAAACAATGATATTAATGATATTTATTAATAGCTTTTCTACCTAATTTTGGCGCCATGGATGAATAGAAAGTCAATGCATGAAGGCTAGTCAAAGAGAACTGAAGGTAGCATGCTAAAAATAAATAAATTAAATTTATTTAATGGCAGCCAGCAGCATGCAAAAATAGGCGCCCAATTTGGGTGAATAAACATCATTGTTTATTAATTAATTGCCAGGAATAGGGTGGACAATTATTAGAAATAGAATGTTGAGGGTTATATAAGCATGGGCTGCCATAATAAAGATGTAATTAATTCTTTTTGCAAAGGATTGCAGCCGAATAGTTTTGGCGCCCAAGGAGGATTTTTGCATCAAAAAGTGTTTTTCATTGCCGGAAAGCTTCAAAGTTTGGCGCCTAGGGTTGGAGGAGCTTGATTCTTGTTATGATAATTATCTGTATGGTTGTATAAGTGCCTGGGTGAATTAAATAATATTTTTGCTTGCTTTGCATGTATGCAAAACCTCAAATTTTAGGGCAGCAGACTTTATATGCAGATTTTGGTGATAAAAATCAAGTATTCATGCCATGGACTCCATCTTTGTCTAAATAAATTGCAAGTATTCATCACAGGTGCTCAAATCAATGTCAGGTACATTAAATATATCTTCCGAATCTGAAGAAGTTGCCAGATCTGCACAAATGGATCCAATTACAAGGGATTCCGACATAATTAAAAGAAAAAGAGCTTAGACAAAGATTGTTTCCAGCCATGTTGAAGCATGATGAAAGAAAAAGACGTGAGAATCATGCAGAGCTTCCAGATTTGTCAAGTCAATGATACGGACATAGGCCCCGAACCTATCACCAATTTGATTCGATGATTCAACTCTCATAATTAAAGGCTTTCGCAAAAAATTCATCCTCTTGTTTCTAACGCAACCCGTGTAGAAGTAAAGGCATGAAATTTTTTTCCAGATCTTGTGCATGTGCTCCCAATGTTGAAGCCTTCATTGAATTACTTTGCATGTATCAAGAAGAATGCAAAATCTTCAAAGATAGAAGGGAAGACATGTTAAAGGCAATACCCGCAAGCAAATCACGGTCAGCTTCTTCTAGATCCAAAGGTGGTGAGAATCACGAGCAAAAGGGTCAATCGTGATGCAACAAAAGAAGAAGAAGACTGGGAGGGTTGCAGTAACTTTCTTCTTATTTCTTTCCTCTTTCTTTTTTTTCTCCGAATAAAGTAATTGAGCAATCAATTAAATTATAAAACTTAAGTGATTGGTTTAAAAGCCATTACTTCAAGAAGTCAATTACTTGGAAATGGTGGTAAGATATGCAAAATAGAAGGTTTTATTTTTCGCTTATAAATCATGCATGTCATGCAAAGAGGAATTCTAGGAGGAATATTGTCAACTACTACCCTTTTCTATAGCTTCCACATTCGGGAATTCATTTAAAACTTCCTATTTGTAATTGCCCTTTATACACTATAAATAGAGGAAGAACCTACGGGTTAAAGGATCGGAATTGGTAATCAACATTCTTGTGTTCCAGACTTTGAGCTGAAATTCTTGATTTCTTTCTGCAAGCTAAGGAATAGAGAGGAGGCAGATTTCCAGAGGACTTTGTGTCAACGGTGTATTTGTTTCTTATTTCTTTTTAGATGTTTATATAAACTTTGTGTTATCTTAGATCTGGATCTGAAACTATCCTTTGCTTCAAATTTTGTATTTCAAGATCTATTTGTTTTATCTATGTGCATGCGATCAACTCTATGAACTATTGATTGGGTTGCACATCTTCTCTCCTTTCTTCCTGTTGTATATTATTTTCCTCTTCTACAGATATTTCCTTTCTCTTACAACTGCTTACTTGTTGCAAAATTGTCTAGCTATGGTTCATGAGCTACATAGTTAAAGTCATAGATGGAAAACTCGCCAAAAACTCGCCAAAAACAGGAAAAACATCATGCTAGGTTTTAAACCACCAAAAACTCGCCAAAACCATGAAAAAGGGCTCGCCGAGTTTTGGCGAGTACTCGCCGAGTTAACTCGGCGAGTACTCGCCAAAACTCGGCGAGCCCGTGCAAAAAACTCGCCAGACGCGGCTTGGACGCGGAAACACGGCTTTCAAAGGAAAAAAACACTGATTTTACGCGGTTTTGGCTCTTTTTAAGGCCCTCAACTCCCTCATTGTCACTCACACAACCATTTGAGCTTGCATTGCTTGTGTTGAGTGGATTTTGGAGCGAATTCGAGGAGAGAATTTGGAGATTTGCATTTGGAGGTAGGTTTTTTTTTTTTTAATTCTTTGAAGTTTTTCCAAATTTTGAATATATTATTTAGGTTTTATAGATTCCTATTGTGATTCTAAATACATGTAATGTAAAATCGAATGCTTGTACTTTTTTTATACTCATTTGCAGCCAGAGGTATGTAATTTTATTTTATTTTAACGCAAATTCATTGTAAATTAGTTAAATTTTATGTATGTGTATTGTAATCGATTCGTTGTGTAATTCTAAATACATGTAATGTAAAATTGAATACTTGTAAATTTTTAATACTCATTTGCAGCTAGAGGTACGTATTTTTTTTTAATTAACGCAAATTCATTGTAAATTAGTTAAATTTTATGTATGTGTATTGTAATCGATTCGTTGTGTAATTCTAAATACATGTAATGTAAAATTGAATGCTTGTAATGTATTTTTTTTACTTACGCAAATTTGTTATTCAGGCATGTTTTGTTTTTAAAATTAAATTAAGTTTACGTTTTCTAATTTTTTAAATGTGCATTGTGTTACAGATTAGAGTTTAACAATGGCATCAGGTTCAGCATCTGGATCACTAACAGGGACCGTTCCTCCGAATGCCCGTTCCATAGCATGGAAGTATGCTGCATACCACGGAATTTTGTGCATGGCGACTTTTTTGCATTTTCTGTAACAAGAAAATGAATGGAGGCATCAATCGTTTGAAATATCACCTTTCAACTATTCCTTGCCGAGATGTTACAGTTTGCCCCAACGTGTCAGAAGAGGCAACGCGAGAGATTAAAGCAGAGCTGGCAGAGTTAGAGGAGAAAAAACTAGAGAACGCAAGGCTGAAGGCAGCCATAGCACAAGCTATTAGACCTGGGGCTGCAATGGAAGAGAATTTAGACGATGATGCAGCAACAATTGTGGGCTCTACTCGTGGTCCACGCATACGAAGAGGAAGAGCCGGAAGAGGCTCATCTTCATCGAGTTCGAGCAAAGGCATACCGAGTTTTTTTGTGGCAAGGAACACACCTGGAGCACAACCTTCATTGGATGGTACATTCTGGAACAAAGATATGCACGAGGAAGTGGATAAAGCTTGTGCAAATTTTTGGTACTACAACAACCTGCCATTCAATGTGGCAAAGAGCCCATACTGGGAGTACTTGGTGACAACATTGGAAAGTCAGAGGGAAAGTACAAGTGCACCCTCTCCAAAAGATTTGATAGGAAATTACTGAGGGTGCGATTGCAGATGCCACTACCATGCTAGAAGAGCACAAGAAACAATGGAAAAAATTCGGATGCACCATTCTTTCAGATGGGTGGACGGATGGAAGGAACCGCACCCTTGTTAATTTTTTAGCAGCTTCAAACGGTGAGATGGTGTTTTTAAAATCTATTGATGCCTCCGACATAATAAAAATGCGTAAAATTTGAGTGTTATGTTAGAGACATGGTTATATTAGAGGTTGGTGTACGAGAATGTTGTGCAAGTTGTCATTAGGCAGTATAATGCAAAAGATAGCATGTGGCGTGGGAGACTATTGCAGGAGAGACATCCATCACTCTTTTGGACTCCTTGTGCAGCTCATTGCATTGACCTTCTTTTGGAGGATATAGGCAAAATTGATTGGGTGAGGCCAACAGAAGATGCAAAATCTATAACGGCAGTACATATACAATCACCCTTGGGTTCGAGCTTGATGAGAATACACACAAAGGAGAAAGAACTTGTTCGAGCCGGTGTCACAAGTTTTTGAACTAACTTCGACGTTCAAAGTATTTCTAGTTTGTTGACATCTTTGAAATAAATGTTTGTGAGTCAAGCATGGCTAGACTCACAATATTCAAAGAAAACTGATGGAGAGAGGGTCAGTAAAGATAGTTTTGATGATATCTTTCAAAGAGAGCTATACATGAGATCATCAAGGTAATTTCAAACTTCGATTTATATTCCATTCCTTTATTTTAATTTGTTAAATTATAAATATTAAATATATTGTTCTACTTTTCACTTTTTTATTTCATTTCTAATATGTATCAGTAACTTGTAAGTTTGCAATCTTACATTTTAATTTGTGTGTAGGTGTGAGCCAAGTTGGTGAGAGTTTTATGCTTGGTTGATGGGGAGCAAAACCCCATGGGTTGTAGAGATATGAGGCCATGGATAGGACCAAAGAGTCTATCCAAAACTATTACAGGGGGGATATCGTCAGATATGGTCCCTTTTGGGAGATTATTGATCGGAGGTGGAACAATCAACTCCACCAACCTATTCATGCAGCGGGGTACTACCTCAACCCCAAGTATTTCTACTCTGACAGCTTCACAGATGTGAATGGAGAGGTTATGGAGGGCCTTTCGACATGTATTGAGAGGATGATACCGGATGTTGAGACGAGGGACCTCGTCATTTTAGAGCTGCAGAGTTACAAACATGGTAGGGGGAGACTCTTTTCATCGGTGCTAGCTATTCGAGGGAGAACCACACAGTCACCAGGTAATACCAAGTTACTTAGAATGTTTACCAAGTTACTTATTAGTTACATATTTGATTTTATTAATTAATTATAAATTTTTGATTATCTTGTTAAATGTTTGTAGGTTCTTGGTGGGAGGATTGGGGAGGGAATACCCCAAATCTTCAAAAGTTAGCCCTCAGAATTCTATCTCAACCTTGTAGCGCTTCTGGATGTGAACGCAACTGGAGTTTGTTTGAGGCCATTCACACGAAGAAGCGCAACAAGTTGACTCAAAAAAGACTCAACGACTTGGTTTTTGTGCAATACAATCTCCGGCTTCGCACAAAAAAAGTTGAGGCGACATCAGAGGAGCTCATTGATTTGGATGAGATAGATCCATATAGTGAGTGGACTGGGCAAGAAGAGGAAAACCCTGCATTCACAGCGGACGAGATTGCTTCTTTTGAGAGGGAGGCTATGGAGGGAGAAGCACTAGCAGGACTCCGAGGAGATATTGGAGTGGATGACATCTTTGGAGGTGATCTCCAACATGCAGCAGAGGAGCCACCAGCACCACCATCTAGTTCTATGATCGAGCCAGATTCGCAGCCTTCTAGGAGGAGCGTGGAGACGCAGCCGAGTGTGGGGACTAGTGGAGCCAGAGGCACTAGACCCTCTCCCCAATATTTCTCTAGATTGGGGAAGAGGAAAATGTAATTTATTGTATATTGTAACTTGCATAGATATGAAATTTATGATGATATTTTTCAATGTCAATCATCATAAATTCATATTACTTATCAGCCGGTTGTCGTATTCGCATGATGATGCGATTTTGTATTGTATTTGTATTCAAATCTAATAGAAAACACTTCTCCAACATTTTATGGGCTCATTTGATACATTTTGTAGCTATGTGTTGCTTAAAATTTATGTTTTTTAAAAAAAATTGAGTATTTTTTAAGTTGCCGAGTATTCCCGAGTATTGGCCGAATATTGGCGAGTTTTTGGTTTTAAGTAGTTTTCCTACTATGGTTAAAGTAATACCAACAGATAGATACTAAAAAATAATCGACAAAATCTTACACGGGAGTCTCGCTAGTAAATTAGGAGTTTTATCTCATGACCGCCTAAGTTTTCAACTGTGCAGAAAATCTAGGCAACAAGACCATAATCAACTTAGCTCACGTGGTGTTTGATTCTATACTAATAACACCTAAGTACCCCCTGCTGCCTGAACTATCCCCCCCACCCCCAAAAAAAAAAAAGAAAGAACATACATAGGCACAGTGAAGTGAGATAGGATTGTGGTTTCCTGTGTATGATTCACCACTGGCTTTGCTAATTCTCGTACCTATTGCCATTGCCAATGCCAGTGCTGAGCTGATTGCCTCACTAAGCTGATCCAACTGAAGTTCTGTATTGGGCAGTTCCTCTCCATGTACCAATTAAGTTGTGATGTCCTGTTGCTTTGCAGATACAGGAACCTGTTTGGTTTGTGATCCTCATGATCTTGTTGATTTAGAAGTAATCAAATTCAACCCTTCTTTAATCCGTGGCATTTCTATCAATGGCTTGTGGCATACTGAACTGAAAAAAACTACAGGTGGGTTCTCTTACTTCTCTATTTCCATTTTCAATTTCATGTTTTCATTGTCAGATAGAATCAGCGGTTTCTTCAACTTCTCCACTCCAACTTGTAATAATTTGTCAATTTCACACAGGCCTTATCAAATTTTGCCACCTTTTACAACAGCTTGTTTTGTGAAGTGATAGTGTTTCTGCTTCCGGTTTAGCTTATTCCAACTCTGAAACATGTTGTTTCTGATGTTTACATGTATATTTGTGTCTTTCAAATTTTTCTTCTATTCTTCCTCATGTACTAATTTTTAACACACCGAATCTAAAATTTTATGTTGTTGCACCTCTGTATGAAGTATGCTTTTTTGGTACGCTTCAGCCTTGTCATCATTATTGAATGCTGTTGAGTGATAAAGAGAATGTCTTGGATTTTCCTCATCTACTTTGCTGGTATTACTGCCTCTTTCAGTGATAAATCCCACATCCATTACTCAGAACATTGTATGAGGTTTTCACAAATGCAACCATTTCTACGGGGTAGATCGAGGAAGAACAGATGGGCCCGATGGATTGGGGATGTTACTCTACTGACGAACCCGTGGTACCCTCCACTGCCTTGTTGGCTATACTTCCTAGACTCAACTACAGTTTTTAATCCTGCAATTAAATAATATCATCTGCTAATTGCCACTGTGGCACGTTTTCATGTGTCCCATGGGCAAATGATGTAGGTTTCTCCCCTCACGTAAACCCTCATACCCTGCTTGCTCATATATCAGGTTTTGAAAGTTTGGTATACTTAGCTCAAATCCACTTCTTCATCTGTATCTTTAATAACTGTTACCATTAAAGTTAGGGACAGTCCTTGTACCTCATCATCCTCCATATTCCTCAGTTGTT
The DNA here is from genome assembly GCA_018340775.1 of Taxus wallichiana var. yunnanensis. Taxonomy (NCBI): domain Eukaryota; kingdom Viridiplantae; phylum Streptophyta; class Pinopsida; order Cupressales; family Taxaceae; genus Taxus; species Taxus wallichiana. Next base: position 13,661,286 of record CM031242.1, on the reverse strand, counting down.
CATAGTATTTCCACATTTCTTCTGTATCCAATGTTTGTTTGAGAACATGTGTGTCTTTAGGTGGTTTAAACTTTAAACGTATAACACTCATGGGGATTGAAAGACTTACTTTTGATGGTGAAGGAGATGGTGCACAACTAGTTGCAGGTGCCACAAAAGCAGATTCAGCTAGCGGTGAATTGCTCTTGCTGCTGCTAGTCTCACTGCCTCAGTCCTATTCATCATTTTCGGTATTACTTCCGCTTCTGAAGTAGCAAGTCCCCTTGTGGATTGTGTTTCAAGTAAGCATGCTCCTGCCTTGTTTTGTAGATTTTTAAATCCCTATTCAACTTTGTCGGTTCACCATTTCTAATTCTTGACAAGTTATCTGCTATTACATGGATTTCATCTTTCCTTACTACCATCAAGAATGTAAATTCTTGTAATTAAAGTAACGTTGTGATATTCTCCAATGTATCTCTAGTTTGTTTATTAGGTACATGAATGCTTGATGATCCACAAAGAATGTGAATGTGTTTTCCAAAAGATACTGCCAGAAATTTTGTATTGAGCTCAATTAACGATCCCTAATGCCATTCTATTGTTGTAAAGTTTTTTTCAGCCTTTGTGAACAATTGGCTAGAAAATAATAATGGATGATCTAGCTTATGTATGCCTTGTTGTGCTAATGTTCATCCTATTGCATAGTTGGTTGCATCGACATGTATATGAAACTCTTTATCCCAGTTTGAGTGTGACAGAATGGGAACACTCATAAACAATGTTTTCAAATTTTCAAAAGCTTCACACTACTTTTCGCCGCAATGAAATGGTTCCTCCTTCCTCAATAAATAATCTAATGGATGTGATAATCCTGCAAAACTCTTGATGAATTTGTGATAATAACAACATGTGTACTAAAAATGATTGAGATTTCCCAACATCTTTTGTACTTGGCAGCTCCCTTATTAATTTGATCTTATTCGGTTTTGATTTCATACCCAACTTAAAATCCACATGTCCTAACAGTTTTTCATATGATACTAATTAGTAATGGTAATAACTGACACTTCATTGGGTTTAGAGACCATCTTTCCTCCCAGCATAAACACATACATTGTGAAAAAACTCTCAAATAGGCATCTTTCTTTCTATGTATACACCGATCATCCAGAAAGGTTTTCAAATCTTTCTTGACATTTCTCGGAAAATTAACAATATGGCTCTTTGGAACGTGGCTGGTGCTTTCCATAGCCCAAAAGACATTCAATCATATGCATATGTTCTGTATTCTGACATGATGGTGGTTTTTATCAATATTATTTTTCTATTTCCTGAACACCCATGTAAAAACTGCCTCACTACATTTTACTGCCTCACTCCAATATACAGTAGGATACTCTTCCACTTCTACATCTAAAGATAAAGATTTACTTCTTTGTTTTCTCTATCTCATTTGTGTTCGTTTATTTTTCTGTACTTCCACCAAATACGTAGGTTTTAAATTATCATGTTCACCCATTTGCCAATGTAGTATGCCTCAATATGTGTACCTTCTGTCCTCAGAGCACTCATCCAGGTGTAATACAATCTCTTCTTCAGGTTCTTTTTCATTCTCCGAGTTTAATCCACTGATTGAACTAGTCTACTCTTCACCAATAATTTTATCTCTTAATCTATCCACAGTTACTCATGCCCTTCCAATTTTTACTGCGACAGTTTTTTGTTCCTAATGTGGATGGCTTTTACTTGTTCTAGCCACGGATGTCCAATTATGGCATCATAATGCTTTAACATGGTTTCCATTAGTATTATTACAAATACCTTCAGTTAACTTTTTCTCCCAAAATACTATTTCTTGATATAGAAGGATGCCTCAGGTAGCAATCCTTTCTTGATCTGCTAACTTCAACTTGAAATCTGTGGGTATTAACGGTGGCCTTTCCAATTTCTTCCATAATTTTCCTAGTAAGATTCACACCAAACCCGCCATCAATCGGAGCATTAGGAGATTTATGTTGCCAATTTCGATTTTTACTTCGGGACACCTTTTCCTAGCAACAATACATCCTTTTCTATACATATTCAAGGTACAAGAGAAAATAGTGTTTATTAAAGCATTGCAAAAGGTTTTGGAAACCTCGTGTTATAATTTCTTTTGGAGTGATGCTAGGAAGTAGTGGGGAGTATTGTAAAGCAGCCTCTAATATTAAATCATACTTCAAAATTTTAAGTACATCTTATCCACATTTTTTTGATAGAGGAAATGAATTTGGTGTCGATCAACTAAAGCATTATTGATTCGGGACTAGCATCTGTATTATTGTAAACATAGAAATGTTGTGGGCGTGTCTTGTGTTGAGTGATACGAGATAGGGTGTTGCTATTGTCATGTCGGTGAGCAACACGGAGATCTTCTTGATATGAGTAACACAAAGATCTTCTTGATATGTCAATGAGCAACAAGGAGGTTTTGGAGGGAGTTGCAGCAAAAGAAAACACACATAGAAAACAATATCACAGAAGCTCATTGGTTAGAATATGCGAAGCTTTTATATGAGCGGTCTCTTCAACAAGATAGCCCTCCCATGCTCCAGACCTCAATCGAGCTATTCTCAGAGGACGACATCAAATACGGCATTCAGAATCTAGCAAATGGAAAAGCACAAGATGTTGATGGGTTACAAGCTGAATTTTTAAAGTGGGGGGTCGAGGTGCTTGCTCCGCATATCAGAACAATCTTCAATAATGTAAATCAAGTAGGGTTCCCACTAGAATGGACGACTAGTGTGGTTATTCCTCTATTTAAAAGTGGGGATATCAATAACCCTTCTAACTACCGCACCATTATGATCAATCCTCTGTTTGGTAAGTTGTTTGGGGGCATGATAGAGCGCAGAATCAGCAAGTTGGGCAGAAAGAGAGGGTAAAAGAGCAAAAGGACAAGCAGGCTTCCGACCTAAACATTCAACCATTGATCATTGCATAACTCTTAGGCATTTGATTGAAAAGGTTTGGGATTCACAAGGTGAGGAAGCTTTTTGCTGTTTTGTTGACTTTAAGAAAGTGTTTGACACGGTCCCTCGTGACAAACTTTGGAACAGGATGGAAGAACTTGGGATTCCAGACGAGTTTAGAGCTGCAGTGCACAAACTTTATGAGCAGGTCAGAGCTAAAATCAGAACTAGAGAAGGCATGTCAGAATGTTTTGGTAGCGACATTGGTGTCAAACAAGGCTGCCCTCTTTCTCCCACTTTGTTTGGTTTATACATTGACAAGCTTGAAGAATGGTTACATAATGCCGAGGGAGGGGGTGTTCAGTTGGCGGAGTATGTGGTGAAGTTGCTCTTATATGTTGATGACATTATCTTAATATCAACGACAACTCAAGGTTTGAGAGAGCATCTAAAAGCCTTAGAACTCTTTTTCAAGGAAGTCGGGATGCAAGTGAACATCGACAAAACAAAAGTCATGATTTTTTCTCTAAAAAGGAAAGGGACGCACACTAACTTTATTTTGAAGGGAGGCCATTGGAAATTGTTACAGAATATAAATATCTGGGGATTGATTTTCACCACAAAATGAGTTGGGAAACATGTAGAGCAAAAAGAATACAAAGAGGTTGGAAAGCATCATTCCTGCTCCAAAATAGATGTAGGAAAGATGAGCTTTGGGACTGGAATACTAAGAAAACCCTCTTTGGTTTGTTGGTCATCCCGGTGGCCCTTTATGGGTGTGAAGTCTGGGGAAGTAATATGTCAAAGCATGGATGGAGACAATTAGAAAGAATCCAAAAACATTTAATCACAAGCACTCTCAAAGTTAAATCAACGGTCCCTTATGAGATTTTACTGGCTGAAGCGGGTATCTTACCAATGGAAGCTTCGGCAATCACTCGGCTAATAAGCTATTTGAAAAAAGTAGAAAGCATGGACAATCATCGTTGGCCCAAAATGGTTATAGAGGATAATCTAGAGCGCAGAAAGAAAACTTGGATGAAGCAGAACACCAAATGGATGGAGAAGTGGGGCATCCACTTCCAGGAGTGTCCTAACAGCAATAGGGAAATAAAAAATTATGTGACGGAGAAGTTTAGGAACACCATGTGGACAGAGAATATTGGTCGTAAGAAAACGCACTATATCAAATATTTTAACCCCACTTGGGATCACGATGACAAAGCTTACTTAAGGGTAGATATCAAAGGTAAGGCTAGGATTATTTTGGCTCAGTTGAGGACCGGGTCGCATCATCTTCGTTGTGAAACTGGTAGATGGACTATTCCCAAAGAAGAGTGGGAAAGGAGAACTTGTCTTTTCTGCAGTACGGGGGTTGTTGAAACTGAATGGCACTTCATCATGGAATGCTCAGCCTATGATGACATCCGCTTCCAGTACGAAAATGAGTTACACGTGGACAACCTAAATGAGTTATTTGAGGAAGCTAAGCTTCAAAGGATTGCTGGTTTTGTGCTCAAGATTCACAGTAGGCGAGCGGATTTGGCAAAGAACTTGGTTTCAGCTTAGTGTATTTTCTTTTTGGTCCCTTTGACTCTTCAGTCACGTGGACGTCATTAAAATCTTTCATTTCATTTCATTGAGAGAGCATGAGAATGTAAGGTAAACAAGAACACTAAACACCTTGGAAAATGGGATTTTAAGTTTTTATTTTGAGAAACATGTATGAAAAAACCATATTGGTAATGCTAGAAGTTGAGCTTGTCTTATTTAAGCAATGTCTGATATACATTAAGAGCATCTGCTACAGATTAGTAATATGATAAAAATCTCTATCTCCTTATTGCCGGAATACCATTGCAGTTGATATAACTTGCAGGTTCTAGATTCCTTGCCTCTATAGATAGTGTTGAAAATTTTTGTCTTGTGTCGTTTTTCAAACTTAAAAGGAATGCAACCTAAATAAAATGTAGAATCGTATTGCAATAAAGTTATCCTTGTTTACACTTTTTCATTTCCCAGTCCTAAACTTTGGTAGAAGCAATTATTTAGTCTAACCTAGCCTTTCACTTTTATTTTATTAAGACTGTATAGATTAGTATGGTTGGGTTGGTTGAATGGATGCTGATATAAATTGTTCCCTCTATTTCGGCTTTATCAATGCTAACACAATCATCTTTTTTGTCTTTTTTCACACAAGTGGTAGTAATAGGAGGAAATTCAATGGTGGTAGTTTTGATGTGTCTGTTGCACTGATGACAGAGAATTCCTTTGGCATACGATAAAAGTCAAGGATGCTGGTTGCTGCAGCGTGAGCTACCTGTAAGTTTCTTCTTTCTAAGGTTTGCAGATACAAAATGTATCCAGAATTCAAACCCTTAAATTCACTGTTTCTTGTATCATTTGGATCACAAAATTGGCATTCTGGTACCATATTATCTTCCTTTTGAAAAGTGTTCTAGCAACAGACACAGTAAAAGGGCCAACAAAATTCCATGCTATTGACAGAATTAAACAAAAAGACTTCTAGTCATAAAAAGCTATGAAATTTATTCTCTGGTTCTTTTGTGTTATATGCTGGAGTAAAAGACTGTAAAACCAAATAATTCTTGGCCATCATTTGCACAGTTGATGACACAAACCCGTTATCTCCTTTTAGCATCAAGGTAGAGATGCGTATCATTAGAAACATTTTAGAACCGTAACCTAAGAAAATATGTCTATTTGGGTATCTTTGGGAATGTTAACAATAATGAGGTATAAGCTGCTTGCATTTCTGTCTTGAACTCGCGTGCAAATTTTTTGTGTCCGAGACTCACGAGAAGCTTGAGAATATTTAGGGATTTGTATCACTTTTGTTTGGTCCAATTGTGTGAGGTTATAACCTATAAATAGTCTCATAGGCTATATTTGTAACCATCTTCTATTTGTTCTTAGAAGACCAATGTAAGGAGATTGCTATTAGTAGACTGTTCCTTACATGTCTCAATGGCTAATGCAGACTGACCGGTAGGGATCAACTTATATTATGATTTCCTGCACTTCCAACATGAACCTATAACTATATGGTTAACATCTATCTTGACACCACCCATGCACAACATGATGGATGGGACAAGGTCGGATACAAACCATGTTATACTTTAGAGTTCTCGCTGGGTATTCTCAACTCATCGATATATGGCACAGCTCATGGATCTTGTTCCAGCTCATGAAATCACTCTTAGAGTATAAGCCTGAAGAATCCTTAAATAGAGGGGAAGAAAAAGTAATATATCTGAAGTTGGAACAATATGATGAGGTCATTTTCAAATAAATAGAACCACCCTCTAATTCATGCAAATAACACAGATTGGATGCCTGGTAGTTTGGATCTACAAATTGAAGAGAAGTTTCTGGTGGGTCCTACTGTCCATTGGACTAACGAAACTATATGCAAACCATTTTGTGCTATCAAAGCTCATATTTGGATGGAATAAAGATGTAATTTACAGAAATACCATACGATAAATCTAAACTGATAGGACTCCTGAAGGTGTCTGCTCCTCCTTAGCATTGTCTATGTCACAAGGTACACTAAATTTTATGGAAAAAGTTTGAACTTTTCCAAACTTTATCCTCACCGAACATGAACTTGAACTTTATCCATTATTGTTATATGGGAAGTTTTTGAAATGATTTTGCATTATTACACACACACAATGGGTGAAAGCAAGGGATGGAAAAATATCTCCACTTTGTCTCTATGACATATTTATGGATTTGTTTAGAAAATTAAAATGATAAATAAAATTATTTTGTTCAAATTTTAAGATGTTTTTTCTCAAACTTTATCCATTGACGAACTTGAACCAAATGTTGTCCTCGTCAAACATGAACTTGAACTCAAACCTTGTGACTTAGAATGTCCCAATGATCTATTCCTTCTTTAATGCTTCCTAAACCACGGGACAGACACACATTACGAGTTTATTTGCTGCCACAAGAGTTTCTTTGACCTTGGATGTTAGGAGGGATTCTAGGGGAATTCCTTACTTCCTCCCGGGGTTATCCAGCCTAGCTTCTCAGTCTAGACACTCCCGGTGAGCACTATCACATCTTGCATTGGCCATTTCATAGTGATAGACGGTGACTCAAATGATTCTCTAGCCCCAAGCATGGTCAAAGATGTTTGATGGGACTACCTTTCAGACTTTCATTAGACCATGCTCTTCCAGGGTTCTTGCTGCTGGGTTGGGGCTTTATTGCTTCGAGTTTACCCATCATTTATTGTCAAGTACTTTTGTTCTTTTTATTTAGTCTCTGATCTTAGGTTCCTTTTACCCAAAGACTATCTATTCTAATTGGATGTATTCTCAAGTCCATTGGCCTACTTTTGGTCATATGTGGATATTAATATAACGTCTTTCTTTCTTTTTCTAAGGAACAATTCTACATTAATGATAAGGGTATAGAATATAAAGACAATGACTAAATTGGATAGCCTTTTGTGAATGGAGAGGGTCCAAAACTTTAGGAGTCAAACTCTTCCTCAAGTGCACACACATGTGGCTCTAAGCGTGGTCAAGGTTTGAATCTAGGTCATTTAGATGGTGACACCTTGTCTCAATCTCTAGACAATGACTTGTGAACAAGACAAGAACTTTATGAGAAACAAATGACCCTATTGAGAGGGGCAAGTATTAAATAAGTATGCAAATGGGTATCTCAATAGCAAAGAGGTTCATTTAAAATATTTCATGTGCTTGAATTATGCATATATGATATGGGCTTGCTTATCTTGAATGTAAGAAGACATCCACATGGGGCAATTGTGGCTTTTCCAAAATTATTTTATCAAGGACTTTCATTGTATCCATGTTATGGGGTGCAATTGAATTTTAATCATTATAAGTGAATTCTACGAGTATAATGTGATATGTTGTCTTGGTGTTGTCTTGGTGTAGGATGTTGAGAAATAGATGAAGAGATTGAGAAAAAAATACTTGGATATACTTATTGCTATGTAGGAAGGATTAAAGATTTTGAATAATAGTTTAGGGGATTTCTGATTTGAAGAACCTCTTTCATGATATTATTTTCAATAAAGTTGAGGCAATGGAGATATAAATTTTGATTCTACAAATGACTTGCTTGGTCACCGATAACTCTAGCTCGAGGGTCGGCTTTGTACAGAACTACTTATGTTTTGGTGACAAGCAATCGGTTGCAATATGGTCCCCCAAATCGTCATTACAATTTTTAATTTTTTAAAAAAATAAATGCTTCATATATTAATAAAAAGAATATTTACAGCAAAGGGTTGTACAAAAGAATGAACTCGTGCAACAATATTTAGAATGAAAATCACAATCGTTATCCATATTTCGCCGCCTGGCGAAATATTGGATCAAATCACGACCCCGCTTGAAGGAACCCGAGAAAACTCATCCAGATCCTGCAAATTGGTTAAGAAGATTCAGCAATGGAGTGGCGAAGGCCAAGAAAGATCAAAGGACCCTGACGAGAAGAAAATGACTGTCGGGCCGTTTCTACATCTCGAATCCATCCTCTCAAGTTACAAAGTGAGAACTATAAAATAGCAGAGTTAGACAAGAAGGGAAGATGCTACAAAGGAGCCAAAAGCAAGAAGGAAGAATGGCGAAGATTCAAAGTCCTCGGGCTCGAATTGGTTCAGGAAAAGGGAAAAAAATGACTTAAGTATAGAAGTGCAAGCGGAGAGTGCCACGTGTCAGCCTGGCGCATTTCCAAGAGTCAGTCGTGGCGGAAACCCAAATGAGTGCGAGGCTGCCACGTAGCTCAAAGTCTAAAAAGTAAGAAGGACCGTTGAACAGTCCACAAAGCAGCGGAGGTAGACAAGTGTCAACCCGACGCTCCTCCAAAGGCAAACTTTGGGTTGGATTTACAAACATGCGCGGTGCCTCCACGTGTCCTCAAAGGGGACAAAGTTAGTTGAAAAGTCAAAACATTAATAGGCGGAGAGGCTGCCAAGTGTCTCAACGATGTTGATTCAAGGGTCAAAAGGAGAGAAGGTTCCCAAGCAAGCGCCAGGGTGATGCGTGTCCCAGGGGAAAGCGGAGTCGGGAAAAGGTTAGTTTTTCGCCCTTTGCCTCAAAAGGGGTAAAAGTTATAAAAAGACCCGCGACTCCGCCCAAGAGGGAAAAAGTCAACATATAAACCCGAGTCAAAGCCAAGGTGGGGCGTTGGGGAGAAAAGTGAAAATTTGCCTTTTGTCCAAAAGGCATAGAGGTAAAAATGGAAATGCATTTCCCAGCCAACCAAAAGGAGCCACACGTCCAGACGGAGTTTCGGGCCTTCGGAGGTTTTTGAGTTTTTTGCGTTTTTGCGCAAAAGACTAAAAGGTAAATTATGGGCCCGTGGACCTGAATTTTTATCCCAATCTGGCTGCCACGTATCCCAATCAAAAGAGGGACCCATTTTCAAGTTGTTTTCCGCCTATTTGTACAAAATCGATGCAAAACTTCAAAAGGGCATATCTTTCGACTCAGGGCTCGAGAGATTGCGAATCTGATATCGCTAGAAAGATCTTGACCTCGTCTATGCCATGAGAGTCTGAAACTTTAATTTTTGAGAGGGTAGGTGGAAGAAAAATGGAGAAATGTCTTCAAGCTTTCAATGTAGGATCATCAGTCTCAACAACCAGATCAGATTCGATCTATTTCCGCCATTTCCTCTTCCTTCAAGGCGCCGAATCGAAGATCGATGCAATAAAGATGGATTCGAGGGGCAGATTTCAGCAGAAAACATTAATGGTGGTTGAGCTTCGACCCGCGTTTCCCGCTTCTCTCTCCCTTTTTCTTCTCTCAGATCAATTCTATAAATACGGGGACAAGATTCATTGTAAAGGGTTGGATATTCTTAGTTTTGCAGGCTCCCTTCTCCTTCTAGCAAAGGATTTGTGGGGTTCAGGCCTTCTTTTAAAATTGTAATACGTTTCTACCTTTCGGCTATTCTGTAATGAACTGTATCAATCTATTAGAGCAATAAGATACGTTTGTGATCGATCTCAGATCCTTCTTGTTTCTTTTTCTTCTATCTGGTCTCTCGTTATAGATCTGGCTGTCTGTGTTTGTTTATTGTATGCATTTTATTGGTTTGTGTCAAAGGCAAGCTAAGTATTCATCATTCCTTTGGTGCATCACCTGGTAGTTTAGTTATTTCTTATTTCTGTACTCTTTTATCCTTGTCTCCTTGGTAAGTCTTAGACTAGGTATAGATATAGATCCTCTGCAAATCCTTACGTATGCACCTGAACAGAGGAATAAGGAACCAACCTTTAAATCTGGAGAGCTTTTCCAATTTGTAAGGTCCCACACCTTAGGAAAAGTTCCATGTTATGCAATCGCACTTTGAGATGATTCTCGCTTTAGAAAAGCGAGATCTTTAGAAATCATCTGGGGTGCTATGATTTCGCACTAACAACTTTGTCCTTAAAGCAACAAGGACAGCAATGAAATCAGAATAATCCCTAGGATCAAATTTTTAGCTTCCTTGATCAAGAGAAATCCTTTAGCAAGTAATTGCATTCTAACTTCACTTCTCCAAGTGTGACAAAATCATCCAAATTGCATACCTCATCCCTGAAGACATAATTGCATCTAAGTTTCTAGATAATGAACAAAGCAGAAATCTGTACACAATTCCAAATACTCCTAAAAGGAACATGTATAAGAGTATTGGAATCACCCAACAAAGCTGCCCGCCAATGAAGAGGTCCTTGGAAAATAGCTAACAAATTGGACTGCACAAGCTTCCAACAAGATCTCGCAAAAGGACAATCCCATAGAAGATGTTTAACATTTTTCAGTTTAGAGCAATAAAGACAGACCATCAGTAACTGTAAGACCACTCTTGGATAATCGAGCCTTTGTAGGAAGCCCCTGATATATCACAAGCCAAGCGAAAACTTGAAGTTTATATGAGACCCCTAACTGTCCACACACTATGGAGTCTACGTACCCACAAGGTTTCTGCATCAGAGGCAATCCATCTAGTATTGAGAACTGGTGCAAGAGTGCATTTCTTATGTAACAAATGATAAAACCGATGTGTGTCATATTGAGATATGGGATGATCAAAGATCCATCGCCAATCCAAATGGAACCTTTATCTCCAGATTCAACTTAAATAGGTCCTCTTGAGGAATAAGGTTTTGAAGATCCTTTATGGAAGACCGATCTGTAGGGGATAGTGCAAACTCATGGGCCAATGACCGCCAATCTTTCCAGTTACGTGTATTGGCATCCCACAAATCTCTCCATAAAAATTCCTTTCTTACTGAACCTGCATGCCTGAAAACGCGTGTTAGTAGCTATAGACATATCCTGTAATTTCCACATCCAAATTGGTCTATTAGCCAAATCCCAACCAGTGCAACTACTGGATACTCTCCAAGTAAGTAAACCTGCAATTTTTTTCCAGGCAGCCCAAATACTCTTGAAAACAAAAGATCCTTCAATCTGAAAATGATTTGGATCAGCAATAATTTCACAAACCCCAAAAGAGCCCCTGATCTTACCCAAATGATGGACTGAGAGTAGTTTTTGCCGCATAAAAATTTGTCAAGAAGAAGAGCCCTCCAAGCATCGTATCACCCATTTGGCTACAAGAATACAGCCTTGAGTGGCAATATCTCTTAACCCCAAACCACCCTTGATTACAAAAGTTTCTAACAGATTGACCTCTTATCCATATATTATATTAACAAAACGATTATGTTTAATAGTTACTCATTTTTTACTATGTCACCATATTCTCCAACCCCTTGCACTTGAATTGAAATGGATCTGGTACTGGTCCTGGTTGTGGTTCTCCCCAGAAATGTCTTAGTGTTCTTCAAAAATACCAAGTCCTTCCCAAAAACTTATTGGGAACAATGATAGCGATTTCATGATTTTTTCGGGAAGGGCCCAACATTTTTGGGATGTTTCTGAGACAAACCCACCACAAGGATTAAGCTAAATGTTAAAAAACAAAAAAGAACGTAAAAACTATTACAGAAAAAGAACTAACTTATCCTATATCATAATTTATAAACCTATGATATTCTGAATTCTGTAGTGTTTTCTTAATGTTTGTTTAAACACAAAACAGTGATATTATGGTTATTTTTCTTTTTATTTGTACATAAGTTAACATTTCCACAATGAACTATGATGATTTATATCCGTCGTCCCAAAAAAATTGGTGTTTCCTATACCTATACCCATTTCCATTTCCTAGTAACTTGGATTATCGGTTGCATGTTTTCTTTCATTTGATATATTATGTGACTTACGAAACAAGTGTGTTGATAGAAGTGATGTTGAAGGCTGTTCCATGTGCTTAAGGAACTTAATGGGTGTGCATGGGTGCTGTGGATCCCATCAAAATTCACCATGTGTCAAGTTGAACATTGATGGTGCAACTCGCGAACCTTGGTCCTACAAGAGCATGAGTAATGTGTTGCAATGATTGTGCACAACCTATCATTTGGTTCTATATGGGCCTGTGGGTTGAAACCAGCAACCTTTTGGAAGCCTATAATATCTGGTATCGCAGAAGATAACCCTGAGATTTTGTCATAGATGATCTGATAGTTAGAACTGAATCTCAAGTGTTAGTAGTTACACTGAACCAACAATCCTTTAAAGCTCCTTGAGATTGCAAATACCTTTCCCAAGGTAAGGGTGGAATAAAATCCCTGGAGATTTGCAGACCGCCTTGCTAAGTTGGCCACCTTATTGAAACTGTATGCTACAGTGGACAACACCAATGGATGCCATAGAGGACAGGGTTTCAAAGGGGAGCAAGAGGATCCTTCCCACATTATTTGTAATAAATATGACTAGGAATAACATGGATGGTAAGCCCTTTAATATCGAAGATAAAGGGAGAAAGCTCCCATCAGTACAACTAATTACTATCAACCTCTCATGAGAGGGTTGTCTTATATTACAATCATGAGAACGCCAACCGCCAAACAAGGAAGCCAAATAGGAATGAAATGGGGATTATGCACACAAGCTAAAAGTTAGCACCGTCGTGATTCTCATTCATGTAAACATAGAGGACAGGGTTTCAAAGGGGAGAGAGAGGATCCTTCCACGTTATTCCTAAGAAATGTGGCTGAGAATAACATGGATTGTAAGCCCGTTAATATCGAAGATAAAGGAGGAAGCTCCCATCAGTTAACTAATTACCATTAACCTGCAGTGAGAGAGTTGTCTTAACATACAATCATGAGAAGGCCAAGTGGCCAAACAAGGAAGCCAGCTAAAAATGAAATGGGCATTGTGCACACAAGCAAAAAGTTCACACCCTTGTGATTCTCATTCACGTAAACATAAATAATATTAGTGCACCTCTTGGGAGATCATGCTATTTGAAAATTGATTTTGTGACCACATCAAAGAGACTTTTGATGATGCTTTGTTGTTAAACTTTCATTTTCTATTTGTGTCCCCATTGAAGCTCTGCGATTCTTTCTTCAATGACGATCTTAGTAGGAGTTTATTTTCCAACGCATGAAGAGTGTGATGATGGATTTTACTTGGATATAGGTTGGTTTTATTGACATCCTGTTGGCTAGATTTTCTGCATAGCTGAAAACCTAGACAGTCATGAGATAAATCTCCCTCATTTACCGATGAGGCTCCCGTGTAAGATTTGTCAGTTAAATATGCTAGTATCTATTTGTGGGTATTACTTTAACCATGCAGCTCATGAACCATAGTTGTATAGTGTAATGTCCCCTTCTAGGACAAGTTAGGAATTCATACAAATCTGATCACACACAGCTGTAAATAATTAATTTTCAAACCCCAACTGCTGCAATTTTTAAAAATTCATATCTTTGGCTAGAGAAGTCCAAATGAGCTGAAATTTTGGATAATGGACCACAAAAATATGAAGAACAATATGCAAAAATCAGATTTCGCACAGCCAACCCGAAACCCTAATTTTGACCTAAAAAGTAGGTCGCCCAGCACATTTAGGGCATCAAATCCACTCCAAAAATTATGAAAACATCTTCTCCTTATTTCTCCTAGTTTCTACAATCATATGCAATATTAAATCAACCCCAAACTGCAGATCTGATATAAATATCAATTTTCCATACCCAGAAAAGCCTGCAGACAGCTGAAATATTCAAAAATGCATAACTCCTTCAATATCCCATATTTTCCCCTCAAATAAAATGCAGATAATTCTATAAATTAAGATCTTTCCAAAGAACTAAAGATCTGAATTTTATGACAACTGGAAACCCTCCAAAACAGCCCCCAAAAGTCCCAGTCTAGTCGCTAGGGTTAGATGGAATGACAAATTATTTTCAGCTCTTTCCTAGCCGCCAAATACACCAAAATATTAGCCCCTTGCTCTGAAATAATCAATAACACATGGCAGATTGCAGATCTATCATTTATGGCATCAAAACATAGTCAAATCATCACCAACCCAAGTCAATATGGTAAGAATATTTGCAATAATAATAGAATAATTTAAAGGAGCAATATCAAATGATTTTCACACTCTAAACTTGGCGCCAAAACTGAAATAACTCAGCAATAATGGCAAATCTGAAATTGATCAAAACCAACTCACTAACTTCCCACGCAAGAGAGAGAAAACATTAATGGGCATGCATCCCAACTCCAAGCATGGAGCATAAAATAAATATCATCATAACATAAGTCTAACAATGATCCTAGCACTCCTTTTATAAGCAAGGAGGCACAAAATTCGAAATCCCTAGGAGAGGGAAATTATTAAATAAAAGCAGTTTATTTTCCCTAGGTGTGGCGTCCCCTTTTTAAAAGGGTGATTTTAATATTTAAAAGCCACCTAAATATTATTTAATTAATTCCCCTTTTTAATTTGCATTTTGGGAATTTAATTAAATAATTACTTGCTCCATAAATATTAAATAATTAAATAAATATTGCTTTATAATGTCAAATGATAAAAATCACTCTCCAGGCAATATTATAAAATTATTTAATATAATTTTCCCCTTGCAACATCCCTAAAGCCCACGGGGAATGATAGGCTAAGGGTCTTCAAAAATGGGGACATTACAGTCCTCCCTTCCCAAGATTGCTTGCCCTCAAGCAATAACAAGCTCATGTGTCTCGTGTCCAAAAGTGTGGTACTCCAAAAGCCGTGCTCCCATGCCACTCAAGTGAAGTAGCATTTGCAATATCTTGGACTGCTTCATTCTCCTAAAAGTTAGGAGTGTAGTCTGCTGTAATTTCTTCTTCAAACCTACGCATGAAGCAAACAAATTAGAAAAATAAGTGTTGAAGAACACTTTTCCAATGTGTCTCCATGGCATGTACAACTCCTCCGTGTATGGGCTGCCCCCAAACTCTGTTATGTGGCCCCAAGTGCTGCTGTAATCTCCAAAAATCAGAATTGGAGTGGCTGGTTTCCACCCCCAAATAGTCACCCATGAGTCAAAATCAAGTACCAACACCCATATCATCAACTGCATGTGAAAAATCTGAATGATGGAAGTGATAGTAGAGCTGGTCATAAAGATATCTTCCATCAAAATGAAAGGACAACATCTATCATATTTCAGAATTCTTTTCCCCACATGAATGAGCAACAATCTAGTGAATGAGATAGGCCCCCATGCAACTAAAATTCCATGCCCAACAATAACAAACTGAAGACTATCCATATGCTTGGCTGGAAAAGAAACTCTTACCATGCAAAATGTGGTCCATGTGATCCATTCTTCATCTTCACAACCCTCAATACATTGTTCCCAAGAAAACAAATGCTGAAACTTAATCATATGCATCATATAGAGCTGATTCAAAGTGAATCTCATGACAAATGTGGTACTTCTCACTATCATGGCTGAAAATACAACATGCTTACCCTTTTTCTCAGAACATAACATGACAACTCAACACCATACCTTCCTCTTCGCTGCTCCCCATGTAAAAGAAGTGTTAAATGGTCAAAAGAAGAACCTGTAACATGTACCCATGATGCTCCAAACTGAAAATCAGCGTACCATGTGACTAAATCCTTTTGTAAGCATGTTAACATGTCCTCAAACAAACCAAAAATGTACATTACAGCAGTGTGAATGTTAAGTATGCACATATTCCTCTTGGATGCAAACTCAAACATGAATAGATGATGCTCATACCTTCCTCTTATGACCTCAACAATCAAAAACTGAATTTTATCAAGGTATGAGAACAATAGAATGTCCATCTTAATCATCTTATGAGCACTAGTAAATACAAACAACTTGTTATTTACTTCTCCATACCATGTAGAGGGATGACATCTCACTATTTTTGTTGCACCATGCATATAAGAAAAAGAGAAACCATAATTCATGCATCCATAAACCATATCACCGTAAACCCAAGGAACTTCAAACCTTTGATTGTGCCCATGTACCTTCTTTATGGATAAAGAAAATAAATCTAAAATATCATGCTTGGGGCTGCTCATTACATTTTCGTACCATAAAACACCACTTCTCACCTTGTAATTATGTACCTTTACTTGACATGTGCATGGAGCTTCCTTGGAACTTGATTCTAGAAGAGAAAACACACTTATTTGCTCCCTAATAACTGTTGTTATACACAGGCCAGCAAGCTTACTGTCATGATTTTCATTTGTAGGAGTCTTAGGCATCCCTTTCCTTTTGCCATGTTGACACTTATGCACCCAAGTGTTAGGAGCAAAAACATCAACAATAGTATGACCAAAATACCTCTTATCCATCCATCTAACATGCTCATACTCATATTCATCAAAGCTCAACATATAAGGAGGAAATAAACATGAAAAACATACCTTGGGCTGCCCCCAACATCTACAAAACTCAGAATTTCTGAGTTTAGGACAGCGCTCTTTCCTCATCATTTTCTTCATCTAAACCCTTTTTTCTCCTTCACCAATGCTTGTGTCATGTAGGAAATGACTTGGAGTAACCATGAGACTCATACTCCCTTCTTGTCCTTCAAATGGCTCATGATGAAGGTGAATGGTATCCTTCAAATCTGATTTTTCCTTATGCACATGCTCATCAACAACTCCATCATTAGTACTAGCCAAATCACACTTGGAATAATTTATTACCTCAATGTAGTTGTTAAGTGGTTGCTTTTTATGTGGAGGGAGATATGGTGAAATAGACCTCTTTAAGGCCATATTGAGGTCTACCCTTGGCTGCCCCTTTGAAGCTTGTGTTTGACTACTCAATAGTGACCATAGTTCAAAAAATCGTAAATCGGGATTAATCGGCAGGCCAAATTTTGAATCGAAAATCGGGAATCGGCAAAAAATCGGCATTAATCGGCAACTTTATCGCTACTTTTAAAAACATTTAAATTCATAAAATATACTTAAATTAAATGTAAAAACAATGTTAAATGATGCGAGAAGTGACTCTATATAGTATACAGTATACTATTATAATGTTAAATGATGTTAAATGTAAATGTTAAATCGTTATGATGTTAAATGATGTTAAATGTTAAATCGTTGTACAGTATATTATTATAATGATGTTAAGTTGCTTGGTCCAAAAATGTGCAAAAATGGATTTTATGAAAATAATAAAAATATTGCCATCAATGCATAGAGCTCGAGAAAATATACACTTTTCGAGAAAACGACACCTTAAACGAGCCACAAAATGAAAGTTATGGCACATGCAAGTTTTTCTTTGCTACATCTTCCGGAAAAAATGGCAAATTTTTTTCTGTCCTTGAAAATTTTTTTTCACCAAAAACAAAAACGGAAAAAACCGATTCGAGCAGAACTAAAGGCCAAAAAAACGCAGAAAACGAAAAAAGGCGATTCGCGAAAAGAAAGAAAACGCGGCCAAAAAAAAAAAACGAAAAAAAACGATTACGCCGAAAATGATTCGCGCAAAAAAACAAAGCCAAAAAAAACGCAGAAACTAAAAACGATCGACCAGGAGGAAATGGAACGATTTTCCACGATTTTTCACATGAATTTCCGCGATTTTTGCAGGTTTGCCAGCGCCGGAAATCGCGATTTATCGCCATTAAAAAAATCGCGATTTATGAAACGATAAATCGTTTTGCATGGGAAAAACGATTTATCGCGATTATCGCCCAATAAATCGCAATTTTTAAAACACAGATAGTGACCTTGGCTGCTCCTCCTTCACTATTTTTCGTTGCACATGTACAGCAGTACCGTACGGACCAGCAAGCTGAGAATGGTCTAAAGTGCTCGGAAATGCCTCTTCTCCTTTCCTATCATTCATCCCCTCATCCTTGCATTCATTGCCAATCCAAGTAGCATTAGTAACAACTAAATAATGATCATTAGTTACCTCTTGGCTGTCCTCATTTTGCTTGTCCATGCAAACTTGCAAATCAGATTTCTCTTCCCTCTTGGGCTCATCTCCCATGATTATCTTATCAACATGCATGCAATCATACAAAGGCAAGGAAACCTCTTCAAAAAATAACTCTTTACCTTGCTTATTTGCATCTAGGGGCTCTTCTTCCTTCTCTTCCTTTTGAACTAAGTCTGATTTTTCTGTGCAAATGCCAACTCTCATGCAAGTATTAGATACCAAAATTTTATCATTAGACACCAAAGAACTCATACCTTGGAAAATCATAGTCTTCACTTTGTTCGAACATTTCTCTAGAACACCTTGGGCTAGTGTATGAGCAACACATGATGCCTCTTGACCCAATCCTTCCTCCAACATAGATAGCAAGTGTGTTGGGGGACTCTCATATTCATTTAATATCAAAGACATAATGGCTTGCATGGAAATCATGATCTCTTGAGCATGATCATTACATATAACATCAAAGAACACCTCAAACATGTGAGAAATAAGATCATTACATTCTAAATCCATCATTATAACACAAGATCTTACTTTTGCCATAGTGTTCAAAATGCAAACCCTCTTACCAAAACAAGGGCTTGTGAGGTCCCACAGACCTTGGAAACTTCCCACCATGACCTCAAAGATGTCTTCCATGATAACATCACAATATGACAATTTTGGGGCTGTAATTCGTATAACCTCACTAATGCAGAAGATAACCATAATTCTTACCTCCCCATTTTCATGATCCAACAACTCGTGCTTAGCCAACTGCATTACCAAGGAATCCCTTGCAAGAAGCATAGATCCATAATCATCTTGCTCTATTGTTACCAAGCAACTTGCTGCTTCTTCCAAAATTTTGAGCAACTCATCCTTTGATGGAGGTAGGTGCTTGAGAGCTCTACCAAGTCTCCGAATCTTGCCTTCATGTTACCTGCACTAGATAAATCCATGATCCACAAGCAATGTCAAACCTCACAGGTGTAGAAGAACATGCTCTGATACCACTGTAATGTCCCCTTCTAGGACAAGTTAGGAATTAATACAAATCTGATCATACACAGCTGAAAACAATTAATATTCAAACCCTGACTACTGCAATTTTCAAAAATTAATTCTCGCTTAACCATCCAAGAAAAAATCTTCAAACTTTGGATTTTGGGTCACAAAAATATGAAGAACAATGTCTCAAAACCAAATTTTGCACAACCAACATGAAACCCTAATTTTGACCTAAAAAGTAGGTCGCCCAACACTTATAAGGCACCAAATCTTCTCCAAAAATTATGAAATCAATTTCTCCTTATTTCTCCTAATTTCTATAATCAAATCCACTATTAAACTAACCCCCAAACAACAAATCTGAAATAAATATTAATTTATAGCAACCAAAAAGCTTACAGACAGCTGAAATCTTCTAAAATTGATATCTCACTCAAAACTCAATATTTCTTCACCAAATAAATTGCAAATTGTTCTATAAATTAAGGGTTTTCTAAAGAGCTATCAATTTGAATTTTCTGAGCATTAAAACCTAGCCAAAATAGTCCTAGAAAACTGATTTCAAGTCGCTAGGGTTAGATAAAATTATATAAAATAATTCCAGCTCTTTCCTAGCCCCCAAATACACCAAAATATTAGCCCCTTGCTCTGAAATAATCAATAACACATGGCAGATTGCAGATCTATCATTTATGGCATCAAAACATAGTCAAATCATCACCAACCCAAGTCGCTATGGTAAGAATATTTGCAATAATAATAGAATAATTTAAAGGAGCAATATCAAATGATTTTCACACTCTAAACTTGGCGCCAAAACTGAAATAACTCCAACAATAATGGCAAATCTGAAATTGATCAAAACCAGCTTACTAACTTCCCATGCAAGAGAGAGAGAGAGAATGCGTTAATGGGCATGCATCCCGACTCCAAGCATAGAGCATAAAATAAATATCATCATAACATAAGTCTAACAATGATCCTAGCACTCATTTTATAAGCAAGGAGGCACAAAATTCGAAATCCCTAGAGAGGAAATTATTAAAGAAAAGCGGTTTATTTCCCTAAGTGTGGCGTCCCCTTTTTAAAAGGGTGATTTTAATATTTAAAAGCCACCTAAATATTATTTAATTAATTCCCTTTTTTAATTTGCATTTTGGGAATTTAATTAAATAATTATTTACTCCATAAATATTAAATAATTAAATAAATATTGTTTTACAATGTCAAATGATAAAAATAACTCTCTAGTCATTATTATAAAATTATTTAATATAATTTTCTCCTTGTAACATCCCTAAAGCCCACGGGGAATGATAGGTTAAAGGTCTTCAAAAATGGGGACATTACATATAGTTTTGCAAAGTAAGCGTTAGCATTTATTAAAGAAAGCGAAATATCGATGAAGAAGAAAACAGAAGAAAACAGAAAGAAAGAGGGAAGATGTGCAACCCAATCAATAGATTACAGAGTTGATTGTATGCATAGATAGCAGATAGATATTAACATACATAATTATAAGCAAAGGGAACTTTCAGATCTAGATCTAGAATAACACAAAGTTTATGAATAGATCTAAGATAGAAAGTTAGAAACAAAATGCACCGTTGACACAAAGTTCTCCGAAAATATGCTCCTTTCTATTCCTCTGCTTCAAATAGCTATCAGGGGTTTTAGCACAAAGTCTGGAACACAAGAATGTTGCTTACAAATTCTGATCCTTAACCCGAAGGTTCTTCCTCTACTTATAGAATGTAGAAGGGAAATTACAAATGGGAAACTTAACTGAACTAGAACATAAACAAGAAGTAAAGAGAACATCTGACAATCATCTTCCTTTAATTCCTCTCTTAGTGACATGCATCAGGAGTTCAAGTCAAAATTGTGCACATCTGTCACTTAACTCAAAGAATCATTCCAAATAACTTAAAGTAATGGTTTTCAAACCAATAACTTTTAAGTTTACAATTACATCTGGGAACATAAGAAATAAGAGAAGAAAGAAAAAAATCTGAGACTACCCTATCCGAAAAAAATTCGTACTTTTAAAATAATGGGTCGTTTTGTGTTTTTATTGCCAGAAAGTTCTTGTATTGTGTCAAGATATTCCCAAGGAGCCATATTATCCATTTTTGCCAAATACCCAGATGCCTAAAATTGTTATATTCTGTCGTCGGG
This sequence comes from Taxus wallichiana var. yunnanensis, assembly GCA_018340775.1. Lineage (NCBI taxonomy): Eukaryota > Viridiplantae > Streptophyta > Pinopsida > Cupressales > Taxaceae > Taxus > Taxus wallichiana. The sequence continues at coordinate 13,639,806 of CM031242.1, read as the reverse complement.
ATTTGCCTGCAAGAAATTTGTATTTAATTATTTTGAGCCCGTTTGAGGCAATTTGCGCTCTGGTTTAACTCTATTGTGATCGTACATATCATTATTCCAGTATACCAGTAGGGTTTTAACCAGGAATGAATCATGGGTTTTATTTGTAACCCGCAGCGTTTTTGTATTTTTGTGTTTTTCCGTTTGTTTTCTGTGAAATTTCTCTGGATCAATTCCTTTGTCGGTTTGGCCTGATTCTTGGCCTGGAGTATTTGGAGATCACATATGCATGTTGTGCTAAAAGGAATTTGCCATTGGAGGCTGATTCTTTAAGAAAAGACGAAGTCGTGCACCAAAAAGCCTCTTCTGGGCTGGCCGCATTTTTGGAAAAAGAGGGTTTGAAGTGGATCATGGGATTTTTGGAAGCAGCAGGCAGGTGGGAATTTTGTACCTGCCTAGCAGGGTACTTTTTCCCATGGAAGCAACGTCACTTAAGTCACAATGGGAAAATTAGAGGCAGCAGGCAGGCGGGAATTTCTTACCTGCCTTGCAGGGTAAAAATTCCCATTGTGGAATAAAAGAAAAATCACTTAAGTGAATCATGGGATTTTATTGCCTGCCTTGCAGGGTAAATAATCCCATTATGAAAGTCAAACGACTTAAGTGAATCATGGGATTTTCAGGGCTGCCTTGCAGGGTAAATAATCCCATTGACATCTGACTTTTAAAAATAGAAATTCTTTATTCCAAAAAGTGCGACCCACCTTGGGTGAATAATAAATGCATTAAATAAATATTTGTTAATATTTATTCACCCAATTTTGGCGCCCAGGCTTGTGGAAAAGTCAACAGAGGTAAATGGACAAAAGGAGGTTGAAAATAGACTGTTCTAAAATTAAATAAATAATATTTATTTAATGCAGCCCCTTTATGTCAAAAAGTGTGCCCCTTTTGGGAGATAAATAATACTTTTTTAAGTATTAAATGATTAAATTAATTCCTATTTTCAGTGGCTAAGGTCAAAGCATACTGTGAGGCTTGAGTTAAGTGGAAGCAGAAGTCTAAAATTAAATAAATTTAATTTATTTAATGGCAGCCATAAGCATGCACAAAATAGGCGCCCCATTTGAAGAGTGAAGCTTATTAATTAATTAATTAATTGCCGGAATAGGAAAGGCATTAATTAATTATAGAATCATGAGGATTATATAAGCAGGGGCTGCCATAAGGATGAATTAATTAATTCACAAGAGAAGTGCAGCCCAGAGGAAAAGTGTGCCCCATTTGAAGAGGATTTTTGCTCAAAAGAAGGTGAAATTAATGCTAAAAGCTTCTAGAATTGGCGCACAGGTTGAAGGAGGTTGATTTGTGTCTGGATAATTGTTTGCATAAGTGATACAGGTGCTCAGGTGAAGTTGGTAAAATTCATGCTTGCTTTGCATGCAAATAAAACATCAAATTTGGGGGGTAGGCTTGAATTATGCAGATTTTTATGATTAAAATCCACTATTCATGTTCCAGTTGCCATCTTTGTCTGAATTAATTACAGGAATTCATTACAGGTGCTTTACAAAAGAAAAGGAGCTTAAATCAATGTCCAATACATTGAATATATCCTCGAATCTGAAGAATTATCCAGATCTGCACCAGTTTTGAAGAATTCGGCCGAGTAAGAAGAAAAAGAATTGTTTAGACAAAGATAGACACAACCATGGCAAAGAGAGATGAAAAAAAAAGCACAACGGAGTCATGCATCACTTCCAAATTTATAGACATAGGAGACACAGATCTAGGTCGGAACCTCTTTCCGAATTGATTGATAGATCAGAGCAAGAAAGACTTCCCTCATGCGTGCAATTAAAAGCAGTGGAATTATTCGAGCTGCAGCCTTTCCATACACAACCCAGTTGCCAGAGTTCGTTATGGAGTGTGCTAGGTCTTACCATCCATCATCCAGATCAGTGCGAGATGCTACGGGAAAACAATAATTCGGTTGGACGCACAGTTCATCAATTATTGTTTGAAGATTCCGGCATGAAAGGTGGTGACTTCTATTAGCATTCAGGATGTCGGCAAGCAGTGGGAGAAGCATAGAGTTGAGTGCGTGAACATAATGAACAACAAATACATGAAGAAGCCCAGATCTCCTTCCAAGTTCCCAAGAACTCTTCGCGGTCCAATCTGGTACAGGAGGTAGATGATATTGCCAAATTGTTATGCAGGATAAATGGCGAAGCGAATGCTCACACTTTCCGTACATGGATGTATGCTTTCATCAGGACCATTGAAATCAACAAGGCTGATTCAATAATCAATTGGTCAGAAATTATTAGCGACAACATTGGTGAGCAACTCGAACGTGAAGCGTACTTTCAGCTTCAAAATGACTTCTTATTTGGTATATGCAGTAACTTCACAAGGCATCTTCTCCAAGTTGGATAGATGTGGCGTTCTTTCTAAGGACCCCATTTTCGAGTGCTACCCACAGCTTACTGTACCTGCGTGCATGAAAGATTTCAAAGTGGTCAACGATGGATTCTTCTACGAATTCATTTGCAGGCTAGACAGGGACCTAAAGGCCAACAGGGTGAGCAAGGAAGCGTGGGAAGTTGTATCCAGAATTGGCAGTCTATTCATTCAGTTTGCAGATTTCACATACCTCAGGGTTACCGGCTTTTACGAAGAATTGGTTAAATTTGCCCCGAGATATCGAATGATAGATTGATCACCATGGAGCTGAGTAGACAACTTGTGGAGATACACGACCTTCAGTCGAAACGACACAAGTCTACGGGCTTCTTCCCGATCACTGTGGGTCATTATAGCTGCCAGAGCATTCATAGAGCTCGAGGATGGAGGCGGAGATGTTCTCTGAGTACGAGCAAGAGTTCTTCCCGGCACGGCTGAACTTTGATCCATTTGGAGTAGCCAGGAAGACGATCTCCCAGGAGTACGCACATGTGCCTTCATTAGAGGATTTCTGGATGAAGTGCAAAAGTGAGTACGAGGTTAGAAAGAAAGATTTCAGCAGGCTATCAGCACGGCAAGTGTTCGACTTTGGACTAGCACGGATACCTGCGGATCTTAAAGATGATGGGAATGTGTTACTTGACACTTACCATCAAATGGGAGGAGATAGAGCCGTACTTTAGGATAACGTAGGGGGCTGCCATACGATTGAGGAAAGGTCTGCGCTATTCTGGTGAATACTTCAAACTAGTTGCTGATGAAGGGATATTGCCTTGATGAAGCATTGATGAATCAAGTGAATCACGGCAACCAGCGCGGGGATTCCTCAAGAGGAAGCATGGAGGAGAAAGCGTGAAGGCCCGAGAAGATGAAAGTGCACAGAAGGTCTCATTTAAAGGAGAAGATCACTTCCACGGCATGACATTCCATTACTTCTCCATCGATACTTCACCATTGTTGCACCTCAGCAGGACACTTCCATGCCTCCATTGAATCCGGCAACATTCATCTTCTCTCCTCAGCCACTCCGTTCAGCACCTGTTCCAGAAGAGACGTTGAAGCTGCAGATGGCAGAGTTCGAAAGAGCTTTGTCCTTGGATGATTCAGAAGATGGCAGCCATAACTTTATGTAGAGTTTTAATGGAGAGGAAACAGAGCGGGAGATAGTAGTACACTCAACAACTTCTCATTCTCCGAGAAGTAATTTCTCAGAATGGTTGACTTCATAGTTGGTTCCAGAAGCTAGAGTGGAAATGAACTTGGAGGAACACGACTTGCAGCTACTCCAGAGTCTAGGCGGAAAAGACAAAAAACCTAAAGTTGCTAAGGTAACTTCAAGGTTGATCATCGAGGAGTCGGGGCAGAAGTTTGCTGAGATGTCAGTTCCGGCGGAAGGAAGAGAGAGGATGAGCTCACGGCAGAAGACATAACTTGATGGCAGGAGTACCTATCGGTCAAGCCACCACAGAAGGATTGAAGCAGGATACACAGACATTGATAGATGCTCTATTCCTTAGGCTTGATAGAGAAAAGGCGGAGAAAGACGAACTTCAGAAGCAGGTATCTCAGTTGTGCGAGATCATAGCCAAGGTTGCTAAATCTTCCACTCAGCCCATTTTAGCTCAAGAGCAGGTGAGTGATCATCTGATGCAGGAGATGGAAGATGCAAGCAATCAGGTGAAAGCTATCGACGAATGGAAGAATCTGATTATTCGTCAAGCTTCTGTACAACTCGGAGAGGTGCCAGCCCGCCTGAAGGTTATGAATGATGCAGCAGATCAGCTGAAGCAACTGGTGACAAGCATAGTAGATATGAACACAGTTGCTGAGAGTAACCTGAGTACTTTGGCCGAAATCAATAAGCTGCCGGGAGAAGTGTTGGTTGCGGAACAGATTGTACCGGACGGATCAGTTGAGAAGGGGAAGCAGCTGGAGTTTGCAGTATCTTTCCGTTTGGAGATCTGCAAAATTTTGCTGAAGAGGATGCAGGCACTTGAGAGTAAGACATCGTCTTTGAGAGTAATATCATTGCTTTCATTGAGGAGGAAGTGGTCGGAAATGTTACTTCATACGTACGGATCATTCCTAGCAGAGTGCCTAATTCCCTGGAAGGGTCTCTTCTGATGGTACAAGGAAGAATTGATGGAGCTACTAAGCCTTTCACGATGAATTCCATTAGCAGACTGGTGGCACTGCAGTCGGATATTGCGAGGTTCGGGCCGAGCTTGGAGGATGTGGAAGCATGTATCAAGGTGTTGAACGAAGGATTGTTGCAGTTCAGGACAGAAAAGGAAGTTGTGGCTAAGATAGATGGGAAGATGTTGAATTACATGTTCGACAAGTATATTCAGTATCAGAACAAAAAGAAGATATAAATGTTACAGTTGGCTTGACTTTTTCTTCTATTTTCCACGTTCCCGGATGAAATTGTAAAACTTTGAAGTTATTGGTTTTGAAACCATTACTTTAAGTTATGTGGAACAATTCTATTAGTTAAGTGATACATGTGTCACTTAAGGAGAAGTTAGTGGAGGATGATTGCCAAATGTCATCTTTACTTCTTGTTTATGTTTCAGTTCAATTGATTTTCCATTTGTACTTTCCCTTCTACATTCTATAAGTAGAAGAAGAACCTTCGGGTTAAGGATCAGAATTTGTAAGCAACATTCTTGTGTTCCAGACTTTGTGTTGAAACCCTTGAGAGCCACTTGAAGCAAAGGAATATACAGGAGCAGATTTCCAGAGAACTTTGTGTCACGGTGTATTTTGTTTCTAGCTTTCTATCTTAGATCTTTGAATAAACTTTGTGTTATTTTAGATCTAGATCTAGAGCTGCCTTTGCTTATAATTCTGTGTTGATATCTATTGGTTTCTTCTATGTGCATGCAATCAACTCTGTTATCTATTGATTGGGATGCACATCTTTCCCATTTTTTCTGTGTTTATATAATTCCCTTCTTCTATAAATATTTCCTTTCTTTAAACAACTGCTTACTTGCTTTGTGAACTATATAACTATGGTTCATGAGCTGAACAGTTAAAGTAAAACCCCATATAGATACTAGCATATTTTAATTGACAAATCTGACACGGGAGCCTCACCGGTAAATGAGGGAGATTTATCTCATGACTGCCTAGGTTTTATGCTATGCAGAAAATCTAGCCAACATATTGAATATACTTTTTGAACATATAGTTAAGCAATTTCCCATCTGCTTTAGCCACAACTTCTTTCTCTGTCATAAATTGCAACAATCCTTCGCTCAAAACCTCAATGCACGCTTCCACATCTTTCAAGCTAGGCCCAAACTTCTTAATGTTTGTGCGCAAGCGTTATACTTCTGCTAATGGAATCCATCATGAAAGGCCTAACATCTCCATCAATCCTCTCTTGCACCATCAAAAGAGATCCTTCCAGGGAATCAGGCACTTTGTTAGGAATGGTCCTTTTGTATGAAGAAACGTTCGACCACTTCCTCATTGGTGAAAGAAATGAAATTGTTTGATAGTGATGATGCCATACTCTCGAGTGTCCGCATTCTTTTCAACATGATTCTGAAGATCTCCAAGCGGAAAGAAACTGCAAACTCAAGTTGCTTCCCCTTTTCAACCGATCCATCGGGCACAATTTGTTTTGTAGTCAAAACCTCCCTCGGCAACTTATTTATCTCGACCAAAGTACTCAAGTTACTTTCAGCTATTGTTCATGTCTATCATGCTCGTCACTAGTTGTTTCAAAGCTGAACCAATGCATCCTTCATAACCTTTAGACGTGTCACCTCCCTAAGTTATACGAAGCTTGGCGAATGATTAGATTCTTCCATTCGTCGATAGCTTTAACTTGGTTACCTGCATCTTCCACTTCCTGCATCAGATGATCACTCACCTACTTATGTGCTAAAATTGGCTGAGTGGAAGATTTGACAACTTTGGCAATAATCTCGCACAACTGAGACACCTGCTTTTGAAGTTCAACTTTTTCCGCCTTTTCTTTGTCAAGCCTAAGGAATAAAGCATTTATCAATGTCTGCGTGTCTTGCTTCAATCCTTCAGTAGTGGTTTGACCTATCGGTACTTTGGTCTTTGGTCACTGTTATATCTTTGCCGTGAGCTCGCCCTTCTTCTTTCCTTCTGCTGGAACTGATACCTCAGCAAACTTCTGCCCTGACTCCTCAATAATCAACCTCGAAGTCACCTTAGCAACTTTAGGTCTTCTGTCTTTTCGCCCAAACTCAGGAGCAACTGCAAGTCATGTTCCTCCAAGTTGATCTCCTCTCTAGCCTCGAGACCGATTGTGAAGCCAACCATTTTGAGAAATTGCTTCTCGGAGAATGAGAAGTTGTCGAATGTACCACCATCTCGTGCTCTGGTTCCTCTCCATTCGAAATTGCTACAGTGTTGTGGTTACCATCCTCTGTATTGTCCAAAGACAAAGCTCTTTCAAATTCTGCCATCTGCAACTTTAGCGTTTCTTCAGGAAGAGGTGCATATCGGAGTGGCTGAGGAGAAAACACAAATGTTGCCGGATTCAACAGAGGAATAGCAGTATCCTGCTGAGGTGCAAAAGTTGGTGAAGTACTTGATCTTTGGAGAAGTGGAACCAAGCACAATAACCGTAGAAGTGACCTTTTCCCTCGAATGAGACTTTTGTGCACTTTAAGCTTTTCGTGCCTTCACGCTTTCTCCCTCGTGCTTCCTTTTGATGGAATCTCTGTCTTTGAGGTTGCCTGTGATCTGATTCATCAAAGCTTCATCAAGGCAATACGTGTTTGTCACCAACTAATTCGACATGTTGACCGAGCAAAAGGCGAGACCTCTCTCGATCGTGTGGCAACCACCAATGTTCTCCTGAAGTGCAGCTCTATCCCCTCCCATCTGATGGTATGTGTCAAGTAACACAGGCCCATCGTCTGTAAGATCCGTAGGTATCCGTGCTAATCCATAATCAAACACTTGTCGCGCTGATAACCTGTTGAAGTCTTTCTTCCTAACTTCGTACTCGCTTCTGCACTTCATCCGAGAAACCTTCCATAGGGATCGAGAAAAATACACCACTTCATTAGTTCCATCGGCACCAAGAAGGAGAAACAAGAAAAGTGAGAAAAATGAGGTAAATGGAGGTTACGGATAGAGCGGGCTCTGTTGTGTAGAGCAGCGGTTTATAACCGCCCTGTGAGGTGGCGGTCTTGAGATTTTCGAACAGTAAAAAGAAGAATTGAATACGAGCTTAAGTAGGCGTGTTCTTCAAGCGCCAACCGTGTCTCTTCCCTTCCACCCTTTCACATCCTCCAGTGCACGGGAGGACATGGTAAGGCCTATAAATGCATGAAAGGAACAAGAGAATAGGCATTTGAAGATCCAGAGAGATCGAGAAGTAGAGTTTAATGAGAGAAAGTGAGCAAGATCTTTGATCTTTGGAATGGAATTTTAGGAGCAAGGTGTAGAAACAGAGCAAGCAAGTAATTGGAGAGAAGGTTTACACTGTTGCTTCTTTTCATACTTATTGTAATTTGTAATTGTCTATGTTAGACCAATAAAAGTGGAAAGAAGAGCAGTTACCCTTCTCGACTGGTTTTCCTCCTTGGAGGTTTCTAGGATAAAATTATTGGTGTTGAAATTTGAATTATTTCCTTCTCTACAATTCCCTTTCTATGGCACTAGATAATCAGTCACGAAGCTCTAATCTTTAAGCAATTGTCATTTTCCAAAGTTGAAAGTAGAACAACATAGTTGTGTGATTCGTAGAGTTCCAAAGTAGAAGTTTACGGATCAGTTTGTAAGATCCGCAGGTATCCGTGTTAATCCATAATCAAACACTTGTTCACGCTGATAACCTGTTGAAGTCTTTCTTCCTAACTTCGTACTCGCTTTTGCACTTCATCCAGAAATCTTCTAACGAAGGCACATGCGCGTATTCCTGGGAGATTGTCTTTCTTGCTACCCCATATGGATCGAAGTTCAGCCGTGCTGGGAAGAACTCATGCTCATACTCAGAGAACATCTCCGCTTCAATTCCTCTAGCTCTGTGAATGCTCTGAGCAGCTGTAATAGCCCATTGTGATCGGAAAGAAGCCTGTAGACTTGTGTCGTTTGACTGTAGGTCATGCATCTCCACGAGCTATCTACATAATTCCATGATGACCAATCTGTCGCTTGGATATCTGGGCAGTTTGACTGGTTCCCCTGAAAAGCCGGTTGCCCTGATGTATGTGAAGTCAGCGAACTGGATGAAGATACAACCATGTTGGGATACAGACAACTTCCCAAGCTTCCTTGCTTACCCTATTGGTCTTTAGATCACCGTTTAGCCTGCAAATGAATCCATAGAAGAATCCATCATTGATCACCTTGTAATCTTTATTATTGCATTCAAGCACGGTAAGCTGCGGATAGCACTCAAAAATAGGATCCGTTGAAAGCACACCCCGTCTATCCAGCTTGGAGAAGATATCCTGCGAGGCTGCTGTATATACCAAATATGAAGTCATCTTGAAGTTGTAAGTCCGCCTCACACTCCGGAGCTGCTCACCGATGTTGTCACTGATGATCTCCAACCAATTGATTATAGAATCTGCTTTGTTGATCTCAATGGTCCTGATGAAGGCATACATCCATGAGCGGAAGTTGTGAGCATTAGCTTCACCATTTATCTTGCATAGCAATTTGGTAATGTCATCCACCTCCTACACCAGATTGGATCGTGGAAGAGTCCTCGGGAACTTTGATGGAGATCTGGGCTTCTTCATATACCTGTTGTTCATTATGCCCACACAGTCGACTTTATGCTTCTCCCATCTGTTGCCAGCGTCCAACATGTTGATGGTAGTCACCACCTGTCGTGTTGGAATCTTCAGACAATAATTGATAAATTGTGTGTCCAGCCGGATTATTGTCTTCCCCGCAGCATCCTAGATTGATCTGGATAGTGGATGGTATGACCTTGCACACTCCATGACGAATTCTGGCAACTGAGCTGTGAATGGGAATGCGTTGAAGCTCGAATGATTCCGCTGCTCTTGACTGCCCGCATGAGAGATGTCTTTCCAGCTCTGGATCTGTCAATCAACTCGGAAAGAGGTTCTGGGCCTAGATCTCGTATCACCGATATCGGCAAATCTAGAAGTAATGCATGATTCCGCTGAGCCTTCTCGTTCATCCCGCTTTGCCATAGTTGGAGCAATCTTTGTCTGAGCAATTCTTTTTCTTTTTATTCGGCCGAATTCTTTACAACTGGTGCAGATCTGGGAATTTCTTCAGATTCGGAGGATATATTCAATGTATCTGACATTGATTTAAGCTCCCTTTCAATTATATAAGCACCTGTAATGAATACCTGCAATTAATTCAGACAAAGACGGCAACCGGAACATGAACACTTGATTTTTATCATAAAAATCTGCATATAAAGCCCGCTGCCCTAAAATTTGAGGCTTTGCTTGCATGCAAAGCAAGCATAAATATTTTCAACTTCACCTGGGCACCTGTACCAATATGCAGATAATTACACAGGCATAAAACAAGCTCCTCCAATCCTAGGTGCCAAACTTTGAAGCTTTCCGGCAAGTGAAAACACTTTTTATGCAAAAATCCTTCTCCTTTGGGCGCCAAAACTATCTAGGCTGCACTCCTTTGCTAAAAGAATTAATTAATCCATCATTATGGCAGCCCCTGCTTATATAACCTTCAGCATTCTATTTTTAATAATTGCCCCTCCTATTCCTGGCAATTAATTAATAAATAAACATGTTTTTTCTTTCAACTTGGGCGCCTAAACTTGCATGCTCATGACAGCCTTTAAATAAATTAATTTAATTTATTTTTAGCCTCCTTCCTTCAGTTCTCTTTGACTTCACATCATGCATTGACCTTCTATTTCTCCATGGCGCCAAAATTAGGAATAAAAACTATTAATAAATGCTTCAAAAAGCATTATTTATTCACCAAATGGGTCACACTTTTTAGCATGCTTCAAGGCTGCATTAAATAAATTAATTTAATTTATTTTTAGCCTTCTTCCTTCAGTCTTCTTTGACCTCTGATCATGCATTGACTTTCCATCATCCTTGGGCGCCAAAATTAGGAAGGAAGACTATTAATAAATGCCATTAAAGTTATTATTTAATTCCCAAAGGGGTCACACTTTTTGAATAAGGCTGATTTCTATATTTAAAAGTCATCTTTGATGGGATTATTCACCCTGCATGGCAGCTCCAAAAATCCCTTCATCCACTTAAGTTGTTTGACTTCCATAATGAGAATTTTTACCTTATAAGGGCGCGCAAGGTAAGAAATTCCGCGCCTGCTCACTGCTGCCTCTAATTTTCCCATCGTAACTTAAGTGACTTTGCCTTCATGGGAAAAAGTACCCTGCAAAGGCAGTACAAAAATCCCACCTGCCTGATGCAACCAAAAATCCCACTACAACTTAAATCCATCCATTCCCAAAAATGCGACTTGTCCAGAAGAGGCTTTTTGTGCATGACTTCGTCTTTTTAAAGAGAAGTTGACTTCTTGAAGCTGATTCCTTCTAGCATGGCGGCCGTAGATGATCTCTAGATACTCCAGGCAAGAAAACAGACTGTATTGCGAAGGAATTGACCTAGGGGAATTTCATAGAGAAAAAAACGAGAAAAATAAAAAAAACAATTAATGCTTGCAGAAGTCACAGACAAAGCCCAAGATCCATTCCTGGTGAAAACCCTACTGGTATATGTGAATATTGACATGCAAAACTTCAACAGGCTAAACCAGAGCACAATTTACTTCAAACGGGCTCTAAATAATTAAATAAAATTTTCCCACAGACAAAACTTGACGAAGGGATAAAACGATTTTCGGCATCTGGGTATTTGTCGAAATTGGCTCCTATGATTCACTAGGAATATCTTGACGCAATACAAGCATCTTCTGGCAATAAAAACACAAAATGACCCGTTATTTTTAAAAGTACGAAATTTTTAACATGGGGGTAGTATCAGATTTCAAGGTGAAACTGGGACACCACATCCCTATCAAATTTTATGGGCTCGAGTAGTGTGTCGGAGAAATAGATTACAGAGGTGTTGTAGTTAGAAGCGGCCATAATGGTGAGGAATTTGTTGTGGTTCCTTCCTTCAGTGACTAGTATCTATCCTTAGAAATGAATAGAGAAAGGTGCCTTCCATGTGTGTGTACCTTTATCCCACCTCCTATTTATCCTCTATTATTGTTGTTTCTATATTTCAGGATTTTTGAAATCTTGGGCTGTAAAACACCTCAAATAATGGATACTTTTCTCCTTTCCAACTCTCCTATGGCAGATGTCCTGCTCAAATAGATTGACAGAAAGGCGAGGTGGTTCTTTGGGAAGGATGATGATCCCTCTTAGGGAAATACCGACTTAATTCTAAGAAGATGATTGTGGGTGATAACTCCACACCCCACAAACAAAAGGCCAAAACTCTTATCTATTGTCGGTCTGCAAGTTTAAAATAAGGTACATCTCAAGAAAAAAAGTCGAAGGCCTTCTTAGCCGTATTTTGAGAGAGCATAACACTATCTTTGCCCATGTGTAAATGTTAAATGGCTTGGTGAAGAAAGTTGTAGTTCTCCTTGCTATGATAAGTCGATGGGAGAGGCCACAATTGACCCAAACAAAGAGAGGCTGCCCACTTCCCACCAAAGAATGCTTTTGAGGAAGGGGATAATGATGATGTTGATTGAGGAATTAATTCATTAAAGGATGATGTTGTGCCCCAAGAGAAACAACTGAAACAACACCGTATGCTGAAAGTTCTTGAGAGAATGAATAGTCTGATTGGTAAGTTGAGAGACATTGAATTGGATGGGATCGGGGAAGGATGAAGACCTTTCTCCGGAAATATATTGTACCCTATCATGTGTTGATATCTGAAACTAGATAATCCTTGGGCGAATAATACAATGAGACATGGGATAGTTGGTCGGATGTGTGTTATATGTAAACGTGCATGACCTAAAAAGGACAAGGTGAATGATGGAGCAATAAGGAGAATATGGGAGCTGCTAATGTAAGCGGCGGAGCGACCAATGCAATTACGGGGAGCTTCTAATGCGAAATTTGAGTTGTTAAATGTTGTTGTCCACTCTACCCATATAAGCGACTTCATCAATTTGTTTTGCTACTACGTTGTTTTGAATGCAAGGTTAGTCATGAATATTTACTCGATATCAACACGCTACCGACTACAAAATATGATGTTACATAATTATACACTTCAAGCACCAACCGCATAAAATGAAAGATGCGGGGAGCTCCAAAATGAATGGTGGAATAAGGCACAATACTTGCGAAGGTTTTACAAATGGGATAACAAGATAAGTGGGTCTGATTGTGAGAGAAACACCATGGTTAGGGGAAATGAGCCAATTATCGTGAATCATAATGTCAGAGGTTGTTAGAGCCACCTAACAATCATAAAAATTTATAAAAAAAAAAAAACCCTTTAATAGATCATGATTTTTTAATATGCAGATTTTCTTTCACAAATTTAAATTATGTGGAGAATATATTTTTAAGGGATTTAAAATAAGTACTTTTGAATACAAAGGAATTTAAGGCAACCCATTACTTGAGAATAAAATCACCTTTTTATGGGTTGTCTATGTGTCACCATTTCATTGGTTAATTTATTGATGTGATTTGATGTGACTTACTTTATTGGCTAGTTTTTATTTCATTTTTAACTTTAATTCAAACAACTAATGGTACTTTATTTCACATATCCACTCACGGTCATTGGCCCATGCACGGTCATTGGCTCCTTTCCCTAAGCACACTTGAGTGAGAATAGTATTGGTGTGAATATTCTATCAAGACATCTTGATGCTTCACCTTGTGAGCAAAAAATTGATTTAATGAGTTCCAAATCTATGTTGCCGGGAAAGCGGGTATGGGTACGGTCGAAACACGGAAATGCTGATTTTCAAAAAAACTTGGGTACGAAATGTTGCGGAAACGTCTATACAATATATTATAAAAAAAATATATATATATATATATATATATATATATATATATATATATATATATATATATATCGTGGATATAATCAGTTTCAAAATTTTAGTCCATGGACATGATAAGAGATAAATTGGTAAAGCACTCAAAATATTTTGTATTCATTGAAGTTCTAAAGATTCATCATTTAACATGGTTGTAATGTCAATGTTTCATATATAATATATACATGATTATAATCTAGATTCTAGAATATATCATCTAGATTTTCCTCATAATCATCTCCATGAATACCACTAGGGACTCCACTCCCACTAACTCCACTATCCATCCCTTGTGTAGAACTTCCCGGATCTTCGTCATCAATACCAAGTAGTGAAATTTGGCCAAGAGTAGTAGCAAAAACATCAAAGTCACTAGCCTTAGAATCAATATCCCAAAGTTTGTTAGGACCTCTAATATAGCCTTCAGTCTTGTGTGATAGGATGTGCAAATTGGAATGTACATACACTAAATCCTCAACCTTCTTAGATGCTAACTTGTTCCATTTGGCTGAGTGGATGAAGGTATATGTACTCCAATTTCGCTCTGTTGAAGAATTACTAGCCACCTATTACAAAAAAAGTTGTTAGAAATTTCCAATTAGTAATAATATTAATTTACTAAGAACATAAAATTTTAATTAATAAACAACAAACTTTTGATTTCATTTTAATATTTTATACCTATGAGAGGATTTTAATGGCAACAAGTTGTAGGTGCTTGGCATCATGGCCATGTACATACCGCCACATGATTGGGGTCATGATGTACTTGTTGCATCGCCTCTATTTCCCCATGCTACCATTAGACGAGAGAGACAAAGATCCCCATTTCATAGTGGACCGCATTAGCTACAGTTGGATCAAGAAAAAGCCTCCGGAATGTTGTCTTAGTTCCATTTGCAACTTCTTGGTCATTATATGGTGGTTGCCTATCAAGTAGCCCAAGTATTTCACTACTATAATATTTGGGATTTAGGGCATAGGCAAGGAGATGCAATGGGGTGGTCATTTTATTCCACCTTCTCATGATCACGCTTTTAACTTGATTGTAGAAGATTTCTTCAGGATCTTGCTCTTTCTTTTGTATGATGTCTCTAATTTTTTCAAGCATAGAGTCAATGCCATCATAGATTTCCCCTATGCAAGCGTGATCTTTGTTTGCATATCTAATCATGGATAAAATAGGCTTAGTAAAATTGAGCAAGTATTCAACCTTTTCCCACCAATCATCATCAAGTATCAATGATTTTATCTTGATGGCTCATTCTGTGTTTCCTTGCCTCCACACGGACCAAACATTATCAATCACCATATTGTTCAAGGCTTCTTTTACCTTCACAAGACGTCTCAAGACGGGCATGTGAGAGGAAAATCTTGTTTCAGCAACCTATTAAAATAGATTAAAACAAGTTAATAAAGTATAAAATTAAATTTAAAAGAAATTCAATTGATAATTTTATATAAAATTAGAAAAAAATTAGAAACTAATAGATTGTTCTCTTTCCTTCAACAACTCCAACCTTGAGAACTTCCTAAAGATATCCTAGGACAATATGATGATTTGTGACAAACATCTAAATGTCATTTGCCTCTGTATCAATCTCCTCTATCAAATTCAAGGAGTGTATTGTACAAGGTGTCCAAAATATGTACTCATAGCTCCCCTCTACAATCAACCCTACTGCTCTACAATTTTTTGCATTGATCGTGATGACTTGGACAACATTTTGAGGGTTCACCGTCTGAATAGCCTTAATCAAAATATTAGCGATAAATTGTGCATCTTTCACTTCACCCTCACAATCAATGGCCTTTGAGAATGTAATGTCCCCAAATGGACAAATGTTACCCCCAAATGGATTTTAGGAAAAACCCAAATCTGAAACTGAAAATAGACTGAAATAACACAACAAATATGAACTTCCACTTACAATAAAATGCCCAAAATTTGCCAGAATGAACAGCCAACTGAAAATTAATTTTTATTCCTCAAATATTCACTTTTCCACATACCCACAAGGCCAAAAATGGCGATTTGGGTGGTTAGAATCAATTACAAGTGAAATCAGATTTTTCTAACCCTTGATTGATTTTATAAAAATAAATTAGGGCTGAAAATACCCAAAAATTACAGCAGTGAATATTAATTTATGTGTACCACAAATGAGGCTGGAAATGTTGAAAATATCTTCTTTGAGGATGCCCAAACAACTCCAAAAAGTTGCAGATCCAACAACCAAAAACCCCCAAAATGAAGGCTCACAATTCCCAAACTGGGTCGCTTGGGGTGTAGAAATGCCCAGAAAATTGCAGATTTGATTCCTTTTCAAATTCTCCTGTTTGGCTGGTCCAAACACACATCAAACACCAATAACTCAGATCTGATTTATGCCCAGCTGATTCTTGAAGTGCAATCAACCCCAAATATGTCCAGTCTGAAAATACTTCTACCAATCACTGTCAACAAAAATGCAGCCCAATGATGAACCCCGGATGGATCCACCTCTCAAAACTGAGGAGTTTTCATTCCTCAATCTTTGAAACTTTGGAGGTTTTCGTCCCCAACATTTCCTCTCCTTGAGGGTTTTCGTCCTCAAGAGTGAATCTCTAAGGGTTTTCGTCCTTAGAAGATTATTGATGCAAACTCAAAGCTCAACATACAAAATCAGATTTTATAAAATAGCCAAAAGATGATCTCTACAAGCAAGTCGACTTGCTTTTATAGAAGTAATGGGCCAAATGGCCACCCTCAACTCCCAATCAGATTTTTCCTCCTTCATTTAATGTTTTTCCCACTTTATTCCATCTCCTAAGGAGGTCACATTTTCTATAGAATAATAAACTTTATCGGATGCCTTTTTCCTTTTCTAATTTTGTTTTATCATTAAGTCTATAATAACTTAATATAAGTGCCTTTATAATATTTTATTTTTTCTTTTATATGCACTTTATAATAACTTATTATGACTTAAGTTCCCCTTGTGTTCATTCCTTAGCCGTTGGGGAGACAAAATGGGCTAAGGGTCTTCGATCGAGAAGGGGATATTACAAATAATATTGCCTCTTTAGGCACACTGCAACAATGTTGATGAGGGGTCTATTTTGAGCATCTTTCGATCCATCCGAAATAATAGAAACCCCCGAGTCCTTCCACGAATCCGTAATTGGTTGCGAAGAAATATGCATATGGTTTACTTCGTTTGCCAACAAATGAATACCTCTCGCCATTTTTGTCAATATGGTGACCGCATGACACATTGAAGGGCAGCCCACATGCATAAATGTATCATCAACAATTTCTCTTTTCTCCAACTCATGGACTTCAAGTGGTTGGCTCTCTTCTTCCTAAAGGAGTTTCAACTTCAAGTGGTTAGAGTTTGAATGAAAGGATGGTTTGATGCGGTGGGTGGTTTTCTGAACCCCTCCTTTGCAAAGGAATGGTTTTAGATCTAGCTCTTGCAGCTTGCAAGTCAGCCTCCTCTTGCTCTTTCATGTACACCAAAATTTGTCTTTACAACCTTGGAACATTTTTTAATCCCCGTTCCCGTTACCCCAATTAAATGAACTTTGAGTCGGATATATAAGGACTTGAAATGCATATTGCAATGATTGCATATCCAAGATTGAGTGCCACCACCAACAAAGTACTCCAACACTTACACGTCTCCAAAGAGGAGCTTTAGGATCTTGTTTTGTGGGATCCACGCCCTCCCTTTGGCTTGCTTCCTATGCCCTCCCCCGATGTTGAACTGAATTTTATTTATATTTTATATCTCAAAGTTCAAACCTACAATGAAAATTAAAAACAAAAACTTAGAAAACAATAAATAAAACTACACCCTACATATCCTATTCTGCTTTTGATCACCAAGTTCATCGTATAGGTGCAAGGTGAGAGCATACACAGAGTTCGTATTTTTTAATTAAAAAAAGTAAAATAAACTTTTAAAAAATAGCAAAAAGAATTAAAATTTAAACCCTACGCATCCTATTTTGCTTTTGATCACCAAGTTCACCGTATAGGTGCGAGGCATAACTACCTAAGTCTCGGGACGGTGGGGACAGGGGGTATGGAGGGACGGGGTTTCCGAGACGGAAAAAATTTCCCAAATTTTGGGGACGGCAGGGGACGGCTTTTAAAATAATACATAAAAATTAATATTTCAATATTTTAACTTTTTCAATGACATTTAGGGATTTAAATTGTATTTAATGCATTTTAGGTACTTTCAAGATTACAATTTGATGTTCTTGGTAAAAATAAATAAAAATAAAAAGGAAAAACATTAGAAAACTTTTGAAAGATTTTTTAAAAATTGGGGATGTCCCCTCCAAGTCCTCAAGTCCCGAAACAATTGGGACGTCCAGGACGTTACCAAAATCTAGGGGATGTGTCCCCGCGTAACACTAGTGTGGGGTGAGAGCCTACACGAGTTCAGATTTTTTAATTTAAAAAAATGCAAAAAAATTTAAACCCTATGCATTTTTGATCACCAAGTTTACCGTATAGGTGCAAGGTGAGAGCCTACACGAGTCGGATTTTTTAATTTAAAAATAACAAAAAAAATTAAACCGCATCATATTTTGCTTTTGATCACCAAGTTCACCGTATAGGTGCGAGGTGAGAGCATACACAGAGTTTGGATGATATTTTTAATTAAAAAAAGCAACATACAATTTTTTATTAAAAAAATATAAATGAAATTTTACATTTTATTATTTTATTTACGTAGAGTTTAAAAAGTATTAAATTAAAACTGCATATTAATATCATGATCAATGATGTGTGCGTTATGCACACATCATTCGTGATCATTGATCACATTAACATTATCTGTAAAAAAACTTGGTTTTTCCTCCTTGAAGTTGATCCTCCTTCCAAATCTGCTTTTAAACTCCTCCTTGATGCTCTTAGCTCTTAGTAACACCTCCTAAACTCTTCCTTCAAGTTGCTCCTTGATGTCTCTTTGCTCTTCACAATGCTAAATGTTAGTTTAATAAAAACTGAATTCAACAAGAGAAAAAAAAGTGTGATTTAGAATGGACCAAAGATGTCATTATATAGCTTTTAGGAAGTGTCTTTAGGAAGGTTGGGTGGGTAGATTAGGTTTAGAAGTAATAAATGCAAAAAAATAGGTTTTCTTTTTATGATTTTTAAATTTTAAACTTGTAAATGCAGCGGAAACGTCTTGGGCGTTTCGGTATGAAAATGTTTCTACTAGGGTACGGAGGCCTTGGGGCGTTTCCCTGCCACACAATTCCAAATGGATTGTTCATGCTTATGAGAGATATGTTATTGTGAACCACTTTGCTCATGAAAGATGGTTTGATTTGGAAAAAGAATAAATTTGCTGCCTAGGAATTTTGGTATCTCTATGAAATACGAAAAACAAATAATGAACAGATTTTTTCACATTTAAAAACAAAATGAGCTAAGAAATATATTTATCCTAAAGCTATATCCAATGGAAAAGTATACGATCTCTAACTATAATAACCCTTGGGGTTGACAAATCCCTTTACGAACCTTTAGGATGTAATGTATGACTGCAGTGTCCCCAAATTTCACCCTGAAATGGGACTACCCCTTTGAAAAAAATTTCGTTCTTTTTAAAATAACGGGTCTTTTTGTGTTTTATTGCAGAAGATGTCTGTATTATGTTAGGATATTCCCAGCGAATCATATGAGCCAATTTTGACAAATACCCAGATGCCCAAACTCATTTTATCCCTCCGCATTAAGTTTTGTTGCGGAAATTATTTATTGAATAAATAATGCCTGTTTGAAGTAAATTGTGCTCGGTTAAATCTGTTGAGGTTTTGCATGCAGTATTCACTCATCTCATTAGGTTTTCACGAGAAATGAATTGAGGGCATTATGTCTGCAATTTTCGCAACGCGCGTTTTTCACTTTTATTTATTTCTTTTGCGTTTTTCTCCAGTTTTCTCCGCAGTTTCTCTATGAAATTCCCCTAGGTCAATTCCTTCGCCAGTATAGTCTGTTTAATTGCCTAAAGCATCTGGAGATCATCTACCGACACAACACCAGAAGGAATCAGCCTCAAAATGCAAACTTCTGACCAAAAAAGATGAAGTCATGCACAAAAAGCCTCTCAGGCAAGTCGCATTTTTGGAATTAATGAGTGTAAGCTGCAATGGGATTTTTGGTAGTGGCAGGCAGGCGGGAATTTCTTACCTGCCTTGCAGGTACTTTTTCCCATGAAGTCAAAGTCACTTAAGCTGCGATGGGAAAATTAGAGGGCAGCAGCGGCGGGAATTTCTTACCTGCCTTGCAGGTGAAAATTCCCATGATAAAATAAAGAAAAAATAATTTAAAGCACTAATGAGAAATTTCTACACACTTTGTGAGTAACTTTTCCCACCAAAGAGATTTATTCACCCATGTAATTCGCACTTTTTAGAAGGAAGACTTTAAAACTGCCAGTGGGAATTTTGGGCATTTTTTGTGGTAGGAAGGCGAAATTTCTTATCCTGCTTTGCAGGTAATTTTCCCATGAAATCAAAGTCACTTAAGCTACTGCAATGGGAATATTAGAGGTGGCAGGCGACGGGAATTTCTTACTTGCCTTGCAGGGTAAAAATTTATTATAAAAGAAAAATCACTTAAAGCACCGAGAATTTCTTACCTGCCTTGCAGGGTAAAAATTCCCATGATGAAAGTCAAATCACTTAAGTGGAAGAGGGGATTTTTGGAGCTGCAGTGCAGGGTGGAAATTCCCATCAAATTGACTTCTTATTTTTAGCAATTCCTCTTGCCAAAAAGTGCGACCCACCTTGGGTGAATACAATGCATTTAATAATATTTATTAATGGTTTATTCACCCAATTTTGGCACCATAAATAGAAGGAAAGTCAATGCAAGTGGAAGAGCTAAGGAGAAGTCAATGATGCATGCTAAAAATAAATAAAATAAATTTATTTAAAAACAACCAACAACATGCATAATTGGGCGCCCAATTTGGGTGAATAAACATGATTGTTTATTAATTAAATTGCCAGAAATAGGAAGGACAATTATTAAAAATAGAATGTTGAGGATTATATAAGCATGGGCTGCCATAATGAAGAAGCAATTAATTCTTTTTGCAAAGGATTGCAGCCCGAACAGGTTTTGGCGCCAAAGGAATGAGGTTTTTGCATTAAAGAGTGTTTTTCATTGTCAAGGAGCTTCAAGGTTTGGCACCTAGGGTTGGAATGACTTGATTCTTGCTATGATAATTATCTGCATGTTGGTATAAGTGCCCGTGTGAATTAAATAATATTTGGTTTGCTTTGCATGCATGCAAAACCTCAAATTTTAGGGCAGCAGACTTTATATACAGATTTTGGTGATAAAAATCAAGTATTCATGCCATGGACTCCATCTTTGTCTGAATAAATTGCAGGTATTCATCACAAGTGCTCAAATCAATGTCAGCTACATTGAATATATCTTCCGAATCTGAAGAAGTTGTCAGATCTGCACAAATGGATCCAATTGCAAGGGATTCCGACATAATTAAAAGAAAAAGAGCTCAGACAAAGATTGTTTTAGCCATGTTGAAGCATGATGAAAGAGAAAGATCAACAGAATCATGCATAGCTTCAGATTTGTTGAAGTCAATGATACAAACATAGGCCCTGAACCTATCACCAATTTAATTGACAGATTCAACTCTCATAATTGCAAAGGCTTCTGGAAAAAGTTCATCCTCTTGTTTCTAACGCAACCCATGTGGAAGTCATTGCATGAAGAATTCCTTTCAAAAGCTTGTGCATGTGCTCCCAATCTTCCAGTTGAAGCCTTCATTGAATTTACTTGTGTTTGCATTCACCCAGAGTGCTTTCCAGAATTTAAAATTGCTCATATGCAATTTTAAATAAAAGATGATGAGTTTTGTCTGAATTATTTACGGCAAACATTGCACTAGTGCATGTACTGAAGAAGAATTACAAAAGCTTCAAGGATAGAAGGGAAGACAGGTCAAAGGCAATACCCACAAGCAAATCACATTCATGCATAGCTTCCAAATCCAGTTTGGTGAGAATCAAAGGCAAAAGAGTCAACCGCATGCAAAATATGGAAGAAGAACAAGACTGAGAGGGTTGCAACTTTCTTCTTATTTCTTTTCCTCTTTCTTTTATTTTCTCCGAAAAATTAATTAAGCAATCAATTAAATTATAAAACTTAAGTGATTGGTTTAAAAGTTACTTGAAGTCAATTACTTGGAAATAGGTGGCAAACATGCAAAATAGAAGGTTCTATTTTTAGTTATAAATCATGCATGTCATGCAAAGAGGAATTCTAGGAGGAAGATTGCCAGTTGTTTCCCTTTTCATAGCTTCCGCATGCGGGAATTCATTTAAAACTTCCTATTTGTAATTGCCCTTTATACACTATAAATAGAGGAAGAACCTACGGGTTAAAGGATCAGAATTTGTAATCAACATTCTTGTGTTCCAGACTTTGAGCTGAAACCCTTGATAGCTTTCTGAAAGTTGAGGAATAGAGAGGAGGTAGATTTCGGAAAACTTTGTGTCAACGGTGCATTTTGTTTCTTATTTCTTTCTAGATCTATTCATAAACTTTGTGTTATTCTAGATCTGGATCTGAAACTTTCCTTTGCTTTAAATTTTGTATTTCAAGATCTATTTGTTTCTTCTATGTGCATGTAATCAACTTTGTGAACTATTGATTGGGTTGCACATCTTCTTTCCTTTCTTCCGGCTTTCTATTGTTTTCCTCTTCTACAGATATTTCCTTTCTCTTACAGTTGCTTACTTGCTGCAAAATTGTCTAGCTATGGTTCATGAGCTATATAGTTAAAGTAATACCAACAAATAGATATTAGGACATATAACTGACAAAATCTTACATGGGAGCCTCACCGGTAAATGAGGGAGATTTATCTCATGACTGCCTAGGTTTTCAGCTATGCAGAAAATCTAGCCAACAATGTCTACGAATATTTACTGAGAATCTCAACCTAGTTTGCCGACCCCATAGACTCTAAAGAAAATGTCACAAATTCTTGTTTTGCACCTATGAAAGCAACTTGTGAAATCTGCTAAACTAATATTATCTTTAAAAACTAGACTTGAAATCTTAACTACATATAATGCAACACAAGAGCTCAAATTTTGACAAATCTAATTTTCAAGTGATCTAGGAAGCTATAAAGCTCTAAGATTTGACATTGCAAACGCAACCTTTTAGTTGTATTTTGACTATATTCATTTCCATCTACAAACATAAAGTAGTCATGACTTGACCAACATTTCTAGGATAAATGTCCAGGATGTAAAGAGGAAAACAACACATGAAAAAAATTGAAGACATGGATACACTATTCTTTGAACAAAATTTTACATAATTTTCAATGATATACAATACATACAATTAACATCACTACATCAACCAAGAAGTGAAGGCTCTAAAGACATCGGTATGATGAAATATATAATAACAATCGCGAAAATGGCACGGAAGTTTTAAGAACCCAAGGATTTGGAGGAAAATCTATTTTCGAATCTTTTTGATGAGTTTCCTCCTTTGGTTGAGTTCCTCTCCCATTGGGTGCCATCTTATGCTAAAGGTTTCATCACATTATCCTCATGTTAGGATTTGTGAAGTTGATTGTGTTTTTCTTTTCAAGCCTGTCATCCAATTTTATTTTGGCAATGTCATTCTTTGTAAAGATACATACTTTTAACAATTTCAGTTGAAGATGTCTCCTGATTTTAGGACATGTCTCACTAACCGATACTTGTTCTTTCACGGTCTACTGCAAACACAAGAATCCTTTCTCTGTCTTTAAAGAAGAAAACGCATTTGACATCAACCCTGCTAACATGGAGCTGAAATGATAAGGAATAATCTTTAGCAGTTATTCGTTTTTCGTGCATATGTTATATTTTTTTATTATCCATTGATTAACAATGTTTCGTAATGTGCTTCGTATGGGACCAATGGGAAATGACAACCAATCAAGTAGAATCAACACCAAAAAAATGATTAGATGACAACTTCAAAGCGATTACACCCAACTGATAGTGCTTGTGCCTTCAATTAAATGACTCAATAAACCTGAGGAAAGGGGTTTAATGACCACAATCAAATGACACAAACAAATAGCTTCCAGCAGAGGCTAACATACTCAGAAATCCACACCAAATATGCTGCCATAAACTGAATACAAACTGCTGCAATAATCATGAAGTTCGCTGCCCAGGTATATTAAAATTATATTTAAAACCCTCTGATTTAGTTCGCTGCCTCAAGAGCATTTGGCACACCCAAAAACAATGCTAAACTCAGTCAATCTTATTCGGGACAAATAGCACACAATCAATATAGGATGAGTTTGCTGTTCTGAATGCACCTAAAATAGTGTATGAAATCAGACTGGGCATTCCTAGTGCAAGTCGCTGCAAGAGGGACTGTAAAACATCTAAAACTCACTAGATCCCTTTCCTAAATACTGGAAATGCATCACAGTTAGATCTGTAGTGAGATATCTCATAACACCATATCATTTATGCAACCATCAGCTCTTCAATCTTTGAAATATAACAGCCAATCAATGGGTATGTTATGTAGGGTGGAATCGCTGCTAGAGGAGATGAATAAATACATACAAATTTAAATCCAACCCTTGGTACAGTTCTCTGCCATAGACTGTGATTCATATTCAAATAAGCATGGATTTTGATACCAAGGATCATGCAAATCACCCCCTACAGATTGCTACTACAAGGGCTCCAAAAACATCATTAAATCATCAATAAGTGAATGGCAGAGATGCATACCAACCCAGATTTATACCTCTCATACAAGTCGCTGAACTGCTCCAAAGGCATATATTAAATCTGATCCAAACTTTATCTATAGATCGCTGCAAAAGGGTTGATTATCCACCAAACAAGCATACAAAATCATATCCAAATCGCTGCTATTAGAGGTGACAAAACACCATAATACCATGCACTAATCAGATCATCACACTCAAAATTAAACAGTCACACAAATTGCTGCCAAGAGGGACTCCAAACACCATTAATTCATACACTAATCAAGCTGCCATACTCAGAAATAACAGTCACATAGAAGACATTCAAATGAGATAGAAAATCGCTGCTAATATGTTCATTTTGCACTCAGTTTTATCCTCTAAACCAGTCACCAACAAAGCATGCAATTCGCTAGGGTTTTCGTTGGGTTATAGAATAGAATATTGCATTCAAACCAGTAGCTACAGTCAACACATAAGCACCATAAAAGTCGCTGGGCATAAGAGACTTTACTACAATGAAAATTGACTTGATAAGGCACCCATAAATCCTTTAATTTGCTATTCAAACCAGTTGCTACAGTGATTCGCTACAGTAGAACATGCAGATTTTCACTTACAAATTTCATTAAAATATTCGCTAAGGCCAAAAACATAGATCTCACTTGAGTTTGCACAATTAACTTCCTCAATTTGATCCTCAAACCAGCTTCAATGCAGATAGATTCTTCAACAATGGAAGAGAGAGAACAAGAGTATCACATTAGGGCATGCATCCCTTCTCCAAGCATGGAGCCAAAATCGAAATCATCATAGCATGTCTTACAATGGACTAACACCCTCCTTTTATAGACAAAGGGGTGTAAAATTCGAAATTCCCTTTTGGAGGGAAAACATAAACTCTAATTAAATATTGCTTAGAACTATGTGCACTTTATTATTTTTAATTAAATAATAAAGATACTAGCCTAAGTGCACAATAACTAACTAAAAGGGCCCACCAAGGGTTACAAAATGAATAATAGACATCTTGGAATAAATTCCCAGCTCCATTCTCAAGCCCATTGGGTTGAGAGTTTTCGATTCTTCAATGTAGACAATGTCCTGAAAAGAGGACATTACAGTTTCATTTAAATACCTTCTTTGGAGGGAAGTCTGCATGTAAGATTAGAAAGTGTGCGACCTCTACTTAGGCACCTAGTTTGCATTATAATTTAGCTACCAATTTAAGGAAAAAGAAGAGAGAATTTTTATCCTATGATTTTTTTGCCTTCTATGTTATTGGAAGATACCTCTTTGCAGCCCCATATCAAAGGATGAATTATTGCAAACCTAATGATTATGCTAAGACTCTTGGTTTCTCTTTCCAAGATGCACAAGCAATATGAAAAAGAAAGTAAAACTCCAGCCTTAAGAATTGTGACAAAAAGGATGAACATTTTTATCAGATTAAAAGGAATGGCAACTAAGAAATGTGATAGTTTAAATCTTGTACTAACCAGCATTTGGCTTACTGCCCACATCACCTTAAAAGTAGAATAATGAACAAACATTTGAGCCTTTATGCCTGTTATAAATTTCAAAGCATTTGAACCTCATTCTGAATGCACAAACTCACTATCTGATTGGATCCCGACCTGTTTTCTTTTGCATGTAGATGGTATATTAAATTTTAACAAAAACAGCCTACACCAAAATGTTGTATTGAATTTAATGAATGGAATGTACAATAGAAGATATCCAGTAAGAACATGTTAACTTTCTCAGCCAATCCAATCTATAAGACATGTTCCTGGTCCTCCAGATATTCTGGCAGACATTACCAAAATTGCCAAGTTGTCAGGTTTTTTTGCAATCTATTAAACAGTGAAGTAGTAGAAAATATTTTTCTAGTCTCTTCTAACTTTCAATCTACACATATTACTTAGAACCAGCATTTAAAATCTCTTGCAGGAGGGTCATTATGAGTACAAATATGTTGTAGATGGAAACTGGACATACAATAAAGATGAGATGGTGACTGCACCAAATAAAGATGGGCACGTTAACAACTATATAGAGGTATGTCCTTTCTTTGACTTATAGAAGACACAAAGCAGTTGTAGAGTGTGGAAGTATCGTTTAAAAACTGCATTGGGTTTGGGTACCATTCCCAAGCAAAAGGTTGTATATTTCATAGGATTTCTCAAATAATATTTGTATTGTAAGCATTGATAGTTTTCCGTAGAGCGTTGGTTAGTGGTGGTTATGTATGTTTCATGGCACAAAATTTATAATTTTCTCTCACAATTAATCTTCCCCAATGGCAAGAAGACTGTTCATCTATATCATATCAAATATAACAAAATTTACCAATAGATATCAACTTCTTATATTTTATTCTTGTCTATGAAAGCATCTGTATGATAACATGTTGATAAATACTGTTTTTCTTTCCAGCTGCTTGATCTAGTGCTGATTTGTATCATCTTCCAAGGGTGCATACAATCCTTTTTAGGTTTTTAGGATGATTATTTTGGTTTTAAATGTGCCATTAGATTTTACTATTTCTATTTAATTTCTGCCATTTCTGAGGGACTCTCGGTACTCTTCTTTAAGTCCTTTTCTTTTTGTCTTGCTAGACGTCATGCAATTTGCAGAAGAGAATTGATTATATTTTCACTTTTCTTGCCTGCAGGTTAAAGGTGACTATTTAGATGTCACTGGTAGAAACCTTCGGCAGCGATTGATGCAGGAAGATGTGGATCTTACAAAAGAAGAACGCCAAATAATACGCGAGAGGCTTGAGGCTCTTGCAGACATGAATTAAAAAAGTTTGCATACTAGATTAATTAAGTTCTCTCATATTTTCTTTTGTTTTCCTGTAGACTATAATGTTAATTTTTTTTGAAGTGCTTTGAGACTGCCTCAATCACTAACCATAAGAAGTCAGAAAAAATAATATGTGAGAGACTTGAAGCTCTTGCAGATGTAAATTAATTAAGGTTTACATGCTAGATTAATTAAGGTGTCTCATATTTTCTTATGTTTTTCCGTAGTCTATAATGTTAATTTATTTTGAATTGCTTGGGGACTCGCTCAATCACTCATTATAAGAAGTCACAGAAAATAATATGTGGGAGACTTGAAGCTCTTGCAGATGTAATTTAACATACTAAATTTATATTTTCGTGTAGCCTATAATGTAAATTTATTTTGAAGTGCTTGGAGTCTGCCACAATCACTCACTGTAAGAAGTCGGAGAAAATAATATGTGGGACTAGAAGCTTGTACAGATGGTAAATCAATGAAAATTTACATGCTAGATTTAATTGAGGTTTCTCTCATATTGTCTTATGTTTTCCTGTAGTCTATAATGTTAATTTATTTTGAAATGCTTGGAGACTCCATCAGTCACTCACCATAAGAAGTCAGAAAAATAATTTGTATGTACACAGTGTATTCATCCAATTTCAAAGAGTATCGCAGGTTGTAGGAATGGGACTATGTAGTTATATGTCTGGTTTCATTTTGTAAAATGATTGAGATACCGATAGTTGGGCTCACATGTACTTTGTAAGAAAAGAATAGGGTGACTAACTCGTCTCTTTCACCATAACAGTCTTATACCATTATTGTATATCTAGGATGTTCTCCACTTTGTTATTTAAAATATATTCTGAGAGTATCGTTGGTTTGTGACATACAAATCCAAATATTTATTCCTAGAATGCTTACATATCCATATATTGCAGTAATACAAGCGTTAATGTTTCAAAATCTTTGGTAAACAAGTAGAGATCAAGTCAAACAGCTTGTGTGTGTGTAAAGAAGATAATGACGAGGCTTTGTGATTTGCTGGGGTTTTAGGTTTCCCCTTTGGCTTTTGGTTGTTTTTCATACTGCTGATCCTCATAGATCTTGGCAAGTGTTTTATTCTCCTTTTGTGTATTTATTGGGCGGCAAGTCTAAGCCGTGTGTCTATTTTAATGGATGACTCCATGGCACTTGCAACATTTGTTGCAAGTAGTACTAGCAAAGCTCAAGCAATCATGGCACGAAACTTGTAAGGAAGTTTGTTCCAAAAGTGTTTCACAAGGCAATAAACAAATCCCAGAGGTTTCTTTGTTTGATGTTTTTATTCCCTTGAATTTGGTATTGAATCTTTCACTTGATAGGATATTTTGTTGGCAATATCTCCTTGGAGAGCATGCTCAAGACTTGGGTTCATAACCACCTTTGGTAGCCTCACAACGTTGAGCTAGAGGGCGTGCAAAACCTAACCATTTTTAATGTTTTCTAGTGTCGAGCATGGTATCGACATAGTCAACCAACGGTTATTGGTTCATTCACAACATTTTTGTAGTTATTTCCCATTGGACCAAGGATTTTGTGGTGTTATAACAAGCTAAACTCAAGATTCTCATACGGATAGAGTTTCTTGGTCTCCCCCTCCCACTTTGGGGTTTGTTGACTACCTTTTTAAGTTATTAGGTTGTTTCATCTATCATGTGCGAGAGTAAATTCTACGGAACTTTTCCTCAAAAGAATGTGTTGAGATTGATCTCTCAAAAGATCTTAAAGAGAACATTGGCATTCAAATATGACAATTCTTTACATATCATATATACTACTGCAATCACATGTGTACAATGCAATGTGAATGCCGAATGGTATTTGTTATTTGATTTAGAAAGACAGTTATTATTTTTGTAGTTGATAAGGGTGTGATTGACAATCTGTTTTTCTATTAAAGCCAAAACAAATGTTGCAAAATACATTAGAAGGGATGTTAGATAATAGTTAGGTGTGTTTGTTTAAACTATGGGTGATTGATTTTGTATGTGTAGAAATATAGATGAGATACTTCATTTAAAAAGCGCAAACATGAGGTCTAACTCTTAAAACTATTCAAAATGCAAAAAAGTGATATAATGTGCAAAACTTTGGATGGAAACAACTATAAATTGCATGGTTCTTTCTTGGCATTTTAAAACTATAGGTATTTGTGTGCAAATATAATGAAGAAGATATTAAAAATGCATTGTTGGTTTACGTAAAGAAGCGAGCAACAGTAAAAAGGAAAAATTGAATGTGTATGTTGAAAAGTTAGATTTTGTCTTCCATATGTTACGCTGCAATATATAGATGCATTTATTTGAAACGAATTACAAATTATTATGTTAAGCAAATAGAATGGAAAACAATAAGAATAATATGTACACTTGAAGTGAGAAACTATAGGCATTTGTATGGAGACACAATGATAAAGAAGTTAGGAATGCATAGTTGTTGGATTACAAAAGCTGTACATGTGTTTGAAAAGTTTGATTCTTTGTCCGATATATATAGCCACAATTGACATATCAGTTGCATAAACATTGCCTAAAAATTGCTATGATTAAGACAAATAGAGTGCATATGGCCTAACAAAATATTTTTTATGATAAGAATATTATAGACAAACACACACACGCACACACACACACACACACACAGGTATATACAAGAGAGGTCCAAAAGAGATGAGAATCAAGATCAGTTACTCAATGTTTTTTGCATAGGAAAATTCATTATATAGGACTACAAAAGCTATGCACAAGATATAACTAAGTGATATGTATGTATGTGTGCATGTGTATATATATCACAATTTGCTTATTTGAGTAGGTAATTATCCTCTTTAGTATTTACCCATTTTGCTTCTCACACAACTACCTCCTCAACATTTCAATGTTCATGCAAGACAAACTCAATCTTAAAGATCAACAACCATATCAAATTTCTCAAATTACTCTATTGCATTGACATACATAAAACAACCCATACTGCAGGTCAAAAGTAAACCATTGATATAACACACAAACAACCCATACACTGCAGGTCAAAAGTAAACCATTGATATAACACACAAACAATACACACTGCAGGTCAAAAGAAACTCATTGATACAACTCATAAACAACCAATCACGCAGGTCAAAAGTAACTCATTGATATAACACATAAACAACCAATCATGCTAGGTCAAAAGTAACTCAGTTGATATAATACATAAACAACACATAATGCCGGCCAAAAGAAACTCATTAACACTATACATTAACAACCCATAATGCAGGTCAAAACTAACTCATTCTCCCAAAATTTCTCATAGCACTTGGTAGTAATTGAGGTTGTTTCCAAGTTCAACTTCCCCAACATCCTACCCGCAACATGTACAAATGACAGGCTGGGAAAACCACCTCCAAGTACAGTCCATACAGAGACAATGCAAGGATAATCCAAATGTCTTCAAATTAAGACTCGTCACTCAAGACAGGCTGAAATATTCTAAATTTTCATTTCTAAGAAGAAAGCAACTTTAGGATGAACATAACCAAAGCTTCAAGGAAAGTAAAAGATGGAAGAGTAAATCATCACAAAACTAAAGTAGGGAAGAAATAATAGCAGTCCAACCTAGAACATTTAGATTGCGGCATATTGTATGATTTGTGGAAACTAATTTTGGGCTTCCACGGTCCATCATTAATAGACATGGCTTCTAGAAATGGCTTGTGATTGGAATTTAAACCATTGTCATCTCGGATCAACACCAAAAACATCTCACCACCTAAGCAAAGTCCCTATCAGACGGCGTCCCCAATAACTTGGGCAACAAAATCTATATCACTGGTGTTGACCTCTTGAAGCCTTTAAGCAATTAGCACAGGGTTTAGAGAAATTAAACTTACCTTGATTCAGAAGATGATTGTAGATGGGAAGAACATGCACAAACGACCCCAACTTATGTTGCTCAAACAACAATTCTGTCATGTACCGCGTACTGCTGCAGATCCAAGGGTTGTGTGTTCGATCCACTAAATTGTTAGAAAACAATCTTGCGAACAATATTCTGTAAACTATATATATACACAACATTCACCATGCAATTGTTAAAAATGGGTTTCCACAGTCCATCATTAATAGACATGGCTTCTGGAAATGGCTTGTGATTGGAATTTAAACCATTGTCATCTCGGATCAACACCCAAAAACATCTCACCACCGAGCAAAGTCCCTATTAGACCATGTCCCAATAACTTGGGCAACAAAATCTATATCATTGGTGTTGACCTGTTGAAGCCTTTAAGCAATTAGCACAGGGTTTAAAGAAATTAAACTTACCTTGATTCAGAAGATGACTGTATATGGGAAGAACTCCTGCACAAACGCCCCACCACATTTGCTCGGAGAACAATTCCGGCCAAGTACCGTGTACTACTACGAGATCCAAGGGTCACATGTCTAATCCACTAAATTGTTAGAAAATAATCTTGAGAACAATATTCCTACAGACTATATATATACGCAACATTCACCATGCAATTGTTAAAAATGGGCTTCCCACGGTCCATGATTAATAGACATGGCTTCGGAAATGGCTTGTGATTGGAATTTAAACCATTGTGATCTCGGATCAACACCAAAAACATCTCACTACCGAGCAAAGTCCCTATTAGACCATGTCCCCAATAACTTGGGACAACAAAATCTATATCACTGGTGTTGACCTTTTGAAGCCTTTAAGCAATTAGCACAAGGTTTAAATAAATTAAACTTACCTTGATTGAGGAAGACGATTGTAGATGGGAAGACCCCGCACAAATGACCCCAACTTTTGTTGCTCGGATCAACAATTTCGTCAAGTATAGCGTACTCTTGCATATCCAAGGGTTGCGTGTCGGATCCACTAAATTGTTAGAAAACAATCTTGAGAACATATTCTTGCAAATTACGCACACGCACACGCACACGCACACACACACAACATATACATATATATATATACATATACATACATATACATACATATATACATATACATATATATACATATATATACATATATATATATATATATATAGTATATATGTATATATATATATATATATATATATATATATATATATATATATATATATATATATACATATATATATACATACATATACATACATATATACATACATACATACATATATACGCAACATACACCATGCAATTGTTAAAACGGGCTTCCACGGTCCATCATTAATAGACATGGCTTTGGAAATGGCTTGTGATAGGAATTCAAACCATTGTCATCTCGGATAACACCAAAAAATATCTCACCACCCGAGGAAAGTCCCTATCGACGACGTCCCCAATAACTTGGGCAACAAAATCTATATCACTGGTGTTGACTGTTGAAGCCTTTAAGCAATTAGCACAAGGTTTAAAGAAATTAAACTTACCTTGATTCAGAAGACGACTATAGATGGGAAGAACCTGCACAAACGACCCCAACTTCTGCTGCTCAGACAACAATTCCGTCAAGTACCGCATACTGCTGCAGATCCAAGGGTCGCATGTCCGATCCACTAAATTGTTAGAAAACAATCTTGAGAACAATATTCCTGCAGACTATATATATACGCAACATTCACCATGCAATTGTTAAAAAAGGAAAAGCTAAAAATATCTTTTAAAAAAATTTAAAAAATAAAAACATCAAAACCTTCACATTAAAAGTAAAGTCAAAGAAGCATGCAAAATCAGAAAAGTAAAATTGTTAGAAAAGCAAAAACAAAATTGTTAAAAATAGCAAAAGCAAAGGTTAATGCATGCAAAAGTTATAAAATAAAATTTAAAAATAAAAGAAAAATTGTTAAAAATAACAAAAACAAAATTGTTAAAAATAGCAAAACCGTCATTTATGCCGTCAAATTTGACACAGTCCCATGAATGTCCGCAAAGCCCTTTCCCATAGGGGTAACGATTTCGACATAATCAATCTTCCCAAAATTTGTTTCAAATGTCAAGCCTTCAACCATATGATTCAAGAATGCCACCTTATAGCAAAATTTGATTTAGTTCTACAACCCAAAGCCTCATATGAGATGAATAAGAATGTTTCTACCACCTCAAATAGTTGGACTACTATTACCAACAAAAAGACACCCTTATAAGCTAAAGGAACAACTAAGTTGTATAATATTGTGTAAAAACCTACAGGGGCTTTCGGGCGCGGGGACGTTCAATTATAATTGGCAAACAAGCAATGCCACTCACATCTCACTTTGCGCTATCATATGACGCTTTGTATGCTTTGACCATTTTCTCGGTCTCATAGAGTCAAGTTTTGATTTTATGTGTGGCAACCAACAACAATTTTTAACCAACTACTACACATCCCTAGATGGGTTTGAAGACGAGAATAACACGAATTTTGATGTTTTACATTGTTTATTCTTAAAATGTTTTTGGTCTCAAGTGCCTCACTAACCCATGTAATAAGTATATATATAACTAGAGACAACCATTACTCTTGGTGTTGTTTGTAAGAAGTCAAGATTATGGGATCAACCCCTGGAATTTCAAATTATTTGTGCCTGTCAAAGCAAAATTTGTTGATGGTTTAGCTCTTTCACATGACTGTAATTTCCAGAAATTTTTATAGATATATGTATAATATGTTCATGTATGTGTGTGTGTGTGTGTGTGTGTGTGTGTATATATATAAGGTATTATGTTTTTAAATAAACCCCTTAAAAAATTCTACGGTTTTGAATTTTCAGCCTGTTATTGTCTATGGTTTCTAAAAAAATTTGCCTGAAATATACGGTTAAAATCACAAAAAAATAGCCCACAGCCTATCAATTTCCAAGCATGTATGGGATTCTTGCTTCAGTCCATTACCAAGACAATATAGTAGGGGATGATTTGTAAGGTGTCCAACCATGATTCGGGTTGTGATTGGGTGCTCATGGTTTCCCCAAATTTGGCGCAACATGTTTAAATGGGTTTTAGCCCCACTCATCGGGGTGTGGTTGCTTTTTTATTTTTGACGGTCAACCCCTAGGTATTGTCAACATTTATGCTTCCAATGATGTAGTGTTTTAGTCGCATGACTTGTTGACTTGCTTCCAAAGGCCCATTTGATCCTATGTATTGATTTTGATATGGTGTATTCCAAGGAGGGCAATGAGGAGCTATTCCCTTTTTGGGGAAAGAAATGTAGTTTTACATATGTAACAAGCTTGTGTTGTTTGATCCCAACCACCATCTTCGCCATTCCTCCAACTCAAATTGGTTTACCTAGTCTAATCATAGGGAAGGCAATAATACGGTGCTAAAAAGATTAGACCAAATGTAATTGCCTTAAATAAAATTGTTTGCTAACTGCGGATCACCCTATTAGTTTGCAAAGGTGGTGCTTTATGATTGCCTCCCCATTTGCTTTTGTATTAAGTGGTCGCACCTCGAGTTGCTGAGGTCCGGTCCCAATTCTATCACAATACTCTCTCATGAGTGAAAGCTTAGCCATATCCGTGAATTTGGAAGTTGGTGTCCAAACCATATAAAAAGACTCATTAGATCAATTGGTGGATGGATGTAATTTCTTGCACCACTGCCTTACTCATAACATCGGCAAGAAAGCAATTATCTTTAGACAACACACTTATGAGGTTCGAAACTACAAATTTATTAGAATTTTAAAGGATATTGAGCTTTCTTAAGTCAAAGTAACCCTTTGGAGTCATGAGGCTAAATAGAGACATCAAAGTTGAAGAGGCTTAAAAAGCTCATGATTCTCAATGCATGGCTTGTGTGCATTGGTTTAAGGATGGACATGGAGTCAATAAAAAAATTCATTCTAATTCGATAGCGACAAGTAGTCGACAAGGCTCGTGCCATCTGTGAGGTCAATCAATGACTCAATAGGTTACTTCATCTTTTGCAAGCCTTTGAGACTCATTATTATGTCGTCTTCGTCACCTAATTTTACACTTCATTATATAGGCCATGGCTAGGGGTCCCCATGAAGGGATGCTGAACAACGTAACTCATCAAAGTTACCCATCGAACTATGCGATAAAAAACACCATTATCTATTCATCATCAAATAACACAAAGTCTTGTTACAAATTCATCATTCAAAGCCTTCTCTATCCTACGACTCTTCGCTCTAAGTCATCCTAGCTAGTACAATGGAGTTTCATTGGCTTTTTTTTCTGTCAATCCTTAAATTTGAATCTCACTCTCACGAGATCTTAGCTCTAGGCTCCCTCGACCTCCCATCAACTTGCCTCTCTTTCCGACCACTCACTTAGCCTTGCACAAATATCCCTATATCCTTGAATCCTTGGGATCCACTCTGCATTAATTGATCAACAACTTATCCATGTCTCTTTGTCAACACCTCTATTGTTAGAGATATGAAAGTACGATCTTTTAGTAACTTGCACTACACTCCATATCATAAGAATATTGTCATGCATGCAATCTATGTGTGACATGTGTTCCTTGTAGTTATCCTCTACATCCTAGTCGGCTCTGAGGTCTTCAAAGTCCCAATGATCAAATAAGTCATACACACCGCACACAACCCCTAAGCAACCTCTTGATTCTTACGCATACTCTTCGATAGTCATCCAATCCTTGTACACTTTGATCCTTTCACAACCTCTAAGTCCAATGCTTATTTCTTGTGCCTCCATTTTTCACACAAATTGACCTCTACCATTCTTCGAATTGTTGTGTTTACTAGTTTATACACACTTAGTCTTGAATTGTTGTTAGTGTAATTAATTTACATACACTATTGTATAATTTAAGATGTAATATCAATTGTAATTTATTATATAGATAATTCACTCATTGTTGCACACTTATCCACATATATTAATAGAGAAGAGTATATACCAAGTTATAAAGTTGATAGATCTTTACTATTTATAGATTAAAACAAACTTGTTTTTTGCAAACAACTAATTTCTAACCCTAATTTGTTTCTACTTGTTTTTTTATAAAAGAATAGAGAGTTAGTGTTAATGGATGAAATTGTGGAAGAGATTTATTCTTACACTAGCAAATTAAATCATATTTTTAATAAATTTGTGGTAGTCATGCTACCCTTGGTAAATTTGTGTTATGTCTTTGCTTTAAGATTTCACTAATTTATTATGTATGTATGCTTGTGGGTGTTTTTTTATGGTTGATCACACTGATTATGGAGAATACAACATATTTTAATTTAGTACTAGAACCTTAGAAGTTTTACTTCACACTACATATAGGTTTACAAAGAAGATATGTAGTTTTTTCAATCTTTTTCTACATGTATCAATCAAATTTGTAATTTTTTGAAGTTTTTATGCATGTATTTAAATTTACTATAGTTTTTTCAGTCTTTTTCTACAATTGCTAACTAGATCAAGTGATCTATTGGAATTAACCATTCGTATGCTCTCATCTTCTCTTTCGTGAGATTTGGTTTGATTAGATTTTGGTGAAAGTGGTGGGTTGCTTAGGTCATATATCTAGGTTTTTTTATATCTCCCCTAGGTTGAACCGTGTTCCAACAATTTAAAACCTTAGGAATTGCTCTAGGAAAAATGGTTATTAGTTTTACATGAGTCACAATGTGAGGGAGATTTCCCCAATACTCAAGCCATTAAACAACATTGTATATGGATTTTAGCTTCCACATACTTCACAGTATATAAGAAGTGCCTATGTTTTTTCTTTTTGCCAATAAGAATTCTTGAATATTTGTTTTTGTGGTGTTGTGGTTAGCCCTAGGTAGTTATGCTACATACTGCAAAGATATGAAGTGTGGGTATGGGAACAGTGGACTCCTATGTAGTCATTGACTTTAAACATTGGTCGGATTCAGTATTTACGGATATGGTAAGTATATTAGAGAGCCTACAGAACAAATACATCCTAACATAGTGAATCCCTTAGGTTTATCTAGAAGTTTAACACAATATTGTTCAGATGTGTCATTTCAGTTATAGCGTTGGTTTTGTTAGGCAATTTTAGTATAGAAATCTAGTCATACACAATATAAATTCTCTATCTAAATTTCAGTTCATATCCTATGCTTGATTACAAAATAGATTTTGTCACATTTTCAATCTAGAATTTTGTTCGAGGACATATTAGATATTTGCTTTTTGGTAGAACCTTAGTTCCAGGTGCAACTAAAAAAATGTTGTATGACAGTCATAAAGGAGTATGCATAGCATGATAAAAATGTCAGGAAAATTGGTGTATCTTTTGAATTGGGTGGAAATTTTGATTATGACTAGATTTTGGACCCGTATGATTTCAAAACGATGTTTTCCACACGATTTCAAAAAAAAAAAAAATTGCTTGTCAGAGACCTACACCATTGTGATTTTCTCTTCGAGACAATCATTTTAGTTGCTACTTCGATTTCGATAACACTTCCCATATCATTTTTTGAAAAGAAATTCAATTATTTTTCCCATATCTTTGAGACGATCATTTTAATCTGTTATTTCTGGAAACACTTTTTTATAAAAAATTTATATTTTTCACCATCAATGAATTTTAGTAAACACTATGGATGCCAAAAGGATAATTCTCACATGATCTAATTATTTTAGTTGGAAAGGCTACATTATTGATGTCCTTAGCCATGGTCTTTACCACATTGCAA
Source organism: Taxus wallichiana var. yunnanensis (assembly GCA_018340775.1). Lineage (NCBI taxonomy): Eukaryota > Viridiplantae > Streptophyta > Pinopsida > Cupressales > Taxaceae > Taxus > Taxus wallichiana. The sequence continues at coordinate 13,602,076 of CM031242.1, read as the reverse complement.
TGAATCAAGAAGCAACCCCTAACCCTACAACATTTTCAAAATGCATAATCATTGTGATGAAGTTAGATAATCTATTGGACAATCAGTATCCCTTGAGTTGAAATTTCATTTTCAAGGTGAAGTGAATCCTTATATAGTTTGGACTATATAGGAAAATCTTTTTGGAAAACATAGTAAGATGCAAGCATGCCAAATGAAAAATGAGATTTCTGCTCTTAGTCTAGATAACTATCCTCAATTTTAGGTTTTCATCACTCAAATGAAGCACTTGAGGCTTCTACTTTCTAAAGTTGGTGAAACAAAGTTTGATGAAAAAAATATTATGACTATTTTATATAAACTAGGTCATTTACACTCATTTTTTTTTGTCTCAAACTACTAGATAGTAGGATTCTTTGGGTGCATCAAATGTGGTGGAAACTTTTGATAATTTCTTTGAGCAATTTTAAAGAAAAAGAAAATTTGATTTTTATCGGTGATATTTGACCTGGAAGTACTAAGCAACACGCATTGGTAGCCAACAACTCTAATGCGAGTCCACAACCTAATATTGGCAAAGGAAAGGGCCCTATCGGGTATAAAGGTAAAGCACAACGTAAACTTAAGGTAAATCAATAAGCAAAGAAAAACTCCACCCCAAGTGAAGACAAAAGCAAAAATAAAAAGAAAGGCAAAACTAATTTTAAAATGTTGTAAGTTTTGTGGTAAATGTAGTCATTCGAACATCAATGTTTAAAGAAAATCACATATTTGGAATCAAAAATTTAAAAATGTAGTTTCCTCCCTTCAAGATAAGTGTTGTTCTTTCTACAATAACCAATGGATCAACAATTAATGAATGGATTTTAGATACGGGGTCTCAAACCACATGGAATATCGGTGTTCTTTGTTTCAAACTCTTTTGGACCGTGGCAAAACAAAAAAGTGTGGTAAAAAAACTCTCTAAATATTAAAGGTGAATGGTCCATTATGGTGGCAAATGACGGAGTTCAATAACAACATGTGTGACACCATCCTAAATATTCTCTAGAAGGAACTTTCTTTAAAAATAACAACGTGTGTTAGGTTATGGAGCATTTTTCATGTGAGAAAGTGTTCAAGACTCGTACACTAAGAGTACTGTGTACACTTTCACAATTGTCTCTCCGGGGTTCGGGCGCAACCCCAAGAAAAAAATGGCCTTAAAACATTATCGATATACCAGAAACGTGATTTTCTCATATGGGCGGGATTTTTGACCCATAAGTATATGGGATGGTTTTGGCCCATGGTTTTGATACCCATGATTTTGTAAAACTGCTTAAGCAATTGTCTACTTATGTGGTTTTGTGCATATGGTAGGGTTAATGTAACATTGCAGATGTGTCTAAATTCAGTGTGAATTTTGTAGAATTTGTTGAGCATAGCTCCAAACATATTTGGGTATTGTATTGAGAGAGCGGTGGCTTGTAATAAAATCTGAGCAAGTGATTCTTGGTGGACGTAGCCCAAATTGGGTGAACCATGTTAAATATTGTCTCTTTGTGTTGTGTTATTTTTATTTTGTACTTTTATTTCAGATCTATAATATTTTCTGCATATTAGTTCCTATTGTTGCGATTCTATGAGGGATTGTTCCGCATATTTTATCCTTTATTTCCTAACATTGTGGGATTTGGTTCCAATTCCAAAAGGAATAAAAATAATGGATGCAATTGGGTGTACCGAACTAAATATGTAGAAAATAGGTTCATTGATAGACACAAAGATCAACTTGTAGAAAAATCTTTTTCACGGGTTAAAGGTGTTGATTACTATGAAACATTTTCTCTAGTCACCAAAATAAACTCTGTTTGGCTAGTACTCTCCTCTGTTGTGACATAGGGATGGGAATTCCACTATATGGATGTCAAAAGTGTCCTCTTGCATGGTGATTTATAGTAATAAATCTACATTTCCTAACCTCCAAGATCTTATGATAGTTAAAATACCATTTATGTGTGCAAATTGAAAATCTCTTGTATGGCTTGAAATAGGCTCCTTGAGCTTAGTATGAAAATATTTGCATGTTTCTTCTCAACTATGGATTTACACAATGTTCCTCTAACCCTATAATTTACACTACGAAAGTAGACAAAAAAATGCTTACATTGGTCCTTTATGTTAACGACTTAATCGTTGGAGGAGCTTCCACAAAACATATTCATTATTGAATTCATTGTTGAATTCTTTTGAGATGACTCATTTAGGTTTTCTAGATTTCTTCTTGTGTCTTTAAATTTTACGGTTTGACAAAGGTATTTTCATTCATTAATCCAAATATGCTCAAGACATTCTCCATCACTTCAACATGGTAGTCGTAAGTTCACACTAACTCCTTTTCAATCAGGGGTCAAGCTTTTCCGCCAAATGTTCTACCCATTCATTTAATGGGACACTCTACAAACATTTAGTTAGAAGCTTACTCTAGTTGACTAATGCCCATCCCGATATTTATTTTGGTGTGAATCTCCTATCACGCCATTGTTGGGACCCCATAAAATCCATTTCCAATCTACAAAATAAATTCTCGATATCTTCATAGTACTACTAATTATGGGATTGAGCAAAAGCGGGTAGCACAACCTCAACTTTTGGTTACACTTCAAAGGGAAACTAACAAAGAATTTTGCTCATTATTAACCAACAGATGTATGTTATTCAAATAGTGATTGTGTCGGGATCCTCCACCTCCACCTCCACCGCATCCTTCACTCATTTCTTACACAACACTCCTCGTTATCTTTTAGAGGTCTCAAAATGTTACTTACTTCCTTAGTTGGTTCTTGCGTTAGCCCTTCCTTTTTAGCTATGTATGTTCCAACATGCATCCCTTTCTCTTGGATGCTCACAATCGTATTTGCTTGTGCAAAAGGTAACCCCTCCTTTGTAAGTTTCTCCAAGGAAATATTTGCTTCTCCATTTTGCACTATCTTTAGGGAAGTATTATTTGGAAAATGTTCTCTCTAACTCCACCTTCTTCTAGTTCAACTCCTATCTCATATGCGTGTCCTCTCTTGTGGAGATATCTTCTTCCAAGGATTACACACAATATTTTTTACTTTTTCTTTCTCATATGGAAACATTTCTTGATCATTTCCTTTCAAGGGAATCCTCTCTTCTCTACATTTTTTGGTGTATGACTTGAGTGCACAACCACATTGGTTTATTTAATGTCCCCTTTTTCAAACTAATTCATTTGAAGGCTTCTTTCCCATTCCACTTCCCATGGAAAGAAGTAAATGAACAAGGGAGGTCCTTGGTTTATATTTTAGTCTTTCTTTCATTTGTTAGTATTTTCCTTATGAAGCAGGTCGGCTGGGTTGGAGAGCTTTTGAGACAAGTTAAAAGATGAAATAAGCTTCTTATTGAGGTCGGTCTTGGGGGAATTATCTCCATTAGACTTTGGTGCCACCATATGGATATAAAAGGGGTCGCATAGGCTCATTTTGGGCATGTTTTTGACTATTATAATTTTATCTATTTGGTTTTAGAGTTGGTTGCTCTATTCCAATCCACTAAGGGGTGAAAATCCTTTGGTGTGGCAAGCAAGGAAGATGAAACCCTTCCTTGTTGAAGGTTGGAGAATGAAAACTCTCCAATTTGGTGGTTCTAAGGACTTCTAAGAAGACTATCTTGCTGGTTGGGCAGCTAGGGCATTGAAGGAGAAGAGATTTCAAGGGTTCTACATCATTTTGGCACCCTCTCCTAGGGTGGTGACTTGGGTAGAAGAGTATTTTGGTGCCTTCTAGGGCACATTTTGGTGTCTCAAGTGGATATTCAGATTTCTCCTAATTTATAAGGTTGATCTATCACTTCTTGGTATTTTATTGGGGTTTGGAGACCTCATTTTTAGCTAATTTTGTGGATTGTACTTCTGTTGATTATTTTAATAATTACAGTTGTGTGTTGGCACTTATTTCTCCGTAATTTGTGAAGTATATTGGCTGGAATAATTTCTACTTGGTTGATTAAATTATTTGGGATCATTCTATATCATTTTTGGCTAGATTTTGCATGTGAATGGTTGCTCCTAAGTGTCTGGTACAGTTCGCTGCCCTAGAGGAATATTAATTAATTTTCTAAGTTGATTTTGATACCCTAAGTGTGTGGTTTCAATTGGTTGGGGTTTTGAACGTTCTTGTTACAAAAATCTGAGTTCTTGCATTTGGGTTTGTGGCAAACCCTCACTTTCCGGATCAGCCCTAGAAAGGGACATTACAATTGGGTAAATGCACCAAGTTGGGGGACCAAAAGGGGTTCTTAAGTGGACGCATTTTTTTAAAAAATAAAAACTTCAACTTGTACGAGTTTTTTGAAATAGTTACACTCAAAATTGGAAGATGTTGTAGAAATATGAATCGTAGAATTTTGAGTCTAGTTTCTAAGCTACTAAATTTTATTGAAAACAAATAAGTTTAAGTGGGTCAAATAACTAAAATACCAATAGGTGCTCCTATTTTTGTTAAAAAACATAATAGAGTGACTTTCGTGCCCCCACCATTTTTTTAGTACCATTTAGTATTTTTGAAAACCCTTTGGTAGAAAGATAGCTAGGAGCATCTAGTTTGGGCTACATTTTTTTATAGATTTTTTTAACAATTATTGTTTTTTAATGATTTTTCTAGTAAAAGTTTTAAATTTAAAAACATAAGCGATTTCCGACCATGCCCCACCCTAAGCGCCTCAAAAAAAAACATCGAAAAATTAGATTTTTTTTTAATGTGAATAGAATTACGCCTAGTTTGGGCTAGCATAATTTTTTTCAATTTCGATTAGCCAATATATGTGTGTGTGTGTGTGTGTGTGTGTTGTGTGTGTGTGTGTGTGTGTGTGTACATATACATATACATATACATATATACATATATATATATATATATATAATATATATACACATGTTTAAACTTCAAAAAATAACTATAAAAAGGCATTGTTAGAAAATAAATAATACGTAAACCTTATATTAGTCGAAATTTTGAAAAATTATACTTTTAGAAAGTATAAACTCGATCTACGTCGTGGTATAAAATATTTTAAATGAATCGATCGTTTTATGTAGATTTATGATGGCAAAAGAGATATTTTTTATTATCCTACAAAAACGTGTTATTTGATGTGTTTTTGCAAGTCCATGCCTCGGGTTTGGGGATCCAAACCGGATCCCCAAGCCTCGAGGCATTGGCTTGAAAAGTAAACAAACATAACGCATACACGTTCCTAATAGTATAAGCATGATATGTGGTTTTGGCATGCTTCTATTTACAAACATAAATTTAAATAAATAAGAAAATATAAATAAGAAATAATAAAATATAAATAATAATAAATGAAAAACATAGATATACTTAAAATTATTTTAGTAAATATAAGATGTTAGGGTCACTCTGCACCTTATGGAACTAGTCTCATAGCTCCATCTATCATGGTTTAGAAGATAATTTTTTATAATATGGTCAGTAAATAAGTAATTTTCAGGATTTCAACATTCAGCCTAAAGCTTTTAGCGTTTAATTTCTACAATCCAAACCCTAAACCCTAAACCCTAAAACATAAACCCTAGGCCCTAAACCCTAAACCTTGAGCCCTGAACCCTAGACCCCAAACCCTAAACCCTGAACCATGATCCCTAAAACCTAAACCCTAAACCCTAAACCATAAGCCCTAAACCCTAAACCTTAAACATCCAACCCTTACCCGTGAGTCCTAACCCTAAACCCTGAGCCTTAAGCCCTAAAATCTGAGCCCTAATCCCTAAACCCTAAACCCTAAACCATGAACCATGATCCTTAAATGTTAAACCCTAAACCATAGACCCTAAAAACTAAATCCTAAACCCTAAACCTTGACCCCAAACCCTAAACCCTAAACCCTAAATCATAAACCATAAACCCTGACCCCTAAACCCTAAAACCTAAACACTAAATCCTAAACATGAAGTCTTAAATCCTAAACCCTAAGTCTTAAATCCTAAACCCTAAACCCTGAGCCCTAAACACTAAACCCTAAAACCTGAACTCCACAACCTAAACCTTAAACCCTTAACCCTAAAGCTTGAGCCCTAAACCCTAAACTATAAACCCTAAAACCAAAATAATAAACCCTAAACCCTGAACACTAAATCCTGAACCCTAAACCCTAACCCTTAACCCTAAACCTAAACCTAAACCCTAAACCATAAACCTTGACCCTAATTCCTAAACCCTAAACCCTAAAAACTAAATCATAAACCCTAAATCTTGACCCTAAACCATAAACCCTAAACCCTAAGTCATAAGCCCTAAACCCTAAACCCTAAACCTTAAACCATTAAACCCTGAGCCCTAAACACTAAATCCTAAACCCTAGACTGACATGTAAACCTAAACCTAAACCCTAACCCCGAGCACTAAACCTAAACTATAAACCCTAAAACCAAAATAATAAACCATAAACCTTAAAACTTAAACCCTAAACCCTAAATCCTTGAACCCCACATGATTCTAATCCCTAAACCATAAACCATAAACCATGAGCACTAAACCCTAAACCTTAAACCCAAAAGCCCTAAAATAAAAACCTAAACTTTTAGCCCTTAAACCTAAATCCTAAACCCTAAACACTAAATCTTAAACTAAACCCTAAACCCTAAACCATGAGCTCTAAACCAAAAACCCTTAACCTTAACCCTAAACCCTAAACCCTAAACTCGAAACTCTAAATCCTAAATCCCAAAACCTAAACCGTAAACCGTAAACACTAAACCATGAACCCTAAACCCTAAATTCTAAACCCTAAGCCCTAAACCATAAAACCCAAACCCTAAAAAGACCTAAAACCCTAAACCATAAACCCTAAACCCTAAATCATAAACACTAAACATTAAACCCAAAACCCTAAAACCTAAACTCAACCCTAAGCCCTAAACCCTAAAACCCAAAATCTTAAACCCTAGACCCTAAAACCTGATCCATAAATCCTAACCTCATAAACCCTAAACTATAAAACCTAAACTATGAACCCTAAACCTTGAGCCCTAAACCCTAAACCCTAAACCCTAAAACATGAACCATGAACCCTAAACACTAAACCATAAACCCTAAACTCTAAACCTTAAGCCCTAAACCCTAAACCATAAATCATAAAACTTGACCTAAATGAAAGTCCTAATAATATCATTCAACATGTTTCAATGTGGAGGGAATAGTCTTTGAGGTGATCAATCAACTCATTTAGTTTTTATGAGAGATTGCTTCATTTGAAGGCCTAAAAAGGCCATTTTGGTCATTTTGTAGCTAATTGAACACCCTTGAAGTTTTTAGGGAAAATATAAAGCATTTGAGGGTGATTTCAGAGATAATTGAAGATGTTTAAGTAAATTTAGGAAAGTTTAGGAAATAAAATCTCATTTAGGAGCAATCTTTTTAAGACCGGGTTTTTAGGTGCAGGGAGTGAAAGCTAAAACGGTAAAAGTTGACATCTCTAGATGATTCTAGGAGTTCTAGAAATACTTAGGATGAAACAAAATAGGAATTGGAAGGATATTAGAATAATATATAAGGTGGAATAATAAACATTCATTCAAGGATTAAATATTTCTTTAGGTACTGCAAAACTCTTCAAGCTGCACTTCTAAGTTCAAAATGAAAAAGGACCTAAATTTTGAGTTGCATGAAGAATTAGATTTTTAGAATAGTTTCATTGATCGTAAAATGTGATATGTAGTGTTTCAGTGAATTATGTAGGTCAAGAACATGTAACTCATACTCAAATTTAATTCAACGATTCAACCTCTATTCGGAGGTGGAAACCCATTTCCATGAGGAACAACTTGAGAAAAAAGTGCACATGTACCATAAGCATGTGTACACCCAAGTTTCATCTTAGTAAATAAATTGAATTGTGAAGGATTTATCATATTCAAAGATGAAATGTTGAGTTCAAGGATTGACTTGATGATCATCATATCCTGATCATGTCATTGTACCCAAATCTCTCCAAAGAATAAGCTAAAATGAGCTAGTCATGCCACCAAGGTATCCAAGACCATCATGTGTGAAGTATTAAGGCATCGTATATCTCCATGAGATACATATGAGTAAATACATGTATGATAATATTGAATTTGATTCCATGAAAGGATGATTTTAGATCCAAGAAAGGTGAAGGGATGATCTTTATATGGAGCACCATGTTTCTAAGAATGAGCAATCATTTGAGTTCACTTGATGTAATTCACTTGGTACTATTCGTAAAAACTCATTCAACACCTAGTAGTGTGATCACACCTTAAGGAGGAGGCACATTACAATCACCTCATTTTTTCCATAGGACAAGAATCCCATTTAGGGAGCAATCCTCTATCTAGAAAGTGAGGATCTCATTTTAGTAAGAAGTAGACAAGCATCATAGAGTTGATTCATGGTCACTAAAGTGAATTATGGACCAAATTTTAAAATTGGTATAAATTCAAGTAGTGGTAGTGCCAAAATCCAATCCGGAAGGTCAAAAACCTACAAAATGACTATATGTTTTCCCAAAACAAAGACCAACTACAATATATATGGCCTGAAAGTTTTAGGTCATCGAAATCCTGAAAATGAATAAGTACTTGACTGCATTAGATTTTGAAAAACTATATTCTATATTATCTTTGCCCGCAGATCCACGAGGCCACTTCCATCAAGTACAAAGTGACCCTAACATCTTATATTTACTAAAATAAATATAAAGTATAAGAAATAATAAAAGAAATCTTATACTTCAAACCCTTACAAACTTCATATAGAGAAAAACATGTATGCGTTTAGTGATCATAAGCGTGATCACGTTATAACACGTGCACATTTTAGGTTCGTGAATTGCGAGCCTAAGAAAACATAACGTGATCGCGTTATTGCAAAACGTGATCGTGTTTCATTCATTTTCAGGTTTTTTCCACTTTTTACCCCCCAACTTGGTGCACTTACCCAATTGATCACTTGGGAAAACCACTTGAATTATGATTTTGGAAACCATCTAGTTTAAATTCTTCATCTTAGATTTTATTCTCCATAATCACCTGCTAGAGGCCCGCTCAACACTTTGTTGCACAATTATAAATATTTTTATGCACAAGCTCTAGTCTTAGGTACTTGAACCTTTTGTTGTAGAAAGAAACACTCCACGTAAATCCCTCACTTCATCAATCATTCAAGATTATATGTTCCTGAGAAAGTACGTGCTCTACAAAATTCTTATCTTTCAATAGTACTTCCATTGGTCTTCCTCATTCACATGGTGCTCCCTTCTTCTTATTAATGGGATTTTATGCTTCAATTTCCTCCTCCTTATGCACTAGTTTTATCTTTAGTACATCCAAATATAGATGACAAATACTCTAGCATCAAAACAAGATGAGACTTCACGTCCCTCTTCTTCTTTGCGGTTTTATTTTTGTCATCTTCTTTGCGACTTATTCTCTAGCCATCCTTGCACGATCTAGAACAATTTCAACCTTCTCCTAGTTGTTTTGTGTTTGTGTCTACAATTTTGTTCTCTTTTTGGCCTCTTTTCCTCTACCCACCTTTCTTACCTAGCGGAGGACAACTATCTTTCTTTTCACACCTTCTACCCATCACACCCATTAGAAGATGTGTTCCTTCTCTTGTTTATACACTTGGACTACCTATTTTATGATTTGTTTACTCTTCCTATGTAACTCTTCTCTTGCATTTTGATTGCCTCTATTGAGCATCTCTTGCCGACATTTCTTCTCTCAAAACTCCTTTCCTTGCACATTGTTTGTTTCCTTTTGGCTATTTTCCAACACATCATTTAATTATTCCTTCTTTGTGCATAAACTATCTCCTTTTGATGATTTGTTGATGCTTCTTCTCCATGTCTTCTTCTCTTGTAAATCTAGCACAAGATCTAAATTTTTTTAGTCTAGTCCTCCTAGATATACTACCTTTAACACTCTAGTGGTCCTTCTTTCTTTCTCTCCTTTTGAATGCCCCTCTTTCACACTCCTTTTTATATTTGTAATGGATATGAACTCTCATTTTCATTCTCTCCCGTATCTATAACTCCAACACTTATTTTGTTGACTCTCTCTACATTTTTCTTTGCATTTTATTGTAGGCATTCCATCCTCGTAACTCAACCACTTACAAGTTCTTCAACTAGAAACACCTATTCTTTCCAACCACTATTATGATTCTTATTCACAATCCTACGAAGGTAATATAATCACTATGAGACTATTATTATGAGATCTCTACTCAAAATCTTACATAACTCACCTTTTTGAGTTCTCTTCTCCCAAAAGCGCAACCTAAGCTATAATACCCAATAGTGCGAGGTTATGGCTAGGGGTCCCAATGAAGAGATTCCTCAACCATACAACTAATCATTGTTACATAATGTAATATGTCATAAAATGCAACATTATCTATTCATCATCAAATGAAAAAGGTATTGTTACAAATTCACCATGTGGAGACTTATCTATCATATGATTATTTTCTCTAAGTTATCATAAATATTACAATGTAGTTTCTTTGACTATGCTTTTATTTACTTCTTATATATGGATTTCACCCTCATCATATTTTGAATCTTGAATATTTTGATATCCCATAAAATTGACTCTACTTCCCAACCATTCACTTATCCTTACATGGATCTCCCTATATCTTATAACCCTTTTGATCCTCTCTACATTAATTAGTTAATTCCTTAATCCACTTCTCTCTATCAATGCCTCTAATGTCAAATATATGATTATCAAAACTCTAATATTTAGTGGTTTTCACAACACACCTTATCATAATAATATCACCATGCATTCAATCCATGTGACGATGTTCTTAACAACTATCCTCTCGCATCTTGCTCGGATCCAAGGTCTTCAGAGTCCCAACAGTCAACTAAGTAGTGTGTTATATGCATTTTACCTGTGTAGTCTCTTGAGTCTGTAATGTCCCCTTTTTCAAACTAAGGCCTAAATATAGACTTCTTTCCATTTTTTTGTGGCAAAGAAGAATTATTGAACAAGGAGAGGAGTTGCATTCCATTTCATTTTTCTTTTATTAATTTTTAATGTTTTCTCTAGTGTTTTCTTTAATAAGGCAGGTCGGCTGGGTTGGAGGTGTCTTAAAGGAAAATTAAAAGACCCAAAGAATCTTTTATGAGGTTGGTCCTTCTAATTGGCTTTTGGAGCCAAAGGGAGGATATAAAAGGAGATCAATGACTTCATTTTTATCATCTATCTTGGTGCATTTACTCTACATTTGATCTTTGGGTTGATTGTTCATTGTCATTCCACTATTGGGTGACAATCCATTAGTGTGGCTTTTCCAAGGAAGACGAAAACCTTCCTTGTGGCTAGTTGGAGGATGAAAACCCTCCATTTTTGGGTGAAGTGAAGACAACTTTGAAGAATTCTTGTAAATTTTAACATTAGAATATCAAGGAAAACATCTACAAGGTTTTGCATGCATTTTGGAGCTCTCCTAGAGGGAACAACTAAGGTTTGATGGTATTTGAGTGCCTTAGGGAAAAAATTACAAATCTGATTTTATATTCGATTCAACATATTTTATAAGGTCGAATCTATATTTTCATGATTTTTGGTGGTTATTATCTATCATTTTTGGCATTGGTTTGTGGTTGTCATGTTGTTGTCCTAAATTTAATTACAACAGTATATATTCATTGATTTTCTCCATTTATTTTACAAAATTGAATGGATATTGATTTTCATGCTTGAATTAATTATTTAAAAGCGTTCTTTAGTTGTTTTACATGGTTTTATGGTCAATTATAAGCTCTTATACGAGATCACCCTAGGGTTTTGAAGGATATTACAATTGTTGTCCTAAAAATTAGATTATTTCCATTTTGGTGTTATTATATTTTTAGATATGATTCTTGAGGTTTGTGGCCAAAACCATATTTTTGGTTTTTTCCCCAAAAGGGGAATTACAATGGTATCATAGCTTTGGTATTCCCATCATGAGGGTTTATTGTGGGGAATAGAATATGGATGGATTGATGAGGTGAAAGAAATACTAGCGCATGCCATGGACTATCTTTCCTCTACCATGCAAAACCTATAAAGGGGAAGGACATTCAAGGAAGAACCTAGGGTTTCAAAGGTTACAACTACGTTTGAGGAATATCAAGCCCTTCCAGAAACTATTCATGATGCCCTATCATTTTCCAAGTTTGTAAGATGGAGTGGGAATCGGGACTTGGTCCAAGCCCCGAGACATGCACAACGGTCATGGGAAGGATATCCCAACCTTAGTGGAAAATATCCCCATATTTTTGGAAAAGCAAGAAGAGGTTACGAATCTTGTTAAAGAAGGAACCAAACTTCCAAGTTCGTTAAAAGAAGATGGGCATACCTATTCCCATAAGGATAAGTAGGAGGAGGTTATATTACAATAACTTGTTATTTAGAGGGAGGAGCCCTTGGGAGAATCGAAACCCCAAACCTTCTTGCCAAAGTTGATCTCTTAGCTGGTTTTCCTAACAACACCATAGTGACATAAGGGTTTGATGAAGTAGTGGAGCACAATGAGCATACAACTCAAGATCTACACCTTGGAGGAAAGGGAGCCATGAAGGATGAAGATTCAACCCTTAATCCCATTATTGTTCTAGATAGTCATCATTATGAGGTAATTATTGTTCATTATTTGATTAATAATGACAATATTTCTACATGTGATGAATCTAGGGTTGAAAAGAAGGGTGATGAGCAAGAAGGGAAAGAGAAAGGGATGGGTGGAACCCATTTCTCAAGGAGACATGATAACAGTCAACTTGTTGGTCTATTTATAACAACAATCAATAAAGAGCCAAAAGATGAAGAATTATACTTGGGTAAGAGCCACAAATACATCCCAAACACATGTGAACAAGGTATGGTGGTTGTGCAAAAGGGGAGAGCACCAATTAGTGAAGAGGCAAAGACAAAAGGAGATGAAAATCTTGTTGAAAGTCCAAGGAACAAATGCAAGAAATAAAGTACCCCATCTGGTGAGGAAATCATGCCAAGAAAGAGTGTTGATTTAAACTCAAAAATTCTGAGTCCTAAGAATGTCATGAGTATCCCATGGTATAAAGATATCTCATTTTTTCCAATATATCATCTCAAATTTGTAACCATGGTCATATGGTTAGAATAAGTACTCATGTCTCATGTGTGTTGTATCCTCCTATGTCACCATTGATTGAATACCTTTGTGCACATCATACTTCATGGGGTGATGAGGTAAGAAGTACTTCTTGTAGTAAAGAACATATAGATACTTGGGCTCAATTTCAAAGGTGTTTCCACAAGTGGCATATAGGTGCTATGTTGAGTCCTTCAAAGGGGGAAATATCTGATTTCAAAATCATTATGGAAGGGAACTCTATCATGAGGTGTTTGGGTCATAATGGTGGTTCTAACTTTCTGTTTCATATGTGCTTAACCCTTGGTTCCATAAAAATGGAAGAGTTAGAAGGAATGGGCAGCAATATGCATCAAATTATCAAAGAAGAATTGGCAAGAAGGATGGGGCCAAGCAAGGTTGGTTTCAAAGGCCTCATGGTCACCATAACTTATGGAACATATCCTCTTTGCACAAGAAAGATACCACAGCCCGTTGTCCCCATGAAAAGGTATGAGTTTTGCATTGACTTCTTTGTTTTAAGTTCAGCTGAGACACACATTGTTTTTGGGGGTCAAGAGCTTCAAATTTTAGAGGAATTTACCCTTAAAATTTATAAGGAATTGGGGTTCCACTTGCAAAATGATGAAATTAGAATTCATAAGAATGTTAAGTTAGGGAAGGTTGATTTTCTCAAGTTAAAGACCAAGATGTCTATTGATTTAAATTGTAGATCAATTGTTCTTAGTTTTTCAGCCTATGTAAATCAAATTTCAATCCCTACATTACTCATGAAATGTCCTTTCTTATTAAGATTTCCATTTGGTAGTTATTATGCCATGGTTATAGTACTGAATTCTCAAAAATCAGACTTGGTACTGACATTAACATCCATCAACAATGGTGAATTTTCAGTTTTGAAGAAGATTCCATCACATGTTTATATAGGAAGAAGGTTTCGAGATGAAAGGAGGGAACAAATCAGATTTGATAGCCTCGATTTGGATAAGATTCCATTTGAATTATGATTGTGGTAAAATATTTTCAGCCCCTCCACAATCTGATTTATATTTGATAATAAGAGAGATATCTCATCAAGATGATTATGCATCCATTCCTTACTTTATGATGGAAACTACATCAGTTTGCAGGGATTTTAGTACAAGTAAGCATGCAAAGAAAGGTAATATCATTAGAAAATGATGAAGACTTCCATGAAGAAAGGGGCAATAGAGGTATGCATTTTTGGGGGATGAAACTACTTCATTTAATACGCACATGATCCAAATTATGGGAGCACTACAGCATATTCCTTTACTTTTATAGGATGATACTTGGGCATATGAGTTGTAATTGGTTGGGGACGAGAAATTTTGGGAAGGGAGGACTGTAATGTCCCCTTTTTCGAATTGAGGCCTAAAGATGGAATTATTTCCATTCCCTTTTCATGGAAAATAAGAATTATTGAACAAGGAAAGGAGTTGCATTCCATTTCATTTTTCTTTTCTTAATTTTTAATGTTTTCTCCATGAATATATTCATGAAAGTGATGGGTGCCTCTTGCAACGAGGTTTTGATATCCATTCTCCTTTTTGTGAATGATGTGGTTCTCCCGGCTTCTTCTTTAGAGGGCTTATAGAGACAACTTGATGCCTTAGCCTTGTTTTGTGATCTTCAACAAGTGACGGTTAATCTTGGTTTTACCAAGGTTATGGTTTTCAATGGTTTGAAGAGCTCACATCTCCACTTATTCTTCAGAGTTGATGAGATTGAGATCACCAACTCTTATACCTATTTGGGGATTCTATTTTTTGGCCCTCGTTTTAGTTTAAGATAGAATCTTTAGCCTTGAGTCAACAAGGGCTATAGGTCCTTAGTTTTTCTTGACCCACGGTCCTCTACGGTTCTATTGCTTGAGGACCCTCTTTGATGGGTATTGAATGATCTTACATCGAGAGGTTCCACAATCTTCTCATTCACCGCTTCATCAAGTGTAAGCAATTTGCACCCCAACACATTATTTTTGTGGAGTTTGGAGCCCATCCTTTCAGACTAGAGACCGTTTTTGACTTGGTTTCTTTCGTGCACCACATTCAGGGATTCATGGACACTGCCAAGGGCCGGGATAGGTACCCGTACCTAGCATATTGTTTTCTAATGCTATTTCTCTTTCAGTTCCCCTCACCGACATAGTGGTTGGTATGTTGAGGTCTTCGTACTTTTAGGGGAAATTGGTATTATGATGGACCATATGACACCTTTTCGGTACTCCTTAGACACACCAAGCCACCTTATACTTACGAAACATGAGATTAATAAGATCATCAAAGAGGATATTTAGAGGAAGTACATCCATACTACTTGGGTAAACCATCATGGGGTTTTATGTCCCAAGACAACCTTTTATGCTGATTATTTTTAGAGTTGAGGATGATTTCATTATCTTCCTCGTACACCCTTCGAAACTGGATGCATGCCCTTCACATTCCCCTTGGTCAGTTTAGGGTTGGTTCTCATAGACTCTGTTGTGAGATGGATCGCCACCTTGATCGTTTGGACAAGATTTATCAATCGTGTAGCCTCTAGAAGACCGAGTTGGAAATGCACTTCATCTTTCAAAGGCCCCATTTACTACGAGATCATAGGGGTATTTCATTGTTTATTTAGGAGGGCAAAAAATATTTCGACTTCTTGAGGTTTTACAATCATAGGTGTCTTACTTTATATTTATACGAGGCTTTAAAGCTTCATGAGCAAGCTCTTCAATTGTATCATAGACTAGATTCTTCCCAATGGATTACTTCCTTCTTCACAATTTTACTAAAGTGGAGAGAGGCATAAAGTGCCCTTTTGAGATCATTCATGCTTCTTCCTCTAGGTTGGTTCAGCTTAGGAAACCATACATGGTTCCCGATTCACCACATGCATGTGTGTACTATACACGGCCTCGGGAGATACAGAGACAAAATCCACCAGACATTTGAGGGATAATAATGTACTAGGCAGGTGGGAATAGGTAGACTCTCTCTTTAGTTGGTCAGCATTCTTTCCTCAGCTTTTTCCAGTCAGCCTTGGATGTTTAGAGAGTTGGATATTCCATACCCTAATGGGATTTCCTCTTTTCTTCTCCTCGATCATCTTTCCCCTTTCTTCCTCTCACTTGTTTTTCCACCCTCATTTTGGGAGCGTGTGATTTCTTCTTCATGTTGGCGACCTCTTTTGGGTTTTGTATTTCATCTTTCTTGGGAACACTTTGGTTTCCCCTCCTTGTATCGTCGGCACTCTTTTTGTTTTGCGGTCCTTTTACCTAATTTTGTGGTCATTAGTTGGACATTAATATATTTATCTTATCGATCTTATCTTATCTTATCTAGTTTTTTCTTGATAAGGCGGAGTCGACTAGCTTGGATGTGTCTTATAGAAAATTAAAAGGCCCAAAGAATCTTTTATGAGTTCGGTCCTTCTAATTGGATTTTGGTGCAAAGGGAGGATATAAAAGGATATTAATGACTTTGTTTTTATCATCTATCTGGCACATTTAATCTACATTTGATATTTGGGTTGATTGCTCATTGTCATTCCACTATTATTGGCTAACAATCCACTAGTGTGGTTTTTCCGAGGAAGACAAAAACATTCCTTGTGGTTGGTTGGAGGATAAAAACCCTCCATTTTTGGGTGAAGTGAAGACAACTTTGAAGACCTCTTGCGGATTTGGACATTAGAATATCAAGGAAGACATCTACAAGGGTTTGCATGCATTTTGGAGCTCTCCCTAGAGGGAACAACTAGGGTTTGATGGTATTTGAGTGCCTTTTAGGGCACAAATTAAAAATGTGATATTATATTCTGATTGACATATTTTATAAGGCTAGAATCTATATTTTCATGATTTTTGGTGGTGATTATCTATCATTTTCAGTGTTGGTTTGTGGTTGTTCTACTGACTGTCCTAAAATTAATTACAACAATATATATTCGTTGATTTTCTCCATTTATTGTTACCAAATTGGATGGATATTGATTGTTGTGCTTGAATTAATTATTTAAAAGAATTATTTGGTTATTTTTCATGGTTATATGGTGAATTCTAAGCTCTTATTCAGTTTTCCCTAAGTTTTGAAGGATATTACACGGTTGTTGTCCTAAAAATCGATTATTTCCATTTTGGTGTTGGTGTATTTTCAGATCTGATTCTTGGGGTTTGTGGCCAAACCCATATTTTTGGTTTTTTTCCCCAAAGGGACATTACAAATTCTTACACACTTTCCTTGATATTCACCCAATCCTTGCACACTTTTCTTCATTCACATCTTATAGTCCCAATGTTTATTTCTTATGCCTTAGATTTTTTTCAAACTAGCCCTTGTCCTTCATGATTGGTTTTGTTTACTATTTTCTTTCACATTTAGTCTTGAAAAACTCTTCCAAAATTCCATTCTTGTGCAAGCCACTCATTGGCCTATTTTCCATCCTAAAATTCCTCTATTTCATTCGCACATTTCTCACACATCACTTATGTTTCATACACTTGCATGCAATCTCAACTTCTTCCACACCTCATGCCTTAGTCTCCTCACAAATCCATGTCTCCTTGCACAATTCTCTACCTTAAAGAAATGTTTAATTTTACTTGTGCATGCTCTGTTTATTTGTTAATACATCCTTGCGCACATTGATGCCTTTTCCAAAATCATATGCCCAACTCCTCTCAACTCCAAACTACATTGCATTCATGCACAATCAAACACTTGCATGACTAAGGAGATATTTTAAAATGGTTGCAACATGATACTCATGCACAAATCTAGGGTTGGATTTATTCTTAATAGATGGTTATTTTTATAGTGATGCAAGATTGTCAATTTTCATGGATGTTCATACATAACTTTAGCCCTGTAAATTCCCATAAGAAATCCTACATGTAATATCATGTATACTCTCTAAACTGCAACAAATCATATGTGATATATTCCTCCCTTCGAGGACCTCCATGAGCTTTCCTCTCAAATTGCATCTAATAAATCCCTTTGTATTATTGGCTTCCCTTGAGTTCTATTAAACCTCCTTAGACATTAGTGGTATTGACTTGCAAAAATATATCTTGAAACTTTTCAAACCAACTCTTTAGGCTCCCTTATTAAGTAAATCAAAATTAAATTCATTGTAAAGTTTGGGAATTTACATCTCATCACTAATCAAGTCCTAATCACCCTCTCAAATCTATCTTAACAAAATAATTGCCAAGTCCATTACTCGTGTTATCATATTTATTACCTCGCATTATTTTTCATGAACAAACTAGCTTCATCTATGATAAATGCATGTTATGCAATTTTGTCACAGATGACATGGAATGGGCTTATGTGTCTCAACATCAAGCATTATTTGTCAAAATTTAGTTTGATAAATATTTTGATTGAATTGAGTGGCTCTTTATGTAATGCCATGGAAAACTTACCTCAAATTAAACCCATAAAACTCTATATAAATGTAATATTTAAAAATTTAGTTTTGGTTTGCAAATCAACTAGGATACATATCCTATTTAAATAGGCATTTGTTAGGTATGTGATCTCCAATCCCTAAGTTGCAATTAGGTTACTATATAATGCTCATTGCGTTATAGAGTTGACATGGATTATTTCACATAATTTTAATCAATTCAATCTACATATAATAATCTAATAAGTGCCTTGGTCAAGTATGAACTTAAGTAACTAGATTATTAATTTAATTCACCTTAAAATGTATTGCATTAGTTCTTTCAAAAATTAATGAGTTAAATAATTTATATAAAAATAGGTCAATTGGCATTATAGTTAGGTACACATCAACTTTCAAGTCTAATAGAAATTTAAATAACATAACTAAGTTAAATTAGGGCCCGAACCTAGTTAGAAAATTCAACCCCTTATAAGAGGCCTTGGAGGGTTTAAATAGGGAATTTGATTTAAATCAATCTCCACCCTTAGATCTTAGGGTTTTACAAAAATGTCCTAATTTATCTATGGTGATCTAGAGGACAATTTGGAACTTCAAAATTTCACTAAATCTCCTAAAACTATGACAATAGAGAGCATTATGAGAGATTTTTTGTTCTATAAAGAACACTGAAAAGGGAGCTTGTACACAAAAGTTACCGCTAGTCAAAATTTGTTCAAAATTGGGACGAAGTAGGGTCAACTAGCCAATCAGGCCGTAAAACGCGACAAAAATGAAACTGGGAAAAAGTGTAAAATTTGGTTTTGTGACTCTAGTCTTTGACACTCATTTTCAAACATGTGGGCCTCGTTATTTTTAGTACGGTTGGGGCCCTCAGCTAGGGTCAACACACTTTTTTATGGAGGGGTGTCTTTGTTGCCTTTTCTTCATATTTACATTATCACAATTTTCTATGTATATGCCTCACAATGCATTTACAGGGTGAATGTGGGATATTGCAAGACATTGTAATGCAGGGGACCGAGCTCAAGGTGAACTCCCAAGGCCGGCTCGATGAGTTGCCATAGTGTTCAAACTTACCTTACCGCATTGTTCGGCCATATCCCCTTAAAACCGCCAAGCTATACATAACTCGCTCATGCCAAACATAGTCCTCGAGGCAACCACCACATATGTGGCTTCTTAACAACTCGATAGATTAACCATGGTCATTTTACCAACCCGCAAATATTGCTTGACACCAAAATTTTGGATAAACATAGCATGTAACCTACGTGGCATCCAAAATTATGCATGTGTGGCCCATGCCACCAGTATTAGTGGGTGGTTAAATCCTTTTAAAGGCTATTGCAAACCAATTCCCTACCAATGTGGGATATACTCCCATACATAAAAAAGGAGTTGGTGGGTGGTTGTGGAGGATCAAACCCCCAACCACCCGGATGCCAAAAATATGCCTCACCGCCATGCCAAGATAGCTCGCCAAGCTATAAAAAGAGCTCACTTATATTTAAAGTGGCTTTTTAGCAGGTCTGTGTAATAGACGAGAATAGAGCAGTTTTTGGAAAATAGTGTTTTTGAGGCATTTAGAGGCCAAACCAGACTTTGGAGAAAACTAGAAAGTTGTGCAAAATTCAAAGATGATTTTGGTGATATAATTTTTGTCCATTTTGGAGTTCATAGACTAATTTTGTAAAGCATTTTGTGTAGATTTTTTAGTGAACTAAAGGACAATCGTTACATGAAGCCAAAAACAAACATGGAGAGAGAATTCTAATATTATCGAGCTCATGCGTTCTCGAGGACTTATAGCATATTACAAATAGATTCATTATTTGATTTGTAACAATTTAATTGTATTTGCAAGTCTAAAAATTAATGGATCGATTCTAAATGAACCTAGGGACATAGGAATTTTGAACCTAGTAAACAATCTTTGTTTTGTCTCGATTTTTTCCTTTCGATTCTAATTTTTGCATTTAGTTTAAGAATTATAATTCAGATTTCAGTTTGGATGCAATAATTAATCAATTTTGACAATTCTAGGAAAATCAGTTAAATTGGGTAAACTTGAATTTGAATGACTTTGATCAAACAATGAATTAAGGGAACTTAAAATCAGTTTTGGATTTTTAATTATTCTATTTTTAAAGTGATTCGATCAATTTTGGATTAATTTAAGTCCTGAAAATTGATGAATTTATAAGGTCTGCTAAATAGTTGAAAAAGTAAAATATTAAGCGGTGTTTACGGATTATATGTAGACAATGAAGGCTTATTTCTTTGTTTTGAATTTCATTTTTCTCCTATTTGTTTGCAAGTTGGATTTTGATGGAGGCATGCATGTAAGGATTTTTCCCAATATCTTCATTTTGTATGGAAGATTTGGGGTGCACACTCACCCACACCCACCCATGACTACCCACATCTTTATTTTAGTTATTTACTACTCTTGAGGGTCTATAATATGTTGTGTATACACCCTAGCTTACACACACACATTTATACATACTCATGAGGGTCTATAATATGTTGTGTATACACTCTAGCTTACACACACACATTTATACATACTCATGAGTATATATATACACACACTTATTGTTTTTGTTTAAAAGAAATGTGGGGGTAGTTATATGATCGTCCTCTTTTATTTTTGTTTATTTATTTTTGGTTGTGGTTAGCCACTTGATTTCTCTCTTTTGTGTGTGTGTGTACATGTATATGCATATGTGTGTGTGTGTGTGTGTGTGTGTGTGTGTGTGTGTGTGTGTGTGTGTGTGTGTGTGTGTGTGTGTGTGTGTGTGTGTGTGTGTGTGTGTGTGTGTGTGTGTGTGTGTGTGTGTGTGTCTAGATATATGTACACATATATATGTGTGTGTATACATATGTGTAATATGCATATATATGTGTATATATACTAGAAATTGCACCAATGTGTAAAATGCTCGCGCCGATAGGGGAAACATCAAAAAGTAAACATGTAGGATATAATCTATTTGAATAAACTACATAACTAATTTAATTGGTGGACATTTTATCTTCCTAGGATTATCAGGGGAAAACAATAAGGCCCAATCTCTTATAACAAAATAACAAAATCAAATGTGAAGCATAATAAAATAGATACCCATCTTATCATAAAGCAATTTTGAGGCATGTCAAAATCAAAATGACATTACATAATTTAGAGATTAAATACAACACGATATAATTAATACTAAAAACATTAGGCTTAAATTTTATGTTATTTATCACTACTATAAATGCTTTGTGCTCTTCCACCTATGCATTTAAGGACACTCTTTCCATGGAGAAGCTAAATGCAATGCAATATCTTATGTTGCACTAGTATTTACCACATGCATTCTATGATTTTTAAACACCTATCTAAATGTATCATGTGTTTCACTAGTATTTACCATGTATTTTATGATTTCTAAACATCTATAAAAATTTATGAATATGAGGGTACAAAACAACCACGGGAATGTAATGCACAACAATAAAGTCAAGAAGAAGTAGTAATTGTGTCTTCCTTTATAGTCGTGGATGTGAGAAGGAGAAATACACAGATGACACATGAATTGTTCCACAAAATACCTTAACACAATACGTCATTGTGGATTGCAACGAATACTAAATATGAGCTAAATGGAATTTTATTAGAAACCTTGGACATATGTAAGCTAATGCAATTTGCACATGTAAAGAAAAACTCAACAACCATTGCTAATATCCTCTTAGCCCGTGCTAAAGTAAACACAAACCAATAGTGTACAAATATTTGTGAAAAGATATGAAGTTGTGTGACTAGGCATATATATGTGAATGCAAAATGTTGCAGTATTGTGTCAATCTTGAAAAATATTTCGAGTGAAAATATGGCCCTAAACAAAGAATTAGATATTTTACCCTTTTTTCGGCCTCTACTTCTCCAAGCAAAAATGAAATATAGTTAAGTGGTGTTTAAATACAAATGCAAGATATCAATTATTTAAGTATTATTTCTAGTTCAAGCAAAGCCTTCTAGACTAAAATATAGTTAGAATGTTAGCTTTGAAAGGTTACATATTTTATAATATAGCATTTATATAAATTGCACACATTCCACCCGAAGCAATCCCACATTTTATCAAGGACAAGGCTATAAGGTACTGAATAATGGCCTTGCCCATAGGCGCTCACGTCTAGATGTCAGGGTACACAAACTCGCCCAATAACTACAAAAGGAAGAGAATGAAATGTTTCCAAAAATATTCATCAAATAAGATTAGATGGTAGGAACTTATTTGCAAATCTAACATGACTAGAGATAAGTATTTTGGTACAAAAGACACCACGCAAACAAAAAATGAAGCATAGAGTAATATAGTGTCGGTTCCATAATGCAGTTTGAATTTTATTTATATTTTTAAAAGGAAAAGCATTTGGTACTGATGGAAGCAACACAATATATGGTTATAATTTCGTACATTTCCTTTCCAAGAAGCTATTGTCAATTCTAAAACAATGCATAACCCTGAAGTTTTGTGCTTATGTTTATTAGAAATATGCTAAGGATTTTTTTACGATAAGAGTTCAAGAAAATAGCCAGATGTAATGTCAACTACATTTTTTTGTATGCATCATGTACATAATTTGTTTGTATGCCAACAATAGAAGGAAACTCAACATTCCTCTCTATGATTCCACTGTTAATTCTATAAACAACAAAACTCACTTGAATCATCAAACATAGCTCAATATCTAAGTAAGAGAAGGGTGATGCACACAATCTAATAGCCCATGTCTCAGCCACAACAGTGAGCTAAATGATTCTACATGCCCATGTCTCAGCCACAATCCAATAGCATATTGAAGTGGCTAAAGATAGCAAGTGAGAGTTTTTCCTAATGAGGATACCGGTTAGGTTATTTCCCCTTCCTCCTCTGGCACTCTCTAAGGTAGATGCAAATGTTCTATTGGAAAAGGGTTCTTAGCACCTACCACATTCAACTACTTACAAGCGGAAGAGAAGACATTTACTTGTGACCGATATTGTCTACCCTTCCTTTTAGTAATAAGACTATATTTGAATTCCAAAACCAAAGGATTATTTCGAGAATAGTGGGAAAATAATTAATCATATGTATACTTAAATAATATACTAACATGTACCGAAGACTAGCAAAAATGGTGCAAAAGAATACCAAACTCAATAGCTTAATTTTCTACCTAGTACAAATTTATTTTCATCCTTTAGATGAGTATGAAATGCACAAAAGAACATAAACATTAGAAGGTACTCAGGGAAACATTGAATCCGAAATAAAATTTTATAAACCCTTATAAAAAGTTTAGTTCGAATTTGAGAAAAATGTTAATATCAAGCAAATAAATGCTTGGATAAACGAAAATCCTGACAGATAATTTTATTCTATCCAATTTGACAATAAGGCAGTAGAAATATAACTTCTTCGGTGTTACCATTGAGAACCCAAATCTACAATATTATGTTACACTCAGGGATGGGGTATAGATGCCATGTTTGCCATGCACTTTCAGTTATTCAAAGCCTGAACATGCATTCTGCATATTAATAAAATGGCGGATTCCATATAGCTGTCCGTAATATATAATATGTCACCAGTTACGGTGGCTCCCATGATCTTTCAACTATGTAATGATGTCATACATAAATACCGAAGAAGATACTCATTGGAAGAATATGTATCTGCAAGATCTTGATGCAACCTAGTCAAAGTCTTTTTGTAATGACCTTAATGCAGGAATATAATCTTTGCAATTTTGTTGAATTGATTGGCCATGGGATTTGCAAAGCTCCTACAAAACAAACCAACAAAATAAGAATTTGGAATTGGCATACACCACAAATTTTCATCTTAAATATACTTTGCATCAAAAGACAAACCTGGCACCATCGAAGAATAAATTCAAGATGGGGGGAGTCTTCCAAATATTCTGCGAATGCTTCAATTAGCCTACGCAAGTACTTTGATGGAACTGCAGTAGCAACAGGGGCAACATCCTTTGGTTGCACTGAGAAAACACACTTCCTGATCAAGCTAGCTTCATTCAGACTAAGAGCGAGAACTAGTGCCCTCAGATGTTGACCTTGGCTGAGTGCACCCTCAACTGCCTGAAACAGAAGTAAAAAATGACCACCTGGTCAGATTTAATTTCCAACTGTCAATTATTTATGGGGTTGTTAATTTTTCCAGAAAGAGAACAATACAAGCAGTGATAAACCACTTTAAAGGATAAACACCCTACCTGCTACTATTACTAGTTTGTAAATAGAAATAGGGTAGCACCAGATAAAATTAAAATATCATGCAGAGCTAAATTTCAATCTAACTTAGTCTTCAAAATCCTATATTTAGTTATCAAAGAGTAAAAACAGTGTGTAAAGCAAAAAAAGTGCACCACAACAGATAAGACATCTCCTATATGTTAAAAAAAGAGATTGAGCAGTAATATTGCAAGTTCAAAAAGTAGATTTAAGATGGGAATTGAACACAAATTTATTAAAATGGCTCCACAATTACAATTTTACGGGGCTTAGAGTCTTACCACTTAGTAAGATAATAATGAAGCAGAAAATTTTGGTTACGTGATAACTGGGGAATCTTCCCGTAGTTATAAGTGTAAAAAAACCTTTCGAAAATGTTTTATTCATGCAGCCTTAATAGATAACAGATTGTCAATAAGCAGGATGTCAGTAATTCCTGACCATGTTTGCCAGACATTTCAAATACAAAATTTATTTCCTCATACTTCAAACATAAATCAAGAGCCTCCTCCAGTCTGCTCAAGTGGAAGTATGCCTTGGAACCCACAGTCACAGGCCTTATGAGGCCTATAGTCTCAAAGCTTGCTCTAATACATATAAGATTAATTCATGGGCAGTAAATTATTACATTGAGATCCTTCTAAGTCCTAAAATAACCTAGTGATTCTAACAACATGCTAACAATATTGAACAATATATCTAACAATGAAAAAGAGATATGTCGAACCAAGAACCTCAAAGCAAGTTTTCATTTCACATATCAATTAGAACAAGAACTCTTACATTGATTAAAAGAACTCTGTGTGATTGTTTCTCTTGTGATAAAAAATTAGAAACAAAAAAAGAATCATGTTTGTTTAAGCATTGACCAACAATATTTTCTTCTTAATGTATAGTTTTAACGAGTAAGATCTAGCCAACATCAGCACATAACCATCAAGAGATGTACTATTGATTTCCCACAAACAATTTAAATGGGATGAGCTATATTGATAAATCATGGGAACTTTTAAAGCAGTGCTCCATGCTTGAATCCCCAGAGGACATGTTAGGGTAGATTAGTGGGTGTTGCATACCCCAAATAAGAGGCCAAGTGTAGGTCCTAGATGACTATAATGGAAGAAGAGACCCTCCTTGGCAAATAAACGAAATGTTACACTAATAGAAGACCCAGGTGCTAGTCTCGAAAGACAGAATTTCCCTAGGCATCTAAAGGGGAGATAACTCCACGAGAGGAATTTGACAATAAAAAAATTCAAGACATTTGAACCAAGGATCTCAACAAGAGTTTTAGTTGCAAAAATCAGTTAGAAAAACCCCCATCATCATGCAATGTAGCTAGCATTGGATAAACACACATCCAGATAAAAAGTATTTACCAACCCAATTTACAAACCAGAAAATACTTTTGCCCGGCAAATGGAGACGGATCTATGTCACCATGAGAGGTAAATTCCTCCTCCATCCTTGAAAATCCACTTTCCTGGGCCAAGGCTTCCCCTTAACCCTTCTAAAAAAACCTCTCTAAATTCCCTTCCAACCAATCCCCTGCTTACCACATCACAATATAAAGTTTAAGCCAAAACCCATTTTCTATCTAACCCTTAAAAAACTATTTTCCACCCTTCTCAAAACACTGACCTCATCAAATCCAACAAAAATGTATTGTACTTTTGTTTTCAATTAAACTAAAACCGGATTTCTCTATAACCCTAAAACCAATGTTTCCCACCATCATCAAAACACCCAACTGGCGGAAACCAACAAAAAAAACCACAAATTATTTCCTCTACAAAAATTAAGCTAAAACCCACTTTCTCTTTAACCCTAAAACCATTGTTTTTCACCGATTCCAAACCATCTGCGTGATCCAATCCAGCAAAATAGTACCCATAATGTAATTTAATTTTCAAACTATCCTTGAAGTCTTAATGTTAGATATGCAAACAAAATTCAGCCTATTGCTGATTAAAAACAACAACAATTAAAACCGTGAACACACTGAATTAACATGACAAACCATGGACATCCTTGGCCTGAACTCTCATGGTTTCCTCATACAAGATCCAAAAATTGAAACCCCAGACACAAGCAAGCAGACGAAATGCATTTAATGTATTCAACTTGATCAACAAAGGAGTCGACACCACATTCACCATAAACTATGCATTTGATGAATTTTACTCTTCCAGCTTCCTCATTTGCAACACTTAATTTATGTTCCCACTTAGAGGAAGAGGCAGAGAATGGAATGTAGGGAAATTGTTGAAAGGGAGACAAAGGGGAGAAATTGTTGAGCATAATGCCCACAGCCTTGCAGATGCTGAGCACCCAGTTGGCATTGCTGATGAACCTCTCGAGTTGTGCGTAGCTGGAAAGAAAACAAGGTTATACCTCGGAAAAAGTAACCAATTAGAGTTTCGGTATAGGACATCTGTTTTTTTTTAGACTCAACAAAAACCCTAACCACTTAGATGCGACCCCTTCTGTATAGTGATAGGTGAAATTGACGGTGGTTGCTTATTGCTAAACCCAGTGCATGGTAAACCAACAATGATGAACTTAGTTGCTTCGAGAATCGCCATGAACAGTGACATGCGAATAGGCGAAACCCATCTGCAAAATGACAAAAATTACACAGTAAACACAAGATCGGCGGCCCTGACCATTTCCATGGTCTTGCATCTGCACATAATAGAGCATTCACTGTTTATTTTAATAGTGGCAGATCACCCCCAACTCTAAGAAACGCCTATCAGCGTGAAATATATGTTTATGTATATGTATACATATACACATACATTTGTATGTTTGTATACATAAACAAATGCATAGATAAGTATATGTATATACATATTGTATATAAATAAATGAGTCGAGGTGAAATAATGTTAGAGATATAAATCAAATAAAAGTCTCAATTCACATATTACAAATGTAAATGGGTTTATAGAACCATTTTAAATATGTTGTGGGATATCATGTATGGATCTTCTAAGTTCTCCTTGAATCAAATAAGTTAATCTCTCAAATCTGAATCTACATAATCAAAACACTTACAGAAAATGTTAGTAATTTTTGGTGACTAGGGGACCTACCTTGAGTAGATCCTTAGCACTTCAAGGTTGATTAAAACACATGAAAAAAAAGACAATGTGATGTGATATGATAATGAAAAATATCAAATAATAAATATGCCTTGCAAACAGTAAATATATTGTAGAAGGACGTTCTCCTCACATGGGAATCAAATTCAAACATTTTTTTACAAATAAAAACAAAACTTTAAGAGTTTTCTGAAAAGTGGTCCCAGAAAAAAATTCGAGCAGTATAAAGGAAGATACAGTGATCGGAAGTTGACCCTATGAGATTAGACTGTATTTTGAATTTTTCCTTTGCTTTTGGAAATACCTACAAACAAAACATACTTGATTCGGAGAAATGAGAAGTCTAGAGAGGGGCACAAAGGGATCAAAATGCTTATTTTATAGATTTTGGAGTGGAGGTAGGTGGGAGAGACTTCGGGTCCATACTGTATTGGAGTTTGAGATGGTTAAGGGTTCATAGTGTGTTGGAGGTGTAAATGATTAAATTTTGGTGCTTAAATAAGATGAGATTTTATTAAATATTTGTGATGTGTATAGAGGGGTGTGACATGATTTAATGTTGGTGAGTGAGGACTAATTAAATTGGTGACGATGTGTCTTATGTCAACCATTTGTGGCATTTTATATTTTTAGTTGTTTTTTTAGGATTTTATATTGTTTTAAATATTATTGTATTTTATATCATTTTTCTATTTTTATTAATAAGTGACCTTATGCACAAGGTTTATTTTCTAAAGTTTATATTAGAATTTTTGAATCTCTGATGAAAAACAAATGCACGAGCAATTGTAGAAATTGAAATAACTAACAATAAGATGTAATATGATCAAGAACTCACAAGCCAATAATAGCTCCAAATCAACTCAATGCTCCATATGATAGAATGTTGTAAGTGATGTACATATATTAGAGGAGAAAGTGCAACTACCACCTAAATCAATGTTTAATAACTCTCACTAAGCGATCTTTGGCGGTAGAGTTGACTCCACATAACTAGTAAGCTAACTCAACACAATTGGTAAGCTAACTCAACACAACTGATACACCTAAGCAAGCATATCCCATGAGTGTAGGAAAGCTCCAAGTAAATAAACAAATACAAGGAAAATGAATATCCTACACTAACACCCCCATAAGTGTATCTTAGGTGGTTGAAAAAAATGAAAGCGAGTCTGGCAATAAGGCTTGATGAGGTACCCACGTATAATCCATCTCGAAAAAAATAAAGTAAAGGGAGAAAACCCAGTGGGAAAAAAATCCCCCAAAAGAGAGACAAGAAACTCACTCAAGAAAATTGGAGAAGAAGAAGAAGTGGGTCTGGTAACTCGACACGATGAAGTACCCATGTCTGATGATCATCCCCCAAAGTAGAGATAGAAAGAAGTGGGGACAAGATGGTCCCCTAAGAAGATTGTCGATGATGTGGTCCTCTGCGTAAATAATGAAGAGAATCCACTGTATCGAACAATTTTCCTGCCCTTGGGAAGGACAAAAAAGAGCCAACGAAAGTGACCCACTCCTGAAAGGAAGAATAAAGCTTGCAGCAATTTGATCTCTCTGACTAGTCACATGGCGAAAGGTGGCATAGGTCTAGCAAAAGTGTGCACAAAAGACAATGGGAATGCCACTGCAGTATATGTGTCAAAGAAAGAAAATGGTGGGGGCCCAATAACCCTCAAAGGGATCCACAAGAAGAGGTGGATCATGAAACATCTCTAAAATAGTGGAAGTGAAAAATGTCCCAAGGTGGGCACTCCCAATGAGAGAGATGAATGGGTCCTCCAGAATGTGTGATGGATCAATCAAAGCATATTCTTGTAATGAAACACAAGTGGAATATGCAAATAGACAACTTAGGTTGGGCATATACTCATCCCAATGGGGTTGCTCAATGAGAGAAATGTTTGACAAGAATGTATTAGCATCACAATATGAAGTAGGAGGAGAAAACTATTGCGAAGAGTTGTTGGAAGTCTAAGATGAAGCAACACTACACTCAAAGGTATCACAATGTATGTGTAGTGTCGTCAACTGAGAAATCAATATGTAAAGGATCACGAGAAGCTGATGGTCACATTTGTCTTAGAGGAAGGCTCTCGATAGAACACTCTTTGTGGAGAGTGAATGGAAGCATGAACATGGACAACAACGAGCTTTGTGGAGGAAATAATAGGGAGAGTGTGTGCGATAGCAAGATCTGTGATGAATGGTCAACATGGGACTCATAAATAGTAGCAGTGTAGAAGAAAAGCCATCAATGAAAGGGATGTGAGAAGGGGAGAATCTATGGTGGCCTTTAGAGCGATCAGGAAGCGTCACTTTGAGACGGTGAAATAAGGTTGTCATGCAACGATTGTTGGATAATGTTCCAGCGGTGAAAGAGCACTCGGTGAGCTCAAAAAAATGCAATTTATCCCTAGAAATAGCAATCGAGAAAGCCATAGACCTCATAATTATGGTTGAACCACTCATCCTTATGTAGAGGCTCATCAAGCTCAATAAGAAGACTATGGAAGTAGGAAAACAAACCGTGCACAGTGTAATGATTGATAATGTCTGCCTTCCAAGACATAAAGTTCCCATAGTCAAGCATAACAATAGAACGGTGAAACTCCATAATGCAGATAAACCCCAAAATTATCCTAGATGGCACTTTATAACTTAGTGTGAAAAGTACAAGTCCCCATAGAGTTTTACAAGAACCCCCAAAATGTGGCACTTTATAAAGTAGTGTGTTTACAAAAATAAATATAACCATCATGAAGAGTGTGAGAAAACATGCACTTTTGACCAAAACAATGCTCAAATCCGAGCTATTGGTCAAAAGTTATAGCAAAAAATTGTTTCATGACTAATGGCTTATTTAATTAAAATTTTGCAAACTAATTTTTAAAATATCGAAATACAGGAAAAATGGTCATGCATATACTCGTTATAACCAGGATGGAACATAGATTACAATGATTTACTTTGTGAGGGGGAATTGGCCTCCTACCTGCAGAGCCTCACCCTTTGTCTTCTTGGCGAAGATATCTGAGGACTAAATGACTATTCCTCCCCTAATACAAAATTATCCCCAGATCGACTTGATCGAAAAAGGGCATAAAAATGATGATTATTTTTTAATGCAGGATTCAAATTGGAGTTAAATAGTCATGTGTCCGATCACCGTATTCGTGATTGTTTGTTGACCCAACATCTAAGCCCTCAGTTACGCATACTTCGTTTGTTCCACAGGTAGAAAAAGTTGAAGGTTGGACCTAGGTTACTAACAAGAAGGTGGCAAGCAAGCCTACCTCGGAAGTTACTCCGCTTCCCCCTAAGCATCCCTCAACTTCTCAACCTTCCACTTTTGTTCCTACCAAGCCTGTTCAAGATACCCATGTCATGTAGAGCCAAATCACTCTGGTTCAACAGATAGCTGGGAAGTCGGTTATTCCATCATCTTCACAACATCACTCCTAGAGCCCCTCTCAAGACTCTATGGGAACATTGGAGTGAACAGGCCTAAACACCATCCTAACTTGACGGAGACACTTGCTTTACACCGGTCTAGTTTTTTTCAAATCGCTTTGGTATTTTAAATTCGGAGGATATGTTGCAAGATGGACAAGAGGAAGAACATTCCATGTCTATCTTTTCATGAATTGTCTCTCTGGAATGTTAGAGGTCTCACAGAATCCTCTCGAAAATATTCTGTGAAGCACACTTGTCAAATTATTGGTAATATTGATATTGTTTGTTTGCAAGAGGTTAAGATTACTGGTTTTTTTCTTCAGACTTCCTTATCGTGTATTGCTCTGAATTTTCTGCATTTTTATTCCTCTCATTCGGAAGGCAAAGGTGGTGTTTCTATTTCGTGTCACCTAGATTTTCTGCCATGATCTCTGCCACGGGTCATGATCCTAACAACAAGGCGGTTTGGGTGCTTTTTAATGATAATGGATTTTCTTTTGGTATTGTTAATCTTTATGCCTCTAATAATGGTCTGGAAAGGACAGCATTATGGCGATGGTTAGGGGATAATCTGCCTTTTTCTTATTGGCTATTCTGCGGTGACTTTAATATGGTGGAACATCCCGATGACAAATTGGGTCTTCTAGCCGATGAGATGGTGCGTTGGAGAGCATGAAGCTTGGTTCTATTTCAAAAGTAGGTGGGGCATTAAAGACCCTCTTTTAAAAAGGCAGCGGGACTTTACTTCTCAAAATTGGTTTACTTGGTCCAATTTTTGAGAAGGCTCGGCATATGTGCTCAAATGAATTGATCGTGTCATGCTTTCTCAGCACCGAGTTTTGTGATGGCGTCCAAAAATTATTCTCCTATCACCATGTGGCCTGATATTCTTCTGTTAGATCACAGTCGATATCTTTCATGCTTACTTGGGATGGGGCCTCTATTAAAACTCCAAGCACGCAATTTTATATGAATGTATCCTTGCTTTACATCATTTGGGGGTTCTGGCATACATTGCCCAAGTCTGGAATATGGTGTCACATCCTCCTTATGTTGTCAGCTGGATTTCATGGTGGAATGACGCTATTCAACGCACTGCCAAGTTTCTTCGTCACTTTGGCAAACAGGTGGCGCGGGTCCATAAGCATGTTGGAGAGGCTCTTTAACAAGAGTTCGAGTGCACTGACTCAATTTCTCGAGCTCTAGTTGTTTGACCTTTGTTGTTCAAGTCAGAGCTGCTAAGCTTTGACATCATCTCAAGGTTATTGAACAGCATAGAGCTAAAGGAGCCCAGATCTAGGATCGCTTGCAGTGGTTGAAGATTGGTGATAGGGCCTCAAAAGGGTTCTTCAAAATTCTTAGAGCTTGGAATGTCAAGGAGAAAATCAAAGCTGTCCAGCTTGCCCATGCTTGCATCATTGCCCTACCAGAAATTTCTTCTGCCTTTGTTGACCATTATACTCTTGTCTTTCAAGCGCAGGAGCCTTTTGTTGAAAGCACTACTGCTCTGCGTCAATGTATTGAAGTGGTTCCCTATAAGCTTAGCCCGCGTAGGATCGAAAGCATTGTGATGCTTCTCTTTCTCTGGAGGAGCTTCATAATGCCCTTCTTTGTCTTGTGGATGACAAATCTCCAGGTTTGGATGGGTTTCCTTGTGAATTTTACAAGGCAGCATGGCACATTGTTGGGCCAGATCTCTTACAGGTTTATCAGGAAGCCCTACAATCACGATCCCTTGGGAACTGCATTAATAAAGGTAATATCAAATTCATCCCCAAGGTTGGTAATCCGAGCTCATTACCAATTGGCAGCCCATAATGCTTCTTAATGTTTCTATAAGATTTTGGCAAAGGCTCTTGCTCTTCGGGTGGCTTCTTTGCTACCCAAAATTGTTCGACTTGAACAATCTGGTTTTGTCAAAGGTTGTTTCATTTTGGATAATCTTATTGTTGTTTGGGAAGGGTTGGAATGGGCTCATGCTTCTCTTCAGAAGGTGGTTTTTCTCAAAAGGAATGGGCTCATGCTTCTCTTCAGAAGGTGGTTTTTCTCAAAATCGATTTTGAAAAAGCTTATGACCGTATAGAATGGCCTTTCATTCTTGCCATGCTTAAAGCCTTGGGGTTTGGCAATTTCTTCCTCAATGCGGTTAGCACTCTCTTCGTTGATGCCTCATCTTGTCTCACCATCAATGGACACTAGTCTTCTGTTGTTGGGTTATTTTGATTGATAAGGCAAGGTTTCCCTTTGGCTCGACTCTTTTTTTCCTAGCAACGAGATGCTTTCGGTTACCTTCTTTCCAGAGCTGCTCAAGGGAGATTAAGAGGCATATATCTGCTTGATCATCAATCCCAACTCATCAATGACCACTTTGTGGATGACTCTTTTCTCACTCTAGTTGAATCGGAATAAAATGTGCAGGAGGCACTTTCTTTCTTGGATATTTTATGTAAAGTGTCTGGCTCTAAAGTTCATTTTGCCAAATCATTGGGTTTAGCCAAAGTCCTAGCCTATTCTCATTTGGTTGGTGGCCTATCCCTAGCACTAGATTTAGTGATGAGAATGATTCCTCTTTATAAGAATTCATTTTCCTTTGATAGCGAGTCTTCCACCTTGTGGAAATTTTTGGTTGATCGGGTTGAGTAGAAAGTGCAGAAATGGATCTCTCGTCTATTATCTTTGGCTGGGAAGTTCCAAGTTTGCACTAAAATTCTTGCTTTGTCACTCAGGTCTATTATGCAGCTTTTGGTGTCCCTCTCGTGCCTCCTTTGAAAAGTTGGCTAAGCTCTTGCGGGATTTTCTTTGGTCTAGCTCTAAGCAGGGTGGTTTTCATCGTGTTGCCTAGGAGGTTTGCACTCTTCCCAGGGATCAGGGTGGCATGGGTGTTGTTGATGTCTATAGGAAGAGTATCTCTCTATGCGCTAAGTGGGTTGTTCGTTGTATCCAGGGAAACCAAGCTTGGCAAGTTTTGTTACGGCATTGTATCTCTTCAGGAGCACCATATGGTAAAAAATGTTGGAAAAACATAGGATTTCATACTCTGCTAATTACTAAAGTTCAGTTAAAATACATGGCACCTTTGTGGTCAAAAGCATCTGGAAAGCATTTGAGATGGTCAAACCCTTCATGTGGTGGGTTGGTGATGGATTCCGAACAGGTCTCTCTTTCAATGAGCACAATATGTGGTGGTCACCTATTTTCTCTCTGACGATCTCCCGCTTGCTAGAAAAGCCCAACATCAAAGCAATGTGGTTAGCTCGTAAAGGCATCTCTACCATCAGGACTGGTTTCCTCCTGGGATTGGCTTCCTTGGCTAAGTATTTGAAACAAAAATACGGCTGGATAATTTTGATCTACCTTCAATTTTTGTTATTTAGTATTTTCTTCCCAATGTTAGGCTTGGTGGAAAGACCGACATTGGAACGTGAACATTCCATTGTTACAATACAATTAAGGAGTTATCTTGTATGCGACCCAAAAATACCAACACAAGGACAACACGGTGAAATACGGGATAACTTTTTTTTTTTTTTGACTTACTTGAAGATAATACGACACTACACAAGTTCTCGAGGAATACTGATCAACTAAAGACATGCTTTCCACAACACGGACCCACATTGGTTACTGAGATAAACATGAGGCACACACTTAGGACACAATGGTTCATCGAAGTATGCGATTTTACAACAAGGTTTTCCCACGAGAAGGTTTCTTTAGAATCATGTTTTATTTGTAAGTGCTTTTACATTCTTTACTTTTCCCGGAGAGATCATGATAAGAGAATCGAAGTTCATGTCTCCTTTGAAGAATTTTCTCCTACCCTATTAATGTTAATATACGGTGTAAACCAATTATTGGATAGCAAGAGGTTACTTCATTTACTTGATTAACTTATTCATTTGTGAGGAGGGCGGTTAATTTCTCAAGGCTCTTAACTTTATCAATCTTTTTTCGACGTTGAGCTTTTGAACATGTATGTTTTACCTTTTCAAGCGGTCAATTTTATTTTATTTTATTTTATTCTAGTACATATTTGTCTAACTCTTGGATTCATCATTAAGATCTTATTAGTTGTTAATAAGATTTCATTGGGGTCAAAGTCTAATCGAAAAAATTAAAGGTTTCACTTGGGCTTCACTTGGAGAGATAGAAATAAGTATCATGTTTACATTTTCAACGGGTAAGACGGATTGAAGAGTTTCTTAGGCAAGTTCCTTCTATTTATTATAATCTTGTTATCTTCCAAGATTTTAATCATTGATTTCACCTTAAGACCGTTCTAAGGACTCACCACAATAAGAGATTGTTGATTTGTTTACGCGGGATCACAAGGTATATTTGTTTCTCTTGTTTTCTTTTTGCTAGGTTCAAAAACATAGTCCTCTACCAAACGACACGAGGCCAAGGTAACTAGAGCGATGCAAGATGATTCAAGTTTGGATAATTAGAATTAGATTTGACAATTCAAGGATAAATCATATTACGAAAAGTGAAAATTCAACAAAGGATACGCATGTCAAAACAAGTTCATTTAATCTTATTGACAATAATATTTCTCAAATTGACTTTCAAACGATAACAACAACCTACATGAGAACAATACAAAATTATAACACAATGTCTTCTAGATAGTCTCCACAATTTCCATACCAATCTTTGTAAAGCAAAAGAAAAACATTCGTACAACAATGAGTTCTAAGAAGGTGGAATCCACTTTCTACATGTGTTTCTTTTTCTCTCTTTTTTTTTTTTTTCTTTTCTACTCGGGAAATCCTCCTGCACATTTGTTAGCACATGTCGATTCGCAAGCTGAGCACGATAAAAGCTATAACATTAAGACAATATGTTGTTATCTAGCTATTTGAGGAAGAAAAGCACCGTTGAAGAAGAAAACAATAATTCAAGAGTCTAAACAAGAGCAATTAAAAAATTTGTCCAAAATCATAAAATGTATAAATAAAAGGGCGTCACTAACTCTATTTAATTATCATTTTCTCATAGGAGCGATTAATAAACATCATAGTGAATTTCACCCATATCACAATAATGATCGTCATTTTAACAAGATAACATTTGAAACAAAAACAATTACGGGAAGAGAATTAATTTCAAAGCGTGATCTGTCCTATTTGTTTAAGTTAGTTCACCAAGCCAAGGATTCACTATGCCCTTTGGAAGATCCCAAACAATCAATCGACATGAGAATATCTACACCAACATGGCTTATTAATATTAAGATGATGTGCCTATAATGTGATTAATTTTATGTCGATCTGAGAATAAATAAATTGGATGAAAAGGGATGAAACGCATGCACAAATGACCTCGTATGGGTTACATCCTATCCTAACAATCCTTACTATTAAACTTTATTCTAATCAAGGGAATGTCTTAAGAAAAAGGACAAACTTGGCAAGACCAAACATAACCATTATAAATCTTACTGAGAGGGTTACTCGATCATTCACAAGAACACAACACGGGATACATAGCTTCCAGAAGGATGCATTGTCAGCGACAAGTTGACTTAAACCTTTACGGTCAACACATAACCATTCTACTGATGACAAGCAAGGAGGTCGTATCACAACGATCGTCACAAAAACCGATCAACCAATGAGTTTCCAAACACACCAACCTCTAAGTCGCGAGAAGAATGAAATTTAAGCATCTTAATGGAGCAAGGCGTAGAGTAATTTCTCACGCATAAAACCCGGCATCCCAATTTTAAGATTTGAAACTTCCTCACTAATGATCAAGTAGATCTCGTATCCTCCAACATGTGTGAAACCAAAATCAAGGTAAAAAAAAAGTTACGAAATTTTAAACTATCCAAAAGAAATGTGAGTATAAATCAAAAGAAGACATTCCATAGGATCGGCTACATTCCTCAAAACATACAACGATTACAAGGAGAGAAGGTGATTCCAAAGGCGACAATCTCAAGCGGTGAACATGAATTGATATCAAATTATGACGATCGACCATGACACTCGAAGAATAAAAGTATTTCTTCGAGCGATTCAAACAAGTAACAAAAGCAACTAACCTAGTTGAAAGTAATATCAACTTGGCTCAATTCAAAAATCAATCAAGCTGAGCACACACCATGCCCAGTGGGAAGGGTTACTAGAACCTAAACAAATGAAAGAAAAGGATGGAGGCAGAATAGCACCATTCACCTATACACAATGCATTCGCGATACTCAATCACCAATTCGCAAATACCCAACATAAACCGGATCTACGAGATCTTGGACCGAAACAAGAATAAGAACAAAAGCGGGAATTATAAGGTTGAGTCCAACGACAATGTTGGATAAAACATTCAAATCGTGAGACCAATACAAAGAACTCGGGAATTTTCATTACAGGACCCCCACCTCTTTTGTTTTATTAATCTTAAGAACAAGGTTCACCCAACTAATATTTATTAAAACCCAGAAACAATATAAAGGCTTGACCAAGCGTAATCATTTCTAACGCCAAAAGGAATACAAGCGAGCAAGGAAGTGGAAACCAAATAGCATACCATCACACGAGGCATTTATATGAAGATTAGAGTTATTTAATGAATCGGTTAAATAACAACATAAGAATCAATGGTATAGAGAATATCGTGTACTGATTAAGCTCCTGCGATCGATAATAACAGAACTGCAACCCTGACGGTATGACTTCTCTTCATCAACTGCTTTGAAGGTCAAACTCTGTTACGCGGCCATGCTTGGCATAGGAAAGGGGGTGATGAAACATGCCTTCTTGGAATCCTCGGGAGCAACTCCGGGAAGATAGAAGCACTCTGTTCTCTTGTGTACATCAATGTACTCATCTGTTTCATCCACAAATTCTTCCTACAACGGCTCTTCAGTGTGATAATACCTATGACCTCCCCTTCTTCAATGTCATCTAGCATCCTATTAACTCCATTTCTCAATTCCTCACGCCCTGGCAAAAATTCGTTGCTTGTCTAGTGAATTAAGCTTGGTAGGAAGTTACTGCATTTCCAACTCGACCCTTCTCAAGGTCAGTATGGCTCGACTGGTTCAACAAAATAGAAGAATTGACATTTGAGTCTTGCTTTTTTTTTTTTGATACTTTCACGAGAATTTATATCCTCAACATCAAGTTGAGGCTTTGGTTTTCTAGCTTTGACAAGCTGCAGCCAATCCTTCACAACACGGCAGACATTCATTGTCAAAGTGAAGTCTTTCCGATCGGGAGAAAAGCTGCAAGGTTAAGGGCAAAGGCACGAGACAAAATTTGTGCCAAACACGATGTAGTCAAGTGGAATGTAGAGTTATCCTTGAGCAAAGGGAATTCAACAAACAACCATGGTACGATCAAGAACATAAGACAACGGGTGCGACATAGTCTGATGAGGTGATGGGATTCAAGGTGATTCCCTTTGAAGTAAGCGAGGATCTGGATCAAAACCAACCTTGTGGCCTCAAAACCATCGCACCCAATGAAGCATCACACCCCATGTATTAAACTTGGCCTCTCCATATCTCTGCAATGGCCACCCCAACTGAAATCCCAATCATGTTTGCCATAGTATTAGACTTAAATTTCCCCTTTTTCAACCCAACTCTAATGGAATACTGACCACGAGCATGAGGGCTTTAAGCATCTGGATAAATGACACGAGACGAGAAAAATGTAGGCGGAATTTGAGAACCAGAGGCTCATTGAATACGGGGCTCAATGGGCACAATGGAGGACAAATAGACCTCCTTAGTCATCCCAATTGGCTCCACAAGTTTCAAGACCCTAACCAGAGCGGCCCGGGGGTAGAAGAGAATGCCATGTGGATCATAGTTAGAGTAATAGGAAAGGGCCGAGTTGTACATCTTTTTATCCAAAATATACTTGTTGAACACAATCACGGTGAAGCTCGGGAAGATCCCGGATGGCCACGAGAGGTGTAGCTCGGTAAAACCTTCTTGAACATTGTCATTTGTGAGACTCGCCCTTTATTGATCCCTTACCCATCCTCACAAAATGGGTATCCTACTTTACGCCTACTGGCGAATTTGTGAAGGAAATCATGAGTACGAAATCTCGGTAAGAAAGCGTAAGCGATTTGGTTAGCAAGAAATCAAGCTTGATGGCAGATGAGTGAAGAAGTAAACGCATGCATGGGAGTTAACAAAAAAACGATCACGAGCCTCCTGCGGCCTAAGCGGGAGGCGGTGCGCCCAGATTTGATCGAGCTTCTTCCATGTTAGATTCACCACAGATGAGCGACTTCCAAAATGAAAAGGCAAGACAGCTCAATGAAAGCTTTACCTCGTTCTTCTACTACATCGCAAGATTTTGCAACAACCGATCACGAGCGTAGTCGCGTCAACTAGAAACAGCGGGAAGATCGTTGCATAAAAGCGGCTGTACAACACGTTTTTGGAGAATCCAAGCCCTCTCACGCAACACCGGGGTGTGCAGGACCTTCATTTCACCATCTACGAATCCTTTGTCACACACTAAAGCAATTCATCTATTTTCAGCATTTGATGGAGCGCGAGAGCAAGCATTCGTGGTTCGGGCGGGAAGAAGGAGGTGTCAGGAAAACGTGAGAAAAGGAACTTGCAGACAAGATTACGATGCCTTCTCGGCCACTCCACATGCAGGCGATCCACGGGAGATCTCACGCTATCAGAGAGGGGAGCGGGGCGAGTCAAACAAAATATTTGCAAATCAGGAAAATCAGTGGGTGCGGCCACCAACAGGGATACCATCACGTCGTTCATTAAAGTCTCCACCTTCCACGCCAAGGAGATGAAGCTGCCCGAGCCCAGGTAGGTTAGGGGGCATTACATATCTACTCCTTGTTATCTCCTATTTCGTTGGCTTTAGATAAGCTCAATACTAGATGGTCATTACATTCTTCTCATGTCACCTGGTTAAAGCATCTCCAACGAGCCTAGAACCCCCTATTTGATCGAAGCTCAATTTCTTTCTTTGGTGTCTGATCTATTAGGGCCTACCATTAGGGGAAAGATTAAGTCATATTGGCATTCCTAACACGATTTGTAGTTGTTGTGGTGGACCGGAGTGCTTGAATATGTCTTTTGATTTTCCCTTGTGCCTGTTTATGCTTGGCATTGGATTTACTCCCTTTTTCAGCCATTTCACCCTAAGTTTTTTTTATTAGAAATTTGTTTTGTTTGGTGACCATCTTACTCACCTTCCTACATTGCTTCCCTTTGGCATTTATTTCATTATGTTATTATGTTTCAGCTCTAGAAAGCTAGGAATATTGCCTTATTTCAACATTGTACTCTTTCTGCTGAACTAACCATTAACGAAAAGGTGGTTATCTTGTCTTTTGTTCACATGAAAATTCAGGAACAAGCGCAGAAGGTGGTCTTTGTAGTTTTCTCATCTCCGGTTGTTGCTTGATCGTTGGGGTAGTGCACCTGTCTGTCTATGAGTCGGGTTCCTCCGGATGATGATGATCGGCACCCCCAATACCCATCCACCTCATAGACATTGTGGTTGATCCGCATGATCACTTGAAGCACCTAGCCATCTTCGCCGCTAGCTCGCCCTTGAGCCCCCTTCTTCGTGTCTGGCTAGAGCCCATCGGTGCGTGGTGAGGTGGTCGTTTACTCTTCCAACTAGGGCTCTCCGCTTGGCGGGGCTTCCCAGTTTGGTGGCACGCCACCCGCGGGTGAGGAATTATGGTTTCACTCGGTGTTCAAGTGCACGACTAGGATGGTTGGCTATTGATCCACCTTCAAGCGAGTCGCACTCCCTCGGATTTCTTCCACATCGGGATGATCCACCTCCTCCTTGAGTGTCGTGGCTCTTTGTGCCTAATATTTTTTTATCTTGATGCAGTTTTGGTGTTCTCTCTTTACTTGTTGGCCCTTATTTTTAGCCCTATGTGGCATGTTTTTATGCCCCCTCATGGCTTGTCTTTTATACGCTTACATGGCTTTTGATCTTTTTAAGGCTATGAACAATGCCATTTGCCCCCTTACTATGTAGCACATTGTATTATTTTGTCTATAATTTAATATAAAGGTGGTTCGATAGTAAATTGGAGTTAAACAATGCAATTTTTACTTAGACATGGTGGGATCCACACATGGAATAGTAAGTTGGAGAAGGCTTGTTTTAGGTTATGAAACCCTAAAAAATTGTAATTCTTTTTTTTGTTGTTGTTCTTTGTTGGCGTTAAAAACCAAGAACTGTGTAAAGGAAGAGTTGTAGTCTTGATGGTGGAGAAGAAGTCTTCTAAATGCTAAATGTAGGCCTAAGTGAGTTGCAGCGTGGTTGTATAAGGCATTAAGGTAGTGCGAGAGGCATGGAGGAAGCTTGCAAACACCTTCCAAATGCTTAGAGTCCTTGTGGGTGCCATCTAAAACAAAAAATAAACAAATGCTAGTAAAAAAATCTCTAATTAGAGAGGCATTGAGCTAGAGATGAAGATAAACGAGGTTGGAGAGGACACCTAACAAAAATATAAGCCAAATCTCGATACTCAAACCACGTCACGAAGACATAAGCTGCTACATATTAAGGCATAAAGGAGAATTTTTTGAGTTTGAGTATGAATCTTAAAGGAGTTTGAACCTCCTGAGGGCTTGCATGCCCGATACGGGCAGATAAATGTCACAAAAAGTAAACAATGTTGAACAAGACTACGACAACACCAATACACATCGAAAATGCATTTTCGGGTTTTTAATATCTTCTACGGCTGCTGAATAGGTTGTATGCACCATAGACAAAAAAACAAAGCAACCACCTAGCACCGGACCTTTTGCAATGATATGGACACGATCCAACAAATTTCAAAGCCGAGTTGCTAGGAAAGATGATATGGGTTGAGCCATGGGAATGGAGCATGGGCTGCACTAGACCAAGTAAACACATTCTACAAAGAGGAGTTCGACATGGGAAAATCCTTCGCTAAACATGTCAAATCCACCAAATAGTTAGCCAAATGTAGTGCTTCCACCAAATTTATCCACAAATAACTACATTAGCATAAAAACTCCTTGGAAGGTCCCCTGAAAAAAATCCCAATAAATTTCGTGAGTTTGGAACCCCAAAATTTGTAAACCCTCAACTTATCAATCTACAAACACCAAAACTCACAACCACATTAAATCAAGATAGTCAAATATATTTGCACATGAATTGTCAAATGAGCGAAGTATTCAAAGCGTAAATAACTTAGTAATGGAAAACATTTCACCAAAATTGCTCGATACCATATTGAAGTTTCTAGATCTCGAAGAAAAAAAAATGCACGAGTAATTGCAGAAATTGAAATAACTAAAAATAAGATGCAATATGATAAAAAAACTCACAAGGAAAGATGTTGGCTAGATTTTCTGCATAGCATCAAACCTAGGCAGTCATGAGATAAATCTCCCTCATTTAACCGAGAGAGGCTCCCATGTCGGATTTGTCGATAAAAATGTGTTATTATCTATCGGGGTTTTACTTTAACCACTTAGTTCATGAATCATAACTAAGAAGTTCTGTAACAAGTAGGCAATTGTTCAAGAAAGGAAGTATTTTATAGAAGAAGGAAGTAAAGGAAATACAAAGAAGAAATGGGGAAGATGTGCATCCCAATTAGTAGATAGCAGAGCTAATTGCATGCACATAGAAGAATCCAATAGATATAAACACATAATTCTAAAACAAAGGCAACTCTAGATCCAAATCTAAAATAACACAAAGTTTATTAAGAGATCTAAGATTAAAAGCAAGAAACACAGTACACCATGACACAAAGTTCTCCGGAAACCTGCTCCTTTGTATTCTTTTGCTCCAAGTGGCTCTCAGGGGTTCAACACAAAGTCTAGAACACAAGATTACTACTTACAAATTTTGATTCCTTAACCTGAAGGTTCTTCCTCTACTTATAGAATGTAGAGGGGCAATTACAAGTTGGAAGCTTTAGTTGAACTGGCACATGTGGAAGTTGGAAAAGAAACAACTGACAATCTCCCTCCTGGAATTCCTCTTTGCATGACATGTATGATTTGCAACTGAAAATAGAACCTTCTATTTTGCACGTGCCACCTATCTCCAAGTAGTTGACTTCTTCAAGTAATGGCTTTTAAACCAATCACTTAAGTTGTATAATTTAATTGATCACTCAATTACTTTGTCGGAGGAAAGAAGAAGGAAGAGGAAAGCTACAGTCTTGTCCTTTTTCATGTCCGTATGCAGCTGATTCTTTTGCCTTTGATTCTCACCAAATTGGATCTGGGAGTAGCTAGATCTGGAAACAAGATGGAATTGCAAGCAGTTAGAATTGGA
Source organism: Taxus wallichiana var. yunnanensis (assembly GCA_018340775.1). Taxonomy (NCBI): domain Eukaryota; kingdom Viridiplantae; phylum Streptophyta; class Pinopsida; order Cupressales; family Taxaceae; genus Taxus; species Taxus wallichiana. The sequence continues at coordinate 13,558,343 of CM031242.1, read as the reverse complement.
AGTAAGCTGGAATTTTGCCTTCACATTGTCTTCTCTTTTATCCTTGAAGCTTTTGCAGTTCTTCTGATGTACATGCATCAGTGCAAGGTTGGCCGTAGATAACTCATCATCCTTATTTTTAATTGCATATGAGCAATTAAAAATTGAAAACACTCGGGCGAATGAAAATTCAATGAAGGCTTCAATTTGGAAGATGAGACCACATGCTGAGGATCTTGGAAGGAATTTTCCACGACCGATTTCTTCACGGGATGCATTGAAACAAGAGGATGAAGCCTTTGTGTGGAAGCTTTTTAACTATGAGATTTGGATTTGAATCTGCATATGGATTTGCATCTGCATCTGGATATGGATCTGCACGTACATAACAAACTTTGGCAACTGGGCTGTGGATGGAAAAGCTGCGGCTCAAATAATTCCTTGCGCTTTAATCTGCATGCATGAGTGAAGTTTTCTGAGGCATGAGTGAAATCTTTCTGCTCTCGGATCATGTCATCAATTCGGTCAAGAGAGGTTACGAGCCTAGATCCGTGTCTCAATATCTGCAAATTTAGAAGTGATGCATGACTTCGTTGTGCTTTATTTTTCATCTTTCTTTTCCATAGCTTTGTCTATCTTTGTCGAACAATTCTTTTTCTTCTTACTTGGCGGATTTCTTCAAAATCAGTGCGGATCTGGATAATCCTTCGGTTTTGGAGGAAATATTCAATGTATTAGACATTGATATAAGTTCCTTTTCTTTATAAAAGCACCTGTATCTAGCTCTTGCGATTAATTGAGACAAAGATCAACCTCCTTCAAAGCATGCGCCAAATTTGGAAGCTTTTAGCCTTGTTGCCACCTTGCCTGAGCAAAATCCTTCTTCAAATGGGGGCGCACTTTTCCTCTTGGCTGCAATTCTTTACCTGTGAATTAAATAATTCACCCATATGGCTGCCCATGCTTATATAACCCTCACAATTCTATAATTAATAATTGCCCTAACAATTAAAGGCAATTAATTAATTAAAAATCAAGCTCTTCTCTTTTAAATATAGCATGTTTAAGGACAGCCATCCAATCAATTAAATTAATTCAATTTAATCATCCACACTTCACTTCACTTAAGCTTCACAGTGTGCTTTGACCATAGCCACTGAAAATAGGAATTAATATAATCATTTAATACTTTAAAAAGTATTAATTCCTTCTCAAAAGGGGCTGCATTAAATAAATTAAATTTATTTAATTTTGGAATTCTATTTTTAAATTCCTTATGTCCACTTCCCTTTGTTGACTTTTCCACAAGCCTGGGTGCCAAAATTGGGTGAATAAATATTAACAAATATTTATTTAATGCATTATTATTCACCCAAGGTGGGTCGCACTTTTTTGCATAATAGAATTCTATTTTTAAGAATTTCTCACAATGGGATTCTTTACCCTGCAAGGCAGCCCCAGAAATCCCATGATCCACTTAAGTGATTTGACTTTGACAATGGGATTATTTACCCTGCAAGGCAGACAATAAAATCCCGTGATTTCACTTAAGTCACTTTTCTTTTATTTCACCATGGGAATTTTTACCCTGTAAGGCAAGCAATAAATTCCCGCCTGCCTGCTGCCTCTAACTTTCCCACTGCAGCTTAAGTGAATTTTATATCACGGGAAAAAGTACCCTGCTAGGCAGGTACAAAATTCCCACCTTGCTTGCTGCTTCTATTTTTCCCATTGCAGCTTAAATGCTTTATTTTCCAAAAAATGCGCTGACCCCACGGGGGCTTTTCCGTGTATGACTTCACTTTTTCCTAGTGATCCAGACCTCCGATGGCGACTTCCTCCGGGCATAATGTGCGTATATGTTTTCCAGCTGCTCCAGGCCAAAAATTGGGCTTACCGGCAAATGAATTGTTCTAGAGAAATTTCACAGAAAACGAAATGGGACAACACAAAAACACGAAAAATTGCCAAAAGTCACAAATAAAGCCCAAAACTTATTCCAAGTTAAAATCCTTCTAGTACAAGGGAATAATGATATGTTCGATCATAACTGAGTTAAACGGAGCGCAAATAGCTTCATACGGGGCTTAAAATAATTAAATACAAATTTCCCATGAGACAAATCACGACATAATATAATAATTTTGGGCATCTGGGTATTTGGCAAAAAAGGCTAATATGGCTCTTTGGGAATATCTTGACACAATCAAGAACTTTCGTGCAATAAAAACACAAAAGCGACCCATTATTTTAAAAGTACGAATTTTTTTGAATAGGGTAGATCACAGATTTCGGGATGAAATCTGGATACACCAAAAGAATAGCTCTAAATAAACTCAATTCTCCATATCATATAATGATGCAACCGTGATGTACATATATAAGAGGAGGAAAGTGCAACTATCACTTAGATCGGTGGTGAATAACTCTCACTAATTGATACTAAGTAGAATTAAGCGCACACTGATTAGCGCACACTGACTACTAAGCTAACTCAACTCAACACTGGCGATGGGGTGGGAGTGGTGTGGTCAAGTCACATGGTTGTGTGCTTGACACCCGGTTTCAAATCCCCCGAGGCACGATCCTCCTTGGGAGGTGGTTTCGCCGCCAGAGGCGGCATCTCCGCTCGTCTTGACATTGGTGATTACTCCTCACTGCGTGTTGGTGGCTGCTCCTCTCGTTGTCGATCTTTGGTGGCTCCTTCTCCTCTCGCTAATGCCGGTGGCTGCTCCGCTCACTATTTCTGCTCCTCTCTCGCTGCGGTCGTGGATGCTCCTCTCGCTGCGACACTTGTGGCTACTCCAAACTTCTTGCTTGATCTGGTGCATTTGCTCCTCTCATTTGCCGATCTTTGGTGGTTGTTCTAATAGTTGTCCCACTCGCTGCGGTCATTGTCGATGAGTCATTGCATCTTCACTTCAGTTTCATGGTTGCTTGATTGGGTTCCTAATAGTGGTCCCCTTCATTGTAACCAGGTTGTGGATCCTCTCAAAAAATCCTCAAGTGTACTGAGGATGTGGGTCCTTTCAAGCGACCTCAATTTACCCTCAATCCAAAAAAACTCAACACAATGAAAAGCTAACTCAACACATATGGTACACCTAAGCAAGCATATCCCATGAGTGTAGGAAAGATCCAAGCAAATAAATAAATACAAGGAAAATGAATATCCTACACTAACGATTTACATTTTCCGTATTTAGGATGCATGTTGCGGGAATCACGATGTAGCAACATAATTGAAGGCGAGATTGGGTTTCTCGACTCTATGATGTAACGTTTATGTATTTGTGGGCTTAGACAATTGTTTGGAAAGAAAAGAAATTGGAAATGTTGATCGATGGCCCACTATGACAAAGTATGGCGAAGGGATTGATATTCCAATATCGTAATGTAAAGACCATTTTGTTGGTAAGGCTGATTGAATGATAGATTGACAAGCAAAATATATTGGTATATGATTCCCTAAAATAAATCGGTATTCAAAAAAATGCAAATAACTTAGTAATGGAAAAAAATTCACCAAAATTACTCTAATACCATATTAGAGTTTCTAGATCTCTCGATGAAAAACAAATGCACAAGCAATTTTTGAAATTGAAATAACTAAAAATAAGATGCAATATGATCAAGAACTCACAAGTAAAGAATATATCCAAATCAACTCAATGCTCAATATCATAGAATGATGCAAATGATGTACATATATAAGAGGAGGAAAGTGTAACTACCACCTATATTAGTGGTAAGTAACTCTCACTAACAAATACAAGCGGTAGAGTTGACTTCACTGAGAACTAGTAAGCTAACTCAACACAAGCTGGTAAGATAACTCAACACAATGGTGGTACACCTAAACAAGTATATCCCATAAGTGTAGGAAAGTTTCAAGTAAATAAAAAAACATAAGGAAAATGAATATCCTACACTAACAGTTTAAATTTTCCTCTATTTAGGATGCATGTTGCGGGAGTCACGATGTAGAAAAATAATTGAAGATGAGATTGGGTTTGTCGACTCTATGACAAATTTTTATGTATTTGTGGGCTTAGACATTTGAGTGGATATACTGAGAACTTGAAAATGTTAATGGATGGCCCACTTCAACGAACTATGGCAAAGGGATTGATATGTCGGTTTCGTAATGTAAAGACTATTTGGTTGGTAAGACTCATTGAATGATAGATTGACACTTGTAAGATTTGACGAAAAGGATATTTGTATATGATCCCCCTCAGTGATAGTTTTTGTGTCTCAAATTGCCCTAACATGGCACAAGATGAAAAGTGACAATTGATAAACAATAGAAAATGGATTTGGTATAAGGGATGTTAGTGAGCGAGGAAATAGGTGGGGTTTCCCTAAGATGCCCCAAGGTATACATAGATGATGGACAATGACGAACAAAATATACCAAGGTAGATGTATGATGAAAATGAATGTAGATAAATGCATAAAGGAATGTGGTCCCATGATTTTTTTCCCAGGTGAAGAAATGTAAGGGTGTTAAGTGTCATAGTTGTAATGATGGAAGCAAAGTGAGTATGTAGAGAACATGGTCTTGAAACAAGATGTTTGGTGAGCATAGTGATGAGCTAGAAGGTGGATATCATGAGTCGAGATATACTAAAACAAGACTTTGAACAAGGTCTAAACATCACATAACAACATACGAGCCCTATTTCTCATTGAGATCGGTGTATGAAAATGAAAGTTAGTTGTTCTTTGAAGTAAACTTTGAGGAATAGTATTGAAGATAAAGTGGTCAATATGCGGGATGATTTTCACAAGTTTATTAGTGATTATTGGTATATGGAAGACAAGTAGAAGACATGGATTTCTCTACTTCCAATCAGTGTCTATATCCCGATGAAGATGCATTTTATTCTAGTCACAATATTGCTCTACTATCATCCAGGACATCCATAGTCCTTGTAGAGATACTAAAAAGACCCCTAAAGAGATTTTTCATATTATTTTTTACTTTTGATTTTTAATTTATTTTTGAAAGGATATTTTACTCTCTCATTTATTTTAAGGGGATTTAGAACCACTAGTGACTTGATGGGAGAATGTGGATGTTGATGTGCATAGGACATTGGATAAGGTAAATAGATAATGCTTGGGGTCTTCATAACAAGGTTTTAAGTGTGTAATAGTGATTTTATCTCTAGGAGAAAATTCATTCTTAAATTTTCAAGGTGATGAGAGACCGAGTTCAAAAGGTTGTAGTAGAGAATATTGACTCACCAAGTATGTCATCAAGCTAATCACGATCTCACCTAATTTTTATTGAAACTTAGACAAGTAATACGAATTAATTATGGAGAAAGCATATGGTAAGAATGGCTGACATGGACATGGATAGAGATCATGGAAGAATATTTGTGGGATTGCAGGTTTTTGCGAATTTGGATTATATACATATATTTTTACTTTGAAATATGTTTCGATGTTTTTGGATTTTTGTGTTTGTGTATGTGAATGTTTTATTGGGAACATAATGGTATGTGTGGAGAATCATTACACATATCAAATCCAAGATGGATAAAAAGAAGAGGAATGTACTCTTTGGTTAGAACGTGGAAGTGAAAACCCAAACAAGTACCCCAAGTCCCAGTAGGGGCCAAATTAAGGAGAGACGTGAGCTAGACAAGACTTAAAAATATTAGACGGTGAATATGATTATGTATGATGATATTACGAAAGAATGAAGAAAATATGCCAAGGATGAAGTAAAAGATGGTGATGATTGATGGGCGCAATTACAGAGATACAGATGGAGAGATTAAGATAGGTTTCAATAAAATCATATGTGAGATAATGTTAGGAGGAAGAGGACTTGAGAAGAAGTCCTGTAAAATTTGGTCAGAGATCTCTCAATTTCACAAGGTAAATACACATAACAAAACTTAATTAAATACTTAATAAACACTTCTTCCATGGTATTATCCAGTGAGAGACATTACATTTATAGGAATATAATGTAACGAAACCTCCTATAGTTACTCTCACCTCTTGACCATTATGAGATTTATTCCAACATATCTTGTAATATATATACTAACTCACACAAATATTACTTTTAACTATGAGTTCAAAATACTCTTCACACATACAATAATGTTACTAATCATCTAACTAACATGTGAGTATAATAGTCCTAACAATCCCTCCTTAGTGCGAATATGGGAGATATCATCCAACTTTGCAATTGTAGAGTGCTGCCACAAAGCTTATTCATGATCTTGATCTACATGCGCCTGAGGATTACACAAAAATAAATAAACATGTAACATTGAGCTTATACACAACTCAAACAAAGTTGTATTCTCATAAATAGCTTTCATAGATGGATACAACAACCACCCGGTGTGAGCAGGGGACCGACACTCTTCTTCTCATCCTCTCTACTTTTATAATTATGGTTTTACATGGGAATGACCAACAACCCACACATCTAGTTAGTTTTATAGATTAACCAACAACCTACACATATGGTTTTATAGGACAACCAACAACCTACACATACAAATATCATGATGTTATAGCACTATGATCAAAATCTTCATTATTTTTACATCAAGGGAAAAACAAGGAGCTTCATATGTGAAAATATATGCACTTCTATTTTTATTTTTAACCACATACAAATTTGAAAAGGAAAACAATCACCACTTTACCATACGCATGACCCTATCATTAGCGGTGAGCGACGAGAGGTGTTATTTTACCTCCTTATTTCATTGCTCTTTCTTCGAGTTGACATGTTGCTTACTTATTAGGGCAATGCACGATGCTTAGATACACGTTGCTTGTAGAGGAATATATTCCCCCTCAATTTAATACATATCGGATGTCAAATTTGTCTCGAAAATACATCCATTTACAACAAGGCAAAAAAATAGTTTAACATTTTCAACATAAAACAACTATTAAATTTTGACAACACATACATGTGTATTTTATATTAACACAAAAGATTAGACAATTTATAGACCATTTTCTAAAAACTTAGAAAAAACAAAAAACATAATGTAACACATTAGCAAACTATCAAAACACACACTTTCTTTGTTAACAAGACTAACACTATACAATAAACAATCTTTAATGCAAATGATTTTTATTTTTAATATAGCTAAAATATTATTAGAATTTACATTGGTTAACATGGATGATGGTAATGTCCACCATAGGCTTGACCCAATGTTTATTTAGAAATAAACTAAAATTACTAAATATTGAATAATCAAATATGATTATTCCTAACGAATAATACATGGACTACTAAATGTCAATATATGATACTCGAAATTCATGAGAAATTAGCCTATTCATATGGTGGTCGGGAATTTTCATGGAAGAGAATATGTGAGTGAGCCGGTATGAGTGGATTGCCGTGCTTGTTTAAAAATTTGAGAATCCCAAGGTGACACTTTGACAAGATGGAAGGCATCTTTATCTATAATGTTGTTTGTGCTAAAAAACTAGAAATTATACATGAAATGTACGATGGAAACATTGAAAGGTATCTTGTAAAAAAGTGAAAGTGTAGAGAGAGAAAAATGCGAGAGGAAGAGGGGCTGATAAGAAGAGGTTTGAGGGTGGATGAGCACAAGGGAGAGTAAATTAGAATGGGGAAAAATTAGTAACTCCACACTCCAACAACCACATGAGTTTTTGTTAATTTTTGAAGTAGAGAAGGTGATTCGCGTAAGAAGTGGATGCAAATGTTTGTGGAGATATCTCAAAATGTAAGGATTATATGAAAATATTGAAGAAACATAAAATATTTTACAATTCTAGTTGTTGCATATATTTGTTAGTCAGAACACACATAAATGTAAGGGGAAATCGAGTGCATGTTTAATGAGACGCGTCATAAATAGGAAGATGTATAGCGGGTGTAACATTGAAACCTAGTGATTGCATGTAACTTTAGGAATAGGGTTTCTCTCTAGGTATGTCAACAATTATTAGCAACAATGATGAAGATTGTTTGTACCCAAATAATATTTTCTATCTGTGTTTGTATTTAATTATCTTGAGTTCATGCACATTATTCATGTGATAAAAATATGAGCTTTAAGGGGACAAAATTTAAAAAAATGGAAGAAACTTGCTAGGGGACAATTTTGAAACCCAACTATACTGATTTATTCTTGTAGCACTTTGTAGGCATGGTTTTTAGTTCCAAGCTTGAGTAATATAAGAAAATGATTTCATGAAGAAACACTTATTGATAATTGAGCCCCTAAAGGGAATGGACATAGGAACAAAATGGAGATTTTATTTGTTTAGCAAGATTTATTTATTTTTAATGACATCAAGTATTTTGTGTGCACAAAATTAATTTGTTAGGTAAGGTGAAGACATAAATAGAAAGTTAGAAATAAAAAGGTGGGAATTGAAACCCTAAATATCCCACACCTATTCCACGAATCAAAATGTTCCTTCCCAAATAACATTTGCTATATGTGCTCCACTATATCATCTCGATTTCTCCCGCATTATCCACATGAGTGCAATTTATGCTAAAAATGGCCAAAATAAGAAAAAACATAAATCGAATATGTTTGAGGATAGGTAGATTTTATGCATCAATCAAGCTTGCTAGTTTTTAATTTCATGGCACCAAAAAATTTGATTGGACGATGTTTAATTTGATAGGTAAGACAAAGACATGATTGGAATATATAAGACGTCCTAATATACAAGACATCTCTAATATACAATAAGACATCCCTAATATACAATATATTTTCTTAATTGAAAAATTAAACATTTTCTATTATAATGTGTAGGAATAATCAACCTCTCCACATAAATGATAAACTTAACCAAAATGAAATTTTTTAAAATTTAAAAGATAAATTTATAAGTAATTGATCCAATGTATTGCGATGTTAATTCTTCAACATTGCTATCTTCTTATTACCAACTATTTCTCTATTTTTTCAATATACCATTATGATAAAATAAATTCAAATTGGAAAAGTTCCAATATTATACTCACAAACTTAGACATTTAGAGCATGAACTGAAACAATTTTTTTTTGTCAATAGGTAGTTCAATATCACTCGTATTAAGAATTCTACAAATCAATTATATGTACAATTTGTTGACATTTTTAAAAATTTATTGTTAAAAAAAGGTAAAGAACAAAATTTATTTTAATGATCATCGGAGAAAAAAATTACATGCCTTAAATTTACACTCACACCTTTTCATACAAAGAAAGATCTCACTGAGCCCAGAATCAATGTGTTACAAGAACAAGAGGGGTTTGGAAACCTTGAAGAAGTGGGAAAATTTCTGGAAAGAAACAATTGTAAAAATAATACAAATACAACTAGTGAAGATACATATAGGCCTCCTCCCCGCTCGGCCCCTGCTTATTGTGCCTTGAATCCTCATCCTCATTATCGTTGTTTTGTTCTTTCCTATCCAAACCATCCCTCTCCAGAAGGGCAATTTCACTAGACAATAGTATTTGTTGGGATATGAGGTCTCTCACGCTATCTGTCAGCTGCACAATCCTATTGTTCATGTTCGTCAGAGATGTCCGAACCTATGCCCTACGCTCATTCATCACTTTCACCAGATTTTCTCCTGAGAACCCAATCCCCCAGGGTGGGGCAGCCACAGAGGTAGCTTCAAGTAACACATGTGGCAGAAAAAGGTAGAGATTATGTACGCTAAAGTACTAACAAATAAATGTGTTCATTAAGTGGATATTGATTCGGCGTAATCAACTGAATGTCTTTCCTTGGTTGACCTTATTTCAGAAAATTCTAGACCAATATAAAAACTCTCCTTCCAATCACTGTACACAAATTAAAATTTTCTTCAAAGTAGCTATAACATTCAATTGGGGATAAGGATCAGATTAGTTTAGCAAGACACATTAAATGCAGATGATTGGAAAAAGAAATGTGTGACATTGGGATTGCAAGGAGGGATTTAATGCTTATCTTGATGATTCATTACGCACAAAATTCGTCTTCTCTTCGTGTAGAAGTGTAAAAAGACGTCGATTTTGGTTGAATACTTTGTCAAACAAGTTGGGTTCAAGTCCATGATTGACCACATTAAAAAAGCCACAATCGATACAGGCCTAAATTCACATTAATATAGGATTATTGCACCAGAGAGGTAAATGAAACCACGACATGCCTTAAATTGTTAATTTGAAAAAAAATATGAGAAAAAACAACTGCTACCTTGCGAATTTGTGAAGCAGTTGTTTGTTGGTCAGGATCGATGCATGCAAGCTGTAATGTCTGAGTCTCATCATAGGGAAATCCATTGATGACATTTTCTACTGTTTATAATGCTTTCCTCACCCGGAACCCTTTCTAATTTTTTTATTGTGTGAGGCTCTACTATCGTGGTCGCATCATTCAAAGACTATACACAACACACACCCTCATCACCCACATCCTCGACACGCAACAACATTTGGTTATTCCTTCACATCGACTCAACATACCTCTGCAATCTTCTGCCTCACACCACCTTACCGTTTTAAGCTACTACCTCACGAAGTGATTTTTTGGGGTTTCTTTCCCACCGCATCCTTCCTATCTGTTCCTAAATCAACAGAGGTTAATAGTCCCTCACATCTACGGTTGTTTTTTCCCATACAAAAGCAAAATCCATGTGTTTTCCTCTCGTTGGTCTTTGCTTTGAGATCCGCAATCCTCCTCTACCACATCATCTTCCATTGGATTGTCAATGCACTGCCTCCTTCATTTCCCATCATTCGATTTCTGACTCCTGTCAGAAACAACCGCCCCAGACCCAACCAGGATATGTCTTTCGGCGTATCAAGTCATTCTCACATTTTGATATCAATTTTAGTTTGTCATCTTAATAAATCATTCTCACATCCAAGTCATACAACACCTAATCAATATAAATAAGGAAATATTCATCTCCAAGTAACTTATAGCATCCTTTGATGGAGTGAAAATAAAGCATTGAAAGATGAAGGCACCCTCTCAAAAAGTGTTTGAGAGGCTAGCTCGATAAATTGCATATGCAGATTGTGCTCAGATTACTATAAATTCCAACCTTACTGCCTTGTGAAGATATCATGAACTTCACGTAAACAATTTCTATTTGCTCCGTATTTTTAGATCTTGTTAAAAAAAAACCAAAGGGTTTTAAAGGTTTTATCCATATATCAATAGAATGGAAGCTAGTCTTTCTGAAATAGTATTTTTGACGTGGAGATGAATGTTCCATTTCGGAAGGGTAGAAATTTGTGCTCCTATAATTTGGAGCCGTTGGATTGTTAACACACCACCTCCTTCATTCTCCATCATTCGTTTTTTGAATCTTGTCAGAATCGGTCACCCCATATCCAATTGGGATACACCTTTCAGCGTAATTATCTCTAAACACTTTTACAAGCATGTGCTAATAATATTTATTTCATGTCCTTATTTCCTAATTTAGAAAATACTATCCCAATTTGTATTGGTTTCAACCTAGGATGATTGTGCAATGGTGAACGTCAATCGTAACATGAGGATTTGATGTAAAAAGAAAACCAAGTAGAACCAAAAAAACTAGATCAACCATGAACATACATATAAGTATTCATAAGTTGAGTCAAGGACCAACAACGTTTGGTGTAGGATTTGGATGTGGAGAATAGTCTAATTTGAAAAGGCAACAACCACAATGTTAGATGCATGCAATGCGAGGAAGATGTGCATTTTATTATTATAGATGAGCGTAATGTATCATGTAGCATCTACAACCTCCTATAATTACTCTCATACGGACCATTAATGAGAGTTATTCAAACAAATCTCGTAATGTTCATTTCTAATTCACACGTAAACTAATTTTAAATATGATTTATTCTTGACAATTCATTCCAATGATCTTCACACATACAATAATATTACTAATTAACTAACAAACATGTACAATACTCCTAACAAAGTTTTGGTAGGAGAAGGTGCGTGATGGATCTTTTGAATGTGATGATCGGGTGGATGAAAATTTTGTGAAAAAGTCTATATTAGGAGGAAGCGTGATAGAAAAATGATAGTTTTGTGAGGAATATGTGTGGTGAGAGGATGAATGTTTGCAATAGTGGCATGTTGTGGGGGACAAACACTTTGACATTACCATTACCATGACAACCTACTGATAAATATTTTCTCGCTACCCTTGAGTATCACTTTCACTTGATATTACTTTAAACTAATTTTACCATTACCATTGAATATTTACCAATCACTTTATGGCATTCTATGGTGTGGGTGTCGCTAAACTTTATCAAACATTATGACTAATTATACTTTACAAAGACTATTGACAATATATATAAGTTAATGAAATAGAAATTTTGGAGGAAAATTCTAATGTCAACAATGCCTCTAAGCTTCAATTTGTGCATTTAAAGGGGAAAATAGAAATAATAGACCCCTTTTTTATTTTTCAATAAGAATTCAAACATGTAGTTAGATCTAAAAAATCTCTAAAGGATATTTCTTATAGAAACCCCGCTTCTCCTAGTAAGATAAAAACTTGTACCAAGAGAGATCCACAAATCCAAACCTTTACAAAAGAGTTCCTAATACTTCTAAACTGCACAAAGAATTCATATATGAAGGCTAAATGTTTTTTTCACACAAAATCATTGGATATTACTTTGTAAAATCAACCCTTTATAAAGGATTAAAAAACGTGACCTAACACCTTATGAAATATTACCACTCATCTACACACCTCTTCGGTGGTAAATGACTATAAATTGGGTCCATATTTATATAATAAAAACCATGAGATTTGATACCATGTGATGTTTTTATCAATAATGAATGGTTTAGGGGAGGCGTGTGTGGGGAAAGGGGAGGGAGAAGGAGGGCTCACCCATACATTAATAATAATAGTTCTATACAAAATATAGAAAGGCTTGAGGCAAAACAATAATCAAGACCATATACAAAATATCTTTAAAATGGGAGCCTTCGAGGCCAAAGTCTAAGATCTAAAAAATCAAGTTACATATGCATACTTCTTTAACCTAGCCTGATACATGTAGAGAGATTGGAAAAATCAACAACGAGAAAAATAATATAACATTAGAACTTTGATGCCCAAAATTGGTAGCACAAGCATGCATAACAACTTATGTAATACTATTTGTTGCAACAACCCCTATACCGGGAAAGATAAGAGTTCTTGAATAGTTTATCCTCATAAAATCTGCCATGTCCCTTTTAGGAGGTTGAATCTTAAACACCTTAACCCATTCTCTCCTGTGGGTCTAAGGATAAAAGAAAGGGAAATATATGCATTATGTTTTTATTGTTGTTTAGATAGTTGTTTTCACTTATTATCATTTATCATATTGGAAAGCCTAGCACTCGATAAAGTAACTCAAGTAGTTAGGTAATAAATATATTGTGAGCATGTAGGCTCAAATACCATTTAAATATTTAAAATCACTTACTTTAAGGGGTCACCATCATTTCTTATGTTCATAAGCACTCCTTGTGGCTATTTAAGGAGGTCACTTGTGATTATTCATATCTTGGTGAAATTTGGCTAGTGTAGCCCTCTCTCTCTCTCTCTCTCTCTCTCTCTCTCTCTCTCTCTCTCTCTCTCTCTTCTCTCTCTCTCTCTCTCTCAAGGATGAAACCCCTTTGGTTAAGAACCTCATATAAGGATGAAAACCCTTGGTTGGGGAACTCGTGAAGGATCTGAAACCCTTCATGAGGTTTTTGTGTGCAAGTTGATTTGAAAAGCAATAAAGTATCTTTCTCTTGCATGTGTGGTCTCTTTGGTGCAATATTATATTTGTTTAGAGTGGAGCGACCTACCTTGGAGTGGAAATTTGGTATGTGTGATACTAATTTGGAAAATCTGAAATTACTAGCTTATTCTTCATAATTTATAAGGCCAATATCTTGAGTTTCATGAATTTTGGAGCTTCCTAAGTTGAATTGTGAATTTTTAAAGTAACGTTGCTAGAAAGGGTTTCGTTGAAATTCATATCTCCATATCTAGGGTATTAAAAATCATATTTCTTGCATTATATGATTGTTGTTTATATATCATAATTTTAGAGACTTAAGTGGAGCTGATTGGAAGGGTTTTGAAGGCACGAAGTTGGGGTTGAAACCCCAAAATAGGTCGTTGCCCTAGAAAAGGGTTTAATTTGCAGGTTTTACAGGTTCATAACAGCAGCTCTATAATCTACTTTGTCAGATTTTGGTCATTTCCTGATTCCCCTAAAAAAGGGACATTACAAAATCACCTAAAATTATCAAGATAAATGCATGGAACCTCATAATGATTAAATACCCCTCTAAACTCTTCCATGGGAAACCACTACTCCATCAATGAATCCCCATTAATAGTAGTAAACATTTGCCACTTGGAGATCCTAATACCATATGAGAGAGAGGATTTAAATTCAATCCATTCAACATCGACATGAAACACCGAGCATTTTGTACTACATATTTACCGTTGTAAAAGTTGACACTAGGTTGACAAGGAACAAGCCCTATACTTTAGTAGGATAGTAAACTCATCCCATCTAGCATTATTTTCCTATATATAAAATCCATGCGAGTCCTTATAAATGTCAACATATTTCTCCACAACAATCCTCTACTTCACATAATCCTTATCCCTTAGAAGTGCATCCCACAATGAAGCTTCCTTAATCTAGATAATATCCTAAGGCCTAGGATGGTCCCTCTCATCCACAACGACAAGGATTTTTCCACCTTAGAGTATTTGATAGTTTCCTATCATATTGAAGTTTCCTTATATAGATAGCTCATAAATGCCTAAATCATAATTTCTATAACTAGATTAGGGTTCCATATTACCTAACCAAACTTCAATCAACCAATTAGAGGACCGATTAGATATCCCTTAAGATCAAAGTAAATCAAGTAGATATATGGGGTATTTTCCTCCATGAATGAATGAGAATCTCATCCGATGTATGTTGGGACCTAGACCAAATCTCTTCTATATAACCATTTCACATTCTCTTAGCTTTATATTTCCTACCCTTTTTTACTTTTAGCCATGGGGAAGGAAACATGACCATATTGGGAAATATAACGTACCACCTCCTTATTAGTTTCTACATCCAAATCACTCATATATCCCTCATAAAAATCCTTCTCTTCCTTAAAATCTAAGGACCCACACATGCATAGATGGGATTATCTTGCACACACAAACCCTATGGGGATGCTCTAAGCCAATAAAAAAATAAAAATAAATTAATGTTCACTTTTATCAAATATGTTGGTTGGGGGACCCATGTGGTTTGTACGTGCAAGATAAGGATCACCTACATGCATGGGCATATCCTACATGATTCAAGTAAGGATATATTGGAACCCTTCGGTCCTTCTATAATTCATTGAAGTCTGAATACAATCAACTAGGGGCACACTACCCTTCTTTAATTCACCATTAGCATTCACATTCATATTCGACATTTCCATCTAGTTATCCTTTGATTAGTACGGCTTAGCTAGGGAACAACGTGGATCCTGATAAGAATATCATGATCCCAAGAATTAGCCACCCCAAATATTATCTCCCACGATATTTATTCATCGAATGAGAATGAATTATGTTTTCTCCTTCTTGTTTTATGATCTAATGTGCAAAATTTACATAGAGAATTAACAATCACTTAAAATTTCAGTTTTCCAATACTCAAGAGGGAGGGAATATAACCGGATCAAGACCTCCCTCACGAATGGTTGATGAGGTATGTGATCAAGACCTCCCTCATGAATATCCAGAGAAATCACCCAATACTTGCATATGTGCCTAGCCAAGATTCCAAAATGACTTGTTCACAAACTTACCTCTTGGTTCTTTAGCTATAAATAATTGTATAAGGTCAAAAATAAAAGGAAATATAATGTTGTGAGTCCAACAAAAATATTTTCATTCGATTAATTGTCATTCTTGAGAATGCACTAAGCTCCAAAATCACCAAGTTCACAAACTATTGATCTTCAAACAAAGTTATTGAACTTCCCTTAAGTGATGATAAAAAGTATTTTTACGCTAAAAATAAGAAATACCAACTATTGTTGAATTATATAAAAGTTTTTGTTTACTAAAAAATAAGAAGTATCAACTATTGTTGAATGTAACATGAAATTAAGGTACACCATATGTTATGTATACGTGGTCAATCCCTAACTTCATAAATGTAGAAATCAACCGGTGAGCAATTGGATGATACCCTCAAAAAGAGTGAAAGAAACATAGAGACCTAAAACACAGGATCAATCATCACCTAGCTTGAGTCATCATGTATCATAAATTTAAATTTGATAAAATTTGACATCCTTGAAACTCACTTGTAATATAATTTATATATGCAAAAGTACAATGCAATTGAATGCCCCTCTCGAAAAAAAAAAAAAAAATCACAAGTATAATCTAGGTACCCACTTTTGTAAAAGAACAAGGATCCTTATTTTTTATAGAATGAAAAGTCTGTGTATTTGTAACCAAAGGGAATAGACTATTCTATCATAGTGGGAAATCTCATTTTGGTATGGTTGGTTTGGTGGAAAGAGAGAGAAGTAGAGACACTTATGTAAATATATAACATAGTAATATAGGTATAATAGTACCCTTGACATGTATCTATTGTTTGCGTGAGTAGCGTCTTCATTTTTAAATTAAAAATAATTAATAATATTTTAAGTTGAGTCTCCTCAATTCTTCATTTTGGGACAACTTAATAATATTATTATTAAAATAAAATGTTTTTTAAAATACTAAAGTAGTAAAAATACCATTAGTCTATTTTCATTAGTTTAAGTCAGATTTAAAAGGGAGAGGTCGTGCCTCTTTAAGAGAGAAAAGTAAATGTTAAAAAATAAATAAAGAGGCCTATATGGAGCTCTCCACAAAGAAAGGAAAGAAAAGGCTATAAAAGTTGGGGCTCATTGTAATCATCATCTTGTGAATTATATACATCTATATTGGAAATTGGAGCATTGAGCTTTCATTTTCATCCTTTGAGGATGAAAACCCTCATTGGATCCTATTGGGGATGAAAACCCTCAATAGTCACAACACTTGGGGATGGAAACACTCATTTGTTGCATTGGTCACTTCATCCAGGACTCACATTGGAGCTTCAAAATTCCTAATTTCAGAACGACAAGGAGTTCTATAAATTCTAGGGCACACATTCCAACTAGGGTACTCTTTGTTGAGGCTGTCACATACATTTAAAGTTATATCTACCCATTTGGAGATATTACGATCACTTTTCGAGTGGGTTTTCGTGGTTGGAAAGATCTAATTCTAATTTATTGACTAGCTGATATTTTGTGGTCATTTTGAGCTATCATGTGTGTTTTATCTCTAAGTATTTATGAAGATATGGAATTTTGAATTTTTAGTTGTTTTTGAACAATAATTAATTCCATGTGTAATACGTAATTTATTGTTGAAACATTTATTTTGCATGAATTCATCAAGTGTTTCATGTTGTTGATGTATTTTTAGATATTTGTGTGTGGGAAAGGCTAAAATCTGAATTCTACCTAGGTCACTTAGGGTTTTGTGGACCTAAAACAAGTTGTTGCCCTACTTTTTGCAAAAATTAGTTTTTGTCATAAAAATAAGGGTTTCTACATGTAGTTGACATCATTTTCAGCAATGTTCCATTGGGGTTTTTAGGAAAATCCAAGTTTCTCAAATTTAGATACGAAAGGCGCATTACGGTGGTATTAGAGCTTTGGTCTTCCCATCTTAAGGGTTTTCATGCAAGAAAATAGAATGGAAAATTAAAAAAATTGATGTTAGATTTGAAAGGCTTGCCCTAGGGAAAGAAAGATTGGCCAATAAAATGGCTCAACTAATCCATACCATTCAAGATCTAAATGGTGGAAGGAGCTCTTCAAAGGAAGTCAATAATACTTAGCCATCCAAAGTGGAAAACATTGTTACATGGTATGAGGAGTATAGGGATATTCTAAAGAAGATTCATGATTCCATGTCATTTTTTGAGTTCATGGGAGTAAACAAGGGAATATCATAGCCTGATTCTAAGTCACAAGCTACACAAGAAGAAAATAAAAATTATATCTTCAAGAGGGCTTTGAGGTGGATTAACAAATGAAGACCATGTTGAAGGACATGGAGAGGTATTACTAAATGAATAACCAAAAAGGCTTTTTAATGCAACAATATCTCTAAATAAAGAGGCAAAAGTACCTATCATTTTCCCTAAGGATGAGCCCTTGAGTGATTTTCGAACATCGAGTATGGAGGGCCAAGGGTTAAATAAAATCTTAAAGCACAATCCTAAGGAAGGAAGGAATCATGAAGAATGAGTTAGAAGGTAAAAATCCTTTGATATTTAATGATGATTCATTGATTTCTAATGATGGCATGTTGTAGAAAAATGGAGGATAAAAATCATATTTGCATGAAGTATATGAGAATGACATTATGGAAGGGTATGTCCATGAAGGTTCCAATTCTTCATAATTACTTTCATTTCAATGGAATTTCCCAAACAATAGTCAATGAGGGGAAGATTGAGGGAGTTTATAACCTTGGAGAGAGTTCTAAAGATGTTCCAAACAAGTACCAACAAAATAAGGGTGAGCTCCTTGTTGGTAGCCCAAGGTATGATAAAAATGATCACGTTTTATATTTTATGTCACTACCATACTTGTGCCATTATGGGTAGTTTGGTGAAAAGAATGATCATATGTCATGTTTGATGCCTCATAATTTAATTGGTAAAATGTAAACAACTCATTGATTACACATACATCTTTTCTTGCAAGTTCAAGATTATGTGAACATAAAAGTTTGGGTTTTGGTTGATCCTTTGAATTATAAGAAAGAGGAAACCCTTGTTGAATTCAATATTGTTAATCCATGCATATGGTTAGAAATAATTTTTATGAAGGATTGTTTTGAACTTGTTATAGTTGTGAAGGATTTACTCGTAGAGTGTTCCTTCAAACCAAGTTCTACACTCCAAGACAAGGATATCAAGATAATAGAGTTTCTATAACCAAGAAGAAGGGGTAACTTACAAAAGAAGGCACTAGGTATATGGGCAACACATGATGGTGTAAAATCTACAATTTTATTTTCAAAATAACAATCTAGACATAAGGGTTTTGAGTTCCCAAGTGATAAGCATGCTCAAGTAAATGTTGAATTAGTAATGGTTGTTGATGAAGATGAGAAAGATGGATGATATGTTAATTCCCAAAGCATCGACACCCAACCGGAAATTGAAGGTATGGTTGTGAGTTGTAAACATGTTGATTTTAAGATTTTTGAGTATGTTGTCATAAGATTTTGTCTTTGTTGTCATAGACATTTCTATCTTGTCTATAATATTATATGTTATCATAAAAAATAGTACAACCATGAGAGGGGTAGTTTCCACACTTTCGAGGTATTTTTAGTCATTAGTAAAGTGTTTCCAGCCCCCTATGTTCTATTTTTTTTTTTGTGAGATTTCATTATGGATATTCAATACGATTGCATTTGTACTTTTTCACTTATCATCCATGTAATTTCCAACCCCTTTTCGTTGTTGTTAGTAGTTGTAAAATAATTTCCAACCATTTGAGTGAAGAGTGCTAACAATAAGCAACATGCTTACAACTATCATAGGAGATTTCCATCTAATTTCATTATGATATGTTGGGGTTAATCACACCAGTTGTACAGATATATTATTCAAATCTAAGCATACAAGCAATAAATATGGAAATAAACCAGAAGAACAATACACAAGATATAACATGGTTCACCCAGTGTGGGCTACGTCCACCAAGAAACAACCAATCTTATTATTCAAAGATTTGTAGAGAATATACAATGAAGATCTGCAATCTTCCACACCTCCTGGATGTATAGTACTTTCTTCCTCACAAGATTCTCTTTTTCTCTCTCCAAGAATTCCTTCTTACAATTCTTCCTTATTCTCATCTAACCCTAGTTTTCTAGCTTATATACCTTTCCAATGTGGAACCATAAAAAAACTTAGGGAAACTTAGTTATGCTATTACAACCATTAGATCAACTTTATATCAAATGTTAGATCTAATTCCCATGAGTTAAATAAAACAATCATGCACAAGCAACCGATGTCGTTCCTCCTTGCCTTGATCGATACTAGTCTCGGGTGACCAACGTTAGCTAGCTAACCAACGCCGATTACTATGTATTCCAACAAGTTAATAAAGCATGTTAATGTGAAGCAATTAAGCTCCACAACTCAACAATCTCCCACTTGGAGATAAATTTCTGCACTGTACCATACAGCTCCATTCTTGGATCCTTTCTTTGCCTGTTTCTCCCTCTTCAAGTCTCAAACTCGAAGACCAACAAAAGTGGAGTGTAGCTCCAAATTCTCCTTTTTCCAATGGATTCATTAGCATATCCGGGGTTCTTATTTTTATAAATTTTCTCCAGTTTAAGTTACCCATCCTCCAACACCTGTCGTATGAAGTGATATCTCAACTGAATGTGTTTCGTTCTTGAATGAAATGTTGAGTTATTTTTCCAGATGAATCACACTTTGACTATCACTGTACAATCTACAATCCTCTTGCTCCTTTCCCAACTCTTCCATGAACATTCTCATCCATATCATCTCTTTGCTAGCTTTGTAGCTACAACATACTCGGCCTCCGTAGTAGTAAAAGGCCACAACCTTACGTAATCTCTAAATCCAGATAATTTTTGTCCCACTTACTATGAAAACATATCCAATGGTGCTTCCTCGCTACCATCCAAATCACCAGCCATATCTGAATCAACATAGCCACATAAAGAATATATCGACCCTCCATAGCATAACTGCATGTTGGATGTCCCTCTCAAATACCTAAGAATCCATTGGACTTATTTCCAATGCTCTTTACCTAGATTGGCCATAAATCTACTCACAACTCCCCTTTGCCTGTGCAATGTCTAGTCTAGTACAAACCATAACATACATAAGACTTCCAATTGCTGAAGCATATGGAACTCGTGCCATGTACTCAACCTCCTCATGTGATGTAGGACACTGATCTTTTCTTAATTTGAAGTGTCAGCCATAGGTGTACTTACAGGTTTTGAATTATGCATATTAAACCTTTCCAACACCTTATTGATATAAGATTCCTGAGACAAATACAATTTCCTATTCTTCTTGTCTCTGTATTTTCATGCCAAGGATTTTATTTGCAACTCCTAAATCCTTCATTGCAAATGTATGAGCTAAATTTTCTTTAAGCTCACCAATGTCCTACATACTAGATCCTGCAATAAGCATATCATCCACATACAGTAAAAAAATAATATAGCTCCCATTTCCAAGCTTCTTGAAATAAACACAATGGTCAGATTCACATCTCATATAACCATACTCATGCATAAAGCTATCAAATCTCATATACCATTGCCTTGGAGCTTGCTTGAGCCCATACAAGCTCTTTTTCAACCTGCACACAAGTTTCTCCTTACCCTTGACTTCATAACCAAGTGGTTGTTGCATATAAATCTCTTCCTCCAAATCACCATGAAGGAAAGTCATCTTAACATCAAGTTGTTCTAAATGAAAATCTTTTGTTGTAACTAAACTTAGAACAATACGAATGGAAGTCATTTTAACTATAGGAGATAAAATATCTCACCAAAATCAATACCTGATTTCTATGCAAATCCTTTTACCACAAGCCTTGCCTTGTATCTTTTCTATCCACCCTCTTCTTCCTTAATCCTATAAACCCATTTATCCGGAAATGTTCTTTTTCCTGTTGGCAATTTAACCAAATCCCATTCTGGTTCTATTTCAAGGAGTCCATCTCCTTATCCATGCCATTCTCCTAATTCACATGGGTCTCATCCTACATTGCATTAATTCTTCAAAAATCTCTGGTTCACCACTATCAATCAATAATAAATAAGATAAGGAAGGTGAAAATATTTCGGAGGTCTACTTACCCTTTGTGACCTTCTCACTAAGATTTGGGGTGTCGGAGGCTCATTTTTCTCATTTTGTAAATTTGTATCAATCTCAGATAGTGACCGACACCGGTCACCCCCTACCAACGTCGGTTGGATAACCGATGCGGTCCTGATCTCTCAGAACTAACGCCAAGACAGTGATCGATGTCGGACGATGGGGTTTAACCGACACTAATGGTCAAAGGTCAACCGACACCAATTATTGTGTAAACTTGTAGGTGTCAATTTTAAATCCAAGAATGCATTTTCATCCACAAACTCTTCTACTGGTTCATCTTTGGGTACCAAAACTTGATCCATGTACATTCTCTTTTCATTCCATTCAATTTCACGACTCCTAACAATCTTAGAATCTTCTAAATCCCAAAAACGGAATCGAAATCACTAGAGCCATAACCAATAAAATTACATCTCTTGGATTTAGCATCCAACTTATTTATATTTTCTTTATCAACATGTACAAAATATTTTGAACCAAATACTCTAAGAAAATAAAGATCTACCTCTTTTCCAGTCCAAAGCTTCTCTTATGGTATTCCACCATCTAGTGCACTTGAAGGCCCACGATTAGTTAAATAAACTGTCGTGTTTACTACTTTTCCTAGAACTATAAGGGTAATCCAACATGTATCATCATGCTTCTTACATGTTCCATGATTGTTTTGTTCATTCTTTCTACAATACCATTCTCTTGTGGTGTTCTAGGAACCATTCTTTCTCTGCCTATTCCATTTACTAAACAATAATCATTGAAAGCATTACTATAGAAATCACCACCATTGTTTGATCTAGGAATTTTAAATTTAAATTTGATTCATTTTCCTCAAGAGTTTTCCATCTTTTAAAAGTCTCAAAAACATCGATTCACATTTAATACAATTAACCCATACCTTTCTTATGGCATTATCAATGAAAGTCATATAGTATTGGGATCCTCCATAAGAAGCTACCTAGGATGGTCCCCACACATCTGAGTGCACAAGCTCTAATTTTTTCTCCTTCTTTTTTCCCTAACCTTGAGAAATATCACTCTCTTTTGCTTTCCAAATATACAATGCTCACAGAAATCAAGATCTACATCTTTCAAATCTAATAACTTACCCTTAGCCTTTAAGATATGCATTCCTTTTTACTCATATGGCCTAGCCGATTATGCCACATGTTTGCATCTGAATCTAAAGTAGATAGCACACAGAAAAGAATCAAGTAATACATGTAGACAAATACAATGTTCCTACCTTCTTGCCTCTTGCTACAACAAGAGATCCCTTGGTAACCTTCCAAGAGTCGGTTGTGAATGTAACCATGCAACCAGATTCACCTAGTTGTCCTACAGAAATTAGATTTCTCTTGAGGCTTGGCACATGCCTCACATCTTTCAATATCCATGTATTTCCATTCTAAATTTAGATGAACTTCTCCTTTACCAATAATATTGCATGGTTCATCATCTCCTAAATAAACATGCCCAAAATTACCCTGGACATAATTTCTAAAATAACCCTTATTAGGGGTAGCATGGAAAGAAGCTCTTGAATCTAAAACCCATGATTCAATTTTACTATCCAAGGAGAGAATAAGGGCATCTTGCATTACCTCAAAAGATGCAAACAATGTTTGCCTCTTTACCTTTCTCTGGTACATTTTATTTGTTTTCCTTGAACCAACAATCCTTCTTTGCATGTCCTTTCTTTCCATAATTCATCAAGTTATTCTTGTACCTCGGATTTAGATTTTCATTCTTAGAATTTGATTTCCCGTTATTATTTTTCTTGGATCTCTCATTCTTCCTTCCCATGCTTTCTACATTCAAATAATTACCAGATGATAATTCTCATGTACTTTTCCTACGTATTTCTTCATTCAGGATTATACTAACCACATCATCAAACTTTAAAATATTAGTAGCAAACATTGTATTACTAACAACCATTACCAAGTTATCCCAACTATTTGATAAATAACATAAGAATAAAAGTGCTTTCACTTCATCATCAAACAAAATATTAACCGATTTTAATTGATTTACAATAGAACGAAAATCATTCAAATGACTTGATGCAAATTCACCTTCTTGCATCTTAGAATTAAATAATTTCTTCATCAAATAAACTTTATTTGAAGCACTAGGTTTTTCATATAAATTAGCTAAAGATTTCATCAACTCTACCGTGGTTGCTGCTTTGGTAATATTCAAAGCCACAGATGTTTCTAGGCTCAATCTTATAGATCCCAGAGCCTTTATGTCAAGAATTTTCCATTCTTCATCAGTCATCTTTGTAGGTCTTTCCTTCTCATCCAATGGTAAGTATAGATCTTTCTTATACAAATAATCTTCCACCTGCATCTTCCATAATTGATAATTATGACCGTCAAATTTCTCAACTTTGTATTTTCTATCTTCTGCCATTGTTGTAGCTCCCACTCAATTAGAAATCCCTCTGTGAGTAAATATGTCAACACAAAACCCTCAAACAAAAAAATCTTATACTAGTTGTTGGGGTTAATCACACTAGTTGTACAGATATATTATTTAGATCTAAGCATACAAGTAATAAATATGGAAATAAACCAAAAGAACAATACACAAGATATAACGTGGTTCACCCAGTGTGGGCTACGTCCACCAAGAAACAACCAATCTTATTATTCAAATATTTGTAGAGAATATACAATGAAGATTTGCAATCTTCCACACCTCCTGGATGTATAGTACTTTCTTCCTCACAAGCTTCTCTTTTTCTCTCTCCAAGAATTCCTTCTTACAATTCTTCCTTATTCTCATCTAACCCTAGTTTTCTAGCTTATATAACCATATACAAACTTAGGGCAACTTAGCTATGTTATTACAACCATTAGATCAACTTTATATCAAAGGTTAGATCTAATTCTCGTGAGTTAAATAAAACAATCACGCATAGGCAACCGATGTCGGTTCCTCCTTGCCTTGACTTATATTGGTCCCAGATGACCGACATCGGTTACTATGTATTCCAACAAGTTAATAAATCATGCTAATGTGAATAAATTAAGCTCACAACTTAACATGATGTTTTAAGGGGAAATATATGATTACAATTGTGTTTGGGGCAGCCTGCGCCTGATTTTTAGATAGCGATCACTTGTATGAAGTTTGTAAAAAAATAAGGATATAGCCATCGTATCTACAAGGCATGAAATGAAGAATAAGAGAACTCTTGTTATCTCTAATAAGTTTTTTCCATGTGTAGTACAGTGTGATGAAGGAAGAGCAATTGAGTTTTCTTTTTCCCATACAAATGAAGGAGAAAATAATATTATAGCTATAGCAGAAGATGACATCATGAATAATGTTAAATTTATGGTCACATGTGATCACCCTTTACTAGGAGATGAAGCCTCTTCCATATTTGGATTGAAGTAGAAAATATTGGAGACAAATGGAAACAATGAGTATGCAGCCTGAAATTCCTTATTGGTAGCCACAAATCATCAGTTTTGGGCAGAAAAGAGTTCTCTACAACAATGTGACTTTCTTGTGTGGTACACATTGGCACAACCTTACACAATGATTCCTAGTTCATCTTGGAGAGTAGATCACCATTAGAAATTGGAGAATGGTGATCTAATTTGTTCAAAAAAAATTGAACATTATTTTTTTCCATTTGTTAAGAATTTGAGTTTTCATTTTAGAAATAATGTTCAAATTTTTGAGGATTTTTGTCTACATTTCAAAGGTTTCATCTATGTTTTCAACCCGTGCATGTGTGTCTATGCATGGATGCGTCTTTGTCATAGAGATTGTGTCTTCATCAACTTTATTTTCAGTTATTTTAGTCATTTTTGTTTTGCTAACGTCGGTATGCTTGCGTTAGCATTTAACCTATTGTTTTAGTTATTTTGCTTACACATAATCATATATGTGTTTGCTCATAAGTAGGTGTGTTTTTGTGTCTTTGGTTGTGTTTGTGTTCACATAGGGTGCATTTGTGTCTACAAAGGTGCATCTGCGTGTCAACTTCTGTGTTTGTGTGCCAAATAAGTGTATTTATGTTTCTCTAATTTGTGTTTCCGCTCTCTGTGTAATTTTTCCTATTTATACAGTTTTTCCGTAATTGAAATCACTCATTTTTAGTTATTTTTAAAACAACTTTCTTATGGTTTTCTATCATTTTAGAGTAAATAACTGAACTGTTTCAAGGTCATTAATCATTTTACTATTGTTTTTACTTCATTTAAGATTAATTTAAACTTTCATTTTCTAAATTATTTAAGAATTTGGTTTTCAATCAACCCCGTGTATGCTCTTTTCTTGCATCTACCTTGGTGATGTGAAAATCAAAAGCGGTGGTGATTTCATTAAGTATTTTCTTTTAACTAATCATATCATTTTTTACTTTTGCAATCATTTAGTGTGTATTCTCTTCTCTTGCGTCCTTTGGATGATTTTGAGAATAGAAAGTGATATTGATTAGTTTTAGCTTAATTTTTCCCCAACCCAACTCGTGTATGCTCTTCTCTTGCACCTCAAGTGAACTTGAGAATTAGAAATGGTGGAAGGTTGTTTTATCATATTTAATCACTTTTTTCTTGTAACCAAAACATTATTAATCTTTGTTATACAAAAGTGCTTCGCTTAAAATGATTTCCACCTTTCCCAATCAAGCAATGAACTTCTAACTTGTGTGCATACATATTTTCCTTAGCTAACGAAAAATGAAAATTGCTAAAAAATAAAAGGTATGCTTTTGTTTCAAATCTTGTCATTTACGTTTTTCATTTTCGCTTTTCAAATTGGAAAAAACCTTTGTTTGTAAACACCTCATACATTTGTATTTACACGTAGTGGATGTGGATTTCATCACTTCTTAAACCATGCCAAGAAATGAATTTCACCACCACGTACTCAACACGTTTTGTATTGCATTGCACTTGAGAACTAGTCTCAAACAACTTTTAGTATTTACATCATCTATGTCCCCCACTTACAGGTAATGTTTTCGTGATTGGGGTTACTATGAGCATTGCCTAATATAGCTATAAAAATTAATTCTATGGAAATTCCTATTAATATTTAAGGAGTTTAAGGACACCATTCACACCATTCCCCATCACCCTTATACCTTTTCACATGGTGATTCACTCATCTAAGTGGGTTAGTAATGAATTGGTGAGTCTCTTTCAATATTCTAAGGGCTCCCCGTACCACTTATGTCCCCATACATGATTTGGTATATCAAGACTAGGATATATCGAAATACACATCTATTTGGAGAGATAAGAGCTTGCATCCACCCATTCATAACATTCTTGTATGTTGCATTATTCACAAAATGTTGTGTTGAATACCTAACAAAATTTCCCTCTTTAAAGCCAAAACATTCTACAAAACTTGTTGCTTTTTGTTTGTAAACAAAGAAAGTTCTATCAAAGTTATATCATAAAACTTGGTTTATAAAAACACCTCATTCTAACACCTTTTTATTACATTCTAGTTTGAAATTTTAGGTTGTGTTCCACAAACACAAATCAAATCCTAGCAAAAAAATCAAAAACTAGCTTTTCAAAAATCCTTTGGATTAGAACTTGTGTTCTACCAAAACCAAAAAAATCATAAACTTTATCCCTTTGGACATTCATGTCCAAAAGTACAAATTTTCTCAAATTCAAACCCCATATACCGTTGAATATTCACTTTATTCAACTCAAAATCAAAAACAAGTCCTATTGACATTTATATCTACTACCTTGAATACTTGTATTCAAACATTCTAGTCAAATTCAATCCAAAGAAATCCCATTAAAATTTAAATCTATACCCCTTTGGATATCAAATCAAACCATTCTTTTAGCCTTAGTCTTTGGATTCACCAAAAATCATAGACCTAAGCAAATCAAATCAAACCACGATTTAAGTCTTTCACTTTGGATATTCACTTTATCAAAATTTAAGCACATCCAATTTTATCAAACCCAACATCTTATACGTTGGTATTCACTTTATTTGTGTATTAAGTAAATCAAATAAAATCAAACTAAATCAAGAGCCTTATACATTGAGTATTCACTTTATTCAATTTTAAGCAATTCATAGATCAAATCACATTGAACCTTATATTTTAGATATTCATGTTATCCAAAATTTAAGTAAAACCAAATCCAATTCAATCAAAACAAATTCCAATCTCAAAACTTACATTTTGATCACGTCATTTTTATCAAAAATCTATTTTAGCTCAAACTTTGTCAAAACTTCTACAAAATCTCAAAATCACCTTTCACTTAGGTATTTACCTATAAAACAATGGTGTTTACACGTAGCAAAAGAACTAATGCCCATGAGGAGTCGATAGATTCAACCCTTTTGGTCATAATGCTTTTGAAGATGAAGACATTGAAGAACAACCCAAACTATCAGAAAGTGAAAAAGAAGCTATTGATAACCTAATGATGCAAAAAAAATCAATATCTGCTTCACCTCCTAGAAATGGGAGAAAAACTACCCTTAGATTTCAAGCATAAACAATTAAAAGACTTAATAGAAAAACCTAAGTCTAGTAATAAAAATGCAAAATCAACCACTACATTTGATTCATCAAAAGAAGACTTGATAGCCAAAATCGAAGAGCTAACACGTCAACTCACAAACAATGAAAATCCTAAAAAGGAAGAACACAAATCTACGCATGAAAATGATGTAACCATGGACACTCCTCAACCAAACTCCCCATTCGCACAAGAATGGAGGAGTATGAAAGAAACCTTAATGGGACTTCAAAAGCGTACAAAACAATTTAATTTCGATGAACTATGTCCTTACCCATTCGATAAGGACATGTTGCATGTACCTTTTCCCAAAACATTTGAAACACCCAAATTTGATAAATACAAGGGTAAACATGATCCAAGAGAGCATGTTAAATAATTTTTCATGGCATGCCAAGAAGTGGCATATAATGACATATTTCTCTTGCGCTTATTTCCTAAAATTTTAGGAGGGAAAGCTTTGGACTAGTTCTTACACCTTCCAAAGGGATCAATCACAATATTCACAGACCTTTTAGAGAAATTTGTCAAACATTTCTCATTCAACCTAGATTCTGAAATCACAATGATGGACCTTTGTAACACAAAGCAAATGAACAATGAAACTTTCACGTTGTTTCTTCAATGATGGAGAGGAATCACAATTTGATTCCCTTGTTCTATACCGAGAAACAATTAGTTAGTATTTTCATTCCTAATATAAATTTAGAATTATCATTTCAAATGCAAATGCATTGTTTGAAAAACTTCGAAGAATTTATTGAAAAAGGACAACAAATTGAGAGGGATCTCATTGTTAAGGGCCTAATCAAGACACCTTCAAAATATCAACCTAATAATAATAACAAATCAAAATCATGATAAATCCAAATTTATCAACCATAATCAAAATGTTGTAAATGACAAAATCACTGATTCTCATCATGTTCAAAACATACAAATTCAAACTCATCAAACTAGTAAAACAAAAAAATCCAATAAACAACCTCTAATCCTTTCTAACAAAGAAAACTACTCCTCATGAAGTCAAATAAAAAAAAAAATGTGTCTCTTGGAGAAAGCCTTTCAAGTGTCCTCAATCAATTAGCAAGTGCTAAAATGGTGACATACCCATTTACACGACCTTTTGAAGAAGGACAACCTAAACCCGCATGGTATAAGGAAAATAAATATTGTGACTACCATCATATACATGGTCATCCTACAGATCGTTGTGTAAGACTATGTCACTTTATACAAGACTTAATTGATAATGGAGACATTGAAATTGAAGGTCAATCTAATAACAAGACACCAAATGAGAAATTAAAGGTCTTCCAGACCCCTTCCCTAAGCATGGTACAAACAATAATGCAAAAGACAAGGGCCAAACATCAAATAATGTCGAATTTGATTTTATCATTTCATTGTTAGATCATACGTCGGACATGGTATCCACTGTCAAATTTAACACTCTTACTTGACTTTGTGAAAACAAAACGAAACATGTTTGGGTACTTGTTAAACAACCTTCCATGTCCATAACACCACAACAAATGTCTAATCTTAATTCCACTACAAATGCACAAACCTCAAATGCAAAGTTTTCATCTGATTCGTATGATATAATCAAACAATTAGAAAATACCAATGCATAATTTTCCCTCATGGAATTAATTAAACACTTTTCGTGCTCCAAAGTATCCTTACTTGTGCACTCCATGAGGCACGTGTTCCTAAGGATATTAACTCTCAACAATTTCAGGACTTAATTGCAAACTTATCACCTAATAATCTAATTTTATCATTTGGTCCTCATGACCTCTTGAATCCCAACATTACCAATAATAATTCCTTATACATAGAAGCATTCATCACACATCATAAGATCAAATGAGTGCTTATAAAATAGTATAGATATCTTAAATACATCTATCTAAAATACGCGAGAGATATCAATCTCGAGGCGTCTATCTAGTTATGATAGATATTACTATTTTTTATTGACTTCTCAAAAAAATAGAAGTAAAATTTATGAATGAACTATCACATTTGTTAAATGATCACAAATTTAATGTTGAGAATAAAATTGAACAACACAATCCATTACATCCTTTCTCGCCATTATCAAAATGCCTCTCGGTGTAATAAAGGAGCCACATTGAATATCTACTCCATGAAATTATTGAGATGTCTAAGTTACACTGAGGAAATTCTAGGCAATAACATCATTACCATTTATGGTTATGACAATAGCGAAAAGGAAATCCGCAGTACCATATCCTTAACGATAAAAGTTGGACCTCAAACCTTGGACACATTTTTTCATGTTGTGGATGTGGAAACATCTTATAACATCCTCTTAGGCTACCCATGGATTCACGCCATGCAAGTTGTCCCTTCTACATACCATCAGTGCATCAAATTCCCTTATGAAGGCAAAGAATTCACGTTATGTGCAGATGTTAAACCTTTTGAGTATTGCAAACTTTTATAAGGAAGACATACACATGAAAATTATTTTCCTTCTACAGATAAATCCTCAACTCCCCACCTTATCCCATTTATAGATGAAAATTGCATAGACCTTGAAGTCTTGTTGAAACTTCAACCATCCACTTCTTCCACCCCACCTACGTTGGAAATCATAGACAAAGGTCTTAGAGAGTATGAACTCCAAAATTCCCTCCATGTCGGAAAATTACTGTTATCTCCACGCAGCTATGGTCAACCCAATGCTCCCCACATAAAAATTTCTCCTATCTACAATGTTGGTAAGTTTGTGTGGCAAAGATTTGGATATCTTGACAAAGAACACATTTCGGGTTCTTCAAGCTCTTGGCTATATGATGATGGATTTGTTTCTTGCTATGAATCATCCGAATATAATAAAGTGCACAAAATCATGAAAAATATGCAATGGAAGGGAAAAGGACTGGGAAAAAGCAAACAAGGACATCTTGATCCAATATCTTGCATAAAGAATCTTTATCGACATGGTCTTGGTTTCCATACATTTGAAACTTCACCGATACTTCTTGATGTCTCAACTAGTGGTGAGGACATTGACTCTAATGATGAGACAAGTTCCACACATAGCCTCTTTGATAACCTCGCAGAAAACAAACCTTTTTATAGAAAACCTCTCCATTAATACCATTGACCTCCAACTTGTCCATCCTACACTTATCAGTCATGACCAATTAAATCACGTCTCCATGGATCTCTTTTAAAATGATGAGGCCATTGAAGAGTTTCTCAAGGACTCGGGATCCCATCCCCCTTTCTAATCATATGAAGGGATTTTTATTGACCTTGACACATCTACTTACTGTGGTGAGGAACTTGAGTACCCGTCAAAACAAAAAAATGAAAAACGAAATCTCATACAGTGAAAACCTTGTTGAGGCACTATTTGAGAAAAATAAAATAAAAAAAATGAAAAATAATAAAAAGAAAAGGGATGTATCTCCTAGTGAAAACCTTTTTTATGTACTAAAAGAGGGGGCTCTACTTCATGTAAAATTGATGATTTACATCAACCAACAACATCCTTTTCAGAAAGAGACACATGTTAAGAAAATATCTGATTTCTCACATTTGTTATACCCGCCTAACTTCTCATGGGTTTTTTATTTTGCTATGTTTTTTATGATCCTATTATTTAGGATCTTAGTTTGTTGTATTTTTGGCTATATAATAGCCAGCTCTATGTACGCCAATATAGTGTGTTGAATATAATATTAATCCGTGTGATTTTGCTGTGCAAAGCTCTGTGATCCTTTTCATTTGGTATTGAAGCATCAAGCATGTGGTGGTGGTGAGCTTTAAATGGGGGCAGTGCCACTCGTATTCGAGCTTTCCCAAATATGAAATACATTGACGAAGCTTTTTCATATATTAAGTTTTGTTTATTGACAACAACCCATCCATGTTCTATCATTGCGTATTCATATTTTTATTTGGCATGATAATATATCAAGATTGTCATATCCAAATCATATACTAGTTATTATTGGTTACGGCAACATTGGACCAGATTTATTGTTTCAAACGTAAGAAAGATATTGGCCCATCTGATCACAGATATCTGATCTTCTTTTTTAAGCTCTTGGAGATCGGCATATCAATTTGGCGCAGCGCTTGCTACAAAGGATTAGTGAAGGCAATCCATCTCCGGTTTCCATATAGTTTTGAACATATTTGATCACAGTCCTCAAGTGGATACAAAGAGTGTGGTCAAATATTTCTACGAAGGGCGTACCTCATCCAGTTGTTATGTGTTATGCATGCAGTTTTTACAATAAGATGAATCTGAGCAATTTATAAAGACCGAACGAAAAGCATTAATGTAAGCATCGTCAAAGCTATATTCACTGTTGATTATACAGCTTGGGATTTTCTTTGGCATAGTGCATGCGACTTCATGCATAGCGGTCTATATGGTCACACTTAACATCGATCTGCTATACGGGTTGGATCCTATCATCTCCAAAGTGGCCACGGGAACGTAGAAGAAATTGCATTCTGCCTTCCATCAGCGCCTCAATCGACAGTCCACTGTCAATTGCTCATACACTGTGTTCAAGACGATGTATACCGTCGCCCACAGGTTAGAGTATCTGGTGGTAATATCATCACTTTATTATTGCAGTGATTCAAAGCAGCTTGGTTCGATTCACACATGCTTTTGTCTCACTTTCAAAAAAGGGTAAAAATTAAAATTTATGTTTCGAGCTTAACATAGCTCAACCAGTGATGAAATTTATTGGAGGTAACATATTAGAGGGACGACTCGAATCTCTTTAACCAATTTTTGTGGCCATAGACTCTAGCTTTTGTCAATGGTCTTAGGAGCATTAAAATAGGTTATATAATCATTTTTTAATGTGTTGAGGGTCCATCTTAGGTGTCAATTTAGTTACCACATCAAAATTTGTAAAGGAGATATAAAGGCAACTCAATCTAATTTGTTAGTGTCTTGTAAAAATTGCAAAATTAATTTAAAAAAAAAAAATTGCTTTACGAATGTTTTTTTGGTGGAATCTGATTCGGATAAGATATGTAATTATTGAGCCTCAAAGCCAAATTTGTTGAGCTAGCAGATGACACAGGAGGACAAAGGAAAAACGGAGGTTGGAGGTCAATCAACGACCTCTTATCAGTCACCAACAACGAGGCCGCACAAATGATATGGTGGCATTTTTTCCGTTGTGTGTTTTAGTGTGCTTTCAATTGCATGTAGTGTGCTTGATTTGGTGTTCATGTATGCGGTGTTCAAGATTTCTTGGTTTGCCGAATAAGTACAAATTTCACATTGTGGGGGAATATGATCCAATGTTCTATTTCAGTTTTCAGTTTGTGTGTATGAGCAACAGAATTCAAAGCGGATTTTCCTATGTTATTCCCTGAAGTGAGATAGTGATGAGAGCCGATGATACTACTACAACATCATGATATTGTGGTTGTTAGTTATCCACTGGAAAAACTATCCAGAGGTTGTTGTACTCCTAAAAAACCATCTGTTGTGTGGTTGTTGGTTAACCACTTGGAAAACCATCCAGAGGTTGTTGGTATTGTCCTTGAAACCATCCAAATCATGAGCAAAGCTACGTAGCGACACGTTGCAGTACAAGGCATTTTTTCCCCATGTTTGCACTAAGGGGGAATGTTAGGAAAATATCTTATTGCTCACATTTGTTATACCCGCCTAACCTCTCACGGGTTTTTATTTTGCTATGTTTTGTTATGATCATATTATTTAGGATCTTAGTCTTGTTGTATTTTTGCTATATAATAGTCAGCTCTATGTACACAAATATAGTGTGTTGAATATAATATTAATCCATGTGATTTTGTTGTGCAAAGATCTCGTGATCCTTTTCAACACATCTAAAATGTTAATTCAAGAAACAATTAACAACATCGGCACACCTGAGCGACCAAATATTTTACAACTTGGTGCAAGTCTTTCCAAAACAAAAAAACTAGAGTTCACAACACTTGTGGAATTTCAAGATATTTTTGCATGGACCTACAAAGATATGTCAGATTAGATCCATCTCTTGTGGTACACCACCTTGTAGTTCATCCAAATGCAAAACATGTCAAACAAAATTTCAAAATTTGTAATAAATTGCTTAAGAGTAAGTTCTGGATTACATTTTTTACGAAATGAGTGGATAGAGTGAAACACTAAATGACTAATGCAATGTAGGTAGCTATAATGTACAAGTGGTGATTCTAATTTCTTATGCGTAAAAACGTTTAAGATGCAAGGAATTGACAGTTTCACTAAATTTCTCACCTTCTAGTGTGCACAAAAGATACGCACCATTTCCGTAGTCCTTCATGACTCGGTATGGGCCCAACCACTTGGGCCAGAACTTCCTTCCTTCGCCGGTTTTCTTATCGATCCGGCTGTCTAGCCTTAGAACTAGATCTCCCTCATATATTTCTCGCTCATAGACTTTTTTGTTATACTTGGCACAAATCCGGTCAGCATAGGCTCTATGTCATTGTTCGGCATTTAGCCTGGCCTCGTCAAGGATTTCCAGTTGAGAGAGGTGTGCCTCCCTATAAGCTTCTTCATCTAGAATCCCTTGTAATGAGATGTAGAGACTGGGTATTTCAACCTCAAGCGGGAGAACTGCTTCGCCCAAATACCAACGAGAAAGGGGTTGCTCCTGTTGGTGTTCTTATTGAGGTTCGATGGGCCCACAAGGCCGGATATAGTTTTAAATGCCAATCTCGCTTGTTCTCCTTGACCGTTTTGAGGAGAATAGATTTTAACGTTTTGTTTGTCGCTTCGGCCTGCCCATTGGCTTGAGGGTAGTAAAGAGAGGCCGTGTGATGGTTTATCTTGAATTTGCTACATAACTCATGGACTTCATCATTTTAAAGTACGTGCCATTATCTGAGATAATGACTTGTGGGACACCATACCTGCAGATAATTTGGTTCAAAATGAATTTGGCAATTACCGAACCTGGTACTGTGGTGAGAGGCATGGCCTCCACCCATTTGGTAAAATATTATGTGGCTGTAATTATAAAGTTATGGCCATTGGTTGATGAGGGAGAGAACTTCCCTATCAAGTCCAAACCCCACGTGGAAAAGGGCCATGGGGTCACTATTGGCTGCAGGGATTGTGTTGGCATGTGAATCTCGTGAGAGAATTCTTAGCATTTGTGGCACTTACGTACAAATTCCACTGCGTCATGTTCGAGAGTGGGCCAAAAATAGCCCATCCGATGTATTTTTTGAGGCATGGCGTGACCACCGAAGTGGCCTCCACATATCCCACTGTGAGATTCATGAAGAATCTTCTTGGATTCTTCTGTGTCGACGCATCTTAGAAGCATGTCGTCGAAGGCTTTACGATAGAGTACCTATTCTAAAACAACATATTTAGTGGTAATAATGCGTAACCACCTTCTTTGTTGTGATGTGGCACCTTCTGGGTATGTGTGATCTATGATAAAATTGATGATATCAGTGTACCAGGGGCATGTAGAGATGGGGGGCCTGGTTTCAATGAAGTACACACACTCATCAGGAAAGTCCAGATTTACCAGATCACCTCCATCTAATGGATTGTCAGCTAACCAATTTGCAATGATTTGTCCCTTAATGGATTTTTGGTTTACAAATGTCAATTCAAATTCACCCATTAAGGTTATGAAATGCCCACCTTTTTAGATAAAGACCCTTGCGTGAGGAATGTTCATAAATGATCTATCTTTACAATGACCCTCATTTCTTGGTTTAACATGTAATGTCTTAAACATTTTGTTGCAAATACTATGGCAAGGCATTCTCTCTCTGCTGTGTATAACATGTTTCATAATCAAGCAACGTTCGGCTAATGAAATAGATGCAAAAGTTCCCATTTATCATTGTCTTCTTAAGCGGCAAAGATGCAGACTAGCGAGACATGAGTGGCTCGTGAGTATAGGATTAAAGGGAGGTCTAGTTTGGGAGGCATTAGCATGGGTGGAGACAACAAGAATCATTTCACCGCTTCAAGGCCTCGTTGCATTCTTCATCTAATCAACGCTATAATCTTTCTTAATAGATTGTTGATTGGATGAATGGAAAAACTTAAATCTGGGATGAACCTTCGGATTACACCGAGCTTCCCAAGAAATGACCTGATTCTAAACTTGTCTGATGGTGGGATCATTTCGAGAACAACCCGTATTTTGGCTGGATCAACATCAATCCCTCGTGAAGATATAATGTAGCCCAAAAGTTTGCCTCCTGTCACACCAAACACGCACTTCTCTAGGTTTAATGTGATGCCATATTCAATTAATCATGAGAGGATGATACAGAGCACTTCTGGATGATCACAAAGCACTTCTTGGCCTTGGCCAACAAGTCATCCACATAGGATTCCACAATTTTATGGATGAGATCGTGGAATATGTATGTCATTGCCCGCTGATATGTAGCGTCGGCATTCTTAAGACCAAATGGCATGACAGCGTAGCAATAAGTTCCCAGGGAGTTATGAATGTAGTTTTGGCTTGATCTTGTTCGGATATTTTAACTGATTATACCATGATGATAATAGTTCAAATCTAGCTATTGCATCAACGATAATCTCAATGGATGGTAATGGGAAGTCATCCTTAGGATAAGCTTTGTTAATATCCCGAAAATCTATGCAAATACGTATCTTCCCATTCTTTTTTTAGAGAACGATATTAGATACCCATTGTGAATAGTCAATGGGTTTGATGAATCCCACTTGGAGAAGTTTTATTACTTCCTCTTTTACCATGAGAGCCACTTTTGGCTTCATTGGTCTTGACTTGTTTAAGCGGCTTTGCATCTCGGTTTAGTGACAAAATTATGTACCATGATATGCGCTGCAATGCCCATCATTTATTTATAATTAAATGTGAAAGCTTTTTGATGTCCTTTGAGGATTTGGGTGTGTGTTTCTATCTCCTTCGAAGTTAACGAGGATCCCAACTTCAAATTTTTGGTTCTTCCTCCATTCCAATGTTTATGTCAATGGTTTCTTCTATTAAAGAAGCATTACCTTCTTCAAATTAGGTGGTGCTTTGGAGGTAGTTCCAAGCTTTCTTTATTTTCTATCTCGTAGATATCAAGATCCTTCTGTATGGAGGGGACTCTACCATGGGATTTCCAAAGTAGGAAGAGGAATGTGGTATTAGGGAAAGATCCACTATGCGGTGAGCAAGGTGTAGCTCCGCATAGGTGTTTAGATATATGAGAGTGACTCTATCATCGTCAAAGTGATCCATGATAGAAAAATCATCTTCAAATTCTCCATGAGTCGGGAGTGAGTTTGTAGGTACTTTATGTACTAATGGTTCTACATGCAGTGATACTCGTGAAATTTGTATCTTCCAATTCATTGTTTGGAGTGAAATGGGAAGCTGAGGTTTCTATTGAATCTGCGAGGAGGTTTTGCTCTCGTGGGATTGCTTCAATTGATATGAAGTTAAATCCCTTACTTAGATCTAATATTGTTGTTTTATAAAGTTGTAAATGCTCAGCCCTAGTTTCATATACCTCGAAGACTTGGTTTGCAACTAGTTGCGAGTCTCCCAAAGACTCTAATGTTATCGACACCCATTCTTTTGGCAAGGATGAGGCCAAGGAGAAGAGCTTCATACTCAGCCCCGTTGTTTGTACATTCAAAGTTTAATTTAAAGGTGAAAGGTAGGATATTTCCCTAGGGTGAAGTAAAGATTACCCCCGCCCCTGCTCCAAAGTGACATCTAGCTCCATCGAAGTGGAGCGTCCAATACTTGCTTGGAAAAATGGATGTTGGGATATCTATCGTATCTATTTCCTTTGCTTTGGTTACTTCTACCATAAAAATTTTGTCTGATGGAAGAGAAGCAATTCCCAGGGTGTGTCCCATACCCATAGAATCAAATGGTAGGAGAATAGGTAAGTCCTTCTCTAAAGAACTCGACAATTTTTGCGGTAGTCCCTAGTGACACTATTTTTATAACATTGGTCTCATTTTTGAGTGCTGGAATGTCCTCGACTGGATTTGTAATTTCTAATTTGTGGTGGGTATCAACTCTTCTTTTGGTTTCGAATTAATTGGTTTGATGAGTTGATTTGTTGGGAGTTCAAACTAGAGTGAACACCTGGTCTTTTCTTCAAATCAGCTAGGTGTATATCGAAGGGTTTTGGGTCACCTTGTGCCACAAATATTTTCCCTAAGTGTAGAAATATTATTTCTTGGAATAACGTGGAAGGGATTGCCTTCATACGGTGTATCCACGACCGACTGAGGATCATATTATAGTTGGTTTCCTGATCTATAATATAAAATTCGGTGAGGACCGTCTTGGGTCCTAAAGTGACTGGTAAAACTATGGTTCCAATTGAAGTGGCCTTGAGGCTATCATAACCTCTTAGTGTATTTCATGTTGTGGAACAATTTGTCTCTCCATATCCTAACTTTTGAAGAAAAGCGAAGGGGACTATGTTAACTATTGCCCCATCGTCAACCATTGCACGTTTAACATAATTATTGTAAACCCATACTTGTAAATGTAAAGTTGGGTCACCTCTTCATGCAATCTCAACATCTGTTGGCATTTTGCTTATATCAAATATAAATTCAGTATCCCTATCTGGCTGCCCAGAGGATAAACATCAAAGTCTACATGGTTTACTTGTTTCGGAGGAGGAGTGATGTTGATTAAATGACCAAGGCCTAATGCTTCTAAGAGGGCAGCCCTATGGGCGGGAGAATTTTTTAACAAATCCAAGAAGGAAATGTGAGAGAAGGTTTTAGTTAAGTCATTAATTAAATCATAGGCACCTATGGGTTTTACCAATGTTTGTTGAATGTTGTCTGGTTCCAATGGATAACTTGGAGTTGGTTGAGAAGAATAATCATGTGTTCTTGTTATGGTTTCTACGGGTAACTCGGTGTCTAATTCCACCAGGCCAACTATCTTAGTTTGGGGTCGAGTTCCTAGTTGGGGTGCAACCGGTGGATTTAACGAAGTTGAAGCTTCATGATCATTGTTTCCTGTTACAACACCCTTGTTTGTTCTGTTAGGATCTAAAATGTTATTGTTAGAATGGTTTGGGAGTGGATCATTAAAGATCTTGAGGGGTGCATTTTGAGGGGAAATTGCCCTTGTGTAAGTGTTTGGCGCTAGTACTACAGAATTTGCTAAGAACATATCTATAAAGAGTTGCTTTTGATCTTCTGGAAAACACTGCATGAATTTATTGTAGTCACGACAAGTCCTAATATCGTGGCCTTGAATCTTGTGGAAGCCATAATATAAATTGGGATTATAATTTTGAAGTTGTTGATTTAAAACCTGTTGTGACCCAAAATTCTGATAAGGTTGCTGGTTGTTAGAGTTAAAATTTTGAGGTTGTTGCCTTTGGTTTTGACTTTGATATCCAGTTGGGTTTCGATTTGGACTTTGTGTTTGGATTTTTCATTGTTGTTTTTTTTGTGGTGGTGGATGATTAAACTCCACCACATTGATTGTTGGAGTAAAATTGTTATTTCGCTAATTATTAACAGGTGGCAAAATGTTTACAATGTTTGCCCTTTTAACTTGGTCAGTTACTCCATCTGTTGTAACTCTTGGTTCTTGTTAAGGATCTTAGGTCCTTGATTAGTGTTCCCGGTATTAGGATAGGCCGCAGTGTTTTGATTGGGAGTGGTTAATTTCCCATTCATTCCATATGTCTTACGACCACTATCTATCATTGCTTGGTCGATTCGGAGAGCACTCTCAAGTACTTCATCGTAAGTTCTTAGTGGGAACTTCTGGACTTCTTCCTTTATCTCTCTATTGAGAGAATTAAGGAATAAATCACATAGTTCCATTTGATCCATGTTTGGAGCACTTGTTGATGAGTAGAGAACCGTACGCCATCTTTGAATAAAATGAGTAGTGGATTCATTATGTTCTTGTTTAATATGCAAGAATTCCCTGATTCCTGTTCTTAATAATTTTTTCATGTCAAAAGCTTTGATGAACTCTAACACGAGTTGTTTAAATGAGTGTATCGAGGCTTCGTGTATTCTCGTAATACCAATAAGGGCAATACCCTCTAAGGTCTTAGGGAATATATTAGCAACAACCTTGTCCCAAGGGAGTAATTCCTGTATGGCTGTGGCATAGGCCTTAACGTGTGCATTTGAATCCCCTTCCCCTTTATATTTAGGTAAATTAGGAAGAGGTCTTGGAAGCATAACACTTCGTATGGTAAAGTCTAGGGGTTCTTTTAAATATTCTAAATAAGTCCCTACTGCGTAGGCCTCAACCATCGATGGTGCTTTCTGAGGGGGTGGTGGTGGCATGGGTTGTTGATATTTCATAGTATATGCATTTGTAGGGACATAAGGGAATCCCTGTGGTTGAACGAACATCCCAAGAGAAGAGAACATGTCCCCCTGTGGTGACTTTGAATAAATGTTTAAGTAAGGAGGAGCGTTGTTCTAGTATGGGTTGTTTGGTGCCAAGTCGGGAGGTGTCATGTTTTCAACTGGAGGGCATTTGAAAACACGGTCCTAGTTGGTGTTTGTTGTGGGTAACTATAAGGATTTTGAGGAGGCATGCCTAACGTGCTTGTTCTGTAAGGAGGTCAACTTGACTGGGATGATGCAGAGGGTTGGGTATTCCTACTTGCCCCAAATATGAATTTTGGTTTGCTTGAGCAAGTTCCAACCCTCTAACCTTTTCAACTAAGGCTGAAATGACCTCTATTGGTGAAGACACAATGTTTTTTCCTTAATGACGTTTGTTGTACACCTTGATTTTGTAAAGGGGTGTGATACCTCTATGAACTGATCGTTACCCTACCAAGCTTCACCGAGGGTATTTCCCATAGGTGGAGGAATGGGGGTGTTTTCTTGGAATAGGGTATCAGATTGTATTTGTAAACTCCCTATAGGTGGATACATGTTTTGGAAACATTGTTCGCTTTTAGCATAGCGTGCTAAGTACTCCTCATCCAAAAATGGGAGTGGATCTAATTGTCTACTGATCTGTGGTCTAAACAAGACCCGAGGAGATGAAGTGGACTCTCCAGTAAACATCATATTGTTAGAGCCTGATGGCTTTGGCTGTTGTGTTTGTGCAAGCTGATCAAACTCCTCAATTCGGAATGAAGAACTAGAACTAGTTTTGTGAGGGGGAGTTTGAGATGACAAGTAATTACTTGAATAGTTATCAGCCCATGCAGAAAGTGAGGGCAATGGTTGTCTATTTGTTTGACTATAGTTTACTTCGAGACCTGAGAGAGGTCTGCCATATGCATCGTATCCCGACATATTCGGGGGGTATATGAATACCCGTAGAATAATGGGAAAGAGTGAAGGTGGATGAAAGAAATGAAAAATAAAAGAGGAAGAACTATTTGTTTCACGTTGGGTTCACCAATTTTGTACGATGGAAAAGTGACATGCGAGCATGGGAATCTACAAGTACCTCTTCCTTGTACCCGACCTCCCGAGGTCGTGCCGAGACAGCCGATGAATGTTGAATATGAATGGATACAGACAAGCTAATCGGGTAATCTTATATCCTCAATACACAATAATGGAATCTACGAATCTAAGGCAAAGAAGGCCCTCCTAACTTGAATTGGTGTAATGGATCATTCGGATATAATAGTTGTTCGGAGGCTCCAATCAATGTCGAGCTCTACCGAGATCCTGTTTCTTGGTTGTTGGATACGTGGGAAGTGACCTGTGGGAGCTTCGTATATATCTCCAGACAAGGTCATGAAAATGGTGGTAGGAGGCTTAATGGATTTGTAGTGAACTATGGGTGGTTTTCTGGTCTAGCCCAAAAAATATTAGATTGATTGGCTTCTATATTTAATACGGAGAACTGTGTGGTGATATCTGGAAGGAGTGGTGAGGATCTAAAAACCAGCATTCGTAAACCGGTGTCAATGCTTAAATGATTTGCGAGGCACGTTGGGTTATGGGACTTGGGGATCACAACCGTAATTTTTGGTTGTTGTGGACTTGTTATGGTCATGTGAAGAATCAATCCCTTCTTCCGACTATCCAAAGAATCATATGCCTTTTTAGCCTCTATGTTTAGAATTAGAAGTTGTATAATTTTCTCGAGAATACCTTACGGGTGTTCTGGCAACTTGAATGCGTGAGCTACTATCTATGTCAACGAGGAGATCTCTCGTCGTTAGGTTGTGGAACTAAAGGATCACAACTAAATGCGTGTTCTCTTTTGAACCCTTTTACGGTCATCAAGGAAGCCTCTAGTTAGGATGATTTGACCAAAATGTGTATGCCTTGTCATCTTCGATATTTAAACCTCTCAGTTGTTCACTAATTGCTTGTAGGTTTGTTGTTGCTCGAAAGACCTGTATCCTAAGGTCTTGATCTATATCAGCTAATGTTGTGGGTAGATTTGGTTGAGGCACTATGGGTTCAAATATATATTCTCTAGGCTCTCTAGGTCCTATGATTGTCATACAAAATGATTCAACTTTTAACTAAAATTAATAAACTGATTACGAAAGATGTATTTACACTATGCAAGCATTCTTCTATTTTTGTATTTTCGATGACGTATTTCAATGAAATTAAAGAGTAGCTATTCTAGTATATTTAGAAAATGAACAACTAATCTAGTAACAGAATTTAAAACAAACAAAGTAGTCCTGGTGTGGCTATTTGCATGTAATTGTGATTTTATCCTAAATATCTAAGCAACTAATTATTTTAAATTGAAAGACTCTCGATCCTACCTCAGAAGTGAGGAATGAATCACAATTTCTCAGAAACTATCAATCCCCCATGACTTCCCGGTGATATCGAGAGTAAACTTTTGTGAAATAAAATAATTCACTACTCTATTTGATATGTTGTAACTAGAACTTTGATAGCTCAAACCTGGCGTTTACAGAATAGTGGTAAATCCAATTGTGTGTGATTTCATCCCCTCAGTGTGATCTCCTCATTCCTTCATGTTCTCGTGAATCCAGAAAAGCATGTATATGATAGCATCAACAAAAGAGGTATTTGAACAATGGCAGCTTTGGATATAGACCGAATACAATGCGAGTAGGAGAGGGATAGTGCAAGTGAACAGAGCTTGACTATGCAATTCCTAGTGGGATTTATTGTAGGAATACAACACAAATATGTTGAGAGCTTTTGAAACTATCCTTTGTGACGAACAGAACCTGCAACTCTAATGGATTCCAATCTACAAATGAAACTATTTTACTCTAAACTCACTTGCATGGCACAACAATTAAGCAAGACTGAAACAAGAAGATCGAATGACCTCTAAAGACCAATAATGGAGGAAAAACATGAAACATATAGAATTCTAAGCAAGAAATTCAAAGTCTGGATAATAGAATTGAGAAGGTGAGGGGCCATTTGTTTGAAAACATTTATTTATTTATAAAGAAATGTAATTACAGAGGATAACTCCCATTGAATTATTTTACTATAAATAAAGGAAAAATATTATTACCAGGGAACCAAAAACATTAATGCAAGCCAAAGTGGTTGAAGAAAGTGGGTGAAATTGAATATTTACATTTGACGTGATCGTCGAAAGAATCTGGAAAATGGGCGCGCCTGGGGGGCGGTCTGAGACTTCCGCCTATCCAGGCGGTGGTCATGGGACCGCTGCACCAAGCGGGGTGGTGGTTTCATCATTGAAGACCAAAGTGTAAAGAAAAAGGGGGGCAGAGGGTAAAACAAAGCATGCGGAGGCTTAGCGAGGCATGTGGGATACAAACATATACCTGACGAGCTTTTCTGGATTCGAACACCTTGCAAGGAGACTTGTATCATCATTAGGGTATGTGTAATGTTGTTTAGTGGTGCAAGTACCCTACAATTTTGGGTACGCGTGCAAAGGCCCTTGAGAAAAGGCAGAGTGCATACAATGTAATCTCCGGTGTGCATAGGATTCAAGTGAAAAATGAGCACCTATGCACGAAGAAATAAGTCCCCCTGTAAGAAGAAAAAGAAGACACACGAAGAAGAGGTGCGAGCAAGAGAAGCCCATGCAAAAGAAGATTCACCAAAAGGGAAGGAATCACTGTTGAAGAAGAAAAGGAAGAATCTCCTATACTGAAATCACCAGTTAGGAAGAAGCAGAAAGTAATAGAAAAGGTGGACTCGGAAGAAACAGAGAGCATGGAGGCATACAAGGGCGACAAGGACGATGACAAGCACAGAGAGGCTCAGACCATCCCGTGTACAATGTACACGAATTAGAGGAGGAAGGGAATGAAGAAAAGGATGAGGATGAAGGAGACACTCATGGAAAGGGGGAAGTGAGGAAGTAAACACCAAGGATCAAAGGACCCCAAGCCTGACCAAGGAGAGATAGAAGATGCCGCAGAAAGGGAGGTAGTGGGCATAATAAAGGACTTGGTGGAACATGAGGTGGAGCACAACACTGATGAAGTACTCAAGGAGATGGAGGAGGA
Source organism: Taxus wallichiana var. yunnanensis (assembly GCA_018340775.1). Classification (NCBI taxonomy): domain Eukaryota; kingdom Viridiplantae; phylum Streptophyta; class Pinopsida; order Cupressales; family Taxaceae; genus Taxus; species Taxus wallichiana. Next base: position 13,513,366 of record CM031242.1, on the reverse strand, counting down.
GAGTGTAGAGAAGGAATATGGAAGCATGGGCGGAGATCCCACCTAGCGGTAAGCTTCCCTAAGGAAACATGCACGGGAAGGAAGAGTGTGGTAGCGACGCAAGAGCAAGGAATGAGTTATATCAATTATCCAAATAAGGTACTATGCATGTGTTTCCAAAGTATTGTGCCTTCTAACCAACTCCTTGCATGGTCTTCATTCGAAGAAGAGGGTGCCTACCCATGTACAAGAAAGATGCTATCATGGGCTTTTGAGTCCCATGTTGATGAGCTTGAGTTTGAAGTCAATCGAGAGGTGTTGATGAAGATACCAAAACTAAGGGAGTGAACCCTTTGGTGAATGCTCAACAACTATCAGATGAGAAAGTTTGCAATGCACTCAACAAGGTGTCGATGGAGGTTGAGGCGAGACTCTTGGGAGGAATGACAAAGTAAGGGTCTTGGAGGAAGAACTGGAAAAGAAGAATGAAGAAATCATTGAGAAGGACAAGGATTTAAAGCAAGAGGAGTTGATCAGTGTGCAATTAAGGTGCAAATTAAGGGAAGATAAGGCAAAGGTGCGCAAGGTTTATAAGAAGATAGAAATGATTACAGAATCCATAATCTTGAAGCACCTAGAACTGGCCCCACTTGAGCAAAAATATGAATCAACCATGTAATGCTTGGAAAACTTGACCTGCATCCTCACCATGGAAAGGCGGCCACTCGCATTGGAGTCAGCATAAGAGGCATTGGTGCACCAGAAGGAGGAAGAAAAATTGAAGATCAAAAAGCTTGATTACTCGATATTCCAAGCTCCTTTCCGATGTGAAGACCACCATACAAATAGACGAGGTTTGTATGATAACCGCACCTTGTGACCAAGACATGGTAGCAAACATACTCGTTGCTACGCATGAGGCGGATCTGAAAGAGTTTTAAGAAAATAAAAAGGGAAACAAAGCGAAGGGATAAAATCCTAGCCGAGGTTGAGAAGAAGATGGAAGCAATCGAAGCCTTGCGGGGTTTGATTAAGAATCAGCTTAAGGAGTTGTACCCCTAGATCACTTATAGGATGGATGCGCATTGGACGACCTTAGCAAGAATAATTAGAAGGAATTGTAGATACGCTAAATTCTAAGGGTGATGAATTAAGTTTTGAGGAAGTGAGTGCTCTAGTGGGTGACCTACTTTAGCAAGTGTAAGGTGAAGTGGATGCCTAGGAAAAGATTGAGGCAACAATGAGGAAGGAGTTCCCACTCCTCTTGCAGCAATAGCAAATTCTTCCATTCTTCATTCTTCCATTCTTCCATTCTTCCATTCTTCATTCAATTTTCCGGGTCCCACTATTCTTTATTCTTTGGAGAAGCAGGATGTTTCCAAGGATGGAGAACACATTTAGTGTGGGGTGATGTTGGGCCTTGAAATATTGGCTAAGTACCAAAGGGCGCACGTGTGTAGGACCAATGAGAAGAAGGGCGCACAGGGAGAAGCGTGCAAGACAAAGAGGTTTAAGAAGGGTTTAGGAGAAACCAAGGTGCGTGCGAAGGCAGAACATAGGTTCAAAGGACTTAGCCATATTCGGTATTTGGAGGCACTTGAGGAAAAACGTGACCCGACTAGGCGTGCTGAGTGGATAAGGTGCCAACTGGAACCTTAGAGGTCAAGAAAAGGATATTCCACGTAGGAATATTCCTAGAAGACATCATTACAGAGAGTGGAGGGTTTGCAAAGGGATAAGCATTCACCATTGGAGGACCACATTGACACTTGGCACGTGATCTATTCAGAAGAGAAGGCATGGCGGTGGGTGTTGATCCTATAAAAAGAGATGCTCGGACTAGAGAAAGAAATATGATAGATGATCTGAAGACATGATCTAAAGAGCATGTAAGAGGTAGAGAGAATGCATCGAGAGTAAGATGTTGAGTAATGAGTGTTGCAGTAATGCTAGGGTTTAGAGCACTTAGTGCTAAGGGTTGTGAGGGATATCATGAGCCTCTATATGGCACTAAGATCTATAACAGAGGTTAAAATGGAAGGGCATAGCTAGGATCTCATGCTAGGAAAGATCTGTAGGGGTTGGGTCTCTGATATTTAATATGTATGGTCTGTGATGACCTCCTTTGATTGTAATGTGGCTACCAATGAATATATATAAGGGTTCATTCTATATATCATGTTTAAGGGTGTAAACCCTTGTGTTATATGACTGTCATGGCTCAGATATGGTTTATTATGCTTATTACATTGTTATTAAGTTTTTTAATGCATTGATGTGTGGATTTGTAAGCTGCCCCTTCCACTTTTCTTTTAACTAAGTAAATGTACTTCTCATTTTGCAATTCATCCTCCACTTTGGCAAAAAATTTCACAATGCTCACATAAAGGAGGGGCTCAAGCACTTGCGCATGCCTTAGGTGAGCGCCCAATGCTTGTTGGGTGATAGGTTGGTGCGCTTGGGGTTAAAAAGTAGTATTGAGGATAGATAAAATGACTACATTGACCATTACTCTCAAGTTCGAGTTCATTTTATAAGGTCTCTTCTTAATGGGGTTGACTCCTTCACACAATGTTATTCTCATTCTTCCTAAGGATGGATGAACTAAATTCATCTCATACCACTTAGGTAATAAGTCATTGAGCTCGCATAAAAGTTAAACAATTCAATCCATCTCCCGATTAGACCAATAGTCACAATAGTGGAATATTTGGATCATCCTCCATTCTAATATTAACCTCTTTCTTAAGTATGGGATGGTTGAAAGGTTATGATTATTATTCCTTAGTGTCTTGAACTAGTCATTCTCGGGCTCAATAGTTAGAAAATTGAGGTGTCCAAAATCATTAATGCCTTCATCAACCTTCATCAATATATTTCCCTTTTCAAACCTTATTTTAAGGTCTTGGTATTTTAATTGTTATTGTTTGCATAATCCTGAAAAATACCTTCCAACATATAGTCATCCTCACCATGCATTTATATCGCATGCTCTTCCATCCATGCATCATTTTTAAAAATCAGATCCTTGATCATTTCTAAGAGGATCTTGAAACATCAATTGTATCAAGTGCAATTAAAGGTGTTAGCAAACAAAGTCTTCACCACTTCCCACTCAAAAGTATCTCTCTTGTTTGCATGTTCACATACCATGCACACATATACAAAGCATGAAATTATAATGTTTCTAGTAGGTGGTTTGAAGGTTTCAACCATATATGTTCAAAATTTTGAGGTGGTCATGGGATCAATATTCCCATCATAGACAAGTAAGGCCTTCTTGAGGTATATCATCTTGAAGTGAATATTATGGCCTCTTTAATACCACCCCATCATGGAAATCTTGGCTAATGTGTAGTCCATTCGAGTGCAAGTAATACTTTTTAAAGTATAAACTAGAGACTTGAGCATTTCTTCTTCATTTGGTGAATAAGCCTCTAAGTCAATCATATATGCCTATGCACATGTGGACCCATTAAATCTTGTTATATTTTTATGTCTACCCTTTCTCAAGTAAAAAAAACACCTTTCTTGCAAGCAATGTGTACTTGGGTCTCGGCTACATTATTTATTACGGTGTGCGGAAATGGATCATTAAACTGTTCAACCACCTCTTCTTGCATATTTTCTTATTCCAAATCCTATCCTACTTGTCATCTCATATGCCTTCTCAACGAATCTGTGGCAATCATTTTGTATTGTGTCATATATTGATATCCTACTCCCCTATTGAATAACTCCATCATCCCTTAGTTTGATTATGTATTTCCTTTACAAATAGAGGTCGAAGAAAAAAATCCAAAGAAAAAAAAATTGTGATTATCATTCTCAAAATGATATAACACTCCTTAAAGTGCATATTTACATTATTCTCAAAACACCATGGTCTTCCTAGTAAAGCATCGTAATTACCAACTTATGTAAGATTTGTTACTTTGTAGTTAGCCGTGAACTTTTCTCCCATGATTTCTAGCTCAACATTGTTCAAAGTTCCCATAGGAACAACAACAATCTTATTCAACTTGAATAAAATATTTATAACATTCTCTAAGGGTGGTCTAACCATATTAATCCATACATCAATTGTTAACATATTTACTTATGTGTATATGTTAATAAGGATATTCATTATCACATGTCTGTGGATGATTGCATTAACCAAAAACTCTTGGTCAAATATCTTCTTATCTAAATTCAAATCTCTCCTCACCATTTGTTCATACTAAGATGCATTCTTAAATTTATAATCCAATCACTCTTTCAACATGGGGAATACCGCACTTATCTTCAACAAAGTCAAGATATATGTGAGTTCTCGCCATCTCTTACACAACATTACTCTCTTTGTCTTGCCTCCTTACATCCACTTCTTCTTCCTTAACAACTTAGAATTCTACTTGTTATTTTATAATAACATATAGATCCTTCTATAAGGCCCTTTTCTAAGACTGGCCATTTAGATACCTTTTTCTAGTGTTTTCTAGGGGTGCACATGGGATCTCCATTCTTTGTGGTAATGTTTACGCTCCACTTTTAGTAGTGGCATTCATCTTAGTTTCCTTCATGATCTTATTTTGGATCCATCCAAGTTTGATCATCCCCACACTTTTAGGAACATTATCATTTTTTTGCACCATATTTTTATAAAGCTTTGGACAATCCTAGGCCTAGTCCCTAGCTCTACAATATCTACATGTTAGATATATCGGGTAATATTTATGATATTGATCAAGTGCTCCACATTTGTAACAAGATTTGGGTGGGAACCCCACTCCCCCTTGTGATTCTCTTCATAAGTATTCCTTCCTGCAAACAGTTGGTGTTGCTATGGACCATCTAGAGTTTCCCATCACATTCCCTTCTCAAAACTTCCCTCATCCCTATAATGACATGATAGTTTTATGTGTCGTGCATGCTAGAATAACTTGCATCCTAGGAACACCTTAGTTTGCTTCATCCTATGAAGTGGGGAAATAATTCACATGATGGTCATGGTGAGAAATTTCACATCTTCTAGTCATGTCCCTAAATTTCTCCTAAAAATTATTCCATGTTGTGACCATGCAATTTGTGTGTCACCACCCTCTTTCCTCTAGATTCATAGTTGGTGTTAACATCTATAATTGATTATCCATGTTATAATTCTACACCTTTAAAAGGAGTTTATTCTAGTGTCTATGTTTATTCTAGTGTCTGGTGCTTCTCAAGGCTATTTGAAAGTGTACATTGACAAGGATCTCCATACAGGTGCAACCAAATATCCTACAAACCATTCTGCAGGTTTAACTAGGTTTAACTCATAAAAGAGCTTGAAAACCAATGCATTGAAACTGCACCATATGCGGGCAGATCTTAGATTTATTTTTCTTGCTATCCTTCAACTACGCAATTTTTCCTCAAAAATGGGATATCAAATTCTTCCAAGAATTTATTTTTCAATGCAGCATAACCCATACAAGCTTGATATGGATCAAACTTCTTGTAACGAGTGTGTTCTCTATCCAGGAATGTTGTGGTAAATTGAATAGCTTTATTCTATTAGGGAAGTCATTCTTTTCACTCTTTAAGTAATTTCACAGGAGCAGATATGGTCCGATACATTCTCCACCACTCTATAATTTGGAAAGCTCGTGTATTGATCATAAAATAATTTCTGATTCAGTGTCATTATGTTTATGGTAGGTGGTCATAAAAATTGAAACCCGATTTACTACTAGAATAATGCCTCCCTCCAAAGGTAAAGTTTTAAGGGGATCAACAAATCTATGCTGGTAAACATGAGAAAATTATACGTATGCACTGAACTTACCATTCCTACTGGTGTTGTAGAAGTCACAATACATGTCCCTGGGTTCACAGAGGGAAATGTTGCTAACTATTGTAACACAAGCTATTGACCTAAACTCTTACCATTCATGTCTTCAATCCTCTTTCAAATTATTCTTTTTATTTGATTAAAAATGGCGTGATAGTGAGTGTCGGTGGTGTTGGGAGATGCAGTTTTTCTCTAAACACTATTATTTACCTAGAGCTATTTGAACAAATATATTTGTGGGCATAATCAATGATATTTTGATCGAGGAATTTGGGTTTCAGCTGCAAAGTTGCATGACAACCAAAAATTTTCTGAGATACATTTGAAGGATCCATGAAGTCTACATTGAAGGAAGGATTAGTATTCACTACCACTATATGGACATACAGAGATGGATGGAGTTATTTTGAATTCATGCACTACTTTAAAACTTCTATGTATTGGAGCGTTTGTATTAGTCATGGAATAATCATTTTGACATTGCACTAATTAAACCCCTCTTTATTTCCATGTCTACTAGTGGAAGTTGCCATGATATGGGAGTGAGTTATGAACATTTATGTTTATTTAATGGAAATTGTTTTGAGAGAAAAGTGGTTTGGAATCTTGGCTAGAAAATATTGGATAAATAATAAAAATATGTTGGGTACAAAGTTGCAAGCTTGAGAGAGGATCTTATTTTGACATTTTTAACAGCTTATGTACTCTTTCTTAATTTATTCATAGGAAGTATATCTTGTCGTGGTGTATATCATGGCAATGTACTCTTGTCTTCATATTTTTAGCGGTCATGCACACAATGATAATGACATTACTTTATATAGTTTGGATTCCTTACCTATTACACCATTTTTCGAAGATAGATCAACATTATTGAATGAAGAAACAATTGATATCAACATTGGTATTATTGTGAAAACCAATATGTTAAAGTTGAACACTTCATTTAATCCACATAGGAAAATTGATACCATGAGCTATTAATTGAGTATCGAGATATTTTTACATGTTCATAAGCCAATACGTGAAGTATTTCCACAATATCATAGTATATAAGCTTGGTTTGAATCTTGATGCCAAGCTTGGAAAGAAAAGTTAGAAAGATGCATCCTATGGGGACTTTATTGTTAAGGAGGAAATCCACAATTAACTAGATGTTGTTTTCATTCAAACTTTTGATTATTCTAATTTGATTCCTAACATTTTCCATATTAGCAAGCCAATTGGGGGCATTCAAATATACACAAACTTAAAATATCATGACTCGAGGATAGCTTTCGATTTACCAATATTGATATGATTGTTCATTATTGTTGAGAGGATTTATTTTATGGGTGGATTTTCTAGTTAGAAGAAAATAAAGATCAATCCTAGTGACTAAAATAAAACCACATTCATGACTACTTGGGCCAATTTTTCAATGAGGTCATTCCTTTCAAACTTATAAATGTAAGAGCTACTTATTAGAGAGTTGTGACACATATTCCATGATTACACACACCAAATTATATAAGAATATGTAGATAGCATGTTTGAAAGTGGTGCAATTATGGATTTTTTTTGAATGAATAAGAGCCCACCCATGTAATCTTCAAACTCAACATAGTAGATTATATTAAAAACACACATTTTCATTAAAATTTCAAACCTCAATAATATCTACAACATTTGGGAATCTTCCCCTTTATCTCTAAAACTCTCATAATTCTTTCAAGACTTGACTAACTCTCTACGTGCCCTACTTAACATCCTAACTCTACTAAATTTCATTATTTATAGAGATCTAACCCTAAACTATATTCTAGTTTACAATTTTTCAGCATACACCTAGATTTCTAAATCCTACCCTCTTTCACAATATAACCTCCTTAAATAGACCTAAATGAATGTTCTTGAGAATCTCTAAGCATTGTGATCTCCCTCTAAAAGGAATAAATACATTTGGTTTTGAATCTCTCCTATGGTTCTTTCATCTCAAGTATTTAAGTATTAAATGAGAATTGAGATCCTTTTTCTATGTATTGGATCAATGCAACCATAATTAGTTTCAACCATTTTGTCCCTTATGATTGCGTGCTCAAGCATCCATTTTAAAATTTTAAATTAATCAGGTCACTTATGTTTTTAAATGTCTCTCAAATGTTTTTAAATCTCACTCATACCCACCACATGTCAAGGGTAACCATTTGTCCATTGTGATTGCGTGCTCAAGCGTCCATTTTGAAAAATTAAATTAATAAGGTTATTTATGTTTTTAAATGTCCCTCAAATGTTTTTAATTCTCACTCATACCCACCACATGTCAAGGGTCTTTAATTTTATCTCCATTCAAAATATATAGAAGAAACCTTTCCACCAAGTTTGAATTTGTGTCTTCTCATGCTCTTTGTCAAAATTTATGTCCTCTTAAAGTTTCTTTGTGTCATTCTTCATTGTGAACAATGATTGTGTGACCACCTATGTGGTTGAGAGACATGGTACATGTACCCAATACATGATTGAGACACATGTAAGCATCACATGATACTTGGACTTAAGGGTCTCTCTATGACCACATTTGTGGACCAATGATTTTATTCACCATGGTTTAAATTTATCATGTGTATCTTTATTTATGTTGGGTATTGTGACTAAAAATTAATGGGTCTTGGTTCTCTCACATCTTTTTGGATCTCGTGCATATATATATAATCCATGGGCTCAATGTTCTATGTGGGCTCCCCTTAGACTTAAAGTGATGCGGGATCTTGTAAAGACATTAATCCTAAAATTTAATACTCAAGTAACCCATGAACCTATTGATGGTTTTTCCATGAAACCCACTTAAGGGTCCACACCCCAAGATCAACCCTCGAGTTAATCAACCGATGCATGCTAGCACATCACTTAGAGGTTAAGCCAAACACTCATGTGAAGTGCGTAAGGGAGTCAGATCCTTGTAAGATCAAATGCAAGTTCTTACAAGAGATGTGGGTGTGGTGCACACATAATTATGCCCATAGATAAACACTTAAACACATTTATCTTGACTATTCAATATCAATCTTATATATAACTTGGAGCTCCTATATCATACACTCTAATAGAATATAATCACACCCATTAAGGAAGAATTGAAATAACAACTAGCATTACATGCACAAAACATGATAAAATTAGAATATATATATATCATCAACACTTCATAACAAGCAACTTGAGGTTTCCAAGAGTTTACATTATATCCATCACCTAGATCTTATGAGAATTATCAACATCCTACCCTCAAAAATGAATATTTGAACAATAATAACCAAAAACCCATTTTGCAATGCCAAAATGGTCTATTCATACATGGAGTTTACATTTTGAATTCAAGCTAGCCCACCCAAATTTAGGGGAAACCAGTCTGCCATGAATTTTCATCTACTTCAACCACCTCTTCAAATGATCCACCCTCTAGGTTTACCTTGCAAATCCTACATTATAGTTCCCACTAACAATTCAACAAGTCAAATGTGTTACTCTCTATGTTGGCCTATCACACTCTAACAAATTGGAATTGAACTCGTGGATGTGGAGTGCTTACATACGTGTGTATATGGAAAAGTTACAAAAAATTAGAGTCAACATAACCTTAGCTCTTAATGTGACCCTCCAAGGATTTATTAAGATCTTCACTAATATTAGAGACTTAAGGGGTTGTTTAACCATAAATTAAATTTCTAAGTTGATTTAACTTTTATGCATGAGAGATTATAGTTTCTTATTGATTTAAGAATGATAGAATAAAATAATAACTAATCATATTTATAACTCATATCGATAAGAAATATTGCAACACACCACTTAACCTAACATGTGATTTGAAAGCATAAAACAAAGGTATAGAGGTAATTAACTTTCCACAACTAATTTCTACGGAAGGATCTAGGAATATATAACACAAAAATAGGGAGAACTGGATCTAGGAAACCCTCACAATCTAGATCGGAATTTGAAATCTACTTGGGTCAAGAGTTTACAACATAGTGAGGACCGTACTATAAGGGTTATGACATTTTGTACAACCCTAGACCTTGATCTAAAGAAATTTTTGCAACCTTTTAGGTTGCTCACATTCTTGGATTTTCCTATCAATGTCAAACCCTAGTTGTCACACATACAATGAAGCTCTTTGACTAATCGTCATATCAAACCCTAAATGGATAAATAAATTTGCAAAACAAACATTAAAAAGGTTGTGGGAACCCCATACACCACCGATGTTTGCAACTACTCTCAAGAGGCCTCAAATTACATGTCATTCTCCACCTATCATGTGATATATAAATAGATTAATCATATTTGGAAAATGATTTGACCCTATTTTCTTTGACTTGGATCTTGCTAAAACACTTGGAGAGAGGATGTTTGGATACTTGTAGGTGAGATATATGGCTTCCTTGATCCATTTTTCAACATCGACTTGATGTGAGTGTTACCCTAATGATTGTAGATATGTAATTTTGAGATTTAGCAAGATTAGGATGCCTTTTGTAAGTGTAATAAATGAGTGCTTTAATGCACTACCTTAGGAGTTCTAGGTTAGCAAATGAGGTAGAGTTTACTTTCTTATAAATGGTTTTTGTAAATGATTTATCTAAGAGAGGCCAACCCAAAGGAAGTATAAGACCAAAGAAATATTTAATTTTGAAAGTGTCATTGGAAGACATGTCGGTCCAAGACCATATAAAAGGGTTAGGACAATATAGTGTGGTCATGTGCAAGAGTAGGGAATATGCCAAATGAGGTTTGGAGCTAGTGATTTGATGTTTCTCTATAGATTTTATGCATTGTGTTCTTAGATTTTGTCAACATGTCAATGTGCAAGGATAAACAAGCTAAACAATAGACCTCATGAAGTGCTAAGTGGGAAATGAAAATTTGTTTTTGTCATAACAAGAGTGCATAGTCAAGTCAAGGTTGCCAAAGTGCAAATTACCAAATTTGGGTGTCTACACAGGTATCTTATCATTATAAATTGGAGCTTGCCAATTTTTTGACTCAATATTCTACCAATATTGAGACATATGACTCTAAATGAATTTTTAGCCCCGATTTATCTATACATACACTTTGTGGACCGAGTTGTGACCCCAATTCTACCATCTAAACCTTTATACTATGTCAAGCCACAAAACTTGGCCTAAATCCTTCAAGACCCCCGACAAAATTCCTGTCATGTTTTTTGGTGATACAAGATTTCTCTTAACCCTTATATTCTCCTATAGACACCAAATGTATTTAAAATTTGAGCTCCTACTCAAATGGATTGGATAAAGTCACTCTTTTACCGTTAAGGATGATGGTCATGAATTCCTTATCCTATAAATCTAATTCATTGGCTAGTCCCTACATTTCCTTCCTCTTTTCTAACACCTAGCTAGTCTTAGCACTATTCTCTTCCTTTTACACTTCATGTTTTTTAGTTTTTCTCACCATAAACCATCCACAATCCTCTCTTTTTTTCATCTTTATGGGATTAGACCTACCAAATCCCAACCACCTACTCCAAGATTATTTGTTTTCTTCTAATTTTTCATCATAAAATCATTTGAGGCCTTCCTCCTCCACCAAAATCCTTTTTGAATTTGTTTTACGATTTCCCAATATTCTATTAGAATCCAAATCCATCTACACATGCTTATAGGTAGTTTTTTTATCTCTAAAATTCCTTCTCTATTGATTTTGGTCCTCTTTGTGCCCTTTGAACTTGTGAGAGATCTTAAAATATCTAATCTCTTCTTTATCTCTTCATTTTCATACAATATGAGCTCAAATGGATCAACTCCCCTTTTCTTGAGCTCTACAAACAACTCTCTTTTCATCTTTAAAGGCCTCGACATTTTCCATATTTCCTTCCTCTACAATTGCATGCACATTACACACAAAAATAGTTTTCAAACATGGGACTTTTTCATCCCTTTAAGTTATTCCTTCTACACTTCGTCTCATTGGTTGATCTCAAAATTAGTTCATTTTCCCCTTCCTCTCTTCTCTTTTCTTCTCTTCTTATCTTTCTTCCTTTCAGCTCTAGGTTGATCTCCACTTTTTTCATCACTAGTTCCTTATCCTTATATGTAAATAAGTAATGGGTAGTAAAATTCCCTATTTGTCTCTAGGTAATCTAAACTAGGACAATTAAATGGGTACACTAAAGATCGACACATTATATTGTATTTTGTAAAAGATGTGGATCTAGGAAGGCGATACCCACTCCATATGAAATATATAGGTTCCAAAGCCAATATCTAGGATATGAGTGACATATAACTAGATATTGATAGTAAGTTGATAATAACAAAGTTGTAGTCAAATTATAATAAAATATAGATTCTTATGTAATGGTTGTAAGGATCGATAAGTTATAAGGGATTATAAATCCGAAAGGGTGAGTTGTAAGGAAAGGGTCGATAGATAAATAATTCAATACATCAAGAATATTTTGTTCTACTCTAACCTATGCATGACCAATTAAAAAATCATCAATATATTAAATAACATCAAGATAAAGAGAGGTTATAGATACTTACCTAATCACATACACTATTGGTGTATTGATTTCCCCTAGGGTTATCAACACTTTATGAGAGATTTGATGTGGGGGATCACAAATGAATCAAAAATATCTAGTAAAGCCTCTTGTTAATGACTTCAAATGCTAGACACACCATAGTATTAGTAAGTGTACCTTTTTTTTTGGGAATCCTCGTACCCAATGCTCCACATATATACTCCAAAAAGATAAACAAGATTAACCTCAAGACCATTAATGATTTAAGGGCATATTGGTGAGCACCAACATATTGAATGAGTGATGACGATGTGATGGAAAGATTGCTTGAATATTGATTATATATATGGTTCATGATTAGGCATCACATTCTCTTTTATATCAATGGTATCGACCATGGTCGATGTTGTCGATTGTTAGAAGTTATAAGCTAGACAACATAAAATTTGATCCATACCATTGGCTATAAGTAATTATAAACCATGAAGGTATTAAAAGAAGTCTTGAGTTCATGGGGAAGAATCAAATGTTGTCAAAGGTGACATGACAAAGGTGTGTGTGTGCTAAAATTATATATGGAGGTGAGTGTAAAGGATGGTAAGGTGATGTGTAGAGAGACTACAAGAAAATAAGTTATAAAGGTATAAAAAGCATCTAATATGTCTAACATGACCTACACATCAAGTCCCCCTCATGATTACCACTACTAACTATCCCAATACAACTATTTCTGTTTCATGTAACATTTTTGGCCACACCCACTCCTGGTAATGACCCCGAGGACACCACTCTAGGGAATCCAATGTTTCAATAGTACCTACAAAGAGCCAAAGTTAGTAAAAGTGAAAAATGAGGTGCATACACTCCTCAAAACCAATTCCAAAGTGAGATAGCCCCACATTCTCAACAACAATTTGAGCCTTCTCAAATTCCCCGTAAGGACTCAATTTCACTCTCTTCTACTTATAAATCTCCCCAAGTGCATGAGTTTTCACTTCTTGCTTCACTTTTATCCCTTTATTTCTTTCATCTTCTTTTTTTTCCTCAATATTCTCTCCTTATGCCTTCAAAGATGCATATCTCTACTCCACTATTTCTTCCACCTTCTTCCTTCACACCTCTCATCTTTATGCCTTCAAAAAGGAACTCTTCCTTTTCATCATTTTCATTATAATCATATTTTTCTCCTACCATATTATCTTGAACCTCCTCGAATATTATTCAAGTGAACATGTTTTCCCTGCTCACTTGCTTCCCTCTTTAACATATAACTATATCATGATAATGTCCTCATGTACTTCATTCTCCAAGTGACCTTTCGATTGGTTTTCCATTGTCTCTATATTTTCTCCCACTATGGCTATAATTTCCTATTCTCACTATGGGAATGTTTGGAACCAACTCACACCATTGGTATATAGTGGACACTCTCTCTTCTTCAATGTCTTATCCTCTCATATGGTTTATTTCCACATCTTCACCTCTTCATGTAACCTCTCTAAAATGGTTGCAACTTTACTTTTCTCCACTTTTCTCTTCACTATTTTATTGTAAGAGTATTCCTCTTCTTCTTTTCCTTCTCTCCCTCTATGAAGTCATCCAAATCCTCTCCTTCCTATGGGTAGTCGTATTCTACACTTACTTCTCCTTCCCATTCATCTTCACCCTTACTTATGAGTGAGTCATCCTCATCTTTGTATTCTTCTTGGCTCATGAGGAAATTTCCTCACCTTCACTTTATTATTATTTCATGGCTTTTGTCATTACAATCTATAGGGGTTACACAATTTCTTGCACTCTCGAAACTCTCTCTTCCTCATTTTAAGCTTTGTTTTGGGTAATTTTGACTTACCCTTGTTCATTTATCTCTATTAGTTTTCTAGTTTCACTTACATGGCTACCATCATGATCCTCAAATATATTATTTGGGTTGTTTTCTTCTCAACCCACTCTTATTCTCCATTACAACTCATAATTTTTACATCCTCTCTAGTGTCTCCACTTTCCATGTCTTGCTTGAATCCTTTCTCACTTTCCATGTTCCTTAGAACAACCTCAGTTGTCCTCCGAAAACTCCATTCTTCTTATTTCTCGCAATAAATATTCCTCCCACTCATGTTATTCACTCTTATCCTCTTATCTCACTACTTAATCAAGCTTCTTATCAACTTCTCACACTCACTCCTCGACTCCAACACTTATATCTACTTCTCCAAGCTCAATTGGAACCTCTTTTCCCTTGTTTTATCACTTTATTGTGCCCTCTACCGAAAAATTCACAATGGAGGACACTTCCACACACTCTCTAAAGTGTTTTCTTCTCTTTATTACCCTCTACCTAGTATTATCAAATTGGAAGACTCTCTAGTGTATCTACCCACTATTTATCCCTAGTGGAAGACATGGCCACTCTTTTTCTCACTTTTTCACTCTCTCTGTCCAATTTTATTTAGAATGGAAACTCTCTCAACTTGCTCTCTTAATTATTTTTTCTTAACACCTACCTAGATTATCTTCTCAAGTTTGAATATGTTTCTCACCTATGTTTTATAATGACACTTATTATCTAATGTGGAAAATAGATCTTGTAGGATGAATCTCCTACCTTTGTCATGACTCTTCTCTTGGCTAAACTATTGACTCACCTTCTTGGTTGTTTTATCTCACTCCCTACTCAATCTTGCACCTATTTCCTCCCCGTAGAGAAATAATCCAAGCTTTGATACCACTTAATGCAATCAAGGATAGTGTCTGAATGAATAAGAGCCCATCCTTTCATCCTTTAGAGTCAATAATGGATTGCATAAAAACACACACTTTTCATTAAAATGTCAAGTCTTGATGGAAACTAAAAATTTAGGACTATTTTCCCTCTATATTCTATCACTCTCCTAAAATTTTCAAGGCTTGAATGGCTCTTTATGTTCCCTACTTGACACCCTATCTTTGTGAACTCTCAATTTTTGCATAGACCTAACTATAAACTATGTTTTATTTCCATTTGCGAAGCATAAACATGATGTGCATAGTTGACCCTTTTCACAAATGCAACTTCCTAAATATACCCAATGGAATGTTATGGAGCATCTCAAGTGATCTTCCAATGATTTATTAAGACCTTTAATAACATTAAGGACTTTAAATCTCACTTATCATCATGATTTATGGTTCACCAATGTTGTGACTTAGTGTTCCAACAATATATTGAGACTTGGGAATCTGCCATCTCTATTACATGAAGTTGAGGTCCTTAATTTAGCTTTGTGAAAAAAATTTGACCCCAATTCTGCCATTATACCATACAAATCTATGATCACACAAAAAGTTGGCCTAAAGCCTTTGAAAACCTTATAAAATCCCTATCATGTTTTTGGCTGATGTAAGATTTACCTTTCACCTTAATGCTCCTACATCGAAAAGTCTCTAAAAATATAAATAATGCACATGAATTGCAAAAAAATATTTAAAATATTGAGTAATAAGGTGTAAGGTTGAATCTAAAAAGTATTTTTGGCCTTATATCAAGTCACTTGTTGGGTTTCATTATGTATATGAAGGTATATAGCTTGATCAAAATAAGTTCTCAAAAATCATTGAAATTCCTTCTCCTAATAAAATTAAGTAATTAAGGACTTTACAAGGAAAAATCTAGGCTATTAGAAGAGTTTTTATTCAAACACCTAATGAAACTCAACCATTTTCAAGAATACTATAGAAAGACACCAAATTTGAATGGATGAAAATAGTTGAATGCATTTTGATGCAACAAAGGAATATGTAGTCAATTTTTGATTATGGTGCCATCTAACCATAATATCATAATGTTCATATTCATTTCTATTGATGAGGATGCTTTGGTAATTTTCCTTTTCGCAACATGTTGATGCCAAAAAGAAAGATTAATATATTACATCAACAAAACCTTAGTTGATTATGAACTATAACTCAATGGAAAAATTTGTGCCCATTTGTCATGTTTGTAATGTAAAGTCTTAGAGACTATATGATTGAAAATGAGACTTGTTATTGTAAAGGATCATCTAAAGCACATGATTTGTAAGCCATAATTATCAAGAAGAATATCCAATTGGATACTATTACTAAAACTTGACCTTAATTTTGCATCACACAAATCAGTTAAAGGGCAAGTAATAGCATATCATTTAGTTAAGGCTCCCTTATTAGGCCATAGTCCTTTTGATGATAATTTTATAGATGATTTTTTATGTGCATAAAGGAAAACAAGATGTTGAATATGTACTTTGATGGATCCAAATGCACTCCACATGGTAAGGTCAAGATTGTATTGATTACTCCTAAAGGGAAGAACATGTGACTACTTTATAGATTGAAGTTTACATATACCAACAATATTTTCGAGTATGGAGCATTGATTATATGAATATAGAAATATGTGTTTTGAATGTTAAACATATTAGTTTTATAGATATTCTCAACTTATGGATAACCAAGTCACATGTGTTTATCAAATAAAGGAAGAAAATTAATTCCATAAAGAATTTGATACACAAATTTGATGGTTTAATTTGATGATTTTGAGATTGATAATATTCCTAGAAGACATGACATACATGCAAATGTTATGGTTAGTGTGGCTTCCTTAGTGCTTATTCATATTATAAATAACCATGCTATTTTGACCATCAAGAGATTATTTACAACCTACATTTGAAATAGAAAACTTGGATTATATTGAGGTATTGAATTATATAGTGGTATGGAAATTTTAGAATGGTACATACATGTGTATGATTACTTATCATGATATATTATTTAGACATAGTTTTCAAGAAATGGTAGAATAAAATTACACATACATCCCTAGATGTGTCATAGTTGATATGCTCTTCAAAAATTCCTTTGATGGGTAATTATTCATATGTATTAGATACGAAGATGCATAGATTGCATTTTAGGAGGTTCGAAATAGTGAGTTTGGTGGAAATTTTAGTGGAAAACCATGTCATATAAATTACTTGAATATGTTATTATTAGAACATAATGCAACAAGATTTATATGTACTTGCAAGAATGTGATAAACATAAAAGATGTAATAACCTTACTCATGCCCCATATTAAGAGTTGCGACCCATTTTTCACCATGGCCATTTTCCATATGGGAATTTTACTTAGTTGGAAAGATTAACCCACCATCATCATAATGTCACAACTATATTATCATAGTTACTAAATATTTTACAAAGTGGGTTAAAGCTACACCCCCTTGGAGTCCACCATGGGTGAAGATATGTGCAAATCTATTATGCCACATATTATTTCCACTCTATTATAACTAAGATTAATTCATATTTCAAGAATAAGATGGCCAATAAGTTCTATGATAATTACAAGAATAAACATACATTTTCAATGCCTTATTAGTTGTAAGGAAAAGGTCAAAGTAAATCTTTCAAGAAGACTATTGTAAACATTTAATCCATGATTGGAATAAATAGACATATTACACCTTACAGGAATTAATAGACAAATGAATGAACATCTACATGGGAAACCACATACTCGCTAGTTTATGGGGCAAAAATAATGTTACCCTTAGAGTTTGAGATTTCTTCCTTGAGAGTGTCACCAAAAGGTATTATTAATGACAACAACAATAGAGAAAATAATTATATCATTTATTCATGCCATTGAGAGTCCCGAGTTTACCAAAATCACCTCAAAATGACTTACTATAAGAATATTAAATTAAGAGATAAGGTATTAAAAGATAATTAAGTAACGTTGACATAGATAAAGAACAAATAGGGTAATTTAAGCTTAATTGGTTAGGGGAATTTGTTATCACATACAAATTTGGCTCAAGAGAATATCACCTTGTCACTTTAGAATGTAAGGCCTTACAAAATCTAATTAAGTTATACACTTACAAAAATTCTATCCTTGACTCTTGCTTTTTTGTTTCTTTGATATTTCCTTATTATTTCTTTTTCTATATTGTTGACCTATCACTTACTTCAATTGATTTTTTTCCCCATTTGGGTCTTGTTGTTCTTGATTGATTTTTCCATAAACTTGATAGTGATTGTTCTTTTCTCTACTTAGGAGTTTATTTCATTTTTATTTCAAAAAAAAAAAAATCCTTTTGGTGTTTCTTTTCATCCTTATGCTTATTTTCACTAGATTTTACTTTGTCTCACATTGATACATGTCCATGAGTCTATTATCCTCCATGATTCATAACATGTAGGATTTATCTATGGCCTTTCTTATGTTGTCATGATCCATATCATGCATCTATATGTGGCAAGGACCGTGTATGTGCTTTTACATTGTTATATTGGACTTATATAAGGAATTCTTTTATTTTTCTTACATAGAAAATATCTTAGGCCCACTTGGGGCATTCTACTATTGTGCTTACATAGATTATATCTCCAACTCACCTACAGCATTCTTATAACATGCTTTCCTAGAATATATCTCATACTTTCCTGGGATATTCTATTATATTTGCTTACATAAAATCACAATTAGACCACATAGAGGCAATTCGATTATTAGATACATATTTTTACAAATGATAGCTTATTATGTTTAAATCATAGCCTTATTTTCCTATTCCCTTGCATAATATGTGCAATACCTTTCTTTTGATATATGTGATTCGCATGCTCACCCACATCTCAAAAGAGGGAATATATTCAACTTGTTTATTTATGGTTTATAGGAACTAAATTCATTTCCTCGCTTCCTCATATAGAAGCAATTACATGGTAGTACACAACATTCTCTCTCTTATTTTATCATATGGAAGAAATCACATGGTGGTGCACAACATTCTCTCTCTTCTGTTATCATATGGAAGAAATCACATGGTTGTATATAACATATTCTACTTACTCTCATCACGGGACACACCAGATTGGACTAGGATACAACACATATTTTGAGATATAGATTTCACACATGCATCTTAATAGTCTTTAACATATCCAAATGTAGTATCTCCTAGATTTAACAATTCCTTAGTTACATATTTTTCCAGAAATTTATTCTCTTGTTCATGTTTCCATACATTTGTAAGAGCACATGATCTATGTCCTAAACATAGGAGCATGGATGTTAGTCCTATATTTTCTTAGTCCTTCACTATGGAGATCATATGATCTCTCTTTCCTTTTGAATTTCATCTCATTATTGTTCCTATGTTGACTTTGAGAACTATAAATAGATGTTGAGAGTTTAAAAATTGCAACTACTCTTTATCCACATGATTAGTTTTGCTTTGATATGTATGCATGCACACATAAAAGTGGTGCATTATAGACACTTAATTTTGGTATGGGACTAGTTAATTTATATGTTACTAGTGTATTTATGTGTGTATTGATCATTGGTCCAATTTAGGTTCTTGTTGTACATGTTCCTTATGTTGTTTGCCTTTTGACATGTTCCCTTTGTTATTTATGTGATTTTCAACACTTCCAACTTGCAATTGTTCTTTGCAACTCTATATCCCTCTTGTAAACTCCTTGTTCCTCCATGTTTATCCTTGTCTAATTTACATTCTTCCTATCTTCTCTTTATTCCCTAGTTTCTATTTTTCCCCTTGATTTCTTTCTTTAATGTACATTTGCCTAAACCATAGTAGTACAATTCTACTCTACCATAACTATACCACTGCGGTTCTAGCTATTTGTTTTGTGGTACCTTTTACCCCATGATTTGGGTACCTCTAGGTTTTGGTTTTGGCCCTTATTTTTCAGCCTTTTTCTCATTGTATGTGGTATAGACACAACTAGGGTCCAAATTTAAATTCAATAATTTCAGTAGGCATGCATATTAATGCATGTAGGGAAAACAAATTGATTACAAGTGAAGTGAGTGATATCAAAATTGAAAAGTAACGAATCTATTCTATTTCTAAAGCATCTTTACACCAAAAGAAGAATTCAATCATTTAGATACACATCTAGCATTTAATCTTTGTTGCATATATTGAAAGAATAAGGGTTGGGATACTTGCATAACACTAGATTACCTACTAACACGCATCATTGGCATTGTAATTATTCTTTGCAACTCTATATCCCTATTGTCGATCCTTGTCACCGATGTTTATCCATGTATGATTCCCCTTCTTCCAATTATATATCTATCCTCCATGTTTTATTCCCCTTTTATTTTCTCTCCTCCTTGGTTTCTTTGTGTTCCCATGATTTCTTTCTTTTCTAGGAATTTTCTAAACCATGGCAATCCTATTTTTGATAGCCATACACTATGGTTTAGGTTCTTTGTTTTGTGGCACTTTTTACCCATGATTTGGCTACCTCAAGGTTTTTGTCCTTGATTGGCCGCTTGTACTTGTGTGTTGGCATGTGTGTGAATAGGATCCAAATTTAAATTGAAGAATTCTATAAATATGTGCTTTAGTATTTAGGGACGAAAAATAATTACAGTGAATTATATTCGAGTTGAAAAACAATGAATCTATTTTATTTTTAAAGCACCCTATGCTAAAAACACAATTAAAACATTTAGAGAAGGATCTCAAATTTACTACTTCTTTCATATATTGAAAGGATATTAGTTGGGACACTTTCATTACATTGGATTATCTATTAATTTACATCATACTTGTGTTTTGTTTTGAATGCTTCCCCATTCCCTCCCGATTCCACCTCCCCTGCCCTCATTTTTGGATAATCTTTCAAGGAACTAAAATATAACTAGGGTTGTGAGGAAGAAAAACAATTTCCCACCGATTCGCATAAAATTTTGGAAAAACAAGTATGGTTTTCAAAGCCGGGATCAAAGGACTAGGGTCAACTATTTTTATATTTGCATGAAGTTCATGAAACTATATTGCCATAATTATAATTGTACCACACCCATACTTTTATGATTCTTATCAAGGTGGTCAAAATCTACTTTTATCTTAGGTCTACTTTGGCTTACTATTTGGACTTGTTTTTCACTTCCTATGGCTAACATTTGTATTTGCATTTGTGAATAAATGAATATCACTTTATAATCCTATTTGTATTTAGCATTTATATTATTTTAGTTTTTCTATATTCATAGAACACTCATTTTCTTGTAATTAGGTATGATTTACTTGTTTATATTTGTTCAAATTTAATTGCAATTTGTTTGGATTAACTAAAGTGTATTATTAGTGCAAACCCACTTTCCACATCTACATAATGATGAGATAAAGACCCACAATAAAAATGTAAATGCTTTTCATGCATTCAATGATAGATTCTTAATATGGAATAAAATCACATTCTAGTGCAAGGTTGTTAATGTTTGGAAAAATCACATCCTAAAGATATGTCAAGTATATTTAAAATCTTGATAATAGTGTGCATTAAATAATTTTTATTGAATAGCTTGCAAATAAAGGACATCACCTAGACATAAAAACCAACATGCATCGACGATGGTACTAAATAAAGGGATATCTTGCAAATAAAGGACATGACATGATAGTAGGATGAGTATGTTTTCTTTCTCACCCTTCCACTCTCCTCCAAGTTATGGCTTCATAACTCAAAAAATTATCGTTTAAAAGCCTCTAAATATATGTCTTACTACCAAGATGAATATTCCAAATAAGTACATCTTGGAATTGTTTCTATAATGCTAAAATACTCATTCATAGAAAAAATTAATCCCACATTGGTTGGTAGGCTTGGTCAACAACAACATATAAACCCAATATGCCATTATCCATATGCTAGTGGGGAGACAAAGGGGCAATAATGCCACAACGAAAGTAGCCCTCATACTAACATAATGTTGATTGATTGTAGGATGAATATGTTTGCTTGTTCAACATTCCCCTCTCCTCCTTCAGTAGCCTCATAATCCCAAAATAAAATTGATCAAATGCCTCTAAATAAATTCTTGCTACAAGCATGATATGCATCTCAAGTGCATCTTAATCTAGTTGGTCCCATTAGTTGTGGGATGTGTATATTTGTTTACTTCGACCTTCCCTATCCTCATTTATGGCTTCATAGTTCAAAATATATTTACCATTCAAATTCCGCTAAACACATGCCTTATTTCCAAGTCGAATATGCCTATTAAGTGCATCTTGGAATTGTTTCTAAGAAGCCAAAATCCTCACTCATGCGAAAAAAAAAAATATATCCCACATTGGTTGGTGGGATTGATTAGGGGCAACATATAAACCCAATAGACCATGATCCATATGCCATTGGGGGATGATAAGTGGCAATTCTATAATGAGGTGGCCCTCTTGTTAACATAATGTTGATTGATTGTACAATGAGTATGTTTTCTTGCTCAAGCTTCCCATCTCCTATGGAGCTTCATAATCCCTTTTTGTTCAAATTCCTCTAAATACGTCTTATTATCAAGCCTAATACACCTCTCAAATGCACCTTGGTTTTGCTTCTATAACTCTAAAATCCTCATTCATACAAAAACATATTCCCACATTGGTTAGTAGGATTAGTCGGTGAGATCATAAAAATCCAATAGATTGTGATCCTTGTGCCAACGAGGTGTTGCTGCAATGGAAGTGGTCCTCCTCCTAACATGATAGTTGATCGGTTACTTTCTCAACCTTCCCCTCAATTTTACGAATTCAAAATCCAAAAATAACTCATTCAAATGCCTCTAAATACAATCTTGCAATTGCTTTCGCAACTCTAAAATACCCATGTCCACAAAAAGTTAATCCATATTTTTGGTAGACTCGGTTTGCAGAAACAACATATAAATCCAATAAACCATGATCCTTATGTCAATGGGGTGATTCCACAATGGAACCGGTCTTCCTACTAATATTTAATGGTTGATTTGTTATAGGATGAGTATGTATGCTTGCTTAGTCGCTTGTTCTCCTCATATGTAGCTTCATAATCCAAAATAAAATACATTGAAATGCCTCTAAATGCATGCCTTATTACCAAGTTAGATATGCATCTTAAGTGTATCTTGGAACTACTTTCTACGACTCTAAAATCATCACAAGCGCATCTTGGAATTACTTTCTTCGAATCTAAATTCCTCATAAGTGCATCTTGGAATTGCTTTGTGCGACTCTAAAATCCCCATTCATACAAAATCACATTACATGGATAGTAATCACAAATTAGAGAGGTGGGGCTGCTAACACATCAACTCAAACATACAATGATGGATTGACAATGTGGATTAATGACACATCATAGGGATATGCTACAATATAAAATATGATGTGTATTAATTGACATCACAAATTTAATAACCACAAGCAATATAAGCAACCCCACCATTCGACACCAAGGAGACTTGCACCACTTCCACACTGGAAAAAAAATGTTGTTAATTCCTCATAACCACATCTTCCTCACAATGGGCTTTGTACACCAAACCCGCTTACAAATTGATAAAACAATGGTTATGCCTAAAACCCCAATCTATTGGCAAGATGGGCACCCCAGATGGATCTACCAATCAAACCCACTCGATAGGGAGACGAGGTTCGATACGGGACAAATGGTGAATGTAGATTGAATAGTTAGTGTAATATCCCCTTTTCTAAATTGGAAATACTTAATAATATTTTTAAAGTTGATCCGAGATAACTATTTGTTTATGGGCAACTTAATTAAAATAAAATGTATTTTTAAATTTTAAAGCAAAAGAAAACCCTAAGCCTATTTTCATTATTTTTAGTCGGCTAAAAGGGGAAGGAAGGAAGTAAATTAATAATTTAATTTTAAGTGCTAAAGTAATTTTAATTATTGACACTTTAATTAAATTATTAAAAAGAGGGAAAAGTGCATTTAATTAATTATTTTTAAATGCCCAAGTGGAGCAACCCAAAAGGAGAACTAAAAAGGGGAAAAGTAAATGTAAAAAAGAAATAAAGGGTCCCATATGGTGCACTCCACAAGGAAAAAGAAAGAAAAAGACTATAAAGGCAAATGTTGGGGCTCATTGTAAGAATCATTAGATGAATTTGATACTTCTCTTTTGGAAATTGGAGCATTGAGCTCTCATTTTCAGCTTTTGAGGACGAAAACCCTCATTGGATCCTATTGAAGATGAAAACCCTCAATAGTCACAACACTTGGGGACGAAAATCCTCATTCATATTTTAGAACGCAAGGGTATCCATCCATGTTATGGAAGAAATTCTAGCTATGGCATGTTTTTTTGGGGCTGCCACATTTATTTCCATCTTTATCTACCCATTTCAAGATTTCGTAATCACTTTTCAGTGGGTTTCTATGGTTGGAAAAATGATTCTATTTTTGTTTGATAGTTGTCATTTTTGTGGTCATTTTGAGCTATCATTTGCATTTTATCTCCAAGTATTTATGAAGATATGGATTTTGAAAGTTTCAGTTATTTTTGAACAATTAATTGATTCCAACAGTCTGTATTTTATTGTTGAAGCATTTATTTGCATGATTTCATCAAGGGTTTCATATAGTTGATGTATTTCTAAATATGTGTGTGTGGGATATACTAAAATCTGAATTTAACTTAGGTCACTTAGGGTTTTTGGACCTAAAACATGTTTGTAAAACCAAAATTTTGAATAAAATTATATTGCTGTCATAAAAATAAGGTTTTCTACACGTGGTTGCCATCATTTCCAGCAATGTCCTATTAAAATTTTGAGGAAAATCCAAACTCCTCAAATTTGAGCCCGAAAGGGACATTATAGTGGTATCAAAGCATCGTTCCTCCCATCTTGTGTGAGGGTAAATTCAGATTTTCAAATTTGCATGAATACTATTGAAGAAGGGTTTAAAGTGTACCAAAGAAGGACTCCAATAAAGAATATGGGGGATAAGGAACAAAGAACTCCACCTTCTAATGAGATGAGCTACTTGCAACAATTGATGTTGAGGAATCAAAGAGACATGGAGCAAAGCTTTCAAAGGGCAATGAGGGTTTCAATGATTGAATTGATCCAAGCCATCCAAGGTGCTCCAAAATTGAAGAAATCTCTAGGTGAGGGCAGCTCTTCCAACAATGAAAGAACTTCCATTAATCCTCCCACAAGAACCTTCTGTGCTAAATTTCTACAAAGGGAAGAAGAGGAACAAGTGGAAGTAGGGCAGCAAGATGGGGATGATGAGATGGATCGATTCTATGTGGAATACCAAGCTTTGAGGCCAGCCATCCACCAAGAGCTTTCTTTCCTTGATTTTTGTACCTTGAAGTCAAGGAATGGTCACAAGGGTGGAAGAAGACTTCATAATGATCAACCCCGAAAAGATATTCAACAAAGGTTGAAGAAAAACCATGAAAAACCTTGAGAGCCAAGCTACAATGGCCTAGGAAAAGGTCATGAAGAAGTGTTGCTAGAAGAAGAACCAAAGAAAGGTATGACTGATGATAAACATGAGGTTTACATTAATAATGAGAAGGAAGAACAATCGAGTTGCAAGAAGGTGGGAAGGATTAGCCCATAGAGGAATCCACCATGCAAGTTGAAGGGGAAGAGTCTTTTAAAGGAAAAGTCATGGATTTGAATGAAAAAAATGTTGGGGTTAAAGATAAAAAGGAATTCAGATTTTTGAGTGCGAGATGATGTAACAAAAACCCAACACAGGGGTTATGAATGGTTAAGAAGAAACAAGGAAGCTAAGTTGATAACCATTCAAGAAAAATAACACTTACGGGAGATTAGGGCAACTTATTCTCTCCTTAACGATGAGGGAAGTTGAAGAAATCATGGAGCATGAGCCAAGGAAAGAAGAAAAAATTGAAGTACAAAATTGTGGAGAGAATTTAGTAGTTGAAGCCGAATCTCGGTTGATAATGTTGATGTTCAACTTGTTGGAATTTTCAACCTACAATCAATGAGAAGCAAATTGATGGTGTTCTTGACTTTGGCGAGAACCATGATGATGTTCCATACATATGTCAACAAAATATGGAAGGATTCAAGGCGAGAAGATCTTCACTTGTTGAAGAAGTGAAGGGAAAGGAGGGTGAGCTCATTCAGACAACCTAAGGTGTGACAAGTGAGGAGCATATTTCCGATTTGTTGTTTCCTCCTATGTTACTACCATATTTTTTTCATCATGAGAAATATTTAAGAAGCGTGGTAGGTCCAAAAGACAACTTACAGCTATATGCATGTTGCTTCTTCTATTCAAGGCCAAGATTGTTTTGGGATGGATGGTCTTCAAAGGATCAAGATAAATGTCATCTCTTGCATTTAGAATTGAAGGAAAATTATGAGAATGCATATAAAGTTTTTGAATATTCAAATCTCATTGTGAAGTATGAGATGCTATAAAATGGCTTCATCATCCCTTGGACCAAAAGGATCCAATAATTCAAGCTCACCTCGGGAAGGCACATGGTAAGTAATGAATTCTATGTTGTGGGTATTAGAGATACAAATCTAGTACTTGAAATACAATGGTTGCTTTCCTTGAGTGAATTTAACCAAAACTACCGAGTCTATAAAGTTAAAATTCAAGCTTGATGACCAAGAGGTTGTGCTTTAAAACATGAAAAATAAAACTCCTTAAATTGCTACAACAAAAAGGATGGGAAGAATTTCCACAAAAGGGCAAGACATATGCAACACATGGTAAAAAAATTCCCCACTTTCAATTTTAAAATAGAAGTCACTTCATATGAATTTTCAGCTCCTAATCAATGCACATGCTCTTAGAAGAAGCCTTCGATAGAAGTAGATGTTGAGTTCATGAAATCAACGTTTGGAAGTGAGCAAGATGGATGCTACCTTGTCATCCAAGGCATTATAACTCAGCATGACAATGATGGTATGATTGTAGTAGGAGCATTGATTTATGGGTTTTGAAGCATGTTGTCATAAGTTGGATTCCAGTCACTGTCATCTCGATTTTGAGGAAGGAAATGCATGGTTACAACTGTGTTTGGGGCAACGTGATTGAATTTTTGGAAATCCATCCCTTGAATGAAGATTGGGAGGTGGTTGCAAGTAATAATGAAAGAGAACTTGTCATCATGTCTATGAGGCATGAAGGAGGGATGTTGAAAACTCTTGTTTTCTTTAACAAGTTTGTTACATGTGCAGGTACAAATATAAAAAAGAAAAAGTCGTTGAGTTTTTTTCCCCCTTAAGCAAATGATGGAGCATATGAAGTTACCACTGAAGATGAAGATGACATAATGAAGGATAACAAGTTTGTAATTGCAAAAGATCTCTAACAAAGCATGGAGGGGATGCAGGATGATGTGTTGCTACCACTAAATGTTAGAAGTGCTTCCAAGACAGTCGTGTATCAATTGCCACCATTAATGTGGTCATCATTTTTAGTAGCCCCCACATTATTTTAGTTACACTCATGTCTATGGTTAGAGGATGCTCTTCCACCATAGTTGACAAGGTTGAAATGGAAAGTGAAGATGCCACATCGAAATGTGTTTTAGCTTGTGAAGTTGTTGATTATTCCTCACTTTTTTTGGTCTATGACTAAGATTACAACATATTGGAAGGCTTTTTGTACAGTTGAGTATGCAAAGAGAAAAGTTGCTAATGTTATTTTTGAAGATGAAAGTGAAGAGGGCGGAATTGAGGTAACAACTAATTTTTTTTTAAAGTTAGTTAAACTTCACGAGCTGCCAAAGTAGATCAATAAGAAGAGGTACAACAAATATATGAGCTTGTTTTGGCAAGAGCTCTTTCATTTTACAGGTACAAGATCTAGATTATTGGAACATTACAACATATTTCTTCACTTTGGCATGATGGTACTTGAGCATGAGAACTTGCATTTACTTGAGGGCAAACAAATTTGATGAGGGAGAACTCTAATGTCCCCTTTTCTATATTAGAAATACATAATAATATTTTTAATTTGAGCCCAAATAACTCTTTTTTTAGAAATACTAGAAGGATAGGGAAGGAAGTAAATTAATAATTTAATTTTAAGTGTTGAAGTACTTTTAATTATTGACACTTTAATTAAATTATTAAAAAAAAAAAAAAAGGAAAAGTGCATTTAGTTCATTATTTTTAAATACCAAGTGGAGCAACCCAAAAGAAGAACTAAAAAGGGGAAAAGTAAATATTAAAAAAGAAATAAAGGGTCCCATATGGTGTGCTCCACAAGGAAAAAAGAAAGAAAAGGATATAAATGAAAATGTTGGGGCTCATTGTAAGAATCATGAGGTGAATTTGATACTTCTCTTTTGGAAATTGGAGCATTGAGTTCTCATTTTCATCTTTTTAAGACAAAAACCCTCATTGAATCATATTGAAGATGAAAACCCTCAATAGTCACAACACTTGGGGATGAAAACCCTCATTTATTGCATTGGTGGCTTCATCCGAGAGTCACAAGTGAGCTTAAAATTCAAAATTTTGAATGGTAAGGGTCTCCATCGTGCTAGGGCACAAATTCCAACTCTTGCACGTTTTTTTTTTGCGTTGCCACATTCATTTCCAACTTGATCTACCCATTTGGAAATTTCGGGATCAAATTTCAGGTGGGTTTGTGGGTTGGAAAAATTCGATTCTATTTTTGTTTGATAGCTGCCATTTTTATGGTCATTTTGAGCTATTATTTGCATTTATCTATAAGTACTTTTGAAGATATGGATTTGAAGTTTTATTATTTTTGAGCAATTAATTAATTTCAGCAATTTGTATTTTAGTTGAAGCATTTATTTGCATGATTTCATCAAGGGTTTCATATTGTTGTCAAACATCAAGGTTTCTACATGTGGTTGTCATCATTTCTAGCAATGTTTCATTAGGGTTTTGGGAAAATCCAAACTCCTCGAATTTGATCCCAAAAGGGACATCCATTAGGCCATATAGCATATGTCTATAGGGGAGGGCTCCTCTATCTATATATAGACCCCCTATAGATATATATGGTATGGCTATTGCCATATACGACAGTAAAGGGCTAGAAGAGGTTGGAAGAGGAGATATAAAACCACATGTTCTACCTAATTGAGTGTTTCCCTCTACCAAATTAGTTTAAAGCTCTATATCCTCCATAAGTTGGAGAACACAACCCAAGAGACAAACTCCGGTTGTCATATTTGGTTAGGGATGGGGGTGGAAGTTCATCATGACCTATGCTCACATTGGTATGCAACATGATATAACACATCCACAACCTCTAAACACAGATTTTGTGGGTATCCTAAGACGGGTATGCCTTCGATCTTGGATCAATCAAATGGAGCAGCTCGGACCAACTAAAACAATGTTGAAGGTAGGGGAGAGGACCTTATAAGCGAGCAAGGACCAAAACATGTACATCTCTTTTCACCATAGGTTGTTGACAAAAGCACCAATAGTTGTTCACTTTTTTAGTTAATTACATTTTTAAGAGTTAATGAAAATGTGACACATAGGGTGCTCGGTCATTGGTCCTCTTTCAAAAACTACTTTTCCCTCCAAATAAACACATGAAACGAAAATGTTGATATGGCATGATCATACGCTACACGATGATATAATTATTTTAAGCTACCGACATACCTATATATATTTGTGTGCCCCCTAAAGTTAGGTGCATGGTTATAGGGTCCTCTCCTAGTCAATCTCAAGACCTCTTTTGGAGAAAATTTTCAGCCCATTGTCAAATTGTTTAAATATCACAATAAGTATTTG
Organism: Taxus wallichiana var. yunnanensis; assembly: GCA_018340775.1. Lineage (NCBI taxonomy): Eukaryota > Viridiplantae > Streptophyta > Pinopsida > Cupressales > Taxaceae > Taxus > Taxus wallichiana. The sequence continues at coordinate 13,483,443 of CM031242.1, read as the reverse complement.
ATACCCTCAAACAATTTTTTATTGAAACTTAACTGACCAGTTAAATATCACAATAAGTATTCGATACCCTCAAGAAACTTTTATTGAAACTTGCACTGATCTTATATACCCAATACTTTCAAAAAGATTGAGCTGCTATATGGAAGAAAAGCTTGCGTTTACAATCCATTGCAGTTCCTCCATTGGGAAAACTGTAGCAAGTAAAATTTCATGAATTGATTGTTATTTATTCAAAACAAATACAAAAACAAAAAAGCATGTGGCTGGTGCCACATAACAAGAAGAAATCAATGCAATCTTATCATAGGCTCAAAATTGCCAGCTTCTAACTATCCAACAAGCTTCGCCTAGTGAAAGTTGACTAAAGCTTCTTCAAGGACAAAGAAGAACGTCTTTATCTTTTTTAGATGTCATTTAGACTTGCAGATCAATCACTTCTTAGAGACTCCTAGCCGTTCAAGGAAGTCTGCTGCCATGAGTGGTAGTCCTTCACGTAGGGTAACCTGAAAGAGGCATTACTTGTTGAGATCATTCAGGAATTTTATTTTTAACATTTTATGGGTTAACAGAACAAAAACAAACAAACGTAAATACCTTTGGCTCCCATCCTAAAAGGGTTCTTGCCTTGGTGATGTCCGGTTTCCTCTTGCGTGGATCATCTGGAGTGTTCTCGACCATTTTTACATTTGCTGAAGGTTCAATAAGCTATGTATACAACAATACAAAAAGCTGCTTTGTAAGACAATAAATCAAGAACCAGAACGGACACATTCAGGTGCATAAAATCACTCTTTGACAAATAACAACCATGGAGTATACCCCTTGAGACAGCATGAAATATGGTAAATGCAGGATACAGATACATTGAATTACAGAAACCAAACACACGTACTGGACAATAATAGAGTATACATCAACTTGTATCGATCAAAAAAATGAATTTAGAAATACTTTAATCACAACTTTTTAATTGTTTTTGAAGTATATATACAGATTCAAGACAATCCTAAAACACACCTTTGTGGATATCCTAAAAAAAAAAAAAGTTCATTTTACAAACAAGCGCACATTTTCACAATGTAGCTTATTCCTTGAATGATCCAAATGAGTTATACTATACTTATGACTCAATCATTATAAGGGTTGAGCTTAAAGAGGACAGTGAACATGTCTGTGCACAGAAAGAGTGCTTATCTGTGAGAACAATTATGAAACAAGAGAATCAATTGTTCTTGAAATAACTTCATTAATTTAAGATATGCCTGTACAACTCTAAATCACATATCAACATAGGAGATGACACAATATATAATAACATGTTTTATATTCTCTTGTGGATTATCTCCACTCGAACAAGAAAAAGGCCTGGATTTCAGAATAATATTATTTTTTGCATGGTTTCCAGTACAGATGTGGAGATACAAAGTTATGCTACAAGAAATCAACATCAGAGCCCATAAGGTGCAGTGACAGTGGGTATTCACGTGTTTGGGAGCTTCATCCTGCCGAACTGAATTTGGCAAGTCCACAATGTATTATTAAGAAACTGTTACAAGATGTCGAATGCTTTTTGCTATTCACAAGAGAGCTTGCAGGAATTAATATGTCCATAAAGAGGCAACGATGGGCTTGAGGACAACTACAAAGGCTCACAAAATTTGCTAATGAGGAGTTCTGTAAAGCATGTCATTGGACTTTGCATATCTGCAGAGAATTCGCATCTACTTGATGAGGTGCAATTGTTAAAGAACTGACCAGGTGAAGCATCAACACATGTCAATTCGTAAGACCATTTACCTTTTAATGAGGTACCTGCTGATTCCCATCAATGTATAAGATTAATTAGCTGTTGATGAGGTACTTAATGATTTTCCTTGCTATGCAATATGTGAATGCCAAAACCAAAGTTCAGGAAACCACAAGGTTGTGTCCTACAGACTTAACTTCTTGAATGGCATTACGAGGGTCCAGGACCATAATGAGGTTATGCAAATTCTAAGTTCTGCTGCAGGGATACACATCAGAACTGATGAGATTCTTGGCCAAAAAGTATCACAAGCTTCAAGGCTTCATTCTAGCTTAAAATAATTGTGCCAATATGATACCTTCCAAAGATAGTTCCAATTTTGCTCATTGAATAATGTTTTTTTTTACAATGACTAGCATCATTGATCCCCACACATAACATTCATTGTATCTTAGAAATATCCAAATATTATCATTCAATATTCTACGATGATAAATTCCAAGTTGGAAGAGTTTTCAACAATACAAAAAAATCTGGGCTGCCACTTAGATGAAAAAACAAAATCTCCTCATTCATTGGCCATGTTTATTCTCACCAGAAAACGAAACATCCCACTACGTGGCGTAACAATTCTCAGGGTTTTCCATGAATGTCTCAAATAGGTTTAAACCCCTGCCCTCAAATAACAATAAAAGAACTCTCATCTATGGAAAGCAAGTTCATGTTCGTTGATATCAATATTTTGTAGCAAGCTTTAAACCCATTCGCCTATTTCTCTCTGTAAATCTCTTGAGGTCCACATAGATTACAAACAACCCAGTTCCCTTAATTTCTCAGATTCAGGTTCCCACATAAACCCGTAATGTTCCCCACTACCCTCCCATGGATTAGGTAGATATAGCAAAATATTACACAATTTGACTCAGTCCCATGATTGCTCCACATTATATTTAGCCCAATGAGTTTTGGTGGATCTACGCCATGTAGCATAAAATTTCTGCTATAAGCCTATAACCCTCTTGCAAAACTTTAATTGCATTCAAATTTTTGTTTCAGACTTTTCAATATGAAATGTGTTAATTAATGTTCTCCCATGCTTCAGACCAATATCAAATAGAGAATGATTTGTAAGCTTCAAGAAGAATTAGGATTCGTAATCACTAAAGTGTATACACACACCTCCTTTACAGTTTCAGCAAGTTCCAACATTGTGAACTCTCCTGCAATGCATATCCGAAGTTAACTTAGAAAGTATATATAAAAGGCCACTGTAGAAAATCAATTTCCTAATAAGACAGGAGTTAACCTGGGTTTCCGATGTTTATAGGCCCAGTATGTTCTCCTTCCATAAGGCGAATTAAGCCATCAACCTGTAGTGTCAAAATTTCAATGAGACAAGTTGTAATAAGGTCATTAAGGTGACCAAGATTAGGTTAAATAAATTGGTTGGCAAATGGCATCCATTGATGACAAGAACTCATATTTTAATCAAATACACCAACCTTGCATCACATCTTTTTTTTCCCATAAGATAAAGCTTATTGCCTGAAACTTATTATACTAAAGGAACTTAAAAGAGCAGAAAACAGTTTACCATATCTGAAACATAGCAGAAGCTTCGGGTCTGGGTTCCCGGAGCTTGAACTGTCATTGATTCACCTCTGCATGAATATCAAATTAGGTGAGAAATAGGACAGCATAAGAACTTACGGTATAAAGCATTTCAATAAACTTTAAAAGCAAACTCTTTTCATTATAGAACAATTTACAGGTTCATAACCTTGCTCAATATCCTTGTTAAATAAGATAACGTACATGCCAATTTTTGTAGCTCAACCATACAATCTAAAATTACTCAGTTCCAAGTGTGAGGCCATTTTCTTGCTTTGTAAAATATTTTTGCACTGCGGTAGGAAAAAAAATAGGCATGCTACCATTTGACAATAGCAATACAACTTTATTACAAGTTTCTACAATTTGGTTTGAAAAATAAAAAAACTCGCATTCAAATCACATATTGGTTCTGTGTTTGCAAAACGTAATTGATTCCTTAACAATAGATCAGATTCTGAATCAGATATGAGAGTTTGCAAAGGTCAGTTTTCTCCTCAAACCAAACTCTTGACAGATGCAAAATTAAATTTGTAGCAGATGCTTCTCAGCTGACACTGCAAAAAGTGAGTTGCATGAAGGTTGCTTTGAACAATTTGCTAGAAGTAAAAATGTCATGGAATCATATGTCAGGCCCTCAGGCAGCTGTGTAAAACCAAAAACTGCAAAAATACTAGTACAGACTAAGCAACAAGAATTAAAGTGCACACCTTGCCTTCAAAAAAAAACATTAATGATAAAACATCTACCTGAGTGCTTGTGCAATAAAATTGCTCACAACACGACCATCATCAATGTTCATCCGTGGCCCATACGTATTAAATATACGAGCAATGCGGATCTCTATAGCAAGATACAAGAATATTCAACATTCCAGATCTTCTTATTATGATGTTTTTAACAATTGAAATAAGCTCATAACTAGAAACAAAGTTGTGATATTAGACAGAAATTGCAGTGAAGGTTATCAAAACCATCCATACCTAAGCCGTGCTGCCTATGGTAGTCAAACATTAGAGTCTCTGCCACACGTTTACCCTCATCATAACAGCTTCGTACTCCTGTAAAGACATACAAAATTCAAATTGAAAATAGAATGGTGTTTTTACCCTTGTTCACAAACAATTTATGCTTAATGCAGCACATTTACATATTATTAATGCATTTTCCATAAGTCATAACACATCTTGCTTCTATAACCAAGGAATACCTGCATAACATATACAAGAGATGGCTGACCTAAGCAACCAAAGCATCTTTTCTGGAGACCATTTTCACACTTTTCTACACTATTATTCATGTATTAACTACATTATGGTTTCAGATATTGTTTTGTTTTGGACTTTCCAACAAATCCAGGTCCATTCATGGCCACATGCATGACAATGCACATGCATACATACATATTATCCTCTTAATTGTTTTTCTTTATTTTGGGGTAACTGAAATAGTTTGGTTAGGGGAAAAAACGCATCTTTTAAAACTGTTTGTTAAGTAGATTTGCTTTCACAAAAAACAATACAGTACCCAGTCCCAGATATCCCATGGAGCATGGCAAAGGTTATGTGAAGATTAGATTAATTCTAAACATTTATTGGCCTGACAATAATGAGTAAATCATTCTCTGCTTCAAGGTCAGGAAGCAGTATCATTTAACTTTTTACTTTAGATGTCAGAAGGCCCAAAAAATATCAATGACGAATCAATTACAGATAGCTTCAACAAAATTCATGTTTAAGATCCAAAGTACAGGCCTCATTTTCGTCCGAAAAAGTAGTGTCTAAGCCATCATCAGGAAATCAACAATACAATACCAGCAAAAAATAAAGAGAATAGCTAAAGTCCAGTTCACATGATAGTGAAAACTGAAATAAGTGTATATGCAAGCATAATAATAAAAAATGTGAAGATGTGGCATGTCATATGCACCAAAGAGAATGCCAAGTTGCATGATCTAAATTAAGTTAAAGTTCTTCTCATGTTAATGACTAAAAAGCAACCACTGTTACATCTATGCACAAAAAGTAAATTGGATAAGTGTTCCCTTACAAAGAACCAAATTAATGCCAGTGTCAAGATTAAAAAGCACGAAAAACAAATATCCTTCACTACAGAGGATAGAATAGCAGAAATGTTGAAATATTGTCTTGATGTATCTTGCAGAATCTAACAACGAAGCAAACAGTCAGCATATTATCCCATGCCAAGATGAGGAAGCACAACACATATTCCTCAGAACAAATATGTTCAGATTTGATCTAATTGTGTGTTGATGGATATGGCAGTGAAGTGAATAGTTAGCCTGTTACATTTCACCAGATAATACCAGTTATCCTATTTGGATCTCCCAAAGAGACCCTTATTTATAATAAAAGCTACACTATCAAGGAAATAGTATCGCAGAATTTAAAGTACATACTACATACTACAACATAGCACAGCAGAATATAAGAGAATAACAGCTTTATTTCATAAGGAAGCATCTGATACCATTGCCCAGTACAGGGAGGACCTGTCACATTAGCTGCCATACCCTGACATGCATTCTTCTCTTTATATGACAAAGGATCCAACAGTTGTCAGTTAAAACACAAGTGTCAATGACAACTGAACATAACTAAGAGTTCAAACCAACAAGAGAATAATACCAACGTGACAAGGTTGGCTATCAAAACAATGTGTTTATTTAAATCGATCGTCTACATATGCCCCTATTAAAACAAGTCTAATTTGACAAATCTAACAAAACATTTTCTTTTGTCAATTCACCTTAGTGTGACCTTCCACCTTGTAGACATTACAGCAAAGATCCATGCCTTCATTCCTAGTATCTCCTTTTAGTTCTTCCATCATTCAGAGCATGACGCTGCTAAGAGCTTGCAATGATCCTAGTTCACTGTCACTAGAGTCAGAGTCCTCGGGCTTGAGGATGTCTTAGTTTCACTTTCAATATCTATTGCTCTATAATATGCATCTTCATAAGATGAAGGTGAAACCACCTTCATCTTTCTCTGCAACGAGGGTACAAATCCCTCAATGAACCACCACTTCTATAATAGTATAAACCATTGTTTGGTTCCTTCTCAAGTTTTTACAATAATTCTTTGAGTCTTCTATTATAGGTTCACACATTCTCACGTTTCCCTCACCGGGTGTTGTAAATCTCTGCGACAATTTCAGAGTTGCCTATCAAGGCCTTGAATTATTTTTCAAATGCCTTCTGCAATTTGTCCCATGATGATTTGTCACTTGTTGGTGGATTTGTGACCGAAAAATAGCCACCCCTCTCAGTGTGGCTAGGAATGACTGCAACCAATGTTGAACACATGTCTGCCCATTGGCAGTCCAAATGGTAGTGAATGTCCTACAATGTTGCATGGGGTCTTCACATCATGTGCCAGTAAATTTTGGCAGCTTTTGCCTCTCTGAATTGAACTTAGTGGAGTGCCCATGACCATGATTGTTGTACTCATATGACTTTGATTTTGGATTTGACGTGGCTCTTCTAGTACAATCCTCCTCAAAAAGGTCTATCCTAGACATTACTCAATATTGTTGAACACATCACAATCCTCGAGCCTTTCTTTGACCTAAGGGATCCATACACTAATTTGCTTGCTGTCAAGTGCCTCTCTTCCATTGGTCACTCTAATTTGTCCTCTTGGCTTCCCTAGTATGTTTGGCTCGACCTTGTCAATCAATTAATATTCAATGCGGCAAATATTTATTTCGTAGGCTTCTCTCTTCTCCTAATAAGAAGTAATCAAACTCCGTTTTAGGAAAAAGGCTTCCCGCTGAATGAGAGGGCTCTATGGATTCTTCTATAGCACCCTCCAACCCAGTTTGGACAAGGGTCGCACTTCCTTCTTCAATAGAAGCAATTGTCTTGCAATCTCTACCCAAAAAGGTCCTTCAGTTTCAGCTCCAGCTCCAGGTCTGAATTCTACTTACACTTCAAACTTGGCTTTCACTTCAGTCTTTGGCTCCATATTCTCTCAATGGATGTTTAAAATTGGCTCCCTATCACACCTAGTTTCTTCTTTCTTGTTGCTCAACCAATCGAGTAGACTATCTAATTTCTTGCTCTACTCCCTGATTGTGTTGTCTTTTTCTACGAACTTTTTTTGGGGTCAATGGCATTAACTATATCTCGAATGACATTTGTCTTTAGATCTTTCTTCCTTATTGACGACGCCTCTCTTCATATAATTATAAAACTCTTCTTGTTGTGCTTCAAAATACATGTGGCACAAAGATATTGTAAGATAATTTACTGCCTGGTAGCCAATGGTTATTTACAACCGAATTTCACTTTGACCTGACTTTAGCCTGACCCAACTTCACAAAGGCAAGGACGCTAGATGTGTTTGCTAGAAAAGCTACACTACCAAGGAAATACTATTGTAGAAAGTAAAGTACATGCCACAACATAGCACAGCAATCCATGAAAGAATAACAATAGGTAGTGTTCAAAACAATTGCTCAGTACATGAAGGACTTACCACATCAGCCCCCTTACCATGACATGCATCATTCTATTATATGACAAAAGGCCCAACAGTTGTCAATTAAAACACAACCACTGCCAGTTAAAACACAACCATCAACTACAACCGAACATAACTAAAAACAGTAAGACACTACATAAAGCCGACAAGTATAATTACAACACAACAAAGCCAGCTACCAAAACAATGCTTTCATTGAAATCAATGGTCTACAAACCTCGACAAAGAATTAGAAACGGTGTATGAACAAAGGTAAGATGTTGCCACGATAATCTCAATCTCAACATTTGTTAACAGCATACATACCAATTGGGTTGACATTTCCCCAATATTCCTCCTTTTGAGGGTGCTCAAGAGGATCGCCATAGACTTCAGATGTTGATGTCAGCAAAATTCTGTACAAAATACTTCAATCAACTCATATGACACAATTCCAGTACAATAAACTCCACCTAATAATATGGAGAATAAATTGGAGACTATATTTGTACATAACTATGACCAAAATATCAAGGGTGAGTAAGAACAAACCTTGCTCCAACTCTCTTCGCAAGTCCCAACATATTCAATGTGCCAATCACATTAGTCTTTATCGTCTGTTAGGTTAAAGTTAAAAACATACAAAAGGAATTTAATAACCACAAGATCCACTCAAATTGTTGAAATACAAAAGATTAACATTAGTCTTTATCGTCTGTTAGGCAAAACATGCAAAAGGAATTTAATAACCACTAGATCCACTGGGATTGTTGAAATACAAGAGACCAATTTGAAAAGGTTCAGCTCAAGCAAGATCAATATACAGGTTCCCAAAAGCGAGTCTGTGACCTAAACTCCATCCCCATAAAGCAACTATTCCACCAATAAATTTCACATGGTGACTTAATGCTTCAAACTAAATGATAAGTGTTAACATATTGAGCAGGGGCTGACCAAGTGTTACAAACCTTGGGCAAGTGTACTTTGCCAAGAAAGATTAGACAGTGGAAACTAAATAAGACTAGGACAAATGCTTATTATGCAAGGCCAAAGAAATCACGTTCAAATCACACGTACTACTGTTGAAAAAGAAATCAAGTATTTCCAAATTGCAAAATGCAAACCTTCACAGGATTGTACTTGTAAAATATTGGAGAAGCTGGGCATGCTAGATGATATATTTGATCCACCTCTACCAGTAGTGGCTCTGTTACATCTGAACACAATTTGAACTCAAACCATCAGCAAATTTGTGTCATATCTAAAAATTGTCATATAAAACCTAAAACATTTAAACTGCATTTAATAAATATTTGTAGACATTAAATATGCGATCTAAAAAAGCAAAGGACACGATCGAGAGATTAAGAAGGTTCCTTAAATTCTCCCTTGACATCACCCACCTCCCAAATATATAAATATATATATAGTCACTACAAATGCCACAGCATAGGTTTTTGGCATAACCAAAAAAATTGTTTTGCCTTTAAAACAGTGACAGTATTTAAATATAAAAACCTAAAATCTTGCATAGGAAACAGGCTTAAACATCTCATAATAAATAAGAACTTGAATGCTGAAGTTCGTGGATATTCAAACACAGTCCCAGCTTTATAGTAGCTTGAAAAAACAGTAAAAAAAAAAAGACAACTTCAGCTAGCCTATAGTCGATTCATTTCAAAAATTTCAACCAGTTTTTAAACCAAGTAATAGAAAAAACGCTAGTAGGTATAGTAAAATTATTTTAAAGAAGATTACAACAGTTCCTCCAATTTGAATGCATGTAGTATGTACCAATCACAAAAGATCATACCATGTCTAATTAGCTCAAAGTTTGGATGTCCAATCCACCTCCTGATATTATCCTTTGAACCAGTAAAGAAGTTATCAGCTACAATTACCTGACCACCACAAAAATACATCAGCATTCACTTTTACATCTATGGAAAATAATGAAAATTAAAATACATAATACACAAAATATTTCTCTTCTAAAAACCTTAATTTCTCTTTGCAATGCATGAATAAGATATTAGTTTAGAGATGATGGCTGCCAGCTTAGACATCTATGAAGTAATGGAGCTTACCATCAGGATGGACAGTTAAAAAAACTCATTATTTGGTTAGTTTCTCAATTTGTGCTATGAAGGTAGTGCAATTATGCTCAAAAGAAAACAATGGATTTCTGTGAATGCCATGTACTCATCCATTGTATGGATAAAAGCAAGACCAAATCATTTTGTAAGAAAAATAAGCCCAATATTCTAATATTCTCTGCTAAAACAGTCTACCGAATTGAAGCTGACAAAGAATTAAATATATATCCAGCGTGTTGCATTGTAGTATTTATATGTATGTGTGAATGTATATACAGTATACACACATACATATATATCTGTATGTATCTTAGTATGCATGTATGTATGTACATATGAATGTATATACACATTTTCATAGAGAGAAGAGGTCGTAAAGAGGCTATTTGAACCTGTGGTTGCCTTAATTGCTGAACCAAAATACATTTATTGCCTAAGAAAGTTGCCTTATGCATCATGATCAAACTCTTTGACGAGTCCCCAAATGCATGTGACACATGATCTCAAGACACTTTCCAAATGAGGTTGTACTTGGTATTACTGTATACATTTTTACTGTGTATGTATAACAATACACTATAGAAATTACTAATCAAGTAAGAAAGTCTCAATGTACAGAATTAAAACTGTGATGAAATCACTTCTTTGCAAAGATACAAAAAGGGTACACTCGAGATTCAGTCAGTTATCTCCTTTTCACTTATACACAGACATAGAGTGATAGGGGAATAAAATCATACAACGCTATGGAATCTTGGTAGTGCTACCTCCTTGAAAAGAACAGAAACAAAGTCAGCAATGACACTAAGTTGATCTCATGAAGCTGCTTCCTAAGGAGTGAGTGCAGCTGAAGCCAAATTCTCTATGCAAACTTGGTAATAAACAATTGAATGGAGGTATAACTGGCAATAAATGAGAAGTTGTAAGAGGGCTTATTCGGGATGATTTTAGCGGCTAATGTCAATGGGCTATTTTCCCACCCACCCCCCCACAAAAAAACAAATCATAAACATTTAAAAATGAAGATCTGCTCCAATCTGTATAAAATAATATGTTTTCTTGATAATTTTCTAACTTTGTAGATAAAAATTAACTGTTCATTTGAGAACTCAATATTGAAAAAGTTTTGCCAGGATTTCTTAACTAAAGAAAATGCAGGCTTCATTAAAAATCCCTAGTGCTTATTTCATTCAAATATTAGGCTTCCTGAACATTACCCCCAGTGCTTATTTCATTCAAATATATTAGATGAAAGATGAACACCTCTTTGTCACCAGCTTCCATCAGCCGATCCACCAAATGAGATCCGATGAATCCAGCTCCCCTGTTACCAATACTCGCATTTTTACCTGTTACGGAGAATAAAGAATAAGTCAATAACTCAGTTGGAATGTACTAGAATCTAACAATGTCTTATAAAATAGTAGGACTAAGGTTGTCCGGTTCCTAGTTTTTCAAAATTTAAAATCAGACTTCAGCTAGTATGATGCAAACTTCCTTTACATCAAGAAACTGTTTTGACTCTTTATTTCTTTGGACCCCAGCTGATATTTCACCAATCACTATTTTAGGAACACTATTTTAGCTTTATCTCATGGTACCTCACATTTGGTAATTTATTTCTATGGATGAAACATGTAGAGTGGGTGCTATAAAGAGACAAGAGTAGCAAGCGTGGTCTACAGAAAGTTCTAAAATGCCTCAAATGTGTCCCAATGCTAAAGATATGATTCAGATAATTTGGATAGAATCAGACAACCCAAGCTTATCACACATGGCAATAAATCAATTGAATATGAATAAAGCCAACAACTGTTTGATTTACCCTTCTAGATTTATGAGTTTTTATGTCACAAATAGCAACCTATCGCCGATAGTCTCTACATTTTCCACCATATAAATTTCAATTAAACAATATGTTAATAGAAAAGCAGATAAATCAACAGCTAAATAGTTACACAATGTCTAGGTAAATAGAACATGATATTTAACAGTTCAACCTCACTCAAAGTTTTAAACTTCACATTAAGAGATCTATTACACTTAAATCAACCACACTATAACTTGCATTTAAGATGTCAATACAAGGCTATAATCAAAAGTAAGGACGGGAATCATTATAGATCATAAAGTGGAGAACAACCAAATCTGTCATAGGATGAGCTCGTACCTGTGAAAACTTTGAATACCGTAATGGAGAGGGCATTGGAGGAGGTCTTGTGATCGTCTGAGAAAGGATTGATTCGCTCCCATTTGAAGTAAGTGCAGCCATTATTGATATTGCCTATCTGCATTAGAAAAATCAATCATTTAAATGATTAAATGAATTTAGCAAACAGTACTCAATGAATTCACCATGGGCTCCATATTTGACCCAAAAAATTTAAAAACAGTGCAAATTGCATAAACAGATTGCTAAATTTGACAGAAAAAGTTTTAATGTCATCTAAATGTTGCAGAAATTCTTCATATAGGTTGAAGCAATGAACTAATTTCATTTTATTAGAGCATTTACCTACGATAAATCAAAAGAAAATAACACAAAAGATTAAAAACTCAAAGAAACAGGCCCCGACCTTGTGAAGCCTTACCGTACATTTCAAAACCTCAGAAACCAATGCCACTTAATGTTATACTAAATGTTGAGAATATGACATAATATAGTAGAGGACTAATCATGATTATCAACAAGGCTTTGATTGTTCTTACACAACAATTACCAGGACTCAGTTGAACATGAGCACGATCAGCAGTGAAACTATTCTAACTTATTCGATATATATTGCAGGGAAATAAAACACGCAGAAAATATGTTTAACAGTTATGCCAGAGCATTTGTGAGTCAAGAAGACCTTTAAAAGGGTCCAAGTAGTGCATATGTCTAATTGTACAGAAGCTGTATTGAATGGGGATTCTGCATTTTGCATACCAATTGCCAGGTTCTCCAATGGCTGTGGCTGTTGATTTAGAATGAGCATATGAGAACTTGATTTTGAGCTAGTAAGAGTCAAGGCTCAAATGATAACCCAAACTTATTAGGATGCCAGTGCTCAGAGCTCAACTGCAGAGAACTTCTCTGGAAAGGGGCATGCACAGTCACTCGAGGCCAAGCAATCCCAATGATTTGGAGATTAAAACTTATTGCAGGAAGAATCAACCTAACTCTCTCAAAGTCCCATAGTCTACCCTTTATACACCTAGGAAAGAGGTTTGTGATGCAGCCAAGGATGGGAGATCAAGTGAATGACTACCTTGTTCTCGCAGCCTGAATCAAATAACTCTTCCATGAACAGACCACAAGCACAATTACAACAAGGCCAATGATCAACTTTATTTCAGTGCTTGTTAAAGAAATTACAAAAGCTAAGCAATTGCAAACACAGAATTTCTCTCTACTACTTGTTATTACAAAGATGATGAAGAACAACAAAGGTAGTCCCAATGGATTTGAATCAAATCTCTCTCCTCTCTCTACACAATCCCCAGTGAGACAAATCTCTGTCAGCCTCCTGCTAATGCCAAGTAAGACAACTTTCCTCCCTTACTTTGCCTTTTGGAATGCCTCTTCAAAGTCCGACAATTCCTAGAATAGGTCAAGAAGAGAAAACCAAGTGTTTTGGTCCGCTACTCTTACTATACAACCACCGCTAAACGCAGACCGGCAGTTATGGAACTGCTGCAACAGTTACAAAACCTCTAGTTAATGCAGACTGAAGGTTTTACATCCACTCTTACCAGTAATAGGCAGTTTCATCCCCAAATAGGGGACACTCAAATTTAGCCCTGATTATTGACTGAAATCAACTTCTTTCTATACTTGGAGCTTGTTGAAGCCCTAATGTTCTGCATGGATCCCTATTGATTGAATTTCACAATACAACACTGGAAACAAACCAAGTATTCACTATGACACACTACTTGTGTAAATTCCCTCTTTCTAAATCTGAATTATATAAACTGAAAATTTCACAAAAACTGAATTCCAAGATGATGTCAAACTGCCAGTATAAACAATAATGAACAGCAAACTGAAAATGGCTTTTATTTATTCAAATAATCACTTTCTAAGATACCCACAAGGCCAAAAATGGCGATTTGGGGCCTAAGAACAACTTACAAGAGAAATCTGAATTTTTCTACACTTGTATGAATTTATAAAAATAGAACAAGGGCTGAAACAGTGTAGAAATTAACAGCAGCGATTATTATTAGAATTGTACCAATAGAGGGCTGGAAATGATGTTAAAATTGCCTTTGTTGATACCAAAGAGTCCCCAACCATCCACAGATTGAACAACCAAAAAACCCTTCCAAAGGGGTCGCACAGTCTCCCAAGGGGTCGCTTTTGGCCTAAAAGTGCCCAAAAATTCCCAGCTGCAAATTCCTTGGAGTCTACTATGGTTTGGCTGATCCAAACCCCACAAAATTCACAAAAATCAGATCTGAAATGAAGCCCAACTGATATGAAGTGAAAACAGCCCCAAAACGTGCCCTAGATCTGAAAAACAACCTTCCAATAACTGAAAATCTGAACTGTAGCACAATAGTGAATCCCGGGTGGATCCACCTCACAAAGTTGAGGAGTTTTTGTTCCCAACCTTCAAACCTTGGAGGTTTTCATCCCCAAAGCTCCTTCTCCTTAAGGGTTTTCATCCTTAGAAGATTTGATGCAAGAAAAATAGCTTAACATGCAATGAGAGAAAATAGATTGGCAAAAGATGCTCCCCATGGCTCCCCACACCTCTATTTATCCTTTTTCCTGTCACAAACCCCAAGGGAAACACCCATATGGGTCGCCCCACTTTATATTTAATATTTTTTTTGATTTGCCACTTTTATTTCTTCATTGACTTTTACCTTTTTCCTCTTAATCACTTTAAGTGACATTATTATAAGTTGCTTTATAAAATAAACATAAGAAATGACTTTAGCAACTTAAAATAAAAGTCACCACCTTTCTCCCCTTTTTCACACCCCTTAAGCCCCGGAAGAGAATTGGGCTAAGGGTCTTCATAGGATTAATATTGAGAAGGGGACATTACAACTTGTTTTTGGTTGATGCAAGATAGATGACCACACCAGATGCTCCTACATTAGACACCCCAAGTAAGTGAGAAAATTCATGAGCTCCTCCAATGATTTTCCATCTTGCCTAGTCTCAAATGTACTCATCCAAGTCGAGTCTTCTGCTTCTCTATCCTTCCACTTGGCCAAATATTCCTTGCCCCTTGTTCTTTTGATGATTTGGGAACCAATTACTATCTCAATTTCTTTTCTTTCCTTTTCCAGTAGTTGTTGTCTCTAGTCTGGGAAATCTGAGCCAACATCATCAAGTGATTGTCCCTCATGGAAAGAATACAAATCTGCTACTTTGAAAATGGGTTAGATGTCAATCCCATCTGATAACTCTATGTAATAGGAATTCTTTGAAAACCGCTTGAGTATCTTGAATGATCCAATCTTTTTGCACTTGAGCTTGTTATAATTACCCTTCAGAATGTTTTCCTTCCTCAAATGTGCTGACACGAAATCACCCGCTTGGAATTCCTTCTCTCTTCACTTTAGATCTGCATGTTGTTTGTATCTGATGGTACTTAGAACCAACTTTTATCTCGCTTTTGATACACTTCTTGCACATACTCTGTATAATCTACAGCTGCAGCACTCTTCCCACTCAAATATCAGATGTCCTTCAACTTTGTGATACCTCTTGGACTACAGTCATACACTGTTTGGAAAGGTGGCTTTGTTGTATTACCATTAACGAAATTACTGTATGCAAATTACTGTATGCTAAGATGAAATCCAATTATTTGAGTTTGTCTCCCACCAAAAATCTCAGAAAAGTACCAAGACTCCTATTTACCACCTCTGTTTTCCCGTTTGTTTGTGGATGGTATGCTGAACTGAAACTCAACTTGGTAGCCAATTTCATCCACAAAGTCCTCTAAAAATGACCTATAAACTTGATGTCTCTATCTGAAACTATACTCTGAGCTAATCCACACGCTCTAACCACCTCTTTGGAAAACACATTTGCAATATTTTTGGCATCATTAATCTCCTTACATTCAATGAAGTAAGCCACTTTTAAAATCTATCAATGGCAATAAAGATGGTCATTACCCTTCTATGCCCTTGGCAACCCAAGCACAAATTTCATTACCCTTTTGTGTCCTTGGCAATCCAAGCACAAAGTCCATGCTAATGTCATCCCATCGTCTTTATCATATTGGTGATGGATTCTACAATTCTACACTCTAACTTTTGCCTTTTGCATGTTGGCAAACTCTACAACCATGCACAAATTTTCATATGTTTGCACTCATTTTTAACAGTAATACCTCTCATTCAGTTTTGCTAGTGTTTTATCCATGCCAAAATGTCCAGCCATTCCACCACTATGCTTTTCCTTTATCAAGTTTTCCCACATTGATCCTCATAGTATCAATTGCTTTCTTCAAAAGAAGTCATCTTGCAAAAAGAAATCTAGCCATGGAGTTCTATCCACGCAGGTTGGGATCTTACATGTTGTCCATGCATCTTTGAAATCCACATCCTCTTGGTATAATTCCTTCATGGAATCAAACCCAATCTCCTCTACCCTCATATTTGTCAACAAGAGACATCTTCTACTCAATGCATCTACAACCTTATTGGATTTTCCACTTCCATGCTTCGACACTATTCTACCCAAAAAGACTTGGCATACATCCATGGGCATACTATTGCACCAGACTCATCTCTATAAAACCCAAAACTTTATCTCTATAAAACCCAATCTGAAAATTGACCAAAAAATGTTCATTTGCCAAAATTTGATGTCATTCCTGCAACCGTGACACTCTACACAAGGTTTCAGTGTGTTAATCTTTTTAACCTAAGCTTATTTACTATTTCATTTGACACCAAATTATCCATGTTACAACTATCAATAATGAGCTATCAGCACTTACCTCCAAACTTGAAAACAGTTTTAAAAACAATCCTCCTTTGTACCAGTTCATCTCCTTCTGTTTGGATTTTTAGTAATACTCTCTTCATCATGAAAGCTTCTGTGTGTTATGGTTCTTCCACATGATTAGACGATGCAAAAGACTCTTCATCTGCCAATATAATATGAATGATGGCCTCATTTCTCATATTGATGTTTTGTGTTTGTGGGCACTCATAAGCTACGTGACCAGCTTGTCCCATCTGAAGCATATACCAGAAAATCCTCTTCCTCAACATTTTGTCCTTCTTCCTCTTGAGGAATATGGTTTTCTTCTTGGTGCATGATTGTGATTGTGAGAAGTGCTAGCTTCTCCCTCATGAGTATGTTGTCCTCTTCCAGCATATGATTGACCTCTTCCCCTTGAAAATCTGCCTCTACCTCTTGCTGTACGTTGTCTTTTTGACAACTTCTCTTGACTTTTAATGCAAATTGGTAAGCCTCTTCCACGGTGTGCAATCTGACCATACTCATCTTGTATGTTGATTCTCAGCCCATTCATATATCTTGCAACTTTCTCTTGATCTACCTCATGGTGACCAGACCGTATGGTTATCTTGTAGAACTCCTCAGTGCACTCCTTATTGCACTTAGCTCTCTTTGCCTCAAGTTTTGTAATTTCTTTAAAAAGTCCAACTGATAACCTACATGCAGAAATTTTCCCTTCAACCTGGCAACCAGTCTACCCATCGTTGCCTCTTCTATTTGTCTCGGGTTGTACTTCCTTCCACCATAGGGCTGTATGACCTTCCAGCTTGGTCTGAGCCACTTTCACCCTCCTTTGGTTATCCACATAATCTAGCTTGAAGCATCCTTCAACCTCCATAAGCCAATCAATAAACTCCTCAAGATTCAGAGTTCCTAAGAAGTTTGGAGCTTTTGTCTTGGTTTCTCTTCCAATCCTTGGGATAAGCTCAAAAGAACCTACCTTCACCTGCATGAGCATCTAATTGATGCTCATTTTCTTGCTCTAGTTCTTCTCCTCTATTTTTAGCTCTCCATCATTGTTCACATCATCCCATGGTGCAAACCCCCTTTTCTGTCTTCTTCAACAACATTCAATTATGCTTGCATTACTCTCAGCAACTCTACAACCTCATCAAGTCAACCTACCACATTGGCAGCTCCTACTCTACCTCTTCCCACAACTCTTCTAGGAGGTATATTGGGACTCTTTTTCAATAACAACCTAATCTCTGATTACAATCCTACATAGGCAAGGTATACTGGATTTAAACCAACTTCGATACCAAATGATGCAGTCAAGGGTGGGGAGGCAAGTTAATGGCTACCTTGTCCTTGCAGCTTGAACCAAATCACTCTTCTATGAACACACAAACGTATGCAGTCAAGAGTAGAGGCCAATGAACAACTCTATCTCAGTTCTTATTGAAGAAATTACATGAGCTAAACACACACTAACTCTTTGCTTCTTGTTACTACAAAGATGATGAACAACAACAAAGGTAGTCCCAATGGACTGGAATCAGCTGTCTTTGTTCTCTCTCTGCACAGTCCCCAGTGAATCAAATCTCTCCCAGTCTCTTGCTAGTGCCAACTGACACAGCTTTCTACCAACTTTTGGAATGCCTCTTTGAAGTCCCAAAGCTCCTAGAAATGTTCAAAATGAGAAAACCAATCATTTTGGTCTGTTATTCTGACTATACAACTACCGCAAGAGAAACTACCACTTAAAGCAAACCAACACCAACTTGACCATTGGGGTGATTTTGCAACCACCAAGGCAGTTTTGCAAAGCAATCTATGATTTCATCCCCAAACAGGGAATACTCAAAGTTAGCCTTATTTGCAAACTGAAACCGACTTCTTTCTGGGCTTGGAGCTTGTTGAAGCCTAATGTTCTCCATGAATCCCAATGGATTGATTTCGCACTACAACACTAAAAACAAACTGATAATTCAACAAACAACACATGTTTTATGTTGATGCAAGATTGCTGACCACCCCTGATGCTCCTGGATCAGATTGCCCTACTTGACTAGGTATTTGGGAGCATGAATCCATCATCAGAGTAATAGGCCCCATTCAAAAAGAATAAAATGATCATCAGTCCATCATTAGAGTGATAGGCCGCCTTCAAAAAAGAACAAAATGATCATGAATAGGAAATCTAGGACCGTCCATGATAGTCAATCACTTAAACACAATAAGAAGCCTGCATTCCACGCTCAAAGGAAAAGAAAATCAAAACATACATGTAATACATAGATACATTTAGCATAAGGGTTAATGATTCAATTTGCACACTGTTGCTACCATATAACAGCATATAACTAGCACTTTCAATCCACTTCAAGAAAATTGTTACAAGTGATGTAGAGGAAAAGTTCTAACTTCTAAGTAACATATTTGAAGATTAAAAACGGGAATGTTTAAGCCAGTGATGAGCCAACTTGCACGCTACTGCAAGAATTCAACAACTTTAGCAGCCATATGAATCTGACCTAAGAAACCAGTTCAGCAGCAATGAAGATTGTAGCAAATGTAATGGCATAGCAAGCTCCTAGCGCAGCAATACAGTAGTAGAATTTTAAAAGTTGTTTAAAAAAAGCTGAGGGTAAATATGGGAAGGGAACTTGAACTAAGAACATAGCCTCAAGTATTGCATTACAGCTGGATAAATGAGTCAATAATTAAACATTAAATTTTCAAAGTTTCAGAATTATTATTATAATTTTGGGGATAGAGGGAAGAACAAATCATAAACCAACATAACAGCTTCAAGTAGTGCATTACAACCACATAAATACTATAGCAGTACAATGCAGATGGCTTGATAAAAATATAAGATGCAAGAAAAGTAGGAAAATATTAAATTATAAATATTCTTTTACAAAGTTGGGGTTAGAGGCAAAAGTGAAAATAAACTAGGCGCACAGCTTCCAGCATTTCATTACAGGTGGATAAATGTTAAAGTGGCAAAATGGCAAAGACCGTGTAACAAATTTATAAGCTAAAATGTGCAAAACATTTTTGAAGAAACTTAACAAATTATCAAAGGCAAAATTGATAATTAGACTGAAAGTTTGGACAAACCTTCACTAAAATTATTAACATAAATAGAACAAATGATTTTTATAAATATCAAGAAGCAAAACCACATATTTTTCCAGGCTTAAAAATTCACATTGTGTGCACTAAAACAAAATGCAGGATATTTAGTGATCTAAAATGCCAAGTAGTAACAAAATTCAGAAGGCTTCAAAGAGCAGAAAAATATCTTCCAATTAAACAAAATTAATGCAAAACCAATACATAATACTTCAAAAAATTGTTCTAATTACCAAAATTTAAGATATTTCCATAACAACTGTGGCAAAACCAATAATTTAACCAAATCAAGGCAAATAGCTTCAAGTACTTATCCATGCCAAAGCAGAACAAAGATTACAGTACATTTTATAATCTCGAATTTGAAGTAGACAAGAAAACTGAAAATACATAATACTTCAAAAAAATGTTCTAATTACCAAATTTAAGATATTTCAAAAATAAATGTGGCAAAACCACTAAATTAACCAAATCAAGGCAGATAGTTTCAAGTACACATCCATGCCAAAGCAGTACAAAGATTACAGTACATTTAAAAATCTAAAATTTGTGGTAGATAAGAAAACTGAAAATATTTCAAAAACAAGAGAGCAGAAACACTACTTAACCAAATGAAGGCAGATAGCTTCAAATGCATATCAACAACAAAGCAGTAAAATAGAATCAAGCACATTTTATACACGTAAATTCGCCATCATTAACAAGATTTTAAAAATTAAAAAAGAAGGGGAAAATCACTAATTTAACTAAATTACAAAATTAGTAGTAATTGCCAATATTAAGAAAATAATTCAAAAATAATAGAAAAGATCACTAAGTTAACACACCGAAAGCAAAGAGTTTCAAAGAAAAAGCAGCAAGAAAGAGTACAGAACATTTTATAATCTAAAATCCATAGCATTTCACAAAACTCAAAGTTCTCATTGAATGGGAAGAGCTCAAGTGGAAAATCATGGGGGCTTTGGCTTTCATAGTGAAGACCTGTGTTTGAATTTCCAGGAGGCATGTTATATGTCCAAAACTATACAAATATGGAGTTTTGAATCAAGTAAACTACCACATCTAGGTGTGGCATACCCCAATGGGCGAGGCCAGATGCAAGTCCTCCTTGAATTTAATGGAAGAGATACCCTTCAATAAGGACACCCCCAAGGAAACTCACCAATAAAAAAACAAAACTAAAAATGCTTCAAAGATAATGAAGAAAAATATTCCCTCATAATGGGGTAAATATTAATAACAAGATTGATCATAGCATACTTTGGTCGCCTCTGCCGAATGGTTATGTCAAGATGAATTTTGATAGCTGCAAAGGGCAACCCTGGCCCAGCTGGAGGAGGTTGTGTATTTCGAGATGCAGCAGCCCAATTAATATTTATATTTGCAATTGAATATAGGCCTTTGGTCTAACAATCAGGCAGAAGATCTTGCTCTTCTTTAGAGTTTGGAAGCTGCCAATCTGAGGGGATGGAAACAGTTCATTGTGAAAGGGGATTTGCAAATTTGGATTAATGGAATGAACAATGGCAGCATCAAATCTTGGTCCCTCTGCACCATCCAAGAAGAAGCGTTATGGCTAGCAGCGCAACTCGAGGAGGTCAAATTTGTACACATAAAAAGAAATGGGAATCAAGTTGCTGACAAGGCAGCAAATCTAGGGATTCATCTCATGTCTTCCTTTGGAACCCCCAACCGATTCTGGACTACTAACTTGTGCTAGCAGATGTAAAGCAACTAATGTCTACGGATGCAATGGATTTCTTTTCCAGTCAAGATACCCTATAAAGTGTTTTTCTGGATTGAGACATTAATCTCTGAATTCATGTGCATTCCCTTGTCTCCATCCTTCGACAATCATGAGGTGTATGCAAGGGTACTTTGATTGATGGAGAACAAAATTCTTTCAAGCATCTTAATTCATCTAGGTGCGGCCCTTCTCTTCCCATCATTCCTTAGAATGATTTTTGGATTGCTCAGTGTGAGCTGCCAAATTGTATTTACACCAATTGTGTGAATAGCCTTGAATTGGGGGAATCCAAGCTCCAAGGCACTCATTTCATTCGCCTCAACCGCTCATTTCAAGATGGACTCTGCTAGAGTTAAGGCAGAGCCTCAACGAGATGGGTTTGAAGTTTAAATTCAGGCCAAAAATCTCTTAAGTGACTGCAAAGCTTTGAGATTGGTTCATGCAGCGGCCTCCCTATTCTCCAGGCAATTCTCAGGAGCTCAATTCTCTGCAGCTTGAAGAATGTTTTGCCACAAATTTGAAAAAATATTTTTCTCAATTTATACTTGAGGAATGATGCAGAAAAACTAGAAGATACAGGAATTATTCATGCAAGCAGGTCAATTTGCTTGTAATTTCAAGACACTGCCATTTGAAAAAAAAGTGGAAGTCATCAGTGATCTCCTTGGGTCCCTGAATAATGTTGTCATCATCTGTGCAAAGTTAATGAGTGCATACAGGTTACTTCTAAATATATAGGCTCCATTGGTTTTGTAAGAAGTAAACACAGCGTCAATCCCACTTGCAAAGTGGTATATTTTAAAGAGGGAAAGCCATCGCTGATACTCTCGATTCTCTTGATAATTTTGTCATTTTCCGTGCCCAAAGCATAGTTGATTAGCAGGTAGTTGTTTCCATTGAATAGGCATGCCTCCTCTCAGTCTCTACAGTGAAATGCACTCTCGATATAATGTCCCACAGCACAGGCCGTTCTTGGCGATTGCCTCAAATAAATGTCTGACATCTGACCAAGGAAGGAGGCTCCAGCACATACACAATGAAGCCAACCATAATGTCACTAATAGTTGCAGTCCCTGTCCATCAGTCAACATCTCGTTGTCGCATTTTTCAAACAATTTGTGTGCTTTCTGTATGCTTCCACATTTGAGATGCATGTCTATCGTGGCATTTGCAACTATAACATCAACAAAAATCCTCTTTAGATTATTCTTTGATGGATGTCCTTACCCTAGGTTTGTGCACACGCTGAGAGGACACTGGCAAAGATGAACTCATCAGGTTGGATACCTGTTTGTTGCATTTTGTGAAAGAGGGACAATGCCTTCCGAGAAAGTTAGTGTATTATGTGGGTCTAGAATCATCCTATTCCATGAGAAGATGTCTCATTCTGTCATCCAGTCTCAAACTTTGTGAGCATGAATCAAACCTCTGCATTTGGAATACAGGTTGATAAGTTCATTTTGAAAAAATCTATCCCCCAACAAATGTAAAGTTTACGTGAATGATAGAGTGGGTTAACTTACCCACTGGAATCGCAATCTTTGGTAATAAAGGTCTGCAAAAGTTGAAGATATGCTCAAGAGTGCAAAAGATAGGTGTGTGTGATGAGTGGTATGACAGATCTTCAAACGTTACAGAGTGAAGGGTGCTAGGACTGTGTTTGACAAAATGCCTAAAAGAGATGTGGTGACATGGAATGCTTTTGATTGGGATATGCTTAAGATTGAAATAAGAAACTAAGATGTCCGAGAGAGAAAAGATTGTGATTTTGAGAGTCTCAAAGCTGCAACATATAGCTCAGAAACAACATTGGAGTTTCAAGGCTCCAATGGAATCGAACTTAGATACTTTGGATAATAAGAGGAAACTTAGAATCTGTGAAGATAGAAACAACAGAGACGGAGTGATAGCCTATTTTGTTCTCTATCCTACAGTTTGAAACTCAGATGATCGAATATCCTAAACATCCCAGTGAAGGATATATAAACACCATTCCAAATTGACTCACAAACAAATTGAGTTTCACAAATCCTCTTGACCATTGGTTCTATCTGCTTATAGGTTGAAAAACAGGTCAGGATCTAGTTTCAAGCATCCAATGCAAAATTAGAGCGTAGAAAGAAAACTTGGATGAAGCAAAACAACAAATGGATGAACAAATGGGGCATCAACTTTCAAGAGTGTCCTAACAACAACAGGGAAATAAAAAACTATGTGATAGAAAAATTTAGGACTGCCATGTGGACAGAGCAGATTGGTCGAAAGAAAGCATATTACATCAAAGAATTTAACCCCACTTGGGAGCATGATGAAAAAACTTATCTAGGGGCAGCTATCAAGGGTAAAGCAAGGATTTTAGTGGCTCAACTGAGGACCGGATCGCATCACCTTTGATGTGAAACCAGTAGATGGACTATACCCAAGGAGGATTGGGAAAGGAGAACTTGTCTTTTCTGCAGCAAAGGGGTGGTAGAGACGGAATGGCACTTCATCATGGAGTGTTCAGCTTATGATGATATTCATATCCAGACGAAAAATGACTTGAAGGTGGACAGATTAAATGAGTTATTCGAAGAAACAAGACTTGAAAAGATTGTGGGTTTTGTGCTCAAGATTCACAGTAGAAGATCTGATATTGAAAAGAGTCTGAAATCATCTTAAAGTCTCAGCTTTTGGTCCCATAGACTCTTCAGTCTCATGGACGTCATTAAAATCTTTCATCAAGGATATGACATGCTGCATTCAAGGATTCACATAATATCATCAAATGATTAATGGAGAATGCAGCAAAAAGCATGGGACACTTATGTCATGTTTTGAAATTTATTGGCCACTTCCTAACACGTATGTCAAGTTTTGAAATTTGAAGAAACTTGCAACTTACGAGTTCCTATGGAATGGATTTTTTCAACTTAGAAACAATTTCTTTCCCTGCATCTATTTAAATGCTAATTATGTATGACATGAATACGTTTATCGTCAACATATTCAAATATAAACACACGAATAGATAAAAAGACTTAGGCTAGAGAGAAATGCAATAATTATGGGATCGCAGAGTGGGATTGGCGCAGGGCAGGCCGTTCTTGAAAACTGACTCAAATAAATGTCTGGCATCTGAGTTTTTCGGGGTTTTTTTCTGCCTTCATCTAAATGCAATTCTTTATAGATATATTGATAAAATAAAATGCATCTCAACTGCGAACCTTACAAATTTAGATTTAGATGGTAGAGAATGCTTTAACTCGAACAAAAATTAAAAATTAAAAAGTTGTTAGCAAAAGCTGAAGTCTACAGTTAACCTGCCGGAGCAGGCACGGAAACTAATAAGACATAAATTTTGGAGTACGATTAACAAAATGTTAAACTACTTCAAAATTAACAGATCATCTTATAATTTGAATTCGTGGCAATTAATAACACTCAAAATGCTTCTAAAATAGAGGGGCAAAACCTCTAATTTAACCAAATCAAACGAAAAAGTATGCATCTAAAATTTGCAGTAATTAGCGAAATGTTAAAATAAAAATTTAAAATACTCGCCAAATTTAAGCATATCGAACCACAGAACTTCAAATACTTCGTGAATGTGAACCCGATCAAACAGATAAACGGATACAAAAATTGCTATCAAGTATCTCAAACTGTAAAAATACAGATCCTCGCCAAAAAAATACCTGAAACTGCTAATTTCGCCGGAAATCTCCCAAAAGCTTACAAATTTTCTCCAAAATCAGCGTCCAAGTCACATATTTGACAAAATCAAATTGTCCTCTTAAATAGCCAGAGCTCTGCACATGCAAATCAAGGAAACGACAGGTCTCGGGTTCGAACCTTGCTACCAAACAAAGCGCTGTTTTTTCCGCAAACTCGAACGACATTATTCTTTATAATATATCATTCTTCCACTCTACGCAAGACATGACGGAATATGCTGTTTTTTTTTCAATAATTTTGAGCGGTTTCCTTTGCACGATTTAGGTGCGAAAGCAGCGGAAACACCTGCCGCTAAAATTCTTTTTGCAGTCAAATTTAGATACGCATGCCATGTTTTGCTATAGAATTTAGTCATTAGATTCGCTGAACCTATTTGGGTATTGGAGGAGCAACTCTTGAGATTGTGGAAACCAAAATTATTGATTTTGAGATTATGGAAACAAAAATTATTGATATACACTCACAATTATGTTTAATTAAAGATTAAAATTTGATAATATATTTTTGGTCTCTTTGAAGATGAACCATAGTTATAAGTTTGTTCAATTATTTTAATTATAGAAAATAAAAAATTAATTGAATCAATATGTTAAGTCTATTTATCAAGCAATGATTTGTTATTATGTTATTGTTTTGGATTATTGTTAGTTGATATAGACACCCTTCACAATATTGTTTTAGCTTAGGCACAGTTAACAACATATCATCACATTCTTTCGACACCTATGTCTCCATGGATAGCTCTCCCAATAATTTATACTAACACAAACTTGTATTCCTTTAGACATCTTTGTCTTTGTCGATAGCTCACCCATCTCACCCCTTCTAAGGATCCACCCCACACTTTTCTAAGCTCTTTTTGGAAGGCACATCCAACTTTCACAATGTTTGTAAAGGGATTAGAGTAGTGCCATGAAGGGTGACCTCACTGAGTGTACTGAGACCAACCCAAGGGAAGGAAGTACCTCAATCGCATGGCATGTTAGCAACAAGGTTTTAGAGGTTAAGTAGGCATTGGCACAAGCCATTCTTTTAGGAAGTTTGTGTTGGAGTACAAGATGAAAGTGTGTCTTGCCCATTTAGGAAATTGAAACCTTTGAGATCTGTGATTGGATGGAATCGGGCGTTTCTGCCCTAAGCAACCTATGAAGCGATTGCCTAGGGCGCTCAATGGGAAGGGGCGGCCTAATTTTCAAAAAAAAAATTAAGTCGGCTAAAGATTTTTAGACCATGAAAGTTCGTCTCCTCCAATCGTGTTAATAGCTAAGTTAAACTGGGCCATTGCATTTACTTTTCCCATTAACATATGACTATTGGCATATATATAAACAACGATGAAGCTTGAATCTTGAGTCATGGGGATATATCATATGGATTCCTTTACAATTTTAATTTTAATCATTCATACATTGCAGTATGAATAATTCAAATTTGATGTTATTTACATGAGTGGCATCTGTAAAGTGCGCTTTTTGGTAATTTGTTCTCCTCATACAAATGCCAAGTCTGTAATGTAATCACAAAAGAACGCTTTTCTGGATTAGACACCAATATTATTTTTGTTGCAATTTGTTTTCTAGGCATTTATCGGAAATTAAAAATTGTAGTCTGATAAAATAGTTTCCTACGGCTACACTTCATTAACTGAAAAATCTTTGTTCTTTTTAAAACTCTTTAGAATTGCTTCTGAACAGGCTAGAACCGCTAATCCAGTCATATGCCCTCTTTCCTGGTGTTTTGTAACAATCATATTAGGGAAGGTGAATGCTAAGGAAATATAGAGTGAAAATTCAATTTTCTTACACATAATACAAAACTTACGGCATGTAAATTCGAGGGTATATTTTTTCATTGGATTGGTTTTTAATTCTGTATGATAAATCTCTAAAATGTATATGAATATGATGATAGACCCCTGTATGAGGGAATGCATGTTCAGAGTTCTCTGTCTCTTTCCTTTAATTCGAATCTCACGCGATGACCCTCCTTACGTCCATTCCATGCCATTAACTTTTTTTATCGTATTTTACAACAACTTGACATAGGCTTAAAATACAAACCGCATTTGACTCTACCTCCGGTGCATTTGTGTTTCCATGATTCATAATATATTATATAAATGGTAAATGTTGCACAACCGTAATACAGAGCAACATTAAGTATTTTTGCCAAGAAAAGATAGTAGAAGATCAACTTTACATTAAAAAATTAAAAAGATAAACTTGCACGAGTGTTATGTGAAACACAGGAACAACATGACTGGAATAAGTACCACAATGTAAAAGCCAAAACGGATTATATCTTGAGGATCATAGTTTTAATTGAATATGTTAAAAGTTATATTATAATTGTTTTTTAAAAACATGCATGTGCCTTTGGCGGTGGGTAGTTCTGGTCCATGGAGCATTAGAAAGGGGCGTACGCTCGAGTATTGCCTAGGGCACTTTGAAACCTTAATTTGGCCCTGGATGGAATCTAGGAGCCATTATGGAGGACTCATGTAGTCCAACAATATATAAAGGCAAGGGATGTGGACCGATGATTCCTTAGTGTGATGGATTAGTTTGAAGAAGGAAGTAATACGAGAGATTTGTATGGAAGCTTAAGGGGCTCCCGCTAGTTTGGAGGTGTTCTTAAACTTTTTGGTAGGCCTTAATGGTTTTGCAATAGAGTTTGTGATACATTAATTGTTTTAAGTACGCTCGAGTCAAAGTAGTATTAGGATGGGTGACTTATTTGAAAATTTCATGTAGGCATCGCCTAGAGACAATCGTGTTAATACTTATGAGAGATGGGTTTTTTGAACCACTACATACTAAATATATATCGATTAGTTGATTGGTCATTGGTTCATTGGTGAGTCAAGGGAAGTAGCTTGGCTCACACAGAGTCCATCAAGGATCAAACTTTGTTGAGCATAATGACCTAAACACCGAAAATAGGATGAGGTCGAGATCATACTGAAATAAATTTAGCAACATAGATACCCTTCAAACATTAACACTAAGCCTAAGAAAATCAGAAAAAACCTTACTTGACCCTTAAAAAAATATAAAAATCAATATATATTTACTCAAAACTATAACCTAAAATTCATATTGTATAATTTGGTGTCTCGCAAAAACACAACTTATATAAAAAAATGAAAAAGTTAAAAGAGCTCCTAATTACTGGTGAAGGCACAAATGCGTGGTTTTGTAAATGTAGGAAGCGACGTAATTTACATGGTAGTGTTGCTGAGCTGGCACTGTAAAGTGGTCTTTTGGTAACCTTTACTTAGTCAGCTTTCGCTTTCTCCACGTGAGTCCGTTGATTTTTCAGGTAATTTTCTACGGGAATTTCGGAGGTGTTCCCATGGTAAGTCTTTAAGTGGGATGTTTTTCATTTTTTTAAATGATGTTTTCCAAATTGGTATTTTACACTTGGTTTTTTTATTTTGTTTTCCAATTTGGTATTTTACGCTTGGTTTTTTTATTTTGTTTTCCAATTTGGTATTTTATGCTTAAATGTTAGTAATTATGTTGATGGACTCTAAAAATAATAATACTAGCAATTTGTAGGTGCAATGGACATGTCGATGGAGGAACACAATAGAAGTATGAACAACAACACATGGAAATGCAAGAACAAAGGGAAGTTAAAATTGAGGATATAGAGGAGTGAGAGAATTAAAACACATAAAAAAAAAGAGTATCACCGAGAGATTTAAAATTGACAATTTGAGTCTTTGATGCTTGAGACTGGTAATAAAGTCAAAGGAATCAACATATTGATTATGACACTTGCATTGAAGAAGGCATATGTTTTTATAGTGAAGGTGTTGTGTTGTATTGAAGAAGCCATACGTGTTTCGTGTTGTTTTTTTCACAGATTTATGAAAGAGATCTTGTAAGGTGCCTGCATATACAAGGAAATATAGAGTGAAAATTCAATTTTTCTTACACATAATACAAAACTTGCAAAGCATGTAAAATAAGACATTCCATCACAAATAAAAAATCAGGATGAAAATTATATTACCAAGTTATGATGAATCAACACAAACATCTACATTATCAACATGGAGTTCTATCTTTTTTTGCACTCTGAACTGAAATTGTGGAAGCTCATAGAAAGCTTCAAGCACTGTCCATTCCATCGGCTTCACAAATTTATACACGCCATGCAATTTTCCACTGATTTCATATCAAAGGGCGACAGAGCATCCTCTTAGCAAAGGCAAGGATTGCGACATAAAATTTTAGATTCAAAGAAAATCGATTTGTAGGCTTCACTTTCAAGATATATGTTACAATTTGTGTATTATGTTCAATAATGACAGAAATCTAGAATAAGGCAACGTGTAAAGCTTTCTACTCCTTAACCCACATAAAGAAAGAAACAATGATAACATATCGTCAAACATTTTCCTTGGTCAAACGTTTCCCAAATAATAAAAAGCCCATTTCATAAAACATTTTCCATGCATTCATAAAATATAATGAAAAGATTAATTATAACATGTAAATAATTTATTTAAAATGATGATTTTTTTTTTCAGTGAATCTTGACATCCCAAATAAACATAACAAAGAACAAAATAAAAGGCAAAGTCTAATGCAAATAATGCACACGACATTGAAATTAGTTAAACTTTTGTAAACAATACAACATGAGCATCCTGTAGCAAAATGATTGAATACTGTGCCACTACAAATAAATAATGGCAAGAAAATGATGTTAGGAAAATTATTTAGTGCTCACATTATTTGGAAATAAATATGGGTAGAAAATAGTATTAGGTGAATATTATTGTAAAACAACTCATATATATAGAACTCAAGGTCTTGGGTTATTGGTGAGTTACAAGTAGTTTGTAATCATCAACCCAAGTTACATTCTCATTGAGTTCATTGGATGCTTTCAATAAGTGGTCATGGGGACACCTTGAGGTAGGGGTTGAACTTCTCCATGTGGACCAAGTGGAACATAGCAGGGGCGCTCCGAATGCGGATCGCTCGGCGAACATTAAGGACCCAAGCCCACCCCATGTCCCACTTAGAGAAAGTACTCCTCCACCACTCCAATTCATAGCTCTGGTATAATAAAAGCATTTATCATCCAAAGTTTTTAAGGAACCTGTTCTTATAAATGTATTTAGGGCGGGTTGCATTCTTCGTAATGAGCAAGGTGAGTTGATTAGTGTTGGCTCATTCCACTTGCAAGATGGGACTTTAAATGGTCATTTGGAATTTAGCAAGCCAGCCCTCGAATTTATCTTTTGGGGTAAAAAGGGTAATTGAATGCAGGAGCTCCCACCTCCACATTGAAGGTGACTCACAAACTATAGTCTAGGTTGTGAAAAATGACAAAGCTCTATATTGGGCTCTCGATGTCCACATCACAAATATTCTCTTTTGGCTTGGCAAGTTGGATTCTTGGAGCATTGGACACATGTATGGGGAAACCAATTCAACAACAAATTATTTGGCTAATGAAGGGGTGACACAATATGAGTTTAGAGGAGGCTATCATTTGAATGATGTGGATAAGTGGCTCGATTTAGATACCGCATTATCATTGCAAGGGACTCCAAATTTAATGATGCTTAGGCGTGACATTTAAATGGAGACTTGGCTCATGGGATCTCATTTTTAAAAGTGTATCGATTCATTTTCTCTCATTAATGCATTCTCGTCTTTGGTATCAACGAAGTGATAGGTTGGTGGTTAGTAGCTACCTTATCATTAAGTCTCATGGCTATTCCACCCTTCCCCTTCTGTCTTTTGAAAGGAGAATCATTTCATTGAAGCAAGATGGTCTTTTATGGAAATATTTCTTAGTCACGCCTAAGGAAAATTTTCCACATTGGCTCTAGATCAATTTACAATGCGATGGAGCGTGTTTTGGGGCAAAGCTATCTACGGGAGCGGAGCAGGACTAGGGTAAAAGCGTTAATGATGATACCCGAAATTACATTCACAATTGTCTCTAATATGTTGCTTATTGGCAAAAACAAAGAGGATAACATTTTGATAGCCCGCCATATTATTACGAAGCGAAGCATGTTATAGGTTTAGAGGAAGAAGTTTATAAGTTTTTCTTGTCCTCGAAACCCGTGGTAAGACGTACCCCCAGTCAAAATGCGATGGGGAGCCCAAATTGGATGCGAGGAGTGTATGGTTGAGTTGGAAAGGAGAAATACTTTACTTTGGGAATTCCCGTCACAATCCATAAGAAATGCGGGATGAAGGATTTGGTCCCGCATATACATTCCACCCCTGGATTTAGATTTTTGGCTACACCGATTAGCCCTACTCCATCCAAAATTTCTCAACTCATGGTCAGAAGGAAAGTCCTCTTATGAATTCCTTATGAGGGGAAAACAAAGCAAAGGAAATGGGGTGTCGCTTCAACAAACGCAAGATGAGTGTAGAGGACATGAATGATGTCGAGGCTAGCATCATGGAGAAGGTCAATATAGAGGCTCGTGTCGAGGTGGAGGTTATACAACCTGTCGAAGTAATTTCATGTTGTAGTTTTTGCATTATGATGTATAGTCTGGTTTTTCTATAATTTTGGTATCAAGATGGCATTAGTTTCTGCATAATGTGTTGAGTGCCTTGATCTTTTTTTTGATATCTAGTCGAACATAGTAATGTAAGGGTGGGAAATTTTTGGATAACCCCTTAATAACAATTGTTCATAGCTCTTATTTTACATGGAAAAAGGAAACTTTACTTATAAAAAAATAACTTACGTATATAGGAGTTTGTGGA
The DNA here is from genome assembly GCA_018340775.1 of Taxus wallichiana var. yunnanensis. Lineage (NCBI taxonomy): Eukaryota > Viridiplantae > Streptophyta > Pinopsida > Cupressales > Taxaceae > Taxus > Taxus wallichiana. The sequence continues at coordinate 13,451,214 of CM031242.1, read as the reverse complement.
GAGAATTGTGGGGTAAGTTGTTGGGAGAAGCTCCTTGTTTATAGGAGCACTTCTACGTATATAATTGTATGGCTTGCTCTATATTATTAATGAAGAATTATTCTCTGTGTTAGACTATTTGACTCTTTCAATATATTCTATTGAAAGCATAATAATTTATTAAGGGGGAGATATAATTTTTTCCGTTTGATTTCTCACTTTTGTAGATGAGAGATTAAATAATTGTTTGTGAGTGTTGTTGAATATGGAAACTAACGATTCTGGAGATCTATATATGCATTTGGCTTAATTCTTTCATGGAATATTTTTTTAAGGAATGTAAAAGGCGTTTGGAGCAGTTGAAACAAGAGCTATTTTTATATGCGTAGGAGACAAGCTTGTTAAGATCATCTCTGCCTTCATGTGAGAGAGAAAAGTATCAAAAGGAGATTGCATGAAATTTTGTTTTTACATCATATCTAGATGATTGCATTTGAGTTGGTGATCTTCCTTATTTGGATCTTGCTTTGTAGAATTTCTTTCACTCACCAAATTTGCGTGCATCCTACTAACACGTCTAAACAGTCCCAGTGCATGAGAAGGCCCACACCGTGCATTTCTTCCAATCCATTTGTATCTTGTTATTTGATAAGTCATCACGTGCATTTTGGTAGCGCTTAACGTCTTTGTTGCTTCTGCCTGTCATTGATTTAGCTTGCACTCGCAGAGTATCGGATTACCTACCTAAGTTACACGTAATATTGCATGAGAAGACTGAGTTAACCTAGCGACAACTGGTCTCACTCTTTTGTATCAGATTTTCCAAAAGAATCCGCGTGTCATTCTACCAAACATGTTCTCGATTGCTAAAAACATTCTTTTCTCATCTGCACAGTTCGCAGAGATCTATTTTTAGAGACTATGAAGCATTTATTGTTTAGAGATTGCCACATTATAACAGACCTCTAGCGTGCCTGTATGATTCTTCATATCCATTTGAAGTTCGTTTACAATAGTAAGTCATTATTTATGGTGTGTCGATTCTTTAGTGTTCAAAGTTTTGTAATAGTTCCTTCCATTACTTATTCAATGATACTCGAGAAAGATAAGAGGAAGTCACATTAATTTGTGTCTATTGTCCTCCTAAATAGAGTCTAGGTTGTCAAAAAGATATTGTTATTAAATGTCAAAGGTTATTTTAGACATTATAGTCCATTGTTTAATTGATAAAGTATAGTGTAATAATGTCATTTGTTAAAATTATGTCTTTTATAAAGTTTAAAAAGAAAAAAATGTCAATAAAGTTATTGTCAATCAATTGTAGAGTCATCGTAAATTATCAAATTTTGTGTCGTTGTCAAAGTTCAAAATCTAAAACAAAATGTCTTACAGACGTATTTTTGTTGTTACCCGACATCCTAGAAACTATTGATCCTTAAAAGCTAAATTTTTTTGAGCGAGCAACATGATCTTTGGAGGATGGAGGCATCGGAGGTTGGAGGTCAATCAACGAACTCTCGTCGATCATGCCAATGACAAGGCCGCACAAAGGTTTGGTGAAGTGTGTGTTTGTAGTGTGCTTTCTGCTATGTTTTTCAAAGTTCCAGTTCAATGTGTTGCAGTTTGCAATGTTCTTGTTTTCAATAAGTGGAAATTTCACATTGAGGGGGAACATGATCTAATGTTCCATTTCCATTGTGATGAGCTTTTTCCTATGTGTGTATGAGAAAAAACTTTCTTATGTTATTCCCTATGGTGAAATGTGATGAGGGTTGATAATAGTACTTGGCACATCATGATGTGGTTGTAGGTAAACCACTTGAAAACCTTCATTTTTGGTTTGTGGTACTCTAATTGAAAACCATTTTCGGTTCGTGGTTAACCGTTTGAAAACCATATGACAGGTTTGTGATCATCCTGTAGTAAAAATCACCTAATCATGAAAGCAGGTGCAAGTACAAAGGCAGGTTTTCCCCATGTTCGCACTAAGGGGGAATGTTAAGAAAATTATATAGTGCTCACATTATTGGGAAATAAATATGGGTAGAAAATAATATTAGGTGAATATTATTGTTGTGAGTTGTTTTAACAACTCACGTATATAGGAGTTTGTGGAGATAATTGTCGGGTAAGTTGTTCGGAGAAGCTCCTTGTTAATAGGAGCACTTCTACCTATATAATTGTATGGATTGCTCTATTTTATTAATGAAGAATTATTCTTTGTGTTAGACTATTCGACTCTTTCAAATGAAAAGCGAGTCCACAACTTATAAGGTAGTCATAAAACACTTACATGACTATTAGGTAAGATATGTGACTTTGTTATCCTTAATCATTAGCTTTTCTTTGTCGACCCAACACTAACCTTCCGGCCACACCACAAGGTTCTTGAAAATGATATTGGAGATACATGTTACTGAAATTGAAACATGCATCACTTTATCATTGCTTATAAAGAAGGCATATATAAAATCAATGGATAAATAATATCTGACCTCTAAAAACATCATTGAAAAAAATAAGACTAACATATTGAATAGGAAGGTGATATAAAACTAAAGTGTGATGTGTATATGGAACCATAAAGTTGGCTAACTTTTAGATCTAAGTGAAGAACTATAAGCAATTGAACTACATCTCCAAAAAAACAATAAAGAAAGATTATGAGAACAATAATAAAGTTTGATGAGAACAATAAAGTATACCTCACTACTAGGTATTTAGATGGTTGAAAGTCTTGTTTAGAGGTTTGAATTGTCCATTGCATATAATGTACACATTTGTAAGATGGATCGATAAAAAAATTCATCACAAGCCTCATTAAAACAAGTTACATGGACCTCCCCACCCTTAACATCTATAAAGTCGAATCCAAAGAATTGACCATGTGCTTTTTCATTCATATATTCGTTGAGCACTTTTTTTGCACAACTCTACCTTTCACTAACCAATGTTTCAAATACGGGCCTAGTGCATGTATTGGCATTTACCACGGATGACATAGTGGTTTCTACAAAAGAGGGAAACAAGCCTTTTTGGATGTAGCAAACCTCGGTGAATGAGTTAACACATGACAATGTGCATCATGTGCAGGTGAGAAAGGAGTTGGAGCACCTATGGTTTCAAGTTTTGGAAAATAATCTTTATTCCAAAAATTATACATTACTACAAAAGAAGGGACCATTAATAGGAGGAGAAGCATAGAAAATATATGTTTTTAAATAAATAAAAAGTAAAGAAAAAGTGCATAATCTTAAACACTCACATGAACCCTTTCATATATTTACATGCATATGAAGTCGATTTCATATTTCGAACCTTGTTACATTTGTAGGTTGTTTGAATGACATGATTAAATTTAGATGAGAGGAGACCATGGTGAGAGTAAACCCCATCAAATAGGCCCACTCGATAATTAAAGCCTCAACATTCCAACCGGGGACAAGTCGAGGAGAGTACTTGAAAGAAAGGAACAAGGTATGTAATACCTCCGAGGATCTTTTCAATGGCATTCTCAAACAATTACAAACCCATCTATAACACAAAAAAATCAATGTTCAAGAAATGCTTGTCAAAGACAAGGAAAACCATATGGGTCATTGCAAAAGGTATGCTTTTAACACAAGTCTTGCACTAAGCATTAGAATCATTAAATATATGTTTGGTCAAATTTCATGATATGGATATTATTGGTGGTTAAATGTGCACTGTGTCTCGGATCGGAAGAACTAAGTCATTTGAGACAATAATGGAACCGTCTCCAAGTTGTGAGACCTTGCGCACTTGAGACGGATCTCGAAGAAGGTTGGTTCCTCTATCTATTTATACTGCTCGCTTTACTCCTAATGCTAAAAGGAAAACTAAGCTAACAATGCCAAGGGACCTAGGGATAAAGGATAACAGAAAGGAAAATTAATCTAAGGAGGCGATAACACCATAAAAAGAGGGATGAACACTATCCATTTCTAAGTGAAAATGAAAGGACAAGGCATGAAAGAAGGCTAGGCACATGTAGCACAACTAAAACACATTTACCATTAGTTTCATGGAACACAACTAAAAATGGAGTTACAAGGGACGTAGAGTGACACAACAAACACACAATGTAAAAGAAAGGCAAGAAGAAAGAATACAAACACGCTTAGGACAAAGAATAGTCACAAAACGATGCTTCCATTACTTCCAAAAATGCACAAAACTGTTACAATGGAAAAGAGGCCAATATCCACATGCACGAGCTAGATATAGAGGTCTGACTTAGAATACATAAATATGAAGTCCTTAGCAAAATGTGTAAGGATCCAAAGTGTCCAACATTAACAATGAGCCCAACTCTTACATTTATAGATGAATCCATGGAAGAAGAAGAGAAGAAGGGAAAACCTGATTTTGAAATACAACCACCAACAAGAAGCATCAATGCCTCAAATGCCTGTAAATATGTCAAATACATTTCCCAAGTCTGTTTGGCATGTTGGAGAAGGAAAGAGGGTAGATCTAGATCAAATCAGGTGGTTAGAGTAATCAGATATGCTCATTAATTCCCAAAATATGTTTTCCCATTTCTCACCTACCAGATCCATCAAGAATTTAAATTTGAATATCTAACACTGTAGCCTACATCAGTAGCTATCGATTGAGACTAGGCACGCACTGATCGAAGCTCTGTAAAAAAAGATATGGTTATCAGAAGATTGTCAAGGCTACCTACGTATGTAAGACACGTGGCCCGTTGATTAGAAAAAAGATGGTCAACTGTGAAAAAGTGTTTTGTCGTTCCTGCCACGTGTCACTCACTAGTTTCTTGTAGAACTTGACGCCCCATTAGCATGTTTTGACTAGTTGCATGTGGCACACTCAAGCATGTCATAGAATGACATGACACAGAATGGTGTAGAGGAGGGTGCAAAGGTATGCACATGAAAGAATGAGGTGCGGGAAGAAGGTAGAAGGAAGGCGCATAATCGCAATGACGCGCACGCGAGAGGAGAAGGGGAAAACTAGTGAGCGGAGAACGTATGGTCAAGGCACAACTATTACAAGGTAATGTGCGGGTGTGCGAGAGGGCCAAGGACTTAGCTGATTGAAGCAAGTGCAAGGCGCGCGCGCAGGATGAATAACTACTTAGGAAGAAGGTGAATGCACAAAAGATGTGCACAAGGTAAGAGTAGAATGAAAGAGGAAAAGGAAAAAATGGAAAGGGGAGAAGGGGAAGTGTAAGGGCATGTGAGGAAACAATGACCAAGTGAATGTACCAAGGAGATAATTGAGGTACACGCCACTTGTAATGAAGATCTTTGATCCAGAATATGTATGTAAGTTTTCTAAATAACTAGAAGATTTATTTGGATAACAATTTTGGCAACTTTTGGGGCCATCTGCCTACTAGATGAAGGAGATTAGTAGCCTAGAGCATCCATTGGGCATGGAGTCTAGTATGTAATCATGAAATTTTGATCTTAAACTTTTAAGAATTGCTCTCGAAGTCACTTGAAGGATAATTTCTTGACTCTATTCTGAATCCTGCAAACTACTAAAAGAAGACTAGCACCCTAGAAGCAAAAAAAAGAGTGCACGCAAGAAGCACACGAGAAGAAAGAACTATGTACAAAAAAAATGTGTGTAACGCACTTGAGGAATTGAAAGTGTCCTACTATATACAAAATGATGCAACAAACTTAATGGAAGGGTTTGAGATAGATCCCATTTTGGGATATGCAAGCAGCCTCCATCAAGATGAGTTAACTCGAAAGAGTTAGCCTCCTTACATGAATTGATGATATATGGGCCACTCCAAAGTGCATCAAACTTTGAATGGTGCCCTGGTTTAGCTCTGTCAGCATCCCATTTCAAAACCAAGTCCCCAACTTTTAAAGCTTGAAGCCTAGCGTTTCTATCAAACCATTTCTTTGTTGCTTGCTAATATTATTCTAGCTTGATCATGACAAAGTTTCTTGATTCTTCAAGACTGACCAGCTCTGTTATCCTGACTTCTCTTTAGTATGTGCCTTCAAATTCTAGCTTGGGCAAGTGACAAAGAGTTCAACTCAAGTGTCAAAAAGAGTGTAGCCTTTTTTCTATAAACAAGCTTGTAAGGAGAAGTACCTATTACTTTTTTAATTGTGATTCTATCTTCCTAGAGTGTGTGTGAGACCTTTGTATGCCATTTGCTTTTCTTTGATGTTCATTATGTGCTTCATGATCCTAATCAGGTTCTTGTTTTTTGACTCTACTAGACCATTTCCTTGAGGGTAATAGTTGGAAGAAGTCTTCAGATAGATGCCCATATTTAGAGCCCAATTAGTGATTTTAGTGCCAAGGAAGGCTTTTGCATTATTAGATATAATGGTTTGAGGAATGCCAAACCTTATGACTATACCCTCGAGAAAGTCAAGGATGACTGACTCGGTTGATTCCTTGAGCGTGAAAACTTCTATCCATCTAGTAAAGTAGTTGTAGTTTCTCAAAGCACCCACTTATGTCCAGTGCTTGAAGGTGGATTGATCATGCCTATGAAGTTGAGACCCCATTGCAAAAAGGTTGATCTACTTGGATTGGTCGGAGGAAGCGCTGCCAATATCTTCTTTCCTACAAAGAAAACACATTCCTTGCATTTTGTGACCCATTTGTGTGCATCTACAAATAAAGTAGGCCAAAAGATACATGTCATTATGATCTTCATTATTGTAGTCTTAGCAGAGAAGTGTCCACTAGAGAATCCATCATGAAATTATGCTAACATGTTTTAGGTCTACCACGCCATTAAGATTCTTCTTGAAGAGAAGCCCATCAATCAAAACATAAGGGATAGATTATAACCTCATATGTCTTCTCTTTTCCTTGTTTAAGCCAAGAGGGTATGCACCCTCGAAAAGGAATGTGATCATGTCCTTCATCAAATGTACGTGCCAGGATCTATATTCCACTCAAGTTCTACGATCGGGAGAGCTTCATCAAGAAACAATGAAGTCTCAGATTCATTATGTGTGTCCTCAACAAGTTGCTTGCAGATCGCGCTACCTCTTACTAGCTTTGTGGCTTTGATTATCACATCATACTCCATGATTTTAGCTACCCATCTTTCTCTCTTCTCACTGATTTTTTCCCATGATGAAGTCTCTAACACAAGAGTGAGAAACTAACACCTTGATGTGATTTTGTGGCGAGCATACTCTTGAATTTATTGAGCGCACGCATGATGGTGAAGACCTACTTCTCCATGTGACTATATTTTAATTCATAATCCTTCAACGTCTAGCTAAAGAAAGTCATTGGTTATTCTAGCCCTTATTCATTTTCTTTTGTTAGGATAACAACAACACTCGCATTAGCACCATAAGCATAAAGGATAAAATCCTTTGAGTAATTCAAGTTGATGAGTGTTGGCGTGCAAGAAATCTCTTGCTTGATTTTGTTGAAGCTTTCCTTTCCTTTTATTGTCCATCTGAAATTTATGTCCTTTTTGAGCATCAGGGTGATGGGTCGAACTAGTCCTACAAAGTTAGGAATAAAACACCTAACAAAATTGATCTTATCGAGGAAGGACTACAAGGCCTTTTTATGTGCCGACAAGGAAAGAGCTAGGATGGTTGAAATGCACTCAGGATCAATTGTGATGTCATCCTTTGAAACCACATGGCCAAGAGCTTTCCCTATGCCATTGTAAAATTACACTTCTTGGGGTTAAGAGATACCCCATACCTTTGCATCTCTCAAATACTTTCTCTAGGTGTGCCATGTGATCCATGCTCTGCTTTGAGAAGACTATAATGTCATCAAGGTAAACCAAGATGAACTCATTGATGTAACCTTTGAAGGCAATGTCCATCGAGTGATGAAATGTTGCGCCCACGTTTGACAGATCAAAGGGCATATTTTGATACACATATGTTCCCCACTTGGTTGTAAATGTCATTTTGAATTGATCCTCTTCCTTGACCAGATTGATTGAAGCCAAAGTATCCAGTCCAACATTGAGAATCTTTGTGCGTTGGCCACAATCTGTAGAATTTGCTCCATAGAAGGCAAAGGATAATTATCCTTTAGAGATGCCTTGTTCAAATATATGAAATCAAACATGAGTTGATTTCATTATTCTTCTTGCACACCAAACTAGATTCACGACCTAGGTAGAGTACTTGATGGGAAAAATAATCTTCACCTCAATGAGTTTGGATAACTCCTTTCTCATGAGGGGCTCTATCTTTGGATTGATTGGTCATTGCTTTTGTCTAACGGGCTTGATACCATGATCAAGGTCAATGGAGTGTTGAGCAAAACTTGGATCAAAACCTTTGAGGTCTTCATACTCCCATGAGAAGATATCACTATATTTTTGACAGAGAGAGATGAAGGCATGTTTTTCATCGTGTGCACAAGATTTTACGAGTAAACAACTCCTTTTCGCACGTAATAATAGTGATCGGGAGAAGTCTTCTCATCTGCACACACATACCTTTCTTCACCGTTGAACTCATCATCAGGGACAAACATTTGTTCTAAGGTGACCAGTCCTTTAGGCAACTTGTTCATCTTCAGTTGTATTGCTTGGTCACCATAGATTTCATGCAAGTCAACTTACATGCTTGATGAGAACTTAGCTTCATTCTAAATGAAATGGATGATCTATGTGTCATTGTCAAACACTTTCTAGTTGGTGTTGTTATCTTGAATGGAAGGTCTAATCACCATTTTAATGTGTTGAGTGTTTCCTTTGAAAAGTCATCAACATGAGAGAACTATGAACCAACCACGACCATCTAATCAGCTTCCTTATTCATTTGCCATAACACACCTACATATTTAGAGCATCAAATCTCTCAAGGAGGTCCCAAAATCCATGTTTATAAGCTTTGAGAAGCTTATTCTTTTCATGCACACTTGTTGGTGACTTGGTGGATAACCAATTATGTGTCCCCAAAGATCTCTGCAACGCCTTAAGCTTCTTCTTTTCAGCATAAGAAAACCATACACCAACACCTCATTCTCGCTACATTATTAGAACATGTAAACTATAACCTGTGCACGAATAATAATTTCTCATCCTTAGGAGGAATGACAACATCTCCTGCACCCGCGCCATTTCTACTTCTAGATCCATCAAAGTATAACTTCTATAGACCAATGTTCTCTTCACTTTTCTTGAGTGCGTGTGGCAACACAACTTTTCTTCAAGAATGTAGTAAGTACCAAGCCCAATTTCATAAGCTTCTAACTCTTCAACATATGGGTCAAATTTATGATGCCTCTCCGCCCACTCATCAAGTACTAGATCAGGAATAGAAGGTGGAAGAGGTTTGCTCTTTGGAAACTGAAGCTTGTTCTTCTTGGATTAAACATTTGGCTTGAAGAGGAGATGAGACATATGACTCTACATGATAGGAAAATATTGGCTCAATAAACTAGGTACCATACCTTGTCTTGAGTAACATATAGGTCTAATCGAAGATGAGTAACCACCCACTTTAATGATAAAATATCTTGACAAACATAAGGCAAACAAAGGGGGAAAATCAATTATTGACACATCTTGAGTTATCCTTAGACTTGGACATGGATGGAGTGTTAACTTAAGATCCTTGATGATTCCTAGGGTAGTGACAATTGAACCATCGAGTTGCACAGGACTCCTTTTGTCAGGGGCTATACTTAAGACCTAAGACATCAACAATCTTCTTAGGCATGACAAAATTACTAACACCTGAGTCAATCATATAGTTATGAACAAGATGTTTTCCTATGATCAAAGACATATAAAAGGGTGGGGTTTTAAAAATTTTACTTACTTGCTTCTCCTCTTCTTGGTGGATATTGATGAAGTGCGTGACTTTTGGATGACCGAATCATTGTGCAAAAGTTGAGCTAGCAGCTTTCATGCAACAAGTCGCGTTGGGATGGAATAGTGAGTGCATCCCACATTGTGACATTTATGTTTGTTTTCTTCATCTGGTCAACAATGGTGAATGGAAAAGACCCACTGACTTGTGCATTTGAGGCACAACATCATATTTTTTGATTTTTGGGCGTAGTGGGGAGCCTTAACTAGCGCAAAGGCTTGACCTACCAAAGGAGGGGCATGTGTCACTTTAAAAGGAGCTTTGGGTGGAGCCTTGCATGTAGGAAATTGAGCACTTTTACCATTGGATGCCTTGGTTGCCTCTTTTTGTTTTGAAGGATTGGCTGTGTTGCTGGAATTGTGGCCTATGCATCGGACTTGAGCATTCTCCTTTTGTATCTTGTGTTATTTGTAATTTGGGTGCACGATCTACTTGCATCATCTGCAACTTGGTTGATTGCATAGAATTCCTCAGCGCCAAAGAACATCAAATTTGCCTCTGGAGGAGCTTTTGGCCTTTCATGGTTATATGACTTAGGTGGGCTTGTTGAAGACTCAGCAATTGGAAGAATTCGGATCATGTAGGATTGTGCATGCGCAACATTGGTGCAATGATATTGACTATGAGGCATATTGTAAGGAAAGCACCATTCAGACTCATGTGCCATGTTGTTCTGGACTGGGATAAGTGCTTGAATTGTGTTGGGTGTTGGAAGAGGTTGTGTAGGAGGAATAAATTACAAAGGCAAGTGCGCATTAACATGTCATCTATCATTCTGTTGGTTTTTTGTTTGTATCTTTGATTCCCATATTGATTCCACAAGGTTGATTGCTTTGGATTTGCACCTGATTGGAACTACCTTTATAGGCTTGCGTCTACTACTTCTCCAATGATATGACCTTGTTGGACAAGTTTCTAATCAGGGCCTTCAATTCATCATCTTCTTTTTGTTGTGTGTAGGAGAGTAGGATGTAGATGTAACTGGTTTGCTCTACACTAGAACTAGAGAAATAGAAGGTGGGGCGAGACATCTTTAGGAACAAGGGTGCAAGAGGCCTAGGCGCCAACTTACCAGCTTGAATGAGATTGTTTTTTGCCCTTATTGCAATGTTGTATGCAACAGGTAAAGTTCTACCTCCCATGGATTGAATCATGACTGAAATTTCACTATTTAAAGCCCTTAGATAGTACAAGAAAGCATGTTGGGTTGTAGGTCTTACCACTTGAGGAATTATGTCCCAAGTCTTTTGGAATATGATGTTGAAATCAATCATCTACTCGTTGGGCGCGTGCTTTGTTGTAGTCAGTTGCTCCACCAGTGATAGATGATCTGATTTATCTTCAAAGTAATTCATAGATTTTTTCCAAAGCTCATCCCAAGTAGAAATAGATGCAGGTCTCAGGCCATGGTACCATTGGAGTGTTTTACCCTTGAAAGAGGTTGTAAACAACCTAACAACAACATCATCATGTGTAATTAGATAGAAAGAGCATATATTGGCCACATCTTGAATGTGTTCAATAGGGGTGACTTGATTTTCTCCTATGAAGTATGGAATACTCTTGAGTGCATCCCTTTGGTATATCATGTTGGGCATTGAGATTGAGCGGGCTTATGCTAGTGAAACTTGTGAAGTTCCGAGGAGGAGGAGGAGGAGGTTGAAGTGCCATGGTAGGGTGCATTTGTCTATTTTGAGGAGGAGTAGAGTGCATGCGGTGCACTGGAGATGGGGATGCGTGCGTGGAAGATTTGTTGTGTGTGCTTCTCGGTGAAAGTTGGAGGTATTCAAAGGATCCTTCAGCTGTAGCACTCTGTCTGGTATGTACTTTTCTCATAAAAGGTGCTCAAGATTACAAAACAAGAGCTCTGGAAATGTTGGGAGTCATCAGATGTGTTGAAATAAGCCTCCAAAAGTTGGAAATACTAAGTTCACACACCAGAACTTAGCAATATGAAATTTAAGCTTTCACTGCTTGTCCCACCGAGCGTGCCAGAAACTGATTGGTGGTCAAACTTGCACCCGTGTCTTGGATCTAGAAGAACCAAGTCATTTGAGACAACAATGGAACCATCTCCAAGTTGTGGGACCTTACGTGCTTGAGATGGATCTTCGGAGAAGGTCGGTTCCTCTATCTATTTCTACTACTACTACTACTCCTAATGCTGAAAGGGAAAACTAAGATAACAATGCCAAGGGACCTAGGGATAGAAGGATAACAAAAAGGAAAACTAATCTAAGGAAGGTGATAACACCAAAAAAAGAGGGATGAACACTATCCATTCTGAGTGAAAATGAAAGGACAAGGCATGAAAGAAGGCTAGGCACATGTAACACAACTAAAATGCATTTACCAGATCAATTTCATGGAACACAACTAAAAATGGAGCTGCAAGGGACGTAGAGTGACACAACAAGCACACAATGTAAAAGAAAGGCAAGAAGAAAGAATACAAACACGCTTAGGATAGAGAATAGTCACAAAATGATGCTTCCATTACTTCCATAAATGCATAGAACTACTCTGATGGAGAAAGAGGCCGATATCCAGATGCACAAGCTAGATATAGAGGTTTGCGACTCTTAGAATACAAAAATATGAAGTCCTTAGCAAAGTGCGTAAGGATCCAAAGTGTCCAACATTAACAATGAGCCCAACTCTTACATTTATAGATGAATCCATGGAAGAAGAAGATAAAAAGGAGGGAAAACCCAATTTTGAAATACAACCACCAACAAGAAGCATTCAATGCTTGCAAATCTGTCAAATACATTTCCCCAAGTTTGTTTGGTGTGTTGGAGAAGGAAAGAGGGAAAATCAGATCAAATTAGGTGGTTCAGCAATAATCAAATCTACTCATTAATGCATAAATACATTTTCCCATTTCTCACCTACCATATCCTTCAAGAATTTAAATTTGAATATCTAACATTGTAACCTACATTAGAAATTATCGATTGAGACTAGGCATGCGCCGATTGGAGCTCTATAACAAAATATATGGTTGTTAAAATATTTTTAGGGCCACTGTATATGCAAGACACATGAGATGCATTGATTGAATGAAAATATGGTCAACTATGCAAAAGTGTTTTGTCATTTTTGCCACATGTCACTCACTGGTTTGTTCTGCATAAGGACTCTACGCACTATTGGTGCACTTTGATGGTTACGTGTGGCACACTCAAGCATGTCAAAGAGAATGACATGGCATTGAGGAGGCCACGAGAGGTATGCACGTGGAAGAATGAGGCATGGGAAGAAGGTAGAAGGAAGGTGTGCACAATTGCGATGCGTGTGGAGGAAGGGGCAAGGCGGTGAGTGGAGAACGTATGGTCAAGGCATAACTATTACAAGGTAATGTGCGGGGGTGCGATGAGGGCGGGGACTTAGCTAAATGAAGCAAGTGCAAGGCGCGCACTGTGAGGATGGATAGCTCTTAGGAAGAAGGTGAATGTGTAAAAGATGTGCACAAGGTAAGAGTGGAACAAAGAGGAAAAGGAAAATGGGTGGGGAGAAGGGGAAGCGCGTAAGGGTGTGCGAGGAAACAATGACCAAGTGAATGTGCCAAGGAGACAATTGAGGTGTGTGCCACTTGTAATGAAGATCTCTGAGTTAGAATATGCATGTAAGTTGTCCAAATAACTAGAAGAGTTATTCGAATAAGCGATACATCTCTAAAACACAAAAAAAAAAAAATGTAACGAAAGTGACAAACCATACATGATCATCAACCAAAAGCCATTTGTGAACCTTGAACATGTTGAATTTATGAAAATTTAACAAAAGTATATTTTTAAATGTAGGAACAACATGAAAATAACATGAGAGGATGTTTAAAGGGATAGGGACGGAGTGAAGCATGCACATTTTTCAATCGAATGGGTGCCTACAGATCACGAGCAACAACACTTGACAACTTAAAGATAACAAGCGCAAATGGCCGAACATATTTTCTTAGAAGGCATGTGTAGACGAGTTGTAATTAATGTTGTATCACCATAAATATACCCAATACATAAACAAGACAAAAAAGTCCAATTCTCAAACAACATAAAATATAATGAAAAGATTAATTATAACTATAAGCAATATTTAAAATGATGAATTCTTTTCCACATTGAAACCATACAATCCAAATTAAAAAAATGGAGACAAAATCCAAAAAGCCATTATATAACTCAATTAATGCATACAACATTGAAATTAGTCAAACTCAAAAGTAGTTAAACTCATGTGAACAATACATCATTGAAATTCTTTACAATAATTTGTTTTTTTTTGTAACACCCAATATTTTGTTCATTATGTTTTCTATGTTATGTTGGATTTCTTCAACACCCACTAATCTATTTGTTTTATTTTCTATGCCTTTTAAAACATATGTTGATCTCCATAGCATCAATATTTTATTTAATTCTATTTTCGGTCTTTTCAAAAAAACAATTATTATGTTTTTCTGGATGTGTAATGATTTATTTTACATTTTTCCTAGTGTATATTTGCTCATTCTACAACATATTAATTTTGCAACACCCATTAGAGATTGTTATCTTAAGGAAAATTTGGTTTAAAGCAGGGACAATATGGTGATGTTACTTTGGTAGTTTCAATACAAAGCACCCAAATGTCATATAAAGAGTTTTCTCATTTTTCTTCTTTTGTTAGACTAAAGGGATGTAGTTTTTGTAAATATACTATTAAACACGTGGTCCATTTTGGGTAGTTTTCCTACCCGTTGTCTTGTACTAAATTCCTGGAAATGAGTTCGATGTATGTGATCTTGTGCAGTGTTGTTGGAATCTTACTTTAGATAATAGATTGTTGAAAAGGTTATATAATTGAAGCACTTCTAATTGCCACTCTTTGACTTTTGGATCAATGATGTTTTGATTGTAACACTTTGTGTTGCATAAATTATCCTATGTTGGCATAAGGACGTGAATTTGCTTGTAACATCGATTCTATGCTAAATTAGGAAAAGGGAGTTGGAGTTTGATTTAAGACAACCAAGATATGGTCATTTGATGTTACAAGCATCAATGTTGTCCCAAAAAGTCATCATGGGACCCTATGTCTAAAAGAATTGTTTTTCGTGCTAAGATAAAGTCAATTAAAAGTAGGGACATCATGATGATGTTATTATGAACTTTAGTTCCATTGGAGGGTACCCAAATGTGATGTAAAGAGTATGCTTATGCTTTTCTTATTTTGTTTAGCTACAAGTTTATGTTGGGCTAATGTCTTATGTGAGCCATACTATTAAACACATGGGTCATTTTCCTAGATCATATGTTGGACTAAATTTCTAGAATTGAGATACTGACCATGTGATATTGTGTATTGTGGTTGGAATCTTGATTTTCATAATAGATTGTTGAAGGGGTTAAATAATTGAAGTGCTTCCTATTGTCACTCTTTGGTTTTTGGATCAATGGTCTTTTGATCCACACACTTCATCCTGTGGAAAATATCATATGTTGGCATAAGGATGGGCATATTAGATGCTTAATTGGTATGAATAATAGATATTCTCATACAACTTAGCCACCAGGTATTTTTATGGATTATTTGTTACCAAATGGCTACTTTGACAAATGTTTGAAATATTAGATTCTTAAATTAGCAATTTTCTGGAAAACATTCTTCAATTTTTCAAATAAAATGTACATATAATTATCAGATCTGTCAAATAATTAGAAAAATTGTAAATCCTTTATTCTCCTAAAAAATACTCTATAACGCATAGATATTATTGAACTGCATAGATTCAAAAACTATTATATACTCATAAAATAACTTCACGCCCCTTTCAATTTTCCATTCATAAGGTGATATGGGGATGGGGAAGTCATCAATGATATGGGACACGGGGCCGAATTAAGGTTTCTGAGCGCCCTAGGCAGTACTCGGAGCGTGTGCCCCCTCCCACCCGGGACCTACGACCCACCTGTATATGAATTTTTTTTAAACAATTATAGACTTAGTATAACTCTTGACACATTTTATTAAAGCTATAAAGGTTTTTTTCTTGCCTTTTCCATAGCAAAACTATCAATGACATCATCATAATTTATTGTTGTAGCGATGTCGCATTCAATTGTCAAAATAGAAAGGCTATTCAATCTAGTTTCACCCATTGTTGACCTTAAATTGCTTTTTACTCTTGTTAGAGTGGAAAATGCTCTCTCAGAACTGCAATTTCCAACAGGAATGCAAAGAAACATTCGTATTGCAACATCTAGATTTGGGAACGTGGTGTCTAGTCCACTTTTTCTTAAATATTTTGACATTGATGATATACTTGTCAAGTTTTCACGTCTTGCTAATGCCTGGAAATGGATGCATTCAATGTCAAGGGAGGTTTCCAAGTCTGTGTTATATGTTTTTACTAAAGAATTAGAGCATTTCAATATTGTCTCATTATCAAGATCTTTTAAATTGTTCAAAAATCCAAACCTATCATTTAACACACTATATGCTTCATTTCTTCTTGATAATTCCCTTATTAAGTTGTCTATAATAACATAGAATACCTCCACCCTCATACGATCCCTTCCTGTTTGTGGAATTTCGACATCTCTCGTTTCATCAAAGTGAACTTTTCTTTTTCTTTTTCTTTTATTATCAATTTCGTACTCTTCTTTTCCACTAATGATCTTAGCATGTTGCTCATATGTATCAAAATTCTCTCTAATATTTTGAATATAATCTATCAATGAATTATATTGAGTCACAACCATGGTTAAGTCAATGTCTACCTTTTGTAGATATTTTCTAGTTGCATCCATTCTTTCAAGAATACTATGCCAAATACAACACATCACACAAGTTTCTAACTTGTCTAGTTTTTCGTGAATACACTTTGCTTCATGTCACGTGGTAGTTGTTTGATTTTTGTCTTGTGCTATATTTAGGAAAACATCTTGAATTTTACTATATCCCAAGAAAAGTGCTTTAACTGCATCAGCTCTAGCTGACCATCTTGTTTCAGAAAGAGATTTTACAACGGGACAAATTCCATCCAAAAAATTTAATAAAATTTCCCACCGATAAGTTGAGGCACTTAGGAAAGTGTAAATAAGTTGAAGTACTGAAAAAAAATCTATAGTTGTTGTACAACATTCTGCAGCTAAAGATCCAACAAGATTTAAGGAATGCCCTGAACAAGGTACAAACTCAGCCATACAGTTGTGATTTTTAATCCTATTTTGTAGACCTGTGTATTTTCCAGACATGTTACTTGCATTATCATATGCTTTCCCCCGACAATCTTTGATATTAATGTCATAGTCATCTAGTGTTGTAAGTACAGAAGCTTCTAAATCACATGATTTGTGTCCAACCGAAGGAATGTATTTTAAAAATCGTTCAACTGGAATTCCTTCTTGAGAAACATACCTTACCACAAATGCTAACTGGTCAGTGTGAGATACATCAGGTGTTGAGTCAACAATAATTGAAAAATATTTTGCGTTGTGGAGTTCTTCAACTATTTTGTTTATAACTTTTTGTGCCATAAGGTCAATAAATTCATTACATGTTGTCGTAGATAAATAAGATGGAACTCCTTTTCCTCCATTTCCATATTGTGAAATGTGATTTGCCAAAAATGGGTCAAACTCTGCAATAAGTTCTAAACACCCTAAAAATTTCCATTTCTAGAAGATCCTAATAAATTGTCACCACCACGAAAGGCAATACCTCTAGTAGCAAGGAATTTCACAGTTGCAACAATACGCTTTAAAACATTCCTCCAATACTCTACTTCATTTTGGTATTGACTTGCAAGTGTAGAATCAACTCTTCCCAAAACATTACTTCGAGTGATGAAATTAAGAATTGAAGTCCTGTGATCAGGGGAATCCTCATGCTCTCTTAAACTAGCTGATGCATTTTTCCAATCATTAAATCCAATTTTGGAAAATGTGGTTGATTTTTCTTGAAAAAGGCGACAAGGAATGCAATAAACAACTCCTTTTGACTCTGAGTAAAGCAACCATTCTCTTAATTTTCGTTCATTGTTTAAAAGTTTCCGTTGAAACAAATCTTTAGAAACATATCTAAAACAATATGAGTATTGACATTTTGAATTTGAAAAATCAACATTCATATCTTGTTTTGGTGTATTTAAAATTATATATTCTATTGTATTGTTGTCTATTACCCATTTTGCAGGATCAGGATCAACAATGAAATGTTCATTAACGATGGGTTGAACAATAGTATTTTCATTGTTCTCCTCTTGTTGTGTGTTCTCCTTCTCTTGTGTGTTTTCATCTCCTATTGACTTTGATTGTGTATTTTTGTCACTAACCGAAGAATAATTCTCATTTTCATTAAAAACTACATTTGACTTTAAATTTTCATTTGATGCACTTAAAAATATATTTATTTTAGGTATCTTTTTCAAAAGGTTTTTTTCCTCCTCAATTTTTTGTTTAGCTTTTTTTTGAAATTGAGCACCACTTAATTTTTTAGTTTTATCCATTTGAACTAAACAATTATCAAGTTACAATAACTACCCGAATACTTGTTGATAATGATGCTATAAATTATAATCAATACTATTCCAAAAGTGAAATAATATAAATACAATCAATTACATAATAAGAATAATTAAAAATTTAAATCAAAATGTAATGATATAATTGATGCAATTGAGAACCAAATTAATGCAACATCAAATGTAAGATGCTAGAGCAGTTAGGGTTTGATCACTTAGCTTTATGTTCTTCCCCCAAGACGAATGATGATCTACCAGATCCGGTGTTGAACTTGATTTAAAAGGAACTTTAGGCTTTGGACTTTGGAGAAAGATCTGATGCAAGCGCCTATTGAATTTTGCAATCTTCCTCCCACCGGCGAGTGGCGGCCAGCCAGGTGGTCCGGACCAACTAAAGTGAAATTTTAATACGGTAATACTTGATAAATTTTAATTCCTGAATCCCTTCAGGCTTCACAATTCATGTGCTCAATGTTCATGATCAATGATCGCAATGAAGCTCAATTTCCATTGTCCACAACTTACAAGTAGATTAAGATATATAATTTTCCTTTCCGAATCCCAATACAGAAAGGCAAAGCATACAATCGTGATCAGTGCCTCGACCCTCAGCGTGTGCAGTGCATTTGATTCTTGAAAAGAAATAGATTCTTGAATCTCATTCAACTTTCAAGGTAACCGTAAGTTGTACTTGTAACCGTCTGGTCAATGGTCTGTAAGTTGTAACTCACACTACACAGTACAACAGCGCAGCCTGCAGTGCCAGGGAACAACTATTAGTCTATTAGTCTATTGAGTGGGTGAATTCAGAATGATTTCCAAGTTCCAAGAATCCAATTGACAATGGCAATGAAAGAAACTATTAACATGAATGTGGAAGGACACGGTGGAGCAGTCAGCACTTGATCACCACAGTGGGACTGTCTTAGTCGGTGTTGAGTGCAGTGGGACTAACTGCTGTAGTCTATCTGTCTCGTGGACAAGTGGCCGTGGGAGTCTCGGGACATAGCACGGGAGTGGCCCGTGGGTTCGGGGTTTGAGTCTATGACTTGTCACTTGAGGCAATGAGGCCCGAGGGCTCAGGGGAGATCCGAGGACTCAGAAGTTTGAAGTTCCAATGTGGCTGAGACAGCAGAGCAGTAGCTTGTAGTTTGTAGCTTTACGGTGTAGGTCATTTGGACTCGATGCAACCTGCAGGAGAAGTGAACAAAAGTAAAACATGAATAGGGCTAAAGCCTAAGGGGACCACGCCGCCACGAAGGAGAGTGAGTCGGAGTTTTTATATTAATCGTTGTTTACAAATTAATAGTTTGTAATTTGAAACTGTTTACAAATTGAGACAATGAGATTTGTGAAACTAAAAGTTGAATTTGAAACTATAAACAACGATTGAGATTCCCATTTAATAGCAATTGTTTTTGGTAAAATTTCTTAGCCGATTGCCTAGGCCCTAGTCCAAGTCGTCGACCTGGGATTTGGAAAAGTTTTTTGAAAATTTGGCACCCTCTCTTTTGTGCGCTCTAGGCAACTGCGTAGGTTGCCTAGGATAAGACACGCCCCTGATGGGTGGGAAGGACAATTTCATAATCATGTTAATGGGGTGTGCATGTATGGGTTACATATGATACACACACACCTTAAAGTCTAAAAAATTCAGAAATTAGATTGAACTATCAAAAACATTGAATCATGAACCTCACGTGGATGGAGAAACCCCTGTGATGTCGAAAGTACCTATGATTCAACTGATTGAGAAGAACATCCCGCTTTACGTTTTTCCAACAGAGGATTTTATATCGTGTTCGAAAGCCGTGAAGTTTCACCAGGTGGAAGTGGCAGGATTTAGGAAATAAAATCAGAAACAGATAATAATATCTTTCATGAGCTTCCCTTAGGCAACAAGTGTGTGAATTCGAATTCTAGTAACAACCTGATTCTTTTTTATCGTTCACTGATTCAAGCGACATAAGCTTTGCCGACTATATGAAAATCGAAATCCCTGGGGAAAAAATCAAATCCCGCAATTACATGGTGGACGTGCAATGCATTGAACATTGTATTGCACAGCTCCCTGTACACTGATGAGTCCGAAAAATCTCTTTAAGCACATGGCGCGTAAACAAAGGCAAGTGGGTAAAAATGATGTAGATGCACAGGAGAAGGAAGATAAATTGTTGCTGATAATTTTATGGTCTTGCATCTGTACGGAGGGGCTAGTTGTTGTCGATCTGCACAGTGTGAGGTCAATCCCTATTGTAAAAAATGCCTATCGGCATGAATAAATCGTTTTAATCCATTTTGATTCCCTACATTTTAATGCTTTTCACTGTTTGTAGTTCGTTTTTAGGTGGGTTTCTTCGTTAGTTTTCTATTGGTATTTTGATTCCGATAATAACTTGGGACCACTCCATAAAAGTAGCGGTCTAAGTTGAGAAAATTGTAAAAAAAACTGAAATTTCAGCACAACGTAAATAATAGTTTTGGAGGCTTTTGGAGCACTTATTTGGACACTGAGCTTTAGATAGCTTTAGAATGTGTATTTGGCAAACAAAGATTTTGGGAAAGTTATATCCAGAAAAGTTGGGTGGCTCAATTGGACTAATTATTATTAGTATTGGTTCTTTTTAAGTGTATTTTTATCGTTAGGAATTGTCATATCCGAATGTTTATGTGTGTTGAAAGGATGTTTCCTTTAACTTTAAATAGATCTCATATTTACATATATGTGTTGAGTGGATATTAAATTAGTTTTGTTTAACTTTAATTTTATTATTAATCACGTTAAAGGGATGCAATAATTTCAATTTTTTACCAATCATATGTTAATAATTCTATATCTTGATACATCTAAATTGTGACATTCAAAGAAAATAGAATATTCTTCAAGAATATTATATTTTCTTTGAAAGTCATATCTATCATGTCAAAACTTTATAATATAAATGTATTAGAACAATTAACTAATCATATACTAATATCTTTATCTAAATTATTATTATTATTTTTGTTGAAGGTAAGGTATATATAACATCCATTGAATGCAATAATTGTAACTTTTTTATCCAATTACGTACTTCTATATTTTATATGTTTAAACAATTCAAAATATTAATATTAGAAAATGAGTACAATATTCTTTAAAGCCTTGTGTATGAATATTACATTTCTAATGTCAAAAAGTTATACTATATTATGAATAGTGTTGATAAATAAATGCATCTAAACTTAACAATATATCTTATATTTTAATTATTATTATATTACACCCATCATATAATTAACATCTTTATGATATATGTTGGATCAACGACATCAATCAACACTTTTTATTTTTATTATATCTTGGATCATTCATATAAACAACACATTTTCATCTTTAATATAAATATTTCATTCATCATGTCAAAACTTTACTCTATAAAAATTGTAGACACCAATTTTGGGTATTGCTACCCCTCATTCTGCGTTCTATTTCCATTGTCATTTTCTACATACATACCTCTCTTCCCATTCAAATCCCATCTTCCCTCCTAAATTCAATTTATCCCTTTAATCATTATTTCCCACCTTAATCCCTCCTTAATCACACTCTTAATTAATTCATCCCTAATCATCCCTAATCATCTTTAATTAAATCTAAACCTTCATCTAATTCATTTATTCTCCCTAAATCCTCCATTTTATCCTCCATAGGTACTCATTTAATAAATTCACCTCCACTTTGCATTTATTTAATATTTCTACCTCCCACCTACCCATTTATCCATCCTAAACAACCCTAACTCGTCCTCACCTCTTAAAACCCTAATCCCGCCTCATAAGGGCTCATTGCCTCGAGCTCATCACTCTTCCACCGCCCAAATGGACAGATCCCCATAATTGGCAACCCGGCCGGATGGGTCACCATCGAACCTATAAACCCGGCCATACCCTCCTTTTCCCAGGTTATAATTTTGGAGACTTCAAGTGTTCTTGTGATCTTTCCTTCATTTCTTGATTGTCTTTGGAACAACTATCGTCATCTTGTAGTTCCCTTGGAGATATTGTACTTCATTCTTGGAGATTTAGAGTCTTTTCTCTCCCTTGCATGCTTGGATCCACCCTTGTCATTATCATCACCATTCCCTCAAGCCATCCCCCTAAATTTTGCAAGTTCTTTGTCCATTTCAAAGTTTTGTCAACTGCATCAACACCCTTCAATTTCCTCGACATTATTCCTATCCTCATCCATTATGCGAGATCATCATTATTCCTATCCTCATCCATTAATCCCCATTATTCTTATCCTCATCCATTAAACCCCCCAGGTCATCATCCATTGACTGTGTCCATTTCATTATTTACATTTTACCCATTTTATCATTTGTTCCTCGATCCCACAGTCCTTCGGAGTTTGAGATCTTGTAATTCTTCTTGTTTTTCCACCTTAGATCTATTCTGTCACCTCAATCGCAGTGATTCAACCACATCGCCATCGACCAAATCTAGTGTTCATTGCATCCACCATCAAGATTTCATAATTTTCTTGCATCCTTTCTGTCAAAACCAGTTCTAGGTCCCTTACGAGTCCGTGTTCTTCATCTCATCACGATCACCAGCTCTCCAGATTTTCCTCGAGGTCTTTAGATTAGCATTTTTTGTCGTTGTTTCACTTGGTCTACTCCAGTGGCCGTTCATTTGAGCCTGCCGATCTCGGGTCATCGTCGACTGCATAGGTTTTGTATGATTTTCTTAGATCTATATGCATCTTATCATCTTTATTGTATTTTAGGTTTTTGTTTCAGTTCAATTATCTACTACATCCAATTTATCAATCATTATTTTACTTATATTTTATCAAAAACGTGGGTTGACATCCATCCTAGGAAGTTTCCATTTCTTGGGATTTGGAATTATCGCGTAACCCACCCATCTATCTACTAATCCATTTTCTGTTGAGTTTCTCTGTTTTGTGCAAGTCATCTCGCTTACTACTGAGGATAATCTCTTATTTGCACCCGTATTCATTATCATCCCATTTAGAGGTACCTTAAATCCTCTCATACTTGGAATTTGCTCATTTTTAATATGATTTCACTAATTTAAAATGTATGAGGAAATTTGGTCATCATTCTAGAACGTCGGGTAGGACCACCCTTCTTTGGTGAGTCTTTTTATTTTTCTTTCATTTGTACTTTCTTCTATCCTTATTCTACTAACCTCGTAGGAAGGAGCATTGTTTTTGCTTGCTTGTGTGCGTGGGTTGATTTGCTTGGATTTGCTTGCTTTCTTTAAAATTAAAAATAAAAAGGAAAATCATTATCCAAGTATTATGTTTTTCTCTATTTTCTCCTTTTGCATCATTCTTTCCTTTCTTTCTTGATTTCCTCATTGAACATAACACTTCATTTTGGGATCTAAAAAGAACCTTTCATATCTATTTAGCAATCTAGTTTAATTAGGAGGTTAACTCTTTGCATACACCTTTATCACACACATCCAAAACACACACATCAAAACTACACATCTAAACATCTCCTTAGGTGGAACTATTGGGATTTCATCACCCAATAGGAAAGCCTCTGTGGTGTTCTGGCCACATTACAATTTTTTTGTCTATCGGTATATTGGCTAAGCACACACGACTCCCTTATCATTGCGGGACCATGAAGTGAGGGGGTAGGCCCCAATACCAAGCCTCATACTGTAGTCATCACAGATTCGTGCCTCATGTACCTTTGGGTATATCGAGGACTCCATCCAAAACTACCTGAAACCATCCATAGTTTGGCCATTTCTAGGCTCCCTTCAAGCCCATTTTTCATTTCTTTTCACATCTTTAATAATCAAGATAATCAAAATTTTATTGTGTGATTTGTTTGAGTTAATTAAAAATTAGCATAGTTTTATTTTATTGTTTGTTTCATGTTAGTTATCACACACTCCCAAGCAAAAAAATGGAACAAAACATGTCATCTAACAACATTCCTATTTCCATTATTTCTTCCCAACAAACTTCCACCCTTTCTATCATTACCTCCACCCCTTTGGTCACCTCTTATGCAGTTACCCAACCGAAACCAACTCCTTTCTTTATCATCATTTTGTCCCATCTAGACCAAAGCAACACCCCCTTTCACCACCTCTATTGAAGCTTTTGGACCTCCTATCATCCCTCGTGGGTGTGTAGAATTCCAAGATCTTCTTGATGCTAATCTAGTTTCCTTCATGATTATCTCCTTCACAAGTCTACCAATCTCCCCATTGATGGACCTCTATGCAAAAAATTTACGCTTATCATTCCCATCCTAAATCCACTCAATTCCTCACATCACAACTTGTTGTATTCTTCCCTAGAGCTATGAATGAACTTTCCATGACACAACATGAGCTTGATCCCCATCAATATTCTTCCTCAATCCTTGTAATCACCAAACCACTCAATTGGTGGTCCCCATTCCCCCTAATTTTCCTCATGTTAACACTACTATCACCTCTTCTATCCCCATCACCTCTTCATCCACCGAGTTATTAGTTCCCTATCCAATCATCACAAGAGTCTCACTTACTTCCTCCTCCACCCAAACAACATAATCCAACTTTACCCCTTATTTCCACTTCCCATGTCCATGCAAATGTGATCACTTCATAGCCTCATCATTCTAAATCAACCCAAACCCATCAACCTCCTCTTCGAGGTGTTTTTCGCTACATACTTCCCAATCAATCAACTCAAGTATCTCAACCACCCATTACTTACATCCCAACTCATCCTATATCAAACCAATCAAATGTCCCTATCACTCAACAACCAACTCAATCTCATCAATCTTATCACATTCCCATTTCCCAACAACAACCTCTATCTCAACCCCATCAATTACATCCCCCTTATCAACCACTTCCACCAACACCTACTCATCCTCAAACATATCAACCTTATCAACAACCTAACCCATCTACTTCATATGCATCACAATCTCATCCTTCAACTTCTCAACCCCATCCATCTAATGATCCCATGCAGGCGTTATTGAGTAGAATGGCTAATCTTGAAGCCGCTACCTTGGGATCCAAAACCACATTCTCATATGAAAAATTTGCAACAAACCTATCAATCCTTCAGTTCTTGTAAATCCCTATCCCCCTCATTAGGAATTCCCAAAATTCTCTAAATTCAATAGCAAGGAGGACCCACAACAACACCTTCATGCCTTTAAGCACACATGTTGCCTCATTGCTCATGACCAAGACCTTATGCTTCGTACATTCCCATGTCATTGGCGGTCTCGCGTTGGATTGGTACAACGCACATATAATGACATCCCACAACATTCATTATTTTCCTCCAATCAACTCACGTAACTATTCCTAGAGCACTTTTTGATAATATCGCACATAAGATCACTATCTGGAGACCGCGCTACACTATGTGCAATGAAA
This sequence comes from Taxus wallichiana var. yunnanensis, assembly GCA_018340775.1. NCBI lineage: Eukaryota > Viridiplantae > Streptophyta > Pinopsida > Cupressales > Taxaceae > Taxus > Taxus wallichiana. The sequence continues at coordinate 13,425,471 of CM031242.1, read as the reverse complement.
AGTTTACAAAAGCTATGAAGATGGGGTAAGAACCTCTAAAGAAACCCCAAAATATTTGGAACAAACAACTCAAATGACCATTAGATTAGAGATAAGAAAGAGCTACCTATTTGCATGCATATATAAAGCTTGAAACAAACAATCAACCTCTAAACATGACTATATTAGTTCTCTACTCCATGAAAGCTATCTATAAGTGAACCTATTAAAGCTCTAGTAATCAATTTTGTGTTTATTGATGTTTCAAAAGCTTAAGAATGGAAGCTCACCATTAATGGCTTCTCCCATTTACCTAAAGCTTTGAAAGGATTAACAAATAACAAGTAAATAACTCAAATAAACTATGAAATGACTCTAAAATACTTAAGCATGACCTAAATAAAAAAGAGAGAGAGAGAGAGAGAGTTCTTAGGAAAATGTGGGAGGGGTATCCCTCTATTTATAGTTTTTGGATTTGAGAAAAGGATGTTTTGGATGCATGTGGGACTAAAAAGGAGTCAAAAAGTTGATTTTTAGAAAAACCATTTGGAGGTGTGAACATGATTTTAGGAAGCTAAGTGGCTATTTGGAAAGGTAAGATATTTGTTTAGAAAGTCAAATTCTCTTTAGAAAGTCAATAAGAGGGTTAATTAACCTAAACAAGGTTAATTAAAGGGAAACAAGCTTATAGAAGTTGGTTAGAGAGGGATTAGCGTAGGTTTAGGGGTTTAGAAGAGGTTAGAAAAGGGTGTTTTACTAGCGTAGTGTAGTAAATTATCATGAGACTAGGATAGTTAGTATGATCTTAGTAATAATATCATGTAGACCAAATTATAGGTGTCTACATTTTCCCCTCTTTGAGGTGACATGCGTGACATCACTTCAAAGAAAGTAGACAAGCATAAACAAGTAGAAAATTTTGAAGGGGTAGAAGAAAAATTAGTAGGATGAAGGATGCCCCTTGAGTGTCGATGGGGTGATGGAGGAAATGCGATCGATGATCGAAAAGAGGAAAGAAGAAAGAATTTTGCAAAGAAAGGGGAGATAGAAGAGAAAATAACAAGAAAAAGGGATTTTGAGCTATCCACAAGGCATTGCTATATAAACAATTCTATTCATCATATTGCTAGTAATCTTCATCATCGGTCCTTATTAAAATACAAGCATACGACGACAATGTAAAATGACATAAAAATCCATGATACAAAAAACTATCCATTGCTAAAAATGGCCAACTCCATGTAACATACATGAATGTAATGCAATACGAGAAGCAAACAAACTCACTTAACATGGAAATAAGTACAATCACACACACTCAAACCAACAACGCTTAAGATGGTTGCACAAATATTTTGTTATCGAGTTGTAATCCCAAATTTTTTGATAAATGACAAGGGTTTAAAATGATGCCCCAAGCAATTTGTATATGCAAGGGAAAGGATGGAGGACACTTAGGTCCAATGAAAAAGTAGTGTGCACAACGAAACAATACCAAGCAACTCGTGCCCAGAGTATCGATGAAGTAAGCAATGTAGCTTTTGTAAATGGTTTGGAGATTTAGAGGATCCATGAGTCGTTGTTTCAAAATATGTGTGGAAATGCCAACAAGATATGAGATGAACGTCGTGCGAAGAGACACAAATTTCAAGCTGCAAATGAGTTTATTACCAATTTTAGTCCATTTTCAAAGTTTTAAAAGATTTTTTTGGATTTTGGATGATTTTATAATTTTTAAATTTTTGATCGGTCAGAAGAATTTAAGAAAATATAAGAGTCCTAAAAGCACGCAAAAATGCTCCAGAGTGAGGAAATAATGATAGCATCGGGTAGTAAACATGCCCGGTGAGAAGAAAATGGGCCAACAATAATTATTTAAAAATAATCATGGATAGATAAAAATAGAAGAAAAGAAGCACCTGGAAATATTTAAAAATGCCCTAGGGTGAAGAGATAAGCACTAGGTGGCAAATAGTGCCCCAGTGTAGTGGAAAATTAATAAAAAATAATTATTTAATAAAAATAATCATTTTAGTGAAGAGAAGAAGTGTTAGAGTGATCACGATGGAGAAAACATGCCCTGGGGGCATCATGATAACCTAATATACCCACTGAGGGGGTAAATCAATCACGACCAATTCATTTATAGCAGAGCTCTTGTAAAATTTTACCATGAGTGAGTGTGAGAGCATTGGAGTGAGATGCGAGACTTTTGAGGAGGAGGAGATGAGAAGATCACATCCGGGAGTATCTTTGGGATGCAACAAATGGACCCTACATGAGTGCCCTATCCTTGTTTCATCCTTTTAGCATTTAATGACATTTTAACATGTTTTAGGCTAGTTTAGAGAAAATTTGATGTATGTGTGTGTGCATGCATCAAAAACTATGGGTATGCGTAGGTGTACTATCCAAACATGGGTACGTGCATGTGGTATCTGTCGGGGGGGACATGCACGTGTTAGGAGGGGAAAATGGAGATGCGCACTCATGCACGTCGGTAGGTAGGTGTAGGCGTTAGGGCGGGCGTATATGTCCTACGTAGGTATGATGATTATGTATAGGAAGGGGGGGCGTATGTGTATGAAATGGGCATGTGTATGTGTGTTGAAACAGTGCATGCACGAAGTGCACATGTGCGGGAAAAGTACATAACTTACCCTTTTGGAAACAATTAGCCAAGTATAGATGAAAATAGACTAGATTGTTGTAGAAGAAAGTGAAAATTAGTATGTTAGATGAATGAAAGAAGAATTTACTAGAAAAATTAGATAGAAGTAGATAGAAATGTAACCCTAACGTGTGTATCATTTGTTTGTGCACAACGAATACTACTCGTCCTCCACACTAGAGAGAGATATGGTCTCTTACGATGTGATAGAGGCATAGTTTGATGAGGATGATTGGAGGATATTGGATATCCTTCTATATGTTATAGGGCTAGCCTACGTGGCCGATATGCCACAAATTACTCTAGATCATGGCCTCCTACATTGTGGCGAAGTGGTGGCATAATGAAGAGTCGAGTGCTTCCGACTCCCCATTGGTGAGATCACCATTACCTTGGAGGACGTATGGCATATTATGTGGGTCCCCATCTGTTGGGTTTGATTTGTAATTTGAATGAAACCACGATATCAAGAGACAAGCTAGTCCCTCCTCTTTAATGGGAGAGGTTCCCTTATTGAAAGCAAGAGCAAAACCTATGTACAAATGCACAATATTTCATTCAATGGTGGTTTTTTCCGATGGAAATGTGTTTTACTCCCTAGAAAGTTATCAATACATGAGGATAGAAGACTTTGAAGAGAGGAGGGAGGTAGAAGAAGAAGACAATACTTTCGAAAAGAGATGGTAGAGAAAACCCTTATATGTATTGTGTAAATGAGATACAGAGTAGAACCATCCACGTTTATAACAGACACAATTCGTAGACTCAAAGTTTTGGAGATTTTACTGATTTTGCTAGAACACAAAGTTTCCAAGCACGCAAGGATTAGATGATTCACATATGGGTTGGGTTCGATTGGGGATGAGGAAAGAGAAAGCATTAAGAAAAAGGTAAAAACCTTTGTATTGATTGGAGGCCAATTTGAAATTATAGTTCCAGAATAATCAAAATTCCAACCCATACAATGGCTTTGAAATCTCATGATATAGCTCACAAGAAACGGTTACAACTTCCTCAGAGAAAGAAAGAAACAATTACAACTTATTCCAATCATCCACACCCTTTCGAATTCTTGAAAACACAAAGAAAATGTTAATGGTGGAAAAACCAAGTTTTTAAATATATGGTCATTACATTATTTTACCAGTTAAAACATGGGCCATTCGATTTGCTTTTACAACTTCAAATTTGGGCCACCCACGTGGGAGAATTGATTGGAGTGATGGGCCCTCAATTTTTCCCCAAAACAAGTCTTGCATTCTTTGCCTTTGAAGCAGCACTAGGTTGACACGTGGAGAGCTCCATTGGTTCCTTTATACTTAGCCAATTTGAGGCCAATTTTCTGCTTGACTTATGTTGACCCCTAGACATGTGGAGGTGGCGCTCATTTGAGTTTCTGCTTTGGAAACACCCCACGAGTTGTGCAGAGCTGAGAGCGTGTCGGCCTTAGAGTTCTTAGACTTTTCAACAACCAACTTCGTCTTCATATTGACTTTAACCACATGGTGAGTTGGCACTACTTGGAGACTGACCCTTTGATTTCACTTCCGAAATGGTGCCATTAAGGCATGTGGCGGCTTCCACCAACCCGCCCATACTTAGTCAATTTTAACTATCGGCTCTATCCCTTTTTAAAACCTAGGATACATGGGTGGCGTAAGTGTGAGAACTATCCTCGGCTTTGACTCTTGAAGCTATGTGATGAGGTATGTCCCGCCTTTGCATTGAACCTTCCATACTTAGCTGATTTTAGCTTGTTCTATCTTCATTTTTGTACTCGGGACACAAAAAAGCCCTGCGCTTATTTGAGGACTGTCCCTTGGACCTTGCCCCTAGAGTTGTGCCATTTGGACACATGGAGGCTTCCGTTGAACCTTGAAATATGGCCAAACCGCATCCAATCAAAGATATTCATGTATTACCCATGGACTCTAGGGCAAAAATTAATGGGGAAAATATGCCTGTCATTCCCCAATAGTGGGAAGAAAATAAAAAGAAGGAAAGGAACTTCACCATACGCCCGACTTTCAAATTGTTCTCCATGAATAGGAAAACTACAAATAATGCCAGGATCAACGCGATTCAATATTAAGATGAGGCCTGAGACTCAATTTTTTTGAAACTTAACTTCAAAAGAGGGGAATTTTGGGGCTGACAACACCATCCAAGGTGAGTTGATTCGAGTACTTGAGTCATTAGTATGATATTTCTCGGTGCATTCTATAGTTATTGGTATTCTAGCTATATACGCGCGCACAAATGACAATAGATTATCATGGTGTATGAGGATCTCAGAGCTTGATCGGGTCGTAGTATATCGATGGATTTTTTTCGGTGGATTTTCACCCCTAACAAAACCGGAGCTTCATTTCCACTTGGCCTTATTAGAGTGATACGTGGTTTGATTGATGGTGAGACATACTACTTGGGGCGACTGTGCAACGACACATTTATCTTTGGGACCTACACTTGATCACATACTACCATCAGAAGAAGGTAGGACCCACCAAGATGCTTCAGATTTGGGTGTGGTGCCACATTACTATTGGTCATCCCACATGGTGTCGAGGGTTTGAGCTTTGAGGAGCCTTTTACTATGGGTTGGGTTCCGATTGGTGATGATGTGTAACCACATATGAAATACATCTACCATTACCACCAAGATTTAGATGACTTACAACATGTCGCGGTAGTATGGAGGCCGTATAGACACTTCCAGTGGCCTGAGGATGGCTTAGAGCTCAGAATTTACAGTGATAGTTGAGAATTTTATGTTGGGCAACCACAACTATATGCGAGATTTCTACAGAGTTGATCGAGTGCTCAGAGATAGCTTGACATTACACAGGATGTACCAGGGATAGATATATGGTATGTTCACAGGGCCCAAGAGTATTTTGACATGGGGCCACAAATCACCAGAGACAGAGCCTTGGCTAGCTATTTACAGGTGGTGCCATTTATGTGGGTACCTTTGAGATAGGTCAGAGATTCGAGTTGCACATTAGAGTATGCTCCATGGTACCACACAATATTACCTCATCGATTGATGATTCCAAGAGCCACTTATGATGTAGGAGTGAGAGCACCTCTAGTGGGGCCTCCTAGCAATGGTGATGAGGGTGGGTGGGAGGTGATGATGATGATGATGATGATGATGATGATGATCCTTTTGACATCCAACGTCATGATGGGGGTGGGGGACAAGGTCCTCCACCACAACAACCACACAGATAGGGGCCTAGGCCTAGGTAGAGATAGGTGCCCAGGCTCCAAATATAGAGTTACCTCTAGTAGGCATTCCAGTGGGGATATATGCCCCATTACAATAGGTGTTTCCGTAGTAAGGTCTACCACCTCATGCTCTAGGTGGTGGTAGAGATGATTGAAAACTAGTTTTGCTCATAGTAGCTACATGTGGTGATAGCCATTCATTTACAAGTAGCGTCCGAGAGAGATCAGGTCATGGCATAGTTACAGGTCGTGATAGTAGAGAGAGACCAGGAGAGAGCCCAAGCCACTTAGGGTGGGGATGGAGGAACATAACAAAGCAGATTAGGAAGCTAGCAGTGCAAGGTGCTCAAATATTGAGCCTCCTACATCAGGCACAGACACATGCACAAGGTGTCATGGTACAATGGGACCAAGCTCAGCGTAGGTGTAGGGTATTACCATCTAGAGAGATTAGGCACGGGCCCAGTCCAAACTATTACAACAAGATAAAGATTGGAATGTTGGTAACCTTACTTGAAGACAAGCCCATGCTAATATGGGTAGACTGATAGGGGAGTGAGATGTTGTTGTACAGGAAGCCACTACTTTTGGGGATATAGAGATGATTTAGGACATCATGAGAGCCAGTGGTGAGGCCTCATATTACAAGGCCACCTACCTATACTGAGAAGTTCTAGCATGAAAGATACGGGTTGCATTGTTTGATTAGTTAGATGTGAGTAGGATAGGCTCTAGATCACGGAGGTCAAGATGGTTGGTTAGATTAGTATAATGGCTAGTTAGACAACATGGTGGTACACCTGGAGCTGACCTATCACATCATTTTTTGTTCCGTCCTCTAGGTCATAAAACATGAAGCCCTAGAGAGGGCGAGAGTCATGGTTGACTCTCTCTTTTTTATACGATATATGTATGTATACATGCCTCTTATGAAGGTTTATTTTGATCGATGTATGTATTGATGTATCATGTTTTTTATTATGCCTCATGATGAAGGCTCAGGATTTTGATTCATGTTTAGATGGAAAATTTTGTATCGATGATGTATATCTTATTTTGAGACAGATATTTACATATGTATATATGGACATTCGATGGTTTATATTGTCATGTTTTTATATGCTTTATGATGATGATTCATGTTTATAGATGTATGAGTGTATATCATGGTGATGTATGATTCTCATTTCCTATGTATATTTCATGCTAGATAGTGATGTTGTACCACATGTTTTTATATTGATGATATATCTTTAGATAATATCATATGTTTTGGACATGAGATATTCTAGTAGATGTTAGCATTTGGGATGATATTAGATGATATTGGTGCATGGGGGATAGATTTGTGATCATGCGCAACCCCTCTTGCCCCCATTGATGATATGATATGTGATGATTAGCTTAGTATACATGCATGATGTAAAACTTAGCATTTTTTTTATATATGATGTATTAGATGATGTTATATGTGATGAATGATATATGATAAATGTGATAAAAAAATATGTATAGTAAACAAACACACAAGAAAAAGTTAACAAAACTAAAAAAATGTACACCTTCAAAACCACACAACAATATGCAACTAGAAATGAACTCATGCAAATTTTAACAACAAATTAAATTGGTATCCAATCTAAGTAAGTAAAATGAATTCTAATAGATGCATACAACAGACGATGAATACATACCAATATCTTACAAGTATAAAAGCTTTAAAAATGAACTCAATGCAACACACTAATTAAATCAAACAAGATTCAATTAAGGTAAGAAAATGAACCATACTTTAAATCATACAACATGAAAAGATACTTATAACCAAAACTATACAAATCACAACTAAAAGAAATCTAATCACTACCTTGTTTTTGGGACAACATTGATATATTTTCTAATGTTTTTGGGTTATCTTGAAAGATAAGTTTTCAAGGCTACTATTCACATTGTTTTTGAGGTTTCCTAAGACAATGTTATGAAGTTGGTGTAGCTTCATTCCAAGGGGGATTTTCTAAATGTTTAGATTTTTGTGCATCCTTTTTTGAATGTTTTTGTATTTTCTAAGGTCATGTTTCAAAAGCAATGTACAAGGACAAAGCGTGGATGCCCCAACGTGATGTGGGAATATACAAAAGGAAAAATGCCACATGCATATATGTTGAGAAAGTGGAATATGAAGGTGCCCCCAATGTTAGATGGGAATATACAAAGGAAACTCCTTTACACATATATAAGAACAAATAAGCTAGATCATGACTTGGTGAAGTAGACTCGGTAGGGTTCCTAGACCTAACAAGGGAAACCAAACCTAGAAGATAGGTGAGGGTTACCCATCTCAGATGTAAGAGTAGCTTATGACCAATGAATCCTCCTTGAGCACCGAAACCTGGTTTTCACCCAAAGACCTACCCAATGCCACAATTGTGTGGTTTTCACATGTGGATGACCTACTTTTTCTTTATTGTTTTCTTGATTTTATGATGTTTTCTTGTTTTTTCTTTGTTTTTCTACTTTTTAGGTATTTTTTTGATATATGCACCATGCTTAAGCATAGAACGCTTGAGATGCATGGCATTCATAGGTTTTGGAAGCTCTTCACCATCTGAGTATGCCATTTTATAAGCTCTGATCCATATTTAACAACCACCACATAAGGCCCTAACTAGTTAGCCTCAAATTTACCTTTCTTTTCTCTATCCTTGATAGTGTTCTTCTGATTTTCTTTTAGAACAAGATCTCCTACATCAAATTCATGATGAATGATCCATTTTTATATCCTCTTGACACTCTATTCTGGTAAACCTTTAGGTGATTAAGCACTCTCATACACTTTTCATCCAACAGCTCTAGCTCTGCTAACCGAGAAACTCTATAGTCTTGTCCTTATCAAGATAGTCTCGAGAGAGATATTCTCAGGGAGGGAAGCTCCACTTCAAGGGTATGATGGCTTCAAGTGCCATAGACTAGTGAATATGGGGTCACACCAAGTAGGAGTGCGGATGGAGGTTTGATAGGCCCAGAGGGAAGGATGTATCTATAAGTGCCAATTACGACCAATCTTACTTACCATTTTCTCCATGATCCGTATAAGAGTTTTATTGGTAGCCTTGGCTTTCCCATTACCTTGGGGATAATAGGGGTAGACCACTTGAGCTAAATATGGAAGCGTTGACATAACACTTTGACCATTTTATTCTTGAAGGATTTACCATTATCAGTGATAATGGTGGAAGGGATACCGTAACGGAAAATGAGGTGATTCATGATGAATTTGGAGATTTGTGCACCAATGACATAAGTGAGAGGTACAACCTCTACCCATTTAGTAAAATATTTAGTGGCGGTAATAATGTGGGTATGGCCATCTGAAGAAGAAGGATGGAGCTTCCCTATGAGATCAGGCCCCATTTAGAAAATGGCCAAGGTGTCACAATAGGCTACAAAGCTTGTGTTAGCGCATGTATCAAGTTGCCATATTTTTGGCATAGCTCACATTTCTTTACAAAATTACAATAGTCTGCTTCCATGGTGGGCCAATAATAACCCACCCTTAAGATCTTCTTAGCCAAGACCATACCACTAGTGTGTGCTCCACAAATACCTCTGTGTACTTCCTTAATAACATGGACCGATTCAATAACATCCAAATAACAAAGTAGATTCCCGTCGTAGCCACGACGATAAAGGGTGCCTCCTAGGAGGGTGTAATGGGCTATACGGTGGATAAGATCTTTCTTCTCATAATGGATAATGTTTGGGGAAATGTGTGCCATCTTGTAGGTATCTAAATATAGGGTCATACCAAGGGGAGAAGGGACCAACAACTTCACATGCCAAACACGACTTTGGCATATCATATGCGGGTACTCATAAATGCTCTACAAAGAAGGGCAATTTTACTTTCCTGAGGTGGAATGCATAATAGTGATCCGATAGTAGCCATGACATCTGTTGATCTATTGTGTGACCTTGGTTTTTGTTCAAAGATAATCTGTATAAAATATTCCTTCAAGGTTTCAACCATTTTCTTGTATGGAATAAGATTTTCATCTTTAACCTTATACTCATCATTAACTTGTTTAATAATAAGTTGGGAGTCCCCAATGACTCATAGTTGTATGATATTCCAAGTGATAGCCAACTTGAGGCCGGTGATGAGTGCCTCATATTCTGTAATGTTATTAGTGCAAGGGAATCCCAAATGGAATGCTCTTGGAATAACCTCACCTGTGGGAGTGATGAGCACCACTCCTGCTCCCGATCCATGGAAGGTGAATGATCCATCAAAATGGACTTGCCACTCCATAAACTCTTCAACATACATCATGGATGCATTTGGAAGATCTAGACACAAAGGTTCCATCCCTGGTAGAGGAGCTTCTACTAACTGATCAACCAATACCTGTCCTTTTAATGACTTTTGGTTAACAAACTCAATATCAAATTCACTTAGGAGAATGATCTAATTATCATTCATCCCATAAGGGCGGGTTTGGATAAAAGGTATTTGAGAGGGTCAACTTTGGATATTAGCTTGGTCTTATTGTTAAGGAGATAGTGACACAATTTTTGAAAGGAAAAGACAACTGCCAGGAAAGCCTTTTCAATTGTGGGTAATTCAGTTCATAGGCAATCAAGGTGTGACTAAGGTAATAAACTACCCTTTCTCTATGGTCTAGGTCATATTGGGCAAGCGTAGTGCACCAATAAAAATTGGGTAGCTGAAATGTATATAATAGAGAGGTTCACCAGGGTAGGCGGAATGAGTATGGGTGGGTTGACAAGGTATTGTTTAAGTAGTGCAAATGCCTTTTGACAATTGGTCCCCTAGTTGAACATAACATCTTTTTTTCAATAGATGTGTAAATGGATGGCACTTATCCACAAGATGTGAAATAAAATGGTGGATTGCCGAATTTTCCTTGTAAACTTCTTAGTTGTTTGAGATTTGTAGGTGGAGGCATTTTGTGATAGTTGTAACCTTTGTAGGATCCACCTTTATTCCTCTCTGTGAAACGATGAAACCTAGGAGCTTCCTGACAAAATGCCAAAGACACACTTCTTAGGGTTCAAGCATACTTTGTAATCTCGGAGACATTGAAAAATACATCTTAACACTTTAGGGTGCTCTCCTCTACTTTTGGATTTTGCTAAGATATCATCAACGTAATCCTCCATGATGTCATTCATCATGTCATGGAAGATGACTATCATTGTGCATTGATAAGTGGCCCGACATTCTTGAGTCAAAAGGCATGACCTTGTAACAAAATGTCCCCCAAGGGGTGATGAAAGTTGTCTTATGTTGATCTTCCTCTAATTGGATTTGGTTATAACCTGAAAAACCATCCATTAAGGATAACATTTCATAACCAGCGGTAGAATCAACAATCATATCAATATTAGGCAAGGGGAAGTCATCTTTGGGACATGCTTTATTGATGTCACGGAAGTCGGTGTAGATCCTTATGCCAACCGACTTCTTCTGAACTAGGACTATGTTAGATATCCAATCTGAATAGTCAATGGGTTTAATGAAATCAATAGCTAATAACTTTTCAAGTTCTTCTTTGACAAGTAGTGCAACTTTGGGGTGCATCTTTCTCAATTTCTGCTTGATGGGTTTGGCGCATCTAGGTGCACAACAAGGTTGTGCATGACCAAGTCTGGGTCCAAACTAGGCATATCTATGTATGACCATGCAAATATATCTACATATTCTCTCAATAGTTCCATAAAAACTTTATGTTCTTGAGCTGAGAGTGAAGCTCCCAACTTTATCATTTTAGGTTCCTCTTTGAGTTAATATTGACACTAATCGTTTCTTCAACAAGAATTTTAGAAGCATCTTCCATCCATGTAGGATCAGGGGGAAGAGTAAGGTCAACCTCCTTAGGTGGCTCATCATCATCTTTGAATGGGTATACCATTTCTTCTATAGGTTCTTCATTTTGTTTATCTACTAGTGCCTCAAAAAGTTTGTCACTATGAGACTTGCATTTGTTCTTTCCACAAGGATTCTCTAAAGCATTCTTACTCTTGCTTATGACCTTCCTATTCAAGCATCCACACATCTTTGCCTCTTCTCCAAAGTATGCACAAGCATCTAGTTTGATGGAAAAACCTTTCTTGTGATCCCCATTGGAATAGAATCCCTGAGTCCCATGAATTCTGCAAATGCCTCATCATTCTCAAAGAAATTGATTGGCATGTGAAATTGTTGATCCCAATCTATAAGTTTGGGATATATAAGGGCTACTTGATAATTGGTTTGGGAATTTGATCTGGATAAGGTAAAAATAGCTGAATCAAGGAATAGGTTAGTGGAGGCAAGATCCTCGTAGAGGCTACATTGGGAATCATGTGTCACTATCTGAATGAGATGAGTTGTCCTCACGTTCGAAAGAGGTGGCATCAATCTCAAAGGGTGGATCATCATGAGGTCTAATTCCAAGACCATGTTTGTTGGATTTGAAATGAGGGATAGGAATGGGTTCTAACCATCCTTATGCATTGATACCACATCTAAACCCATTGTAACCCATGACGTACATCATACGGTGGCCTTTGATATACTATGGAGCTTGATGACATGATGCCATGGTACCTTCAGGTACCCTCCTAATGGGATCTTCTAACATATTTTCCTCAGATAGGAGACCACTAGGGATGAACTTCTCCAATGGTTTAGGGCATTTATCCCGAGTGCTCTTGAATTGAAAGTAGGGTTTACCACGTGTCCTGGGTGACACTGATAGATATGATATTAATAAGGCATGTTGAAGAGTGAATTTCTCACCTAGGCCATACTTTGCAGACATGTTTCCTCCCATGATGTGAAAGGGTTGACCAATGAAGGAAATTTTTGATTACAAGGAGTGAGTGAATCTAGATCCACATGTTCCTTGATAACTTATGTTTGTAAAGGAACAATAATATCATGTATAAGGACATTCATAAGCGCACGAGAAAAATTGTGCAATGCCCTATAATGTGTGAATGGTTTTGGATCACCTTGAATGGTGACTATCTATCCTTCATGGCACATCTTAATACATTGATGAAATGTTGAAGGAATGGCCTGCATGGCATGGATCCATGGGTGCCCTAAGAGCATGTTGTAAGGAAGATCCAAGTCAAGGACATGGAACATTGTATCATGACAAGTCAGCCCTACTTCCATCGGAACTACTATAGTACCTGCTGACTCATGCTCCTCATTATCATAAGTTGTGATTGTAATAGTTTTAGCCCCTAGATCCATTTTTGAATGGCCTAATTTCTTAACTAGCTTCAAAGTGCAAATATTTAGACCAGATCCACCATCCACAAGTACTCTCTTGATCTTACGATGGGTAACAACTACTTCTAGGTATAGGGGTAAGTTGTGCTAGGTCATTACGTGGGATTGCAGTGTGATCAAAAGTGATATGATCATTTGGAATCAAGGTGTGCAATCATTTCTTGAAGGTGTGTGGGATCTACATATGTGGAGACTCCCGAACTTTGTAGTGTTTTATACAATATGTTTTTATGAGTAGTAGAGATTTTGAGGAGATCTAAAATCGATATCCTAGTGGGTGTCTTCTCTAACTATTCTATTAAATTGTACTGACCTTCTTGAGGGATAGGTAGGGGATCTGGTATGATCAAACGAGTGTGTCGCGTCCCCTATGCATAATTTTTTTCTAAGATCCTAATAGTATTAACCTATTCATTAGATGAACGGATACATCCTATAAGGGAATCAAAGGGACTATCATTAGTTGGATAAACATAAGCAACAATCCTATAGTCATTGGAAGTTTGTCCATGATCTGGCTTCTGTTCTTCTTATCTGCATGGTTAGGAAAGGGCTCTTTGAAGATACCCATTTTCTCATTGGGACCCTGTCCTGAGTTAGGGGGAATCTACGGTGATTTTTCCCTCTTCGATGAGGTCTTGTATATAATGTCGTAGTCTCAAGCACCTATCTATTTTGTGTCCTTTAACATGATGGAAATCACAATACTCATGCTCTTTGAACCAACCGGGTTTTGGAGCATCCTCTAGATATGGTACTATCGTGGTTGGGTATTGCACCATGTTTACCACATCTAACTATTTAAGTATGGAAGATAGTGATTCGTTAGTGGCGTAAACACACATTTGGTGGGTGCCTTTGGGTGAGGTCCTTGTGAGAGCTTTAAAAGTGGACTAGTCTGTATGGTTTGGACTCTTTTGGAGTCCGTAATGCCATCACCAATGACATGTTTGTTTTTGTTGAAGAATTTTGGTTTATCTGAGGGTTTTGTTTCATGTTTGTCCTTGATGACCGGTTTAAGTGTACCCTTCATGATGAGAGCCTTTTCGATTTGACTACCCTTCTCTATAACTTCTTGAAGTTAGAGCCACAATGCATTTGTAAATGAAAGGCTATCTCAGGTTTAGGTTAGGAATGAATATGCTTACTAGCTATTTTTATCAGTAGGGCACAAGGGAAACAACTTGCCAATCCACGCCATCATTGTAAGAAGCCCACAAAGGTCTCGTTGGGATTTTGTTTTTCATTGCAAAGGTCATTCATCGTGATATCATTCTCCATATTGAAGGAATAATGTCACACAATTTTTTTACTAGTGCAAGCCATGTTGTAATGGATCCCTTGGGTATACTAAAGAACCATTCTAATACCAATGCTCCTAGGCTACGAGGGAATAGTCATATTAAGAAATTATCATTATACGTGACCTCTTGACAAGCCATGTAAAATTCCTTGATGTGATCATGAGGATCACCTTTGCTTTTATATTTATCAAACTTAGGAATGGAAAAATGTTTTGGAAATGGTTGTCGTAACATGTCCTTATCAAAGGGGTAAGGACATAGTTCTTCATATAAGTACTTCCTATTGTGTCCTATGTTACCTTCTTGTAGCGTAGTAAGTGTGTTCTTCATTGATTGTAACTCTTGTTGAATGAGTTTCTCTTTTGTAGGTGATATTGGTCTATTTACCTTAGCAAATTTAAAATTTGTGTCATCATATGGATCAAAGTGAAACTCACTAGATTTTGTTTTGAGTTTGTCTTTATGCACGTTCCTATTTGAAGAGCCTAAGTTTGCTAATTTTTGACTTAGTTTCAATATTTGTTTTTGAAGGATCTCTTCTTCAACTAAGGGATCATCTTCCTCGTCAAATTTAGGAGGTGGTGAGCCTTTTGCACTCATGCTCAATTTTTACTTTACGTGAAGCCTTATAATAAGGTCTTCATGAATCACCAATTGGTTTTGATGGGTCTTCTTCAAAATTTTTTGATGTTGTTGGAAGTAGAAGCATACCCTACGTCAAAGGGGTTATCCATGTCTAAGAGGGATGGTCACGCTCTTCCATTTTACTGATTAATGATCTTAGTCTCCACTTTGCATTCTTATGGAAGCTTAGCCCCTAACTCTAGGACTCTTGTGAGTACTTGATCTCTATTATAATAAAGGAGCTTGTCAAATTGACCTAGGTCTAACTTATGTTGTTCCTCAGAAGAATCAGATTCTTCTCCGCTATGATCAATCAATGGTTCTGTGTCTTTGACCTATGAAAAGAGAGGTGCTAAGTTATTACCACTAAATGGGAAGGATGCAAAAGGATTTTCTTCTAAGTCATGCTCATTTGGTTTAGATGCCATTTTCGTGATTCTTGGCATTACTAGTCAAAGTTATACTAGGTTTTGTCTAAATACCTTCAAAGTTGTATGAAACCTAGGCGTATGTTATGTAAGTCATCTAAGGCCAAAATATCCCAGTGTGTTCTAGATGTAATGCTATGCAAATTCATTTATCATTCAAAGAACAATCATATGAACATTTTAACAAATCAAACAATCACTCACACTATCATTTAGCAAGACTATACCCTAAACTATGATTCCAATGAAGGGCTCAAAAAATAGATAGTGACAATACCCTATTAATACATAGGTCGAGTTAGAATACCAACAAGGCCTAAATATCAAAGTGATATTGACATGATCTCTCCACGAGATATACTAAGACCAATTTAAATGCCGATGAAACCTAAGTTTTTTGAAACATGGAAGTTGCGAATGTGGATAGTGTAACAACACTATCTTGACACGTTAACCTAGAAAGCAAGGTGTTAGTATCAAGATGATGTTATTCATGGTATACACAAGGCAATATCGACACTCTCAAAAGACTCAGATGACGTTGGAACTGAAACTAAGTATAAGTATAACAAGAAGTTCTTTAGTTGTGTGAGCAAAGTGTAACCATACAATAAAGGGACTTATACCAAGTTCTCACAAAATTGAAAACATGATGTAAGTACTAAAATTGTATGGCTAGAATGTGAGAAAAAATAAAAACTTAAGGAGAAATAATGATGAACTGAAATCATAGCAATGAAGATGATCTTGAAATCAAGATCAAAGGGCTATCAAAGACAAAAAATGTACTTGCACACTTTAGACATTTAACAACCTAGCCACAAACATGGATGGGTGTAAATGGATGGGATCCTTGATAAGACTCATGGGGTATGCTTCCTTCTCAAAATGGGCAATGAGAATGCAAGGGTATAGATCAAAAGATGAAAATAAACTAAGTGCCACTTGGGTAGAGTTTCACCTCATCCGAAGGTGAGAAAGAAACCAAGCTAAGTGATACGTCATTTAATTTCATGATGAAAGACACTTAGATCTAACTCAAGTGGAATCTTTGCCTTGTTCAAAAATAAGGTTTAGACTCCAAGTAAGTCATCACTTGTGATGGCTCGACAAGAATGACACGAAAATGGACTAGTAAAGTGGGCTCCAAGACAAAATGGATTTCCTAATAAGATCACTCAACTAGGTGTCAACAGTTTTTCTAAATGCGAGCTTGATTTACCCAAAGAGTCACACTAACTAATTTGGGAGTATCTTGGATTTACTTTACCCCCTTCTGATATAATGAGAAACTAGTGCATTCAGTTGTATCATCACTAGGGTCGCGATATGGACAACTTTGACTCTAACTTGCAATGTAAAATCTAGTCAAGTGGGTAAGCAGAGTGCTTCCTATTTCATCCACGAGGTTACTCAGTGGTGGATTACTTTAGGGTTCCTAGAACCACCCCCATTATTGTAGCTTAAGGCATTATTCCAAAGGGGTTATGTTCTAGTTGAGTAGATAGGGATGTACCCTTTTTCCAAAACCTACAATACAATGTGATGTGAAGTGGTGTGTTTTTATCTTGCTTAGCTTAATGTGGTTTTAAGTAGCACACCATTTGGCAACCTATATGAAAACACATATTAGAGGGTTTTATTTTTGCAACTCCTTTCTTTGAAAAGCGTTAGGCCCTACATGCAAAGAGTTAGTAATTTTCCACAAAATATAATGATATTAAGAAAGAGAGTTTGCGTGTTGCTTTTGATTCCTAAGATCACCAAAGTGCAAAGGAAGAGAATACACAACGCGAAACCCAACTAAAACAAGCTTTTATGAAAAATACTTTAAATGTGTTTTTGCAAAAGTTTAGAGTTTTTTTAAACCAATTTTGAAAGATCAATTCATTAGGAAGTGTAAAGTAAATTTTTTGAAAGCAATAAGAAGGTTTGGGAAGTGTTTTTGATTCCTAAGATCACCTAGAAGGTACGAGGGAAGAGCATACACACTTCAAAAATCCTTTCTAACTTAGAAAAATGAAACACTTAAACTACATTAGTCAAACAAAATAAAAAAGAAACCTGCAATCACTTGTTAGAACCTATGAACAACCAAAAAAACTAAAAAAATGTGATCTTACAACTTGAAGAGAAATTCTAATTTTTAACTCGACACACTGTACACCTAGAATGATGACACATGCACGTCCCCACTAAGTGGATACGCACCTAGACCAACGTGTGTGCATGGTAGTAATTTATGACAGTAAGGTTCAACACTTGTGTGGGCTAAGAGACAGGTACATTAGGTTCAATGGAGATGCCTCCTTCCCGATGGATACACTTGCAAGCCAAAAGATGAATCAACATAGTATGCCAAAAATACACTGCATGTTTAGTGGCATAGGTGCATGGCTTGACAATCAACGGAGATGCTCGATAGTTTGATAGGTATGTGACCCTTTGTAAATGTATTTTCAGTGAAAAATGTGACAAATTGGTGCACAACTAATTTGACAGGTGCGCTAGGGTTTTGATGGAGACGCTCCCCTTTAGGACACATACGCGTACCCCCTGTAAAACCTACAAAAGTCACGGAAATGAAATTTTCAATAGTCAAACAAGGTTAGTTGTTAATCAAATAAACCTATTTCTAGTTTAAACCCACAAAATATGCATGAACAAGGATGATTTAGCTTACTTAAAAAATGAAATCAAGTGAATAACAAGCTATTTCTCCTAGAAAGCATGAAAGTGAACTTGAAAAGCTTGGAAAGGCTCCTAAAGGACAATGGTAGGTGTCCCACTAGGTGTGCCAAATGTGTGCAATGAAAATTTTTCAAAATCTATGAAGATGGGGTAAGAACCTCTAAAGAAACCCCAAAATCTTTTGAACAAACTCAAATGAACATCATATTAGAGATAAGAAAGAGATACCTATTTACATGCATATATAAAGTTTAAACAAACAATCAACCTCTAAACATGACTATATTAGCTATCTACTCCATGAAATCTATCTATAAGTGAACCTATTAAAGCTCTAGCAATTAGTTTTGTGTTTATTAATGTTTCAAAGCTTAAGAATGGAAGCTCACCATTAATGGCTTCTCCCATTTACCTAAAGCTTTGATAGGATTAACAAATAAAAAGTTGATGGCATCCACAAAGAGCTCCTAGACCACCTCCTAACTATACCCCTCTTGGGGAATCTTATAGTGTAATATTCGACAAGTTGATGGAATTCCATCTTATTTGAATTCCTCCCATTCAATCCTTTGATGAATCATGACCCAAACCAACATGGTATCGTGAGGAGCATTATTGTAAGTATCATCAAGTCATGGCCATGACATTGAGAAGTGTCACACTTTTAAAGATCTCGTCCAAAAACTTATAGACTCTGGTGACCTCTAAGTGGATAACCCTAAAACTCCACCCCCACATCACAGACACTTAATTCCCACACAATCAATACTATAAACTAAGAATCAACACCATCACCTACATCCATCATCTCATCATCCATTATGTCTATTCGGAATCTTCTCCCACACTCACAACTTCATCAACATCTACATCTATCCCTATACCTATTATATCTACATCGACTATGTCCACAACTACCCCATCCACATCAATCCTAATTACACCCACTTCCCCATCCATATCTACCACATCATCACCTATCACATCTAGTCCTTCACTTATATCTACTCCAACACCCACCTTAACATCTTTATCTTACATCCCTACATCTACACCACTTCCACATCAATCACATCTACTACTATGACTATACCCACATCAACATCCAAATCTATGTCCACATCTACTATGCAGACATCTAACATAACTACAAATGATACTCTCACCCCACCTACAAGTCCAATCATTCCTACACTAACAAATCCTAAGCCTATACAATCTACAACCCCTTTGATCTGTCAAGCATCATACAAAAACCACTTCCACCTTCAATATCCACATCTACAACACAATCTACATTACCTATTTCTCCCTGCAAAAATCCCCCAATTGAAATATTCATCATTCCTACCAAAGGTAAATCCTCACAACCAAAGTCTAAGAACCTTGCATGCCATTCAAAAATCCCTCACCACCCACAAAAATTTGGACTCCCTCCTCTCAAGACTAATCCTCCTAAGTAATCTAATGTCACATCATCACTCTTAGGAGCATCTCCATCCATTCTTAGGGCCAACCTTCATCCAGACCCCATTATCAAACAAATCAAAACAATCTAATCCTTCCTCTAAATCTGATCTCTCCTTCAAAATCATCCACATCCCCATCAAAAAAATAATCCAAGCCATCTAAGTCACCAATCATCAAAAATGAAATCAAGACACAACCACCTTCTTCTTATTCTTCTAAGTCCAAGATAGAATAAAAGGCCCCAAAGCTCTCATCAAAGAAAACCATCCTCTGTACCTTCATCTACCATTCTCAAAACCACTCCATCTACAACCTCTTCTCAACCACCCCATCGGTTCTTATATAAAAATATTTCAACACTTACTTCAAGCATCCACAATCACCCTCCCCCTTATCAAACATTTTGATCCACATGGCCCAAGACCTTCATGGTTTGATTCTAACCTCATTTTTGCATATCATCATGCTCTAAGACATGATACCAAACATTGTAAGGCTCTCCAAACTATTATCCATAATCTTATCAATGAGGATGATCTTCTCGTTGAAGGGACACCCTCTTCCATCAACCAATTTCGATTCCTCATCCCAACCTTCATCCACCAAGATCTCTAAATCTCCTCATTCATCCAATACTTTTTTTTGTCATCCCTCCTCCAACCATGACCTCTCCCAAGAAGGTCCTCCTCTCTTTATTAATGTTATTCGGATCATGACCCATTCTCACCCCCATGAATTCCAACCACCTACTCAATCAAAATAAAATTCATTGTCACCACTCCCTCTAGTGAGCCTACTCTTCTCCTTCTTCATCAAAACCTAAGTGTCTATCTTAGCTTTCCCCTCACCTTTGTTATTGAATAAAGTGTTATGAAACAACTTCATCAAGCCCTAGTTAAGATGTCACTCTATGAGATCATCTAAATCTCCCTAGATCATAGGAAATCCCTCATTAAGCTCTCAAATGTATCCCTACCCCTAATGATGAGGCTCAACCATTTTCATCTCTTGTTGGAGAAATTACTTCTTCCGCCTCCATATATTTTGACAATACCAAAATTCTCGACATATCACCTAAAGAGCATGACCTTCCCTTTTCATCACTGTGTGTATCAATGACACATTCATTCATTGTTCTATGATAGACAATGGAGCTAGCATAAACATCATCTCATCCCACACCTTTGATCAACTCAAGCTCCCTAATTCCATTTTTCCCAATCACCCATGGTTCTTCTTGACATTCAATGATGTTGTTTCCCCCACTTTGGGCATAATTATTCTTCCTATCCATGTTGGTGAAAAAATCCTCCATGAGGTCTTCTATATCATAGAAGGGGAGTTCCAATACAATATCCTACTTAGATGACCATGGATTCATGCCATGCATTGTGTTCCTTCCACCCTTCATCGATGCATCAAGTATGAACATGAGGGAAAATTCTAACTCTCCCATAGACATTCCTCCATTCAAAGCATGTCACATGACTTATCGACCTAACAACATGCTCATCCCTAAACAAGATTCTTTGAAGCATCCACTAGCTCATTGTCTCCACATCTAAGCTTCCCAATGATGACTCTTAGAAACAAAGTGATGGATCAGCTCTCTTGGGGGAGTATCACCTTCTCATGCTTAATGCTCTTCCCATGCCTCATAGACTTGGTAGACCCAATAAAGCTCCAATGTATCAACCTGACATCGGGGATATCATTCCTTTGGTCCACCTCATCTTCACACAATCTCATCTATGGTGGCATCGATCACCCTTCCTCCCACATTGACACTCAACTACACACCAAACCATATACCAATGGTTTGAATTTCTTTACAAAAATCCTTCACCTACACTTATCTTCATCACTTTTGCCTGGAAAGGATTTGGAATGGGGCATTATGAACAAGGCATGCATGACCTTCGTCATTGACCAATCTCGCAAACCCCATGAAAAATTTTGGATTGGGTTTTAAGGAACAATATACCGACCCTCTCCCTTCATCTTTGGCTCTCATGGACATCGACCCTCCATCTTCTCCATCCCATGAGGTTATGGATACAGATGACACTATGTCCATCTCCTCTATATATTTTTTAATCTCCACCATTACCTTGGGACCGGTCACTTATTAGTGTGAAGGTGAAACTAGGTCCCTCCCTCTTCAATTTTTAGATATGATAGAGGAATATTCCCTACCATTGACATTCTTCAATGTACCGATGATGATTCCATCCTTTCTTACATGGGGAAGAAGATTCCTATCTTCATAAGACCTTACCACTAGACACATCCACCCTTCTTAATGAATCCACCATCGACATCAACATAGGGACTCGTAAGAGCCCCACATCCTCAAAGTGGGTCAATCCTTGATCCACAAGAGCTTCAATTATTTCACCACATTTCCTTTCTAAACATATCCAAGCCTTTTCATGGTCATACACTGACATGTCGGGCCTCTTGATCCTTCCATCATTGTCCATAACATTGTTACCTTTCCTAATGCTAAGCCGGTTAAGAAAAAGCTTTTACCGCATACACCCTTGAGTTTCCCTCCTTGTCAAAGAGGAGATGCAACACCTTCTTTTAGCTAATTTCATCATCCTATCGACTATCCGCAATGGGTTTCAATATTGTACCCATTTCCAAAGCCTTTCTGGAAAGATCCACATTGCATTAAATTTTGAGATCTAAATCTCTTGCTTTCCCTAAAGATGATTTTCCTCTTCCCTAACATTGATCAACTCATGGATCTTACCGTAGGCCATGAGATGTTTCTCTTATGGATGGATTTTTGGGTATAATCAAATCCTCATCACACCAGAAGACCAACATAAGACTTATTTCATCACTCCTTGGGGAATTTTTGCTATCGTGTTATGCCCTTTGGTTTGAAAAATGTTAGAGCCACCTATCAATGAGCCATGACTTACATCTTTCATGATCTCATCCATAAGATATAGAGGACTATGTTGATGACCTTTTGGGTAAATCCAAGCATCGATGTGACCACCTTTCCATCCTTGAGGTCTTTTTGAGCACCTTATCCTACTTTTTCTTCATCTCAATCTAACCAAGTGTGTGTTTGGAGTGCTAATTGGAAAACTCCTTGGTTTTATCATTTTCTATTAGGGTATTGAAGTTGACCCCACCAAAATCAAAGCCATCCTTGAGATGCCCCTCCTTAATCTAAAAAAACTTTGTAGTCTTCAAGGCCAACTTTAATCAATTCTTCATTTCATCTCACAACTTTCTGACCATTTTCCAACCTTTTCACCATCTCCTTCACAAAGACATCAAATTCAAGTGGGATGATAATTGTCAAAAATCCTTTGAATGATCTCAAGCATATATCTCTATCCCCACCTTGTGCTTATTACACCTCCACGTGAGGGGAGCCTTTCTATCTCTATGTCTCTACCTTTGATCATGCTCTAGGTGCCATGTTGGCACATCATGATGAGAAAGGTAGGGAGCAGGCCATGTATTACATCAGTCACACCCTTCATGAGTATGAGAACTCACTACACTGAAGATGAAAAAGTTGTGTTGCACTCTTTTCTTTGCTACCTCCAAGCTTTTCATTATCTTCTCAATCATAAAATTATGTCATCACTAGATTTCATCTTCTTAAACCATGCATTCTAAGCCTTATCATAGTGATCACATCACTCGATGGCTCATGCTCATGACTGAGTTTGACCTAGAGTTCATCTCTTAGAAATCAATCAAGGTCCAGGATATCACAGATCAATTAGTTGATGCCCCTCTTCCTGATAATCACCTTCCTCATGAGAAATTTCTAGATGAATATATCAACACCATTGATCATGATTTCTCTCCCCTTAAGATGATGCTCTTCTTTGATGGATCTAAGTGTCGAAAAGGGGGAGGTGTTGGTGTCATTATTATTCCTCCTTGGGATACTCCCATTCCTATCACCTATAAGCTTAATTTTGAATGCACAAACAATATGGCTGAGTATGAAGCTCTCATCTTAGGTCTTCAAACCACTATCTTACTTGGTGTCCAAATCCTTGATATCTATGGGGATTCTCAACTCATCATTAATCAAGTCAAAGGAATCTATCAATGTAAAATGAGGTCCTTCAAAAGTATAAGGACATTATCGAATTCCTTCTTGAGAGCATTCAATTTCTACACCCTTCAAACCATCCCTCGGTCATCTAATCACTTTGTAAACTATGGCATCCTCACATCTCTTATCCCTTGGACTATGGAAGAATCTAAACTCTTTGTTATCATATCATTCATCACATTGACAAACCAATCTCACCTTAATGAGCTCTCTAACATCAATCTTGTCAAATCTAATCCTTCTGATCTTTGGTATTCTCAAATATTTGACTATCTTTCTCAATCCATCATCCCCTCCGACCTATCAAAAATGGTAGGAGGTCCTTTCTTCAACATGCTAACATTATGTCATCCTTGGTGGCATCCTCTACAAGTGTGGCTTTGATGGCATCTTTTTCATTGCCTTAAGTCTCATGAATCCACTCGAGCTATCAAGAAGTCCATGATGGTATCTGTGGTGGACATTTTAGTGTTTGGATGTCACCAAGTGCACATCCTTCGCATGGGTTATTATTGGCCTCTCTTAATCAATACTATTGTGAGTATGTTAAGAAATGCATCAAATGCCAACAACATTCTAATCTTATCTCGCATTCCTAGTCAGGCCTTGCAGTCGACTCAAGATCTTTAGCCTTTTTCATAATGGGGATTGACCTCATTGGCCTCATCAATCCATGTTCTTCTCAATGCCATCATTCTATCATCACTACTACTTGAGTATTTCACCAAATGGGTGGAAGAAATTCCACTCACATCAACTAAAGCTAATCAAATCATTAATTTCATATATCAACATATCATTTTCCACTTCGTGTTCCCCCACAAAATCATCATGGACAATGAAAGTCCTTAAAAACAAATATCTCAAGAATTTGTGACTCATTCAATATTAAGCTTATCTTCTCTTCTCCATATTATCCTCAAGCTAATGGCCAAGTTGAAGCCACTAACAAAACCCTTCGTAATATCCTTGCCAAGACTATTGATAAATTCAGGTCGTAATTGGCATCTTCATATCCCCTTTCTCTTTGGGCCTATCGGACTAGCATCCACACCTCTATGGGTGATACTCCTTTCTCTCTCATCTATGGCTCTGAGGCCATCCTTCCTCTTGAAGTCCAAATCCCATCTTTGTACATTTCTCTTCGTGAATTTTTCTCGATGAATATTATCACCAAGAGCATCTAACAACTTGAATTATTAGATGACATCACCTTCTTCTCTTGAACATCATCATGTCTATCAAGAGTGCATCAAACATGCTTATAAAAACACCTTAAGGAACATGACTTTAATATCGGTGACCTTGTCCTTAAATAAAATCTAAACATGTCACTACTCTAGAAAGGATTCAACATGGAAAGTTTTCTCCCAACTAGATTGGACCTTATATTATCACACATAAGTATGGGTCTGGAGCCTATCGTTTGGCTTCTCTTGATGGTAAACTAGAAATGGAACCTCTTAATGCATTACACTTGTGGCCTTTCTATTGTTAACATACCTACCAATGTGAACTTAGTCATCTTAGTGGTCATACATCCATCATTAGCCTCTTCCATATTTCATCGTAATGATTTGGAATTATGTGGTCTACCGTCACTTTCCTATATATGACCTTGAATATGGGCACCATGGCTCTACTCATAGCATATTCCTTAAGGAAAATTTCCTCCTTCTAGGTGGGAACCCATAATCATTACATCCACCTTCCTTCTTATTTACCTACTAGAACCACACTAAGGGTCCATAGGTGTCACTTGTACATTCTTCATCCCCTCCTAAGTGGTCTACCTAGCTATCCCCAACTCTTCCATAAAAATTCAAAATTTTGGATGCTCATCTTAAAAGCTATCTTATCCGAAAGAAAATAGACTACTCCCTGAAGGAAATTTGTTCATAAATAAAAAAATAAAAAAGAATAGACTGATCCTCGAAGGAAGCTATCATGCATATTCTATCCTGCCATTTATAAAATCAAAATCCAAAAATACAAAAGTAAAAAAATGTAGACCACTCCCTTGAAGGATGGCTACCATCTCATATCATGGCAGTGAAGGATTCTTGCATTGATCAACCTTCTATCTACTAAAAAAAAAAGCATAAAGTTCAAAAGCAAGCATCCTAAGAAAGCTTCCACATTGATCAAATTTCTCATCCATAGAAAACTTCCCACATTGATCATTTTGCACCATATTTCTTAGAGTTGGGGCATAGACCTAGGAACACCCACCTAAGAGAACCTATTTTCCTAGCATACGAGTTACATCTAAACCCCTTTGTTGTGTTGAAATTAGGTATAAGTTCATCTCCATACTTTCCCTCATGACCCTTGGGATTACTAACTACCGATGGTTATGTGTTAACACCTGCTATTGGCTACAAGTGCATTTCCTTGATTGGATTATCTTCTTGTTTACCTCCAATCTAGTTTGAAGCATTGATTCTTCATGTGCTCCTTACTATGATGGAGTGTCATTCATCTCTTTTTGGTCACCTTCTTTAAATTCAAATCCTTTTCTCTCACATCTAATTTTCTCCTATCATTCATTCGCTATTTATCACTCTAAACCCAATCCCATTCATATCGTACTCTCCCTAGTCTAACCATCTCATCCATGACTATGTATATATTTCTAAATCCATTATAAATTTCTAAATAACATCTACCATATTTATATCACAAATGTGTATGTCATATCATCTATATCTAACATATTTCTAAACCCATCACATCATTTGCATCCATCATCTATGTCATAATCATGTCTAACAACTATCTATCCATTTTCCATCACATCTATCATGATGAATAAAACAATCCATCACATTTTATTCTAATTTCAAAACCATCAAATGACATCATAATCACATCCATAATCATCATCCAACATGCAAATCTAACATAACATCATCAAAGCCATAAATTAACACATGACACATGATAAATCACGACAAAAATCACACACACACACACACACACACATCATCATCATCATCATTCAAATACATCCATACATCCATGATAGACCACTAAGGGCCTTGTCTCAAAGAAGATATATCATCAAAATATGTGAACTATACATCTGATAATCTAAAATCTTGCCCCCAGGCAGGTGTCTACATTCTCTCTCTAGCCATCATCTCCTCCATTAGGGCTGGATCTCGTTACACTTGTGATACATTTGGTCATGCTCCCAAACAAGTGCCTATCATGTTGCATGCCCCTACTCCTCATTGCTCTGTCAAATATGTTGTGTATCTTGGCACTCACCGTAGTCTAGATGGCACTATGCGCTCATAATAGCACGCCTCTATTTCTAATGCTTGTATGCTGTAAGGGAACAATATTTGGAGGGGCTATATTAATAGCTCCTGTGACACCATTGGTGCTCTTCTCTCTAACTCTATTGCTAATATAGGACTGAGGTCTTCAAACTTGGCCATGTAGGTCTCCATCCGCCTCATGTACCGATCTCTCTCTACTTGAATGGCCAAGTCCCTCTTTGGCACAATCCTATAGCCTCCTAGTGCATTGTATTTCTCTCTTAGAGAGAACAATCTCTTTCTATACACATAAGTGGGCCATCTCCATTGCTACTACCCCATCTCCACCCTCATCATCTCCAGGTGTTGCATCATCCTCTCCAACATGAACATCCTCCTCCTTCTTGTCTAGTCCCACCTTGACCCTCTCCTCCTCCGTCGCTTGGGCTACCCATAATGTGGTCATCTAGTCATAAAATTTAACTCGGCTCCTACATTTTCATCCTCATCCCAAGGTTCTCCTTCCTCATCTATTGAATCATCCATCACAGAATAGGAATATCTCTCTTTGCCTTGTCCCATCTCGTATCGATAGGTTCCCGGGTACCGTCTCGCACTACCCAAACCGCCACATAACTCTTAGAAATTGTACTACCTCTACCATCTCATGCCTTCATCCCTAGACCCATCTAATCCTCCTCGTACCCACCAACTCAACATTTTCTTAGGCCATGCAAGAAAATCATGGTATGGCCACCATCTAACCTAATCCACATCCATCTTTGTCAATCTCTTTGTATACTACTCCTCTCCTCTCTCCCTCTATCTCTTTGATCTGGTCAGCTCTCCATCTCAATAATCGGGCTACTAGCTCTATGTGGTATCTTTCCACCCATGGAATCCTTGTGGCACTGCTGGCTAGATTTTATACATAGTTGAAAACCTAGGAAATCATGAGATAAATCTCCCTCATTTACCGATGAGGCTCCCATGTAAGATTTTCCAAGTTATATCTTCTAATCTCTATTTTTGGTATTACTTTAACTATGTAGCTCTCAAACCATAGCTAGACAGTTTTGCAGCAAGTAAGTAGTGTCTTGTCACCCTCAAATTTCCCTCCATTTTCCAAGTCTAAAAATGTTAAATTTTGAGTTGGTGCCTTTGAAGTATGCTTGAAAGAGGTATTTTTGAATCTGGGACTAACCAAGGACTTGAAGAATTTTGAAAACTCATTCATCAGATGGGAAATCTCTTCCCCTTTCCAAAAATTTGAAGAATTCCTCCTAACTCCTTGTATTTTGCAAGTTATGGCTCAACGGACCTATGTGGTTAAATTTTCCCTTTGGCGGGTTGGTGGACCTACGGAGTTCCTTGTGATTTTTGCACTTTTTTGCCAAAAGGGGTAAGTTAGCAAAAGTGACCCGTGAGCCCGCATGGAGAAATGGAGAGATAAGTTCCGCAAGCCCTCAACCAATTAGAAGCAACCACGTGTCATCGGGGCAGTGGACCCATGGAGGAAAATCAAATTTTGTGCCAAAAGTTCAAAATGTTGCAAATTGAGCCCCACCCCCTTATCCAATCAGAAGGTGACACATGTCCTAGTCAAATCAAGAGGGCGGACCCATGGAGAAATTTGAGATTTTGAACTTCTCGCCAAAAGGGCTCAAATGGTTGTTTTTGGACCGTGTTTCCTCATCCAATCAGATGGTGCCACGTGTCCAGCCTTTGGCTGAGCTACGGAGGGGTGGAGGATATTGAGAAATGACTCTCAGAGGAATTGGCATAAGAAACTGTATGATGCTTTATGGGATGATAGAATTACACCTAAGAGAGCCATTGGAATGTCTCCTTTTCAAGTGGTATATGGAGTTGATGCTCACTGCCGATAATGTTGGAGCTGCCAAATTGACCTTACACTTGATGAAGGCCATTGAAGATGCCAGTTTTTCCAACTCATTGGACAAAAGGATTATGTACCTTCGAGGTGAATGAAGATAGAATATAGGTGGTTGATAGGATATCAGCTCACCAACTCAAGGTCAAAGCCCTATTTGATAAAAGGGCTAAACTCAGAACTTTTCAAGTGGGAGACATTGTCCTCCTTTGGGACAAAAGGCATGAACCAAGGGGCAGCCATGGTAAGTTTGATTCTCTTTGGTTGGGCCCATTCAAAATCAGACATCTTGCCGGTGAGAATTCTTTCTACTTGGATTACTTGGATGGTTCTCCTCTCCCACTTCCTTATAGTGGGAAACACTTGAAATTATTCAAATCCTAGTGACTTGGGAGTCATTTGTATATTTTGTACATCTTTCCCTTTGGTTTGTTTTCCTTTGGTTTTTGTCTTGTTTCTTTTACAAATTGAGCCCCACCCCTTATCCAATCAGAAGGTGACACATGTCCTAGTCAAATCGGGAGGGCGGACCCGTGGAGAAATTTGAGATTTTGAACTTCTCACCAAAAGGGCTCAAATGGTTGTTTTTGGACCACGTTTCCTCATCCAATCGGATGGCGCCATGTGCCCACCTTTGGCGCGAAGCTGCGAGGAGGGTAGAGGAAATCGAGAAATTGCACCTTTTCTCCCAAATGTTGGGAAACATATTTTTTCCACCTGGCTCATCGTTTCTCTAATTCTGACATGTGTAGGGTCCCGATTTCGAGGTAAAAAAGAGGGAAAATGGTTTATTTACATTTGCATCTTATTCTTTTTTATCACCATTTTTAGCTTGAGCTCTGTAATGGATGAGTGTGGATCATTTTTGTCCTTCCTTCTCTATTCGTGGTTGTTTTTGTGGAAATGCATTTTGGGTCTGTTTTGGAACAAAATCGACGATTTTCAAAGGGAATATGATTGATTTTGAAGAGATAGGGTAATCAGGCGTTTGTGAATGGAAAAGGAGAAATGTGCCAACTAGAACTCAAACGTTTTGGAGGTAGTTACAAAGGTGAAATGATGAGGGAAAATGGATAAGGAAACTGCCATTCATCTCTGCCCAAAAAAATCACGTTTGAAATGATGATTTTCCCCTCTTTCTAGGCATTTGCGTTTCCATAAGTGCATTTTTGTCTTTGTTTTTTTCCCTCTCAAAGTGGATCTCAACCAATTTTATCCCTATAGGATATTCTTTCCTTGGGGAACAATTTTGGGCAAAAATGTATTTGATATAAAATATGCCCAACAAAAGAGAAAAGGGGGTTCTGGCATTTTGAAAGATTGTAAAAAACTGAAATTGCTCAATACTGTAAGTCTTTTTCTTATCTTCCTCTACTATTTTCTTTCACTTCTAGATCCTAATTAGTGAATTGTTCATCTCTGCATGCAAAGAAACTTTGTTCTCTTGTGTATATGATCTCTGGAACTTTGTGTCTGAAGATTGATACGTATTGTGAAGGTGAATGATCCCATTCTGCATTTTTCTATTTCAATACAAGTAAGGTTATACTCTGAAATCTATATTTCCAGAAAGTATTGTGGTTCTTCCCCCCATTTTTCCATCTTCTCCATTCTTCTGAGCCCTTTGTATTGATGACATTTTGGTATGAAATCTCTTAAAGTATCAGAATCCACATGATGAAAGTTGTGTATATGTATATAAGTCTTTACTACTTTCAATAAGGGAACCTCTCCCATTAAAGAGGAGGGACTTGTTGTCCCCTGACTGTGGTTTCACCCAAAGTGCAAATCTAAAACCCAACAATTTTTGGCGACTCCATTGGGGAATCCATTGTGAAGGATTTCCAGTTTTGAAGAATTACTTCTTGATCATCTCTTGATCTAGTGACTCCAAGATACACTAGGGGTAGGAGAACCCTTGGGGAAGAAGATCCTCATTTCCAGTTGTTAGACAACCAAGGTTTCTCTCTTCCTTCATCAACAAGAAAAAGAAGAGGAGAAAGATCTGCAAGCACTCCTCCTGATAGAGATAAAACTTTTGGGAGTGATAGTCCTCAAAATCAGATCAGTCCCAATCTGCATGCTCTGATCCTTCTTTGGTGTTGTTGTTCCTCTCCAAACAATATTTCCAAGAATGGCAGCTCCTCTGCCTTGGGGCCAAAGGGTTGGGCCTCTTGCTCTTCCCCAACCATTGCATGAATTTCCTAGAGGCAATAGAAAGAATTTTCCCAAATTCAGAGGTGATGGGAAAGTTCATCCAGATGAACATATAGCAGCCTTCATTGTTGCTTGTGGTGTTCTTGGCATTGAACATGAGGATGTCTCTGTTAGAATTTTTGTGGAGACATTGCAAGATAATGCTGCTAATTGGTTTTATCACCTACCTGCTAGATCTATCACCAATTGGAACACCATGACAACCAGATTTGAGCAGCGCTTTAAACCAGCTGAAGATGTGCATGCCCTCTTGGCTCAGATTTCCCAAATCAAGAAAGAAGCTCATGAGCCTATGAGGGAGTTTATAGCTAAATTCAATAGGCTGATCAACAAGATTCCATTAGCTACACACCCTGTGGATCAGATTCAAAAGTGTTTCTTCCTTAATGCTCAACTACCTAAAGTGAGCTATGCACTTAGGAGAGCTAATCTTGCCACTTTGGATGTTGATTAGAGGTTGGGTTAGTGTAGAAGATGATCTGATAATGTCTGGAAAGCTGAGGAGAGAATCCTCTAAATCCAAAGCATCTTCTTCTTCCACATCTTCTCCTGGAGTTAATGCAGATCAATTAGTCTAGAAGCTTGCTAATGATCTGATTGCTCTCAAGAAATAATTAGCTCAACATGCTCCTTATCAAGATGTGCCTAGAAAGAACTTTCAGCCCAGAAATCGGTTAGCCCCTCCTCAGACTAGATTAGCAATTGAAGGTCCACCTATCAAAGTTCCAGTCAATGCCACATGTGAAGTGTTAGAGCCTGATGATGAAGAGGAGAATGAAATCTATGAAGAATTGGAAGAGGATGATGAAGAATTGGAAGAGCTGAGTGGATCCCATGTCCATTTTCTCACTACTGAAGGTATAGATGAAGAAGATGATTATGAGGAAAGAATTGCAGAGATGAGCAATGAATCTTATGTTGTCATGACTCGTGAGCAAACGAGCAAGAAAGAAAAGGTAGTGCGACCGCTAAAAGATCTAAGGATCCTCCTACAACCATTCCAGTGATTGCAAGGAGGGGAGCTCCTATTCCAACTTCTTCCATGCAAAAGGTAGGCTCTGTTGTTCCTTCTTCTTCTGCTCCTGCTCCTAAAAATTCTTGTCATCCTAGTGATAGAGTTGATAGATCAAAAGTCCCATCTACTGCTATTAATAATGTTGCATCTACCTCTAGCTCATTTGATATTATTGACCATCTCAAGAAAACTAAGATTCAGATCTCAGAGGCTGAATTCTACCAAACTCATCCCAAGGCATTTGCTAAGATGGTAGAATTTGTGAATTCTAAATCTAAACCTTCACCCCATGGTTCTAAGGGCCTCTTGCCAACTCCTTCTCCTTCATCTCAACCCAGCCTTGTAGTAGCAGTTACTTCATCTGAGGAGAAGATCAAACCATTTTATGTTACCCTCCTCATAGCTGGTCATAAACTCAACAATTGTGTCATTGATTCTAGTGCTTCAGACAATGTGATGCCCGCCAAGGTAGCTCATGCCCTAGGCCTGACCCTAACCCGCACTTTTGGCTCATGTTATTCAATGGAAAGTAGAGAAGTACTGTTGGTTGGTAGAATCAAGGATGCACAAGTTGCATTTGCTGCTATGCCAGAGAAAAGAGTTTTAGCAACCATCTTGGTAGCTGATATACCTCCTTCTTATGGCATGCTATTGAGTAGAAAATTTTGCAAGGATGTTGGAGGAGAGATCATGATGGACTGGTCACATGCCCTCATTCCAGTGAATGGGAAGATGAAGAAGCTATTGCCTGAAAAGAAAACTGAATATATTGTGCAAAAGACGGACGATCCAAAAGCACAAATACTTTATGAAGACAGAGGTCATGGCAATTACATGGTCATGTCACAAGATGAGGTAAAGCATCCCAAGGAAGTACTTCTTGATCCCAATGGCATTTGGATTTTAGAGTTTGATGGGAGCTGCTCCTCTGGTTCTGGAGCTGGTGTAGTGCTCATTTCTCCTGAAGGGAAGCTTCATCCTTCCTCTTTCAAGCTCCAATTCAAAAACACAAACAACACAGCAAAGTATGAAGCTCTCTTTCTTGGTCTTAACTTGGCAAAGGAAATGGGAATTAAGAATCTCCTTGCTCGTGGTGATGCAGAGCTGATTGTAAAGCAGGTTAGAGATATTTTCCAAGTAAAAAATAGAAGGCTAAAACATTACAGAAATCTGATTTGGGATTCAATTGAGTTCCTTGATGCCTTCTCCATCAAAGCCATGCCAAGAGAAAGAAACACAAGGGCTGATTCATTAGTTGTCTCGGGTCTCTGTTAATTCCTCATCTAGATTTCTCCCAAGAGAAGTTCACCATTGAGATGATTCATAGGCCTAGTGTGCCAGACAATGCAAATAATTGGCAAGTCTTCAATGATGATCAACATCTACTATCCTTCCTAGAGCTTAGAGATAATTTCGATCAGTTGTACTTTGAAGGGAGTGAAAATCTGCCTAGGGAGTGTGTGCCTCCAAACAAAGAAGGTAGCAAAGAAGAAGAAATAGATCATGATGATTGTTTAAAGCTGAAAGGTAATAAGATACCCAAGGGGTTGGTGAGCTTGGAGGAGTTATTCGATAAACATGACAAATATATTAAGTCAAAATCTACCAAAGGAAACCAACAGTCCACTGAGTATGAGAAGATAAACATTGGAAGTTCTCATGAACCCAAGCTAGTGAACATTGGGAAGTGTTGCACACAAGAAGAGAAGAAGAAGGCTGCAAATTTGTTGAAGAGGTATACTGATGTCCTTGCTTATTCCTATGATGATCTTAAGGCCTTCCAACCAAAGGAAATGCAACATTTCATCCCTCTCAAACCTGGGATCAAGCCCTTCAGAGAAGCAAAGGCAATATAATTCTAATATTGCTGATATAATCTTCCAAGAAATTCAAAAATTATTGAAAGCAAAGATCATTTTTCTATTCACCATTCAACGTGGATTGCTAATATTGTGTCGGTTAGAAAGAAGAATGGTGAGATCCAGATTTGTGTTGATTTCAGAAACTTGAATCAAGCATCTTTGAAGGAAAATTATCCTCTTCCCGCCATGGATCAAGTGTTGCAAGCCATTATAGGTTCAGAGATGTTATCCATGCTTGATGGGTTCTCAGGTTATAATCAGGTCGAAGTAAATGCTGCTGATCAACATAAGACCACCTTCACCACTCCTTGGGGCACCTTCGCTTATAAGAGAATGCCATTTGGCCTCATCAATGCTGGTGCTACTTTTCAGAGGGCTATGGACCTGGCCTTTGGCAGCCTCAAGGGAAAGTGCATAGTTGTTTACCTTGATGATCTGACTGTGTTTTCGAAAATCAGAACTGATCATTTCAAACACCTTGAAACAGTCCTCCAAAGGTGTAGAGAGCATGGCATCTCCTTGAATCCAAAGAAATCAGTATTTTGTGTCACTGAAGGAAAATTTTTGGGACACATTGTCTCTAAGGACGGGATCAAGATTGATCCAGAGAGAGTTTAGGCAATTCAACAGATCCCTCTTCCAACTAGCAAGAAAGGCGTGCATTCTTTCTTCAAAGAAAATCAACTTCCTAAGGAGGTTCATACCTGATTTTATAGAGCTTACTTTGAGCATTGCTCACATGATGAAGGGGAAGCAGACATTTGGCTGGTCCTCTGAAGGAAAAGTTGCATTTGAAGGCATCAAGAGAGCTATAACAAAGACTCCAATCTTGGCATGCCCAAATTTTGGTAAGGACTTTATTATTTATTGCTATGCCACCGAATACACTCTTGCTGCTATGTTAACCCAAGAAAATAATGAAGGTCATGAGCTCCCCATAGCATTCATGAGTTATATTTTGAAATCCCATGAGCTGAAGTACACCATGATGGAGAAACATGCTTTTGCAGTGGTTAAGGCGGTGAAACAGTTTCATTTTTATATCCTCAACTCCCATGCTATTGTTCTTGTGCCTGATACAATTGTTAAATCCATTCTAACATAACAAGAATTTGGAACCAAGAGGGGTAATTGGGTAGCCAAAGTTTAGGAGTATGACCTTGACATCAAACCCACCAAGTTGGTTAGGGAAAGGGCTTATGTGAGCTCATTGCCGAAGGAGCTGATGCTAAATTGCTAGAGGAAGAAGTTGATATGCCTGTTGTTCTTTTCCTCAGTTTGACTAATGAATGGTATGCTGACATTGCATACTTTCTCACTTATGGGGAATGCCCATCCCATTTGACTACCAAGGAGAAAAGAACCATCAAATTGAGATCTGCTCAATATGTATTGTGGGAAAACGCATTGTTCAAACGTGGCATTGATGGAAGGTTTTTGAAATGCATTGACAAGGAGCAGAAAAGAGATTATTCTCAACTTTCCATGATCAAACACTTTGTAGGGGTCATTTCTCTTCTTTTCTGTAATGTGACCACAATATTCTTCGTCTTTGGGTATTATTGGCCCACATTATTCAGAGATGCATCTCGAGTGGGTAAGTAAATGTGAAGCATGCCAAACCTTTGTTGGCAGACCCAAATTGGTTTCTCTACCTCTCAAACCAGTAGTGATTGAAGAGCCTTTTCAACAATGGGGTTTAGAATTTATTGGCACACTCAATCCACCCTCAAGTGCTAGACACACTCATGTTTTGACTACCACTGACTATTTCACCAAGTGGGTGGAAGCCATTCCAGTCAAAAGTACTACTTCGGAGGTTGTTTGCAATTTCATCAAGGAGAATATCTTAATAAGGTTTGGGATACCAAACAAGATTGTCACTGACAATGCTTCAAACTTCTCCTCTGCTGAAATGACTGATTTTTGCTATGGCTATGGCATTTCCCTTGCACACTCTTCGATTATTATCCCCAAGGGAATGGGCAAGCTGAATCAACGAACAAGAACTTAGTCACAATTTTTGGAAGCTTGTAAATGACTCTCAGAGGAATTGGCATAAGAAACTGTATGATGCTTTATGGGCTGATAGAATTACACCTAAGAGAGCCATTGGAATGTCTCCTTTTCAAGTGGTATATGGAGTTGATGCTCAACTGCCAGTAATGTTGGAACTGCCAGCCTTGCACTTGATGAAGGCCATTGAAGATGCCAGTTTTTCCAGCTCATTGGACAAAAGGATTATGTACCTTCAGAGGCTGAATGAAGATAGAATGCAGGTGGTTGATAGGATATCAACTCACCAACTCAAGGTCAAAGCCCTATTTGATAAAAGGGCTAAACTCAGAACTTTTCAAGTGGGAGACATTGTCCTCCTTTGGGACAAAAGGCATGAACCAAGGGGCAGCCATGGTAAGTTTGATTCTCTTTGGCTGGGCCCATTCAAAATCAGACATCTTGCCGGTGAGAATTCTTTCTACTTGGATTACTTGGACGGTTCTCCTCTCCCACTTCCTTATAGTGGGAAACACTTGAAATTATTCAAATCCTAGTGACTTGGGAGTCATTTGTATATTTTGTACAACTTTCCCTTTGGTTTGTTTTCCTTTGGTTTTTGTCTTGTTTCTTTTCCCGCTTGGTGTGTGCTCCCCTTCTGTTTTGAGCTTGTTTTTGACTCCATTGCCCAATGGATAAGGCACTGGTCTTCTTTTCCCAAAGTTTTCTAAGGTTCTTGATCTTCCTTGTATTTCATGCCAAGCCAAGTCATCCCTGAAGGAGCCAATTTGTTGTCACCCTCAAATTTCCCTCCATTTTCCAAGTCTAAAAATGTTAAATTTTGAGTTAGTGCCTTTGAAGTATGCTTAAAAGAGGTATTTTTTAATCTAGGACTAACCAAGGACTTGAAGAATTTTGAAAACTCATTCATTAGATGGGAAATCTCTTCCCCTTTCCAAAAATTTGAAGAAGTCCTCCTAACTCCTTGTATTTTGCAAGTTATGGCTCGATGGACCTATGTGGTTAAATTTTCCCTTTGGCGGGTTGGCGGACCTACGGAGTTCCTTGTGATTTTTGCACTTTTTCACCAAAAGGGGTAAGTTAGCAAAAGTGACCCATGAGCCTACATGGAGAAATGGAGAGATAAGTTCCGCAAGCCCTCAACCAATCAAAAGCAACCACGTGTCATCGGGTAGTGGACCCGCAGACGCGGAGGAAAATCAAATTTTGTGCCAAAAGTTCAAAATGTTACAAATTGAGCCCCACCCCCTTATCCAATCAGAAGGTGACACATGTCCTAGTCAAATTGGGAGGGCGGACCCACAAAGAAATTTGAGATTTTGAACTTCTCACCAAAAGGGCTCAAATGGTTGTTTTTGGACCACATTTCCTCATCCAATCGGATGGCGCCACGTGTCCAGCCTTTGGCGAGCTGCGGAGGGGTGGAGGAAATCGAGAAATCGTGCCTTTTCTCCCAAATGTTGGGAAATGTATTTTTTCCACCTGGCTCATCATTTCTCTAATTTTGACATGTGTAGGGTCCCGATTTTGAGGTAAAAAAGAGGGAAAATGGTTTATTTACATCTGCATCTGATTCTTTTTATCGCCATTTTTAGCTCGAGCTCTGAATGGATGAGTGTGGATCATTTTTGTCCTTCCTTCTCTGTTCGTGGTCATTTTTTGTGGAAATGCATTTTGGGTCTGTTTTGGAACAAAATCGACGATTTTCAAAGGGAATATGATTGATTTTGAAGAGATAGGGTAATCAGGCATTTGCGAATAGAAAAGGAGAAATGTGCCAACTGGGCACTCAAACATTTTGGAGGTAGTTACAAAGGTGAAATGATGAGGGAAAATGGATAAGGAAACCGCCATTCATCTCTTCCCAAAACAAATCACGTTTGAAATGATGATTTTCCCCTCTTTCTGGGCATCTGCGTTTCCATAAGTGCATTTTTGTCTTTGTTTTTTTGTCCCTCTCAAAGCGGATCTCCAACCAATTTTATCCCTATAGGATATTCTTTCCTTGAGGAACAATTTTGGGCAAAAATGTATTTGATATAAAACGTGCCCAACAAAAGAGAAAAGGGGGTTCCTAGCATTTTGAAAGATTGTAAAAAAACTGAAATTGCTCAATACAAAAGTCTTTTTCTTATCTTCCTCTACTATTTTCTTTCACTTATGGCTCCTAATTAGTGAATTTTTCATCTCTGCATGCAAAGAAACTTTGTGCTCTTGTGTATATGATCTCTGGAACTTTGTGTCTAAAGATTGATATGTATTGTGAAGGTGAATGATCCCATTCTGCATTTTTCTATTTCAATACAAGTAAGGTTATACTCTGAAATCTATATTTCCAGAAATTATTGTGGTTCTCCCCCTTTTTCCATCTTCTCCATTCTTCTGAGCCCTTTGTATTGATGACATTTTGGTATGAAATCTCTTAAAGTATCAGGAATCCACATGATGAAAGTTGTGTATATGTATATAAGTCTTTACTTCTTTCAATAAGGGAACCTCTCCCATTAAAGAGGAGGGACTTGTTGTCCCTTGACTGTGGTTTCACCCAAAGTGAAAATCTGAAACCCATCAAGCTGTAAGAGAAAAGAAATATTTGTAGAAGAGGAAAATAATAGAAAGTACGAAGAAAGGAGGGAAGATGTGCAACCCAATCAATAGTTCACAGAGTTGATCGCATGCACATAGATAAAACAAATAGATCTTTAAATACAGAATTTAAAGCAAAGGATAGTTTTATCAGATCTATAGTAAAACAAAGTTTATGAATACATCTAGAAAGAAATAAGAAGCAAAAATGCACCATTGACACAAAGTTCTCCGGAAATCTCTTCTCTATTCCTCTACTTGCAGAAAGCTATCAGGGGTTTCAGCTCAAAGTCTGGAACACAAGAATGCTAATTACAAATTCGATCCTCTAACCCGTAGGTTCTTCCTCTATTTATAGTGTATAAAGGAAATTACAAATAGGAAGCTTTAAATGAATTCCCACATGCGGAAGCTATGAAAAGGGAAACAACTGGAAATATTCCTCCTGGAATTCCTCTTTACATGACATGCATGATTTATAATTGAAAAATAGAACCTTCTATTTTGCATGTCTACCACCTATTTCCAAGTAATTGACTTCTTCAAGTAATGAATTTTAAACCAATCACTTAAGTTTTATAATTTAATTGATTTCTCAATTACTTTGTCGGAGAAAATAAAAGAAAGAGGAAAAGAAATAAGAAGAAAGCTGCAACCCTCCCAGTCTTGTTCTCCTTCCATACTCTGCATGCTGATCCAACCTGTATTGTACTTCTGCTTCATCTATTTTAGCAATGAATGATTTGAATGATATCTCTGCCGTGGATCTGAGATACTCCCATATGTTGTTGAATTCTTTCCTTTGATTCTCACCAAACTGGATCTAGAAGCAACTGATTGTGATTTTCCTATGGGTGCTACCTCTGACATGTCTTCCCCTTTTATCCTTGAAGCTTTTGTAGTTCTTCTTCAGTACATGCACTAGTGCAATGTTTTGGTAAATAATTAGACAAAAATCATCATATTTTTTTTTTAAATTACATATGAGCAATTTTAAATTCTTGAAAGCACTCCGGGTGAAAGAAAACACAAGTAAATTCAATGAAGGCTTCAACTGGAAGATTGGGAGCACATGCACAAGCTTTTGAAAGGAACTCTCCATGTAATGACTTCCACATGGGCTGCATTAGAAACAAGAGGATGAATTTTTGCTAGAAGCCTTTGTAATTATGAGAGTTGGATCTTTCAATAAAATTGGTGATAAGTTTGGGGCCTATGTTTGTATCATTGACTTCAACAAATCTGGAAGTTATGCATGATTCTGTTGATCCTTTTCTTTCATCATGCTTCATCATGGTTGGAACAATCTTTGTTTGAGCTCTTTTTCTTTTAATTCTGCCGGAATCCCTTGCAATTGGATCAATTTGTGCAGATTTGACAATTTCTTCTGATTTGGAAGATATATTCAATGTACCTGACATTGATTTGAGCACCTGTGATGAATACCTGCAATTTATTCAAACAAAGATGGAGTCCATGGCATGAATACTTTATTTTTATCACCAAAATCTACATATAAAGTTTGCTGCCCTAAAATTTGAGGTTTTACTTGCATGCAAAGCAAGCAAAAATATTATTTAATTCACCCAGGCACATATACCAACATGCAGATGCTCAAAATGACCAAAATTAGGCTATTCTAACCCTAGGCACCAAAACTGGAAGCTTCCCGACAGTGGAAAATAAACTTTAATGCAAAATCCTCCTTCTTTTGGCACCAAAACCTGTCTGGGCTGCAATCCTCATCAAAAATAATTAATTGCTTCTTTATTATGGTAGCCCATGCTTATATAATCCTCAACATACTATTTTTAATAATTTCCCTTCCTATTTCTGGCAATTTAATTAATAAACAATCATGTTTATTCACCCAAATTGGGCGCCCAATTATGCATGTTGTTGGTTGTTTTTAAATAATTTTTAGCATGCATCCTTGACTTCTCTTTAGCTCTTCCACTTGCATTGACTTTCCTTCTATTTATGGTGCCAAAATTGGGTGAATAAACCATTAATAAATATTATTAAATGCATTGTTATTCACCCAAGGTGGGTCACACTTTTTGGCAAGGGTAGTTGCTAAAAATAAGAAGTCAACTTGATGGGAATTTCCACCCTGCACTGCAGCTCCAAAAATCCCCTCTTCCACTTAAGTGATTTGACTTTCATCATGGGAATTTTTACCTTGCAAGGTAGGTAAGAAATTCACACATTTTTGCCACTTCTAATATTACCCAGGCAAGGCAGGTAAGAAACTTAAGTGACTTTAAATTCATGGGCAAAAGACTTCATGGGAAAGGTAAGAAATTCCTACCGCTGCCACTACCAATATTCCTATTGCAAGCTTAAACCAATTCATTCCAAAAAAAGTGACTTGCCTAGGAGAGGATTTTTGTGTTTGACTTCATCTTTTTTGGTCAAAAGTTTGCTTTCTGAGGTTGATTCCTTCTAGTGTAGCGGCCATAAATGATCTTCAGATGCTCCAAGAAAATAAATAGACTATATAGGACAAATAACGGACCCAGGGGAATTAAACAGAAAGACCATGGGGAAAACTGGAGAAAAACACAAAATAAATAAATAAAAATGAAAAATGTTTCCAGAAGTCACAGACAAAGCTCTGAATTCATTCCTGGTGAAAATCCTATTAAAATGTGTTGAGATGGCATTCAAAACTTGTGATTATTGAGCACAATTTACTTCAAACGAGGCTTTCTTTATTTAATAAATAATTAAATAAAAATTTCCCGCAGACAAAACTTGGCGAAGGGATAAAATGAGTTTCAGCATCTAGGTATTTGTCGAAATTAGCTCATATGATTCACTGGGAATATCTTAACGTAATAGAGACATCTTCTGGCAATAAAAACATAAAAATACCTGTTATTTTAAAAGAATATATTTTTTTAAATGGGTAGTCCTAGATTTCAGGGTGAAATTTGGGGACACCATGGACTAATCAGCCATAAGAAATATGAGAGAAGGGGCTCAACAATGTAATAGGAACCCCACATCTAATGCTGACATCCTCTTGGTCACATACATCCATAACTCATGATAAAATTGATCTAACAAGGTATGCCCAAAATCAAACACCCCTTCAGCCCACTTGAAATCTCACTCTCTCCGGAACTCTTAGAGCTCATATCAAGATATAGCCATCATAGTCACAATATTGATCATAGCTACTCTAGGATCATATCTAGTATCATATTCAAAATGCCCCAAATGTGAATGTGATCTATGGGGCATCGACTCCAAATAGTCATGTCAATACACCCAGTCTAATTTCAGCGTTGATCGGCCTTTATGGGCTCCTATGTATTGATAGCCTCAAAATATGGTATATGTCCTCAAATGTGACTATTAAACCACTAAGCTAAAAGGTAAAATGCACTAATACGCACATCCATATATCCAACAACATAATCATCAAACCCACATCTCTCGAAATCCTCTAGTAGTATCATAATCCAGACCCTATCAGCAAAGTGGTCCCACTCTGCATCAGTCACATTGCCTCTAAGATCATATAAAGATGACACTCTATCTCGATGTATTAAAGGTATCTCTAGCCTACTGAAAATTCCATCAAACATGTAATCATTAGCCTATAGATATATGCATAACTCATCATCACAAATGAAAATTTCACTTCTCCCAGGGAGACAAATATCCAAATTAGGCTAATGCCTTAAAAGACTAGCTTCGGTCTCCGCACACAAGCTACAGCCAGGCAGCTGGAATATCCAATGCGTCGGTGACCGCCTCTTTTGCCGACCCCAAAAATTAAAAAAAATGCAAAAAAATAAATTAAAAACAATAAAAATGCTTAAAAACTAGGCTAAGGATTGGCACTTACCATCCTCTACGAGTCCTCTAAGCATGCGCTTTTAGGTGCTCTAATGACCTCTATCTCACTCAAATTGTCAGACTCTCTTTTTCTTAAGAGCTCTCGATCATCACTTTGCATTTATGTAAATGAGATTTTTACATTGACTAACTTGGGTGCTATATATAGCCCACTGACCATGGTTGGCAAACCCTTAGGGCATTTCCTTTTATCCCTGTTCCCGAACCCTAGACGCCATCGACTAGACCATATTTTTGATCACATTCTCTGATTCACCCTCAATATTATCTTCTTATAGAATCCTTCATTTAAAATTATTTTTTCTCCCACTCTTTTCCTGTCTGAGTTTCACCCATAACACACTTATTGTTTGCATTGTGTGGCTACCCTATTTTCTCATCTAGCCTTTGTGTCCATCTTCATGCAAGATGGTCATATTCCTATTGGGGCACCATTATTTTACTCTTTGCATTCCTCATCCTACCCATCTTACAGTCAGCTTAGAAATCTACTCGATTCCTCATCTCTAAAGGATATCACATAATTTACCCCCTAAGCCTCGTAATACCCTTGAGACTTGAGATTATTCTCACATTTGTTTGTGCATATTTGATGTCTGTCTTTGACCCATTGGTCCCATGACTTGCACATCCATTTGAGCAGATTCCCGTGGTTTCCTTCCTTTCTGAAGTGGTTTTCTTACTCTGTCCGTAGGAAATTTTCATCATCTCCATTGAGGTTGTACTTTGTTCCTTGCCAAGTGATTCCAAAATCACCTCCATATCTTTGTTTATTTTATTTTCATTTCTTAAGAGTCATGTGGGCATCTTGGTCCTCATCTTCTTTTTCTCATCCTTTCCACTCTTTCTTCTTTCATCTATCTCTTTCAAACTCTGACTAATTCACCTTCATGTCAGTCGATCTCTAGTTGTGGGGAACACCATCATCTTTTTCATCCCTTCTCATTTTATGTCTTGGCTTTCCCAAATTTCAAATTCGAAAAAAGAGGCAAATGTAGACAATTTTTTTGTATTACTACCCCTCACAGCTCTCCATCATCATTTTCTACATACATACCTCTCTTCTTATTCAAATCCCCTCTTCCCTCCTAAATTAAATTTATCCCTTAATCATTATTTCCCAACTTAATTCTTCTTAAAACACTCTTAATTAATTCATCACTAATCAAACCTAATCATCTTTAATTAAATCTAAACCTTCATTAATTCATTTATTCTCCCTAAATCCTCCATTTTATCCTCCCTAGGTCCTCATTTAATAAATTCACCTCCCACAGGATTTATCTAATATTTTCTACCTTATACCTACCCATTTATCCATCTTAAGAACCCTAACTGTAAAAGCTCACCTCTTGAAACCCTAATCTTGCCTCACAATAACTTCATTGCCTGTTCAAACCTTGATGGCTGTCAAGCTCGTCACTCTTCCACCTCCCAAATGGAAAAATCCTCTTTATGAAGAAGTCACAAGGCCAAATGGGTCCCAATTGACCCTATAAAGTCACCAATACCCCTACTTTTCCTAGGATGCAATTTTGGAGACTTCAAGCTTTCTTGCAATCTTGCCTTCGTTTCTTATTTTTCTTTGTAATGTCTTCTACCATCATCTTGGAGTAGCTTGGAGATATTATGCTTCATTCTTGGAGATTTGGAGTCTTTTCTCTCCCTTGCATGCTTGGATCCACCCTTGTCATTATCATCACCATTCCCTCAAACCATCCCCCATCAAGTTGCAATGTGGGTTATTTGTCCATTTTAAGTTTCTTCACTGCTGGCTTGCCTTTATTTCATTCTGCAGGGGATCATCATTTCCACCTATCCTCATCCATCAAACCCCAAATCTCTTTAGGTTTCCATCGACCCTATCAGGTCATCGTCGACTAGTATGTGTCATTTCATTACCTACCTTTACCCATTCTATCATCTTTAATTTACAGGTTATCTTTATCCTTGCATTTGAGATCTTGTCATTCTTCCCATTTTGTTGCCTTAGATATGTTTGTTACTCCTAAGCGTTGCCAATTCATCAGATCATCATCAAGCCAATCACTGTGTTCATTAGCATCCACCATCATATTTCATAATTTTCTTACATCCTTTATGTAACACAATTCTAGGTCTC
This sequence comes from Taxus wallichiana var. yunnanensis, assembly GCA_018340775.1. Taxonomy (NCBI): domain Eukaryota; kingdom Viridiplantae; phylum Streptophyta; class Pinopsida; order Cupressales; family Taxaceae; genus Taxus; species Taxus wallichiana. The sequence continues at coordinate 13,380,817 of CM031242.1, read as the reverse complement.
ATGGGAGTTTGTTCTTCATCTTAACCTCATCACTCCAAATCTTCCTCCTTAGGTCTTATCTATATTTTCTATCATTGTTTCACTTGGTCTATTCCCAAAACTTTCATCTACTAGGTGGAGCCAGAAACACTCGGGTCACGGTTGACTTGCAGGTTTGGTTTGATTTTCTTCGATAAGATCTTCATCTTTTCATCTTTAGAAGATTTCACGTTTTTGTTTCAGATTATCAACTACATCCAATTTAATAATCATTATTTTATTTATCTTTTATCAAAAACATGGGCAAATCCATCCTAGAAGTTTTCACTTCTTAGGACCAATCTAAGTTCGGACAACCCACCCATTTATCTACTAATCATCTTTTTTGTTGAGTTTCTCTTTGTTGTGCAAAAGGTCACCTAGAATGTTGCGCAGGATAATTTATTGTTTGCGTATTGTATTCATCGTCATTAGTTTCATGGTATACCTTAAACCCTCTCATACTTGGAGTTTTGTTTTCTTAGTACAATTTCACTAATCTAAAATAGGTACGAAAGTGAAATTTGTTGAACATGAAAACACAAATAAAATTCTAAGTTTCTTCGAACTAAAGAAAATAGTTGACCATATATACTTTTCTAGGTACTTCCTATAATAATACTTTCAATTTTTTAAAAGTATTAAAAATAATTCATATTTCAAAAATAATTTATTCTTTAGTTTGCACTTTTAGGATATTGTTAGTATAACATCTATTGAATTCAATTAAATATAATAATAATTTATATTCAAAACAAATCTTTCTTATATAAAAATAATTCACATTTAAATTAGTATATATATATATATATATATATATATATATATATATATATATATATATATATAAATATATATATATATATATATACACACATATATATACATACATACATATATTCTCCACGACATACTTTACACTTATATGATAATATAGCATATTTGAAGACAATTAAACATGTTTAATTTCAACTATAATATCTTCAACATGAATAACCTAAGGTGGTACTTATTATATATTGAAATCATAACATCAAACTTTATGTTTATTATAAATATTTTCATGTCAAAACTTTATAATATAAAAACACAAATAAATTAATACAATAATAATTAATTGGTCTGTATCAATAATTAATAAACATACATATACACTAGTATCATAACAATTAACTAATTCTCTTGCCCATAATTAATAAGCACACTATTAGTAATTAACTAGTCTCGTACCAATATTAAGTGTCTATGGACTAAACGAAACATTTGAGCATACACAATTTCTAAAGATGTTTTGAAACAACCGATGGGATGTTTTTGTTTAGGGTAGTGCATCATGTTATATTTATCTATGTGTGCATCAAGTATATAATTTTGTTTCTATTTACAAAATGTATTAAATTGACCATAATGGCAATCACAAGGTGGAGCATACCTTATCTTATGACCACCATATCACTAGCACGAGGTTAATGAGTTGTATTTTTAACACAATAAATATATAAGTACTCCCATAAACTTTAATTTGATGAGAGTTTCTCATTTATGGTTACATATAAAATAAAATAAAACTTTAATTTGATGGGATGAAAAAATTGATTCTTGTATATTTGTGGTTGTTAAGTTTATCATCTCATTCCACAATTATAATTTATGAAGCAATAAAAATATATGTGATTAAATCTTAGCCATGAGCGATTGATATATATCATAATGGTGTTTGACACTTTTTATGCCATATAATAATACTTTATATTCAACAAAAATCTTGTACATATTAAAAAAACTTCATATTAAAAAAATTGCATCCCGACTTGTTTACTTTGCACCCTTAGGGAAAGTGCTACTATAACATTTGTTGAATGCAATAAATATGATAATAATTCATATTAAAAAAAATATTATATTTTTAAAAAATCACATTTCCTACAACATAATTTAATATTTTAGGGAAATTGTTAATATAGCTTTAATTAACTACAATTAAATATGTATGATTTCAACAACAATATCTTGACAAAAATAAACTACTATGTGACACCTATTAAAATATAATTATTTTTTATAGCTATAAGACAAGGGTTTTCTCTATTGTAATACACAAAGATTGATTTCTTTTAAAAACCCTCTTATTATCTAGCAATAAAGTTTTTTTTATTACCCTTGCAAATTTGTGCCAATTTAGTATATAAGAATTTGGTTGTATTATAACACACTAATCCCTAATAGTTATGTTTCCTAGAGATTGAATCCTAAATCTAGATCACCCTTTAAGTGAAGAATTTTTCCTTGTTCTTAGATTTGTATGCCCTTTATACACGAGGGATTTGCTTTCGGTGTTTACATTGTTTATTTCCTTATAGGGTATATGTATGGAACTTTGATTTTCTTGGCTCCTCTTAATCAATAAGGGTATGTTTTAGGAAAATTTTGTTTCATAGTGGATAAACTCATTTAAGTAAATGAAGACATAAGTTAAAAGGAGAAAAGCTCAAAGTGGTAGATTATATTCATCATTCCTCGGACCTATTATTAAATGTTTATACGAGTTGACTTGTTAAATAATATAGATGGGTAGATAACCACATTTGGTCTTTGACACTTGGTAACATCATTTTTGGAACTTTTAGTATTACTACTTAAATATTGTTTGTGCCATAAATTGGGTCCATTTTTTTGTCACAAATTGATGGTTTTTGTTATTGTTGGAAATTGTGGAGGTTTTGTGTCATTTGTGATTGTGACATAAAAAAGAATAAAAAATGAACAACTAATACTTTTATATTGTGTCATTTTGCATCATAGTGACACGCCATTTTGTGCCACTTTTGTGTCATTGTGAACACAATATATATATATATATATATATATATATATATATATATATATATATATATATATATATATATATATATATATATATATATATATATATATTTATGCATCATATTATATATATATATATTTATATATATTATGTATCATATATATATATATATATATATATATATATATATATATATATATATATATTAGTTGATAAAATATTTAAAAATATTTTGATTTGTTAACAAGGGTTGTAGGGTCCCTTTCCCCGATATTCATAAACCAACAAAAAATTTTACATATATAGATGACTTCATTAAGTGTGGAAACTTTGATCAAACTTTAGATAAATTACTACAAGAGGCAACCTATGTCATCCTTAAGAAACCAACTAGATAAAGCTTACTATGTCATATTTCAAAAAGATACATATATCATATATATAGGGTAGAGTATACCATATATTTATAAAGACTATAACAATCGGACACACAACCCTATTAACATGTTATGCCAAATTAGAGACAACCTAACATAATAAAAAACTAAGATTAAAAACTAAAAACCATGCCACATAGCAACAATTGAATCATGCAACATTAGACGCATCCAACTTCTCCACCCTTAGTAGTACTAAGTGGATGCCCACTCATAAAAGCGTATATATGACCATCTAGGCTAACATTGAAACCTTGCACCCTTGCCAATTGTTTTTTTGGAATTGAGGGTAAATTGAGGGTGTTGAAAGGACCCACATCCTTGTACAATTGAGGATTTTTGAGAGGATCCACAACCTGGTTACAATGAAGGGGACCACTATTAGGAACCCAATTGAAGAAACCATGAAACCATAGTGAAGATGCAATGACCAATGAAAATGACCACAGCGAGTGGGACAACTATCAGTGATTGAAGTGAGAGGAACATTCACCAATGTCGAAGTGAGAGGAGCAACCACCGGTGTTAGCAGAAGAAATAAAGTAGCAACCGGTGTCGTGGCGAGAGGAGCATCAACAGTGAGTGGAGTAGCCACCAACATCGCAAACGAGAGGAACATCCACCAAAGTGTCAACAATGAGAGGAAGAGCCATCAACGTCAGCAGTGAGGAGGACCTATCGGTGTCAACAACGAGGAGTAACCACCGGTGTGAGCATGAGAAAAGATACCGCCTCTAGTGGCGAAACCACCTCTGAGGAGGATCATACCTCAGGGGGATTTGAACATGGGTGGGCAAGAACACAACCATGTGACTTGACCACACCACTCCCACCCCATCGGCACACCCTTGCCAATTGTTACAAGACCTTACACACCTTATTTTTATATTAGTCACCTTCTTCTCCATTTGGTGGTGCAAGGGAAGGAGAGGACAATGCGTGGAAAATAAATCAACCCTTTGAGGGATGGATCCTACCTTATTTAGACCAAACAAGAAGGTCTAAAAATTCTTGACAATATCCATCAATTCCAAGAAATGGGATCCCAAATCCATGAATGAAACCATTGATGCCAACCCATGGCTTCCCCACCCTAAACAGGTAGATCCTCGGGGATTGAGATTCGAAATCTTCAAGGATTATATCCAAGCCACCTATGTGCTAAACTCACATGAAAGTGATGCCGTGAGCAATGTTGCTTTATTTTTGGCATCACTATAAGTAATTTGTAGATAAACATAAAAATTAACCTCTAATTTTACGTGACTATGCATATCTAGTTTGAGATACTTAATACCCAATATATCCTTGATAGCCTTCATTCACTTGATTAGATGAAAAAAATGATTTTGATATACTCATCGGACACGGGGAATGAAATTTCATTACCATTTTCTCCTCAAACAAAATAAATTAGCACTAACTAGGATCTCATTTTCACAAGGGCATGGAAACAAAACACATAAAGAGAAACATAACATGAAAGGAAAGATGCTGAAAAAATAAATTGTTTGGAGTGTAATGAAGTAAATAGTGAAGCATATGTGCTCTCATTAAATCCCTCCTTTTCGCGTGAAAGTTTCTAACATGAACCTTAATGCCTCATTAATGCTAAAATGAGTGATAACTATGAATTGAAATGAGTAATTCAACCCCAATATAATTCATAATTGAGCACCGCTTTGAGAAGGTAGAGTGGAACAAAGTGGTATTAAGGGGAGAATGTGGGAAAATACAAAGGGTCTTTTTTAGAACGAGATTCCAATCATAGTAGAAGAGAATTCTTCTCATCCATATGACATATTTATAAAACCATTACTATAGTGTAAAGCCATTACATACATCACAAAATATTGGATCAAGGTCTCATTATGTGATTATTGTGTTAATTTACAATAAGGAGTTTGAGTCTTAAATAAATCGGAAGGTTTGTTTCACAACAATAAATTATTGTTGTGAACAAACTATTATTAAAGGAACTCAACATGAACTCTAAAATTATAATGCAAATAATGAATTTTCATTGATAACTAATAAAAAATCCTGAATCAATATTAACTCTCTCTAGTATGCACCTATACACAACCAAGCTAGTTAGGAAAAAGCCACTACTAGCCTAGTGTGGACAAGCCAACACCAACACCCTCCCTCAAGTGAAAAATTAGGGAGATAGAAAAGAGAAAAGCAAGGAGACAAATCCTTAAATATGGGTCAGGAAACTAGGACAAATTAGGTACATGTGTGCAAAAACTAGAAAAATGCCACTATGGGTAAAATGTGTCATTGTAAGGTTACTCAAAACTCTGTAAAACAATAAAAATGAAGAGAGCTAACATATTTTGTAAGGCATCCCAAGAAGCAAATGAATCAAGTCTCAAACACAATGTTAAAGAAAGTGTTTGGTGGATGAAAAGTAGCTAAGGAACAAAATCCTATATGAGTGGTCTAAATCTACTTCTTTATCACTAAATAAATAACACTACAAGTGTAAAAATAACTCTTTATGAAAAAAAAATATTGTAAGTGGTGTCAAAAGTATTAAATAATTCACCAAACTTAATTTGAAAAATTGCATGAAGTAGATATATCTCAAGGGGTCAGTCAACAAAGAACAAAAAAAAATATGTATGATCAAAACATACACTACATTTAATATTGACTGGTGGAGTAAAGAAAAACACATGTATGAGTGGACAAAACCTACTGGACAAACAAAAACAAGTTGAAAGCGTAGGAAACAAAATAAATCTTTATGAAAATAATATTTTAAGTATGTTGAATAAGCATCAAATATGCAAATGAAATACCTTTATTAATGAATGCAGCCCTAGTGGTGATGGGGCAATTAAAAACTAATATAAGAAATTCCTCTAAAAGCATGTCTATTAAGCCCACAAAGAGATAAAATTCTAATAACAAAGAAGAGGCCAATTATAAAAATCATAAAAGGAAAAAACCCAAGTATGAAAGGGTGAGTAGGATCAATTGGTGGGTTTAGAAAATTCTACAAGGAAATAATTTGTAAGATCAATAAGCGGGGTTCATCAAATCCTTTGAAGAAGGAACGTTTAAGATCAATAAAAGGGTTTTCCAAATGATTTAACCCCAATTTTTGAAATAAGAGGGGTCCTAAAGTGGGTTGTATATCTAACAAAGATTAGAATCTAGAAACTATATACATTTAAAATTATAAATTACACATTCATACACAAATATAAAAATACAATAAATGATTTAGGGCATCCAATTTAATCATGACACATATTACATATAGAAAATTTTCAAGAGGATAATGCTCATATATTTTCTATGATTGATTTAGGTGTGAAACTAGTGGGAATAGAATGGAAAGACTTCGTATTTTATTTTTATTTTAAACTAGATATTTATCTTCTTTGGGATAATATGTAGACACTCATTTTTGGTAATTCATGACTTGCAACAACACAAATTGTATAAGACTCTTGCACTAGTTCACACTTGCTCAATTTGGCTAACTATGTTATCCCTAGTTATATCCCACTCATTCTTGCTCACACACATAACCTATTTTTGCACAAAAATCATATTAATCCATAAATTTAGGCTATGCCTTTGAATATCACAATTCTCGAAGTTGGATCACTCACTCATGCATCCGGGACCATAGCGGATAGGGAGGGCCATAACATCCATATATTATGGGCTGACCTGGCGCTTTGGTCCCTCTTCCTCTAATAGAACATTTTCTGATTTGAATCCCTTTGGTACACTCCTAGTTTTCCTTATTCAAGTTTTCCATATCTAAAACACATATATAAGAAATTCATTCATCTCCCATTAAAAGGACACTCATTCTACTTGGCACCTAACATTCTAATGAGAAAACACTAAGAGAAATAACAAATAAAGCTACTCCAAGACTCCCTTGAGATCCACATACTCTACATACTCATTCTAGGGAAGTCATCCACTCAAGTTTGCAAGTACAAAGGAACATTATCAAAGTCAAGTCAAGCTAGGGCAAGTATCAAGTACAATTCCATTGTTACAAGATCATGGTTATCAATTTGGTTACATACATTCTAGATATCACATGTTAGGTGAGAATGACATGTAGTTTGAGCCCTCTTCAAATTAGTGGCAATGTCAGTGGTACACAGGGGTTCCCACAACCCACCTAACATTTGTTTAGGTTTCTCTCACCATCTGTTTTGAAGGTTGAATCAATTGCATAATGAACATCACAAAGTACTAGAGGTCCATATTCTAGACATGGGCATAACAAGAAGTTGATAACAAACATAAGAAGTTATAGAGGTTGAAAGTACATAGGGACCAAAGTGTAAATAAAGGGCCATAAGCGGGGTATGTTTTTAGCCATACCATACACTTTGGTCTAGGAAGATGCTCATATTATAGTTTCAGTAGCGAGGCTATGTTAGATCATCTCCACCATTTACAATCATTAGACCAGCCCATATCAACACAAAATTCAAGATATCAGCTAAGTCTCCTTCTCCTTCTCATTACTAGTGCTTTGTTTCATTATCTATCATTATTTAATTTTGGTAATGGTTATTCTTGGTATTGTTGCAATTAGCCTTAGAAACTAATTGATTAGGATAATCTACCATTAATTACTAACCCCTAAGATATTAATCAATTTAAGTTTTTTCATTTGGTGAACTAGAGTTTCATATGGTGTGCATCGGATCTATCTTTCTTTCTCCTCAGTCATTTTACCAAACACTAGTAACCCTAGGTTTTGCATCTGATGCCTAATATGTATAGTGGTCATTTTGGCTCTCAACAATATCTTGAACTCTTGACCCATACTCACAAGCATTCCAAATCCATGGCCTCCTCTATACCTATGAATGATGACCTCAATCCAATTCTACTCATGTTCCCTTAGAAGACATAGAAGATTTTGACAGTGAGCATTCCTATGATGAAGATAATAATGTTGACAAAAAATAACTTGATGCTCTATCTCAATTTCGTGCTCGATTGTGTGATAATTTGATTCATGTGTAACTAGTCCTTGATGTCCTCTTAGCTGTAAAACTTTCTCATGATAGGGATTCACATGAGAGCATGCTTCAAATATTAGGGTATTCATATATTGTTACATATTCCATTCCACCTTATTCTCCGCCCACCTTTATAGGAGCATCTAGTCTTAATTTCTCCATTCCTATATATACTACTCATTTTTATTCTCCTCTTATCTATCATATTTAACCAAATTATTCTTCTAACACCCATGCCTTAGAATCCTTGCACGTGATCTACAAGCCCAAGTTATTCAATTAAAACAAGGTGAAAGTACCTCCCCTTCTTCTATAGATTCCTCACTTCTTCTACACAGTCCTCTCACACCTAAGGTGGCATCTTATCCCCTTCCTCCTGATTTTGTTTCACCTAAAATTCCACTTTTCAATGGTAAGGAAGATCCACAAGAACATCTTAGATAATTTCATGTTTCTTTCTTAGATTATGCTTTTAATGATATATTATTAACAAAGTTGTTTCCTAGAAGTTTACAAGATTATGCATTGCAATGGTTTTATGATTTTCCTATTCATTCTATATGATCTTTTACTCCATTAGAAAATATATTTTTAACACATTTTTCTATTAATATTGGTACTAAAATATCTTATGCATAAATGGATAAAATGAAACAAGGACCTAATGAGCACCTTAGTGACTATGTTCTATGTTATAAGACCAATCTTACTAAAATGAATAATGTCCTAGATGATTTTGAGTTACAAGACCTCTTTTTGTAAAGCCTTTTTCCTCCTATCAAGATTCATCTTTTATACCTTTCATTCCTTTGATCACTTGTGCCATATCCTTAAGGACCATGAAGGCAAGATAATTTCCATGGGAAAACTCAAATATAGTGATCAAGCCTCTAATCAATCTCATGCTAAATTCCAAAGTAAATATACTTTCAAGAGTAAACCTATTGAACCACGATTTGAGGCTAAGGCCACTATTAATGCAATATCCCAACCAATGAAGCTCCAACTTCAAGCTCCTCAACAATATTTTATTAAATTACCTATACCACCTTGGGTGGTGTTGCAACAACTCCTTGTTAGTAACCTTATCTCTCTTCCTCCACCACTTGAGTTGGATTCTAGTCATCCTCAAGGTAAGAATTTTTATGAAAAAGCATATTGTGACTATCACTGTTGTAATGGCCACTCTACCAAGAAATGTTTCAAGCTTAAACATGTAATTCAAGATCTAATTAATTTTGATGCAATTGAATGGGATGAGCCTGTTGTGTCTAAACCTACCAATGATAATGCTAAGCTTAAAATATTCAATGACCCACTTCCTAAACATGAAAAAGTTACACCTGAGGCAACTAGTAACCATGTTTACAATGCGTGGTTCCACATCCTCAAATTACCAATGTTCCTTTATATTTTCTTGTTGGTGCTATTATTGCTTCACCACCTATCATTACCTTTATTGATGTGGAATTTCATGCTTCTTTCAAATTTTCTAGGATTCACATTGATGCATCTATTAACAATCAAACTCTCAATAATGTAATGATCAGTCTTAAATTCAATAATAACACATGTTTGCTCCCCCTTTTATGTGTTATTGGATTTCTATTATCCCAAATCAAGTGTAAGTCACCTATCTCATTTAAGGTGTATCACTCTTCACATCATAGTTGGGCCACACACTATCTACATGCCATTTGTTGTAGCATCAAAAATAAAGCATTGACACATGGTATTAGGTCTTCTTTGGCTCAAGGATATTAGGTTTGTTCCATCCATTATGCACCAATGTGTTGAATTCATACATGAGCGTTAAGTCATTACTATTCAAGGTTTACCACCTAGGCCCCTTTACCTATTGTTTCTCAAGATTCCTATGCCCCTATAACTAGTGCACCACCCACTCAGCTTATCATTGTTCCTACTTCACCTACCATTGCACTTACTCCTACCTCTAACAATGATACTCGTATGGTTTTGTCCCACACTCCTAAATCTTGGTACCACACTTTCATTACTAGTTCTTGACCCGTATAGGTCTCCTAAGCTATCAATTCCTATCAGTCACACTCGACACATTTTTAGGTCTCATAACCCTTCACACAAGACTCTACTATCACACGGGGTTTACATGCACACATTACCTCTAGGTATTCTTATAGGTCTATTTCACCTTCTCCATGACACAACTCTTTAGGAAAAATCCTTCCTACACACACTATCCCACACATGGTCTCACATGACACTAGTCTCTTGACCCATGATCACATGCTTCCTTCATTCACAATGGAAAATAGTGGGCCTTCACTCAACATAATAATTGAATAGATCATACACTATCACACACTAGGGGGCATCCAAATTTACCTGTCATTTCCCAAAGACACACTCTGTTTATAGGTTCTACTTGAATTTTGAGGAGAAGATGCATACCCAAACCTCACTTTGCACGCACACACACACACACACACACACACACACACACACACACACACACACACACACACACACACACACACACACACACACACACACACACACACACACACACACACACACAATGTTTCCCCTCTCTGGATGCACTATTTCTATTCATCAAAAGCACTAAAAATCTAAATATTTCCCCCCATGGGGTATTCTTGGATCACCCTTCCTTCTCTTTGGAGAATAGGTTTTCATCTATGCCCTTAGGGGCCTAAAAATCTAAAAACATTCAAATAATATACAAACATCCAAAAATATTTACATTACTCTTGCTTAGTTGTTTCTATTGTATGCTTATATTATTCATGTTGCACTTTACTTATCATGTTTAGCTTGATACATAATATGTTATATCATTTTTATATACACATGTGCATTCATGTGGTACTCGAGTTAAATGCATGCTACATGTATATTATTACACGATGTAAGGTGCTTGATAATCTCTTTCCCAGTTCTTCCAAAAATACTAGGGGCATCCATTTTTACATTTTCTCATACACATGTGCCATTTTCCCAATATTTACTACTTTACTTTTACTTACCTCATTTACTCGATACATACATTGTGTCATACTAGTTATTACTCTAACACGCTAATGGGTTATTCAAGTGTAGTGTATGTTTTGTAGGTTACTTCCAAACTGATCTCATCTTCATCCTATTGCTTGTTTATTGCTTTATATGGTTCGCTTCCGTGTTTTCACTTGTTTGTAGCTAATGTCCTATGTTACTTGTATGATTTATTGTTTTCCTTGAGTGCCTTGTGACATCCTAGGTAGTGTTGCATGTATGCAGCACATTATTTTCCACGTTGTTCTATTTTTGTGTCCTTACATGTTTTTTCTTACATCTAATATATTGTTTTTCCTATTACTTGTCACTAACACTTTGCTATTTTTTCTATTGTATTGTTATGTATGTGAAATGGTATGTACCATGCACAATCCCCTTTACCCCCAACAAGAATCCTAAAACACATGTGCACATCAATTACAGGTAATATTATTTGGGTTGTACTCACATTGATCCATCTCACACATCCCAAACAAGGAGCGAACTATCGGGTGATATTTCACCCTCACATAAATAAAATCAAGAAACAAAACAACAGGTTAAAAATATAATAGGTCAAAGGCTTAGAAATAGAATTGGGCCAGAAAACATAGGGACTAAACCATACAATAAGGACTATAACATATGGATGCTATGGCCCATTCCATATGCTTCATCCTGGGGAAGATTCAATAATTTTATCTCTTAGTATAGTTTCTCAGGGACATTTATATGATTTTTACTTATTTTTAATCACAAAATTTATGGTATAATTTATATTATGGTGGCACTAAGGGTATGTGTAAGCTAGCATTACCCCATTACATTGTGTCATCATTTACAAATCAATTGGGTTCATGTTCATCTATAGTGGCACTTATTCATGGGTCTTGGGAAGTTTTGAGTTGATTGTTATTATCGTATGATCAACTTCCCATTACTCATATTTTTGTGAAGGGATGTGGAGCAATTAGAACGATCCCCATATAGTTCTCTTCACCATATAGGGTGCATTACACTTATTTCTATTCTCCTTGGAAATTCCACTTGGGGGTCGATCACCCCAATTCCTTCCAACCAGCTCCAACATAAAGTTCAACAAATCTCCATGGAAATGGTAGTGGGACCCCCTCTCTCACAAAATAATTAGGTGTACTATTTCCTTTGTTTTACTTTTCTACTTACACATTACTATCTTCACACTAAGCTCACAATTTTCAAGTAAAAGTTTGATTCCCTATACTATGGAAAATGACCGCACTCTTTTCTATGTAGGTAATCATTTTGTCAAAACAAACACAAAAAAAAAGACAAATTTCTAAGTACAAGAACAAGGTGCTCGACTAAAGACAAAGTGTGTCTATACACTTAGGTGACTTTTAATTTAAGCACATAATTTTAAATTCCACACTTAAAGAGGGGGAAAATGTAGGCACTCATTTTGGTAATTCATGATGTATAACAACAAAAATTATACAACACTCTTACACTAGTCCACACTTGCTCAATTTGGACAACTATATTATCCCTAGTTATATCCCACTCATTCTTTCTTGCACACACAACCTATTTGTTCACAAAACAATCATATTAATATATAAAATTAGGCTATGCCCTCGTATATCAAAAATCCAACTTTCGAGATCACCCGCACACGCATCAGGGACTATAACGGATAGGGAGGGCCATAACACCCATACAATATGGACCAACCTCGATGCTTTAGTCCCTCTTCCTCAAATGGTACCTTTTATAATTTGAATCCATTTTGTACACTCCTAGTTGGCCTTGTTCAATTTTTCCACATCTAAAACACGTATATAAGCAAAGCATTCATCTCCCAATGAGAAGGACACTCATTCTAATTGGTACCTAACATTCCAATGGGAAAACACTAAGAGGAGTCACAAGAAAGGATACTCTAAGACTCCCTTGAACTCCACATACTTCACATACTCATTTTAGGGTAGTCATCCAATCAAGTCCAATCAAGGCACAAGTCAAAGCTAGGACAAGCATCAAGTACAATTCCATTGTTGTAAGATCATGGTTATCAATTTGGTTGCATACATTCTATATATCACATGCTAGGTGAGAATGACATGCATTTTTATCCCTCTTCAAGTAATTGCGACATCAATGATGCACATGGGTTCCCACAACCCACCAATGTTTGTTTTGTAGGACTCTCTCACCATCTAGGGTTTTGAAGATTGAATCAGTTGCACAATGAGCATCACACAATATCATAGGTTCAGATACTAGAAAATAACATAAAAATAAGAACGAATGGGAACATGAAGTTACAAAGGATAAAAGTAAAAAGGGGCCAAATCGTACATAAATAGCCATAGTGGAGGTATGCTTTTTTCTAGGAAGCTTCTCATATCATAATTTCAATAATAAGGCCTCAGGTTCATTTTCATCCATTTGTAGTCATCATACTATCCCAAATCAGCACATAGTTCAAGATATTAGCTAAGTCTCCTTATCCTCCTCAGTGATAGTGCTTTGTTTCATTATCTATCATTTTTAGCTTTGTTTAATGGTTATTCCTAATATCGATGTAATTAGCCTTGGAAAATAATTGATTACGATAATCTACCATCAGTTACTACCCCTAAGATATTAACTAATTTAGGTTAAATCATAGGATTGAATAACAAAACCCATCCATATTTGTATGGATTTATCAATGTGGTTTTTACACTTCTATTTTAGTTCGCATGTCTTTATTTTAGTCTATTATGCCATTTTCTAGTTACAAACATTCCAAATGTGTGTAAATATTATTTTAATAAAAACCTAGCAATATGGATGATATGGGGAATAGAGTTGAGGGAATATTTGAGTTGAAGTACCCTTGTGTTGCTTACATAGACCCATGTGGAGAAAAAAATCAAAATTTTCTCCTAACTAATGGAAGTGTAATTGACCTCCTTTCAATTACTTGTATGTAACTAGAATTTAGCCCTTGAACACGTGATAATGATTTCTTTATCTTACCTTGGAATTATCTTGAATTAGATTTTCTTTCTCTTAACCTAATTTAGAGTGCTTCATAACTTGTATAGAGGTTACTCATAATATTTGATCTTGAAATGTGGAAGAATAGGGAAAATTTTCTTGATGCTTAATAAATATTTCTAGAGGAGCCATTTATAAGTGCCAAGTGAGTAAATGACTGTGTTTCTTATATTAATTCTAGGGTAATATTTCACATTAAGGAAAAAATAGAGGGATTATATTGACTCATAAGAATATCCCCATTTGAAAATTTAATTTTTGGAAGACCAAGGATAGGATTGACCTAAAAAGGACACAATCAACTAGTTGATCTTGTTCTTATTGGATACTTTTGTCCAACATGGTAGAAATCTCAACTAATGGTTTCGAGAAGTTTGTACATGAGATATAAGGTGATTTTGACTCTCACATGCATTCTTGTATGTGGATGGGAAGTTGTATGAGAGATTGAAAACCTTATGATAGCGTAGGATAGTGTGTTTTGAGATTTTTATGCACGCAAGTCATGTATAAATGATATAATCCCAAAATCACATTATCAAATGTTAAAAATGCAATTTTTATATCACTAAGCTACCCATAATTCTTCATACCCCATATATAGATTAGGATAGGGTCATTTTTAGTAAGAACAAGAAGTCTTCCACCAAACCATGATATATTATTATAATATATATTATGTCTTGATAATTTTTGGTAGTATGAATATAAGAGATGGTGAAGTAGGTACCTTGGCCTTCGCCCCACATGCATGTTGAATTCCAAATTTGGGTGAGTAAAGATAGTTCGTTTGAGCTCTTTTTATGCACACAAGTCACCTATAAGGGATACAATCCAAACACCACATTATCAAATGCTAAATACAAAATTCGGATGTCTACATATGTTCCTTTTTCCTAGTATGACTAGCTATCACATTACTGATCAACATTGATATGGGAAGAAATGTTTAGTATTATTGTGCATTTATTGCACTTATTCAACTTTTACTACTCCCCTTAGGTAGTGAGTTTTATACCTTGTTATATTAATGGCTATGTCCATGGAACATGCATCAATTGATGCAGATTGTGATGTCAAAATATCTAGACAAACATGGCCCAATGTGAGTTAGGAATTTTGTTCCAAATGTGTTTCATAATGTGATGGTTATAACCTATAAACTCCTTTTCATGATAGTTTGTTTGATTTTATTGAATTTGAAAAAGTATATCATCAATTTGAATCTTTTACCTTGGTTGTTTCACTATCACTCTCCCCTTAAAATGAATACTCAAGCAATAGGTCCATAACCACTTACAACCTCATGACATCAAGCTTGAGGATGTGTAAATAGTGACATCGTGTTTTTTTGTTTCATTTTACCAATGTTAATTGCTATAACACCATTTTCAACCATGGTTTGTGGTATATTCCAATTAGACCAAGGAATTTTAGGTTTTAGAACAATCTAAGTTTAAAATCCCATTCTTCATTTCTCATGTTTCCTTTGGGGATTTTAACAAAAAACCATCAAACCCTTAAGTTTTTTCTTTTTCCATGAGTAACCCAAGTTCAATGCAGCGTGTCCACATAAATGGATTTGTGTCAAGATGAATTTATCCAAGGATTTCAAGGAAATATATAAATCTAGATAAGGAATGCACATTTTTCGCAACATGTGCATTACATTAGTATCCTAAACACTTGTTTTTCTACCAAACATCGAACCACACCAATTAAGATTATCCTTTGATGGAAAAATATTGGTCAAGATTACCACAAGGATTTCTTTGAAAAAACTTAAAATTGGCACCTCCAACGGTGGTGATTGGACTAATATAAATTTTTACAAAAATCTCTGTCCTATTGTGTCGCAACCAAAATGTAAACTATTGTGTACAAAACCACATGTAGTTTTAGAGTTGCAAGTTCAATTGCTAATGGATAACAAGTCAAACACCTATAGTATAAGTGATGCCATCTACTCTACGCACCCCTTAGGTGTGGCGACCATTATTTTTTCCTCTTAGAATCATGTGTTAACCTTGTAATAGTTATAACCCCATTCCTGGGTTCTTTTCAAAGATTCAAAAGACAATCTAGTGACATTTGAATGCAAGGTGACATTCCACCAGATATACAACCATTCACCACCTTCTATAGATTTGGAATATCTTTAGGAAAAATGATGACCATTTCAAATGGGTTATTTTTATGAGGAAATCAATAATAGATTACGTTTGCCAATAATTTTCTTCCATCCATGATTTAGATGAAGGGACAACACACACTTTGATGCTCCCCATGAATATTTATTATTAGAATCTTGGAGGAATTATTGAACCAACCAAGTAAATATATGGTCATTGATAGTTTTCAATATTTTTACAATATAAAAGTAGTGTGTTTGCAAGAAGTTAAAATCACAACATTTCTTCTTCAATCCATTTTCTGTACAATTTAGCCACACACCATTTTCCTTGTGTATAATCATAAACTTGGCCATGGGGAGTAATCACACTACTTTCCCCAAAGCTTACATGTAATATAATTATTTGGAGCTCAAACCTAATTATTGGGTGTTTTGGAGCCTTTTTATTTTTATGGACATCTATTGGGTCTCGTTAACTTATACACATCAAATTATATCATTGAAAGGCTATTTTTTTGAGGTGGTTGTTGAATCATGTCCTCATAGACATTAGATCCTATGTTGCGATTTCAACATGGTAGAATATACAAAAGAATAAATATGGTCACATATGTACATTTTGGTGTTTTAGTGAGAGTGAGGCCTGTTATATATGAAATAATATATGAATGTTTGATCCCAACCACCATACATGTTCGTGCTCTATTTTGAAAATGCCAAGAAAAAGTTATTAAAATCTTTGGATCACCCTTACTAAAAAAGTGAGATATTTTTTCTTTTAAAACCCCAAAATAAAATTGTTAGTGTTGTTGATGGTGTCACTCTTTCTAAACATCTTTACATTAATTTTTCATGCAATGGTAAACCCCACAAGATAAGATGGTTAAAACCTAAATTTATCTCAATAGTTATCATCTCTCACATGAGAGAACCCTCTGCCTCATTAAGAAGATGAAAAATATAGTTTTTAGACTTCATGGAGATGTTGGATAAATCAACTAATGGGTGATGCTATCACTCAAAGCATTATCTTATTAGAATTTTTTCAAGACATTTTTCATATTCTTCCAACATGCACATGAGGATTCACATCATCAATTCACAATAATTTGGTTGGGAATGTTTCAAATTTACATAACATTGTGCAAGGTTTATTATGAAGTGGGTGGTGTTTCACATTCATGCACAACCAAAAAGTGCAAGGATGGTATAGACCCCTAAATTTGGAAATTAATCACTTGATAATGTCAATATTATCTTAATCTCTAAGTCATGACTTACAAACCTATTATGAGCCTATTTACTATATCCTAAATCCTATTGTAAGACATTTTCTCTCATTGCATTGCCTAATTTCTCATAAAAATATCACATCAATCCAAAGAATTCTATCACCACAATTCCCATGTTAGAAACTTTACAACATTTCATTCCATGAATGGGAAAAAAACCACTAAATAAGAAAAAAATTGTTAAATGGTTTTGTTTGAAACTATTTGTTTCATACAAAGCCTTTTAATGGCCGCGATTTTCAATTTGGCATATTTTATGGGTCATTAATTTCCTCATGAATTGTCATTAATGTGAAATTATACCTAAAGTTGTGTGGATTTTACCTTTTAGCAAATGTTGAAGTGGTTAAGGTAGGAATAACTCAAGGGTCTTGATGTGGCCGTGTGTTATGATTTTAGCAACATTCAAATATTGACACAAAAATATGAGAAAAGATCTTGAAATCACACAAGATGGTGCCACTTGGCACAAATATAGAAACATGATGTACGAGAGTGTAGAGACAAAATGGAAACCCTTTAGAGTGTGGAATCATGAATGGGTGCCACATGACATAAATATAAAAACATGTGGTCCACGAAGAATAGAGGAGAAAAAACAAAGATCCTAAGGAAACCTATGTCTACTACATGGCACAAATAAATGAACCCATGGAGTTTGAAGATATAGAGGAGATCTTGCAAGAGCATGAAAGCATGCCACATGGCACTATATAAGAAAAAAATGTGATGCATGACAAGGAATATTATGAGCTTAAATTACTCCCTTGCCAATGTCATTTATGTAATATGATAAATAAATATTCCAATGACCATATATTTTGTTGTATAGCATTAAATTGATCCAAATCATCATGTTATGGTACTCAAGGGTTAGGTTCCCACATGAAAAATACATAGGGAAATTTTGTGTCTTGTTCTTGGAAATAATTAATGACCAAAAGTATTAAATATTGTCTCTATTTTTTATAAAGGATAAATAAAAAAATCTTAAATGGAGTCAAATTCTTAAGCCCAATGCTCACCAGTTCCCTTTAAAAGAAGCTTTTTGGTAATTAAAGCTCAATTTCTCTATTTATTTCTTCTTTGCCTCCATAAAAAGGAAAATGTATTCATTGTAAATGGTTCCTCTCTCAAATGTAAATTTAATATGTTGTTTGAGTGCTTGAATTCTAAGTTTCTTTGACCTCTATGTTTGACTTATGTAATGTGTATAATGCCCTTTTCTCATTCTCAGTAATAGATTGTGCATCCTTTAAGAATTAATATAAATTTTATTGTGGCTTATATCTTCCCTTAAAATTTTGATTTTTGCCCATTGCATTAGTTATCTATGAGATATAAGTGTGTGTGGGTTATAGTTGTATGGTTTCAATGCATTGTGTCTATTCAAGACAGAAAGTGACCCCCTTTTATTTTGGTGTGTTACCATTTTCTTTTCAGTTATTTCCCTCTCCATTTTCCCCTGTAGTGCTAATTTAGGTAAGGTTAGTAGTAAAATTAGAGTATTTAATATCACATCCAATTTTATGCATATGCATGCTTCAAGGAGATGAAGTCTCACACCTTGGAGGCATTCCATTGTTGATATTGAGGCATGGACCTCCATTGGTGTTTCTTGGGTGGACAATTTGAATAATCAATAATGTATTTTTAGTTAATTTTAGAGGGTTTTACATTTGTGAGACCTAATATCTTACAATGAGACGTATCACAATCAACCACAAGGGAAAAAAACTTTTGAGTGTTAACACATTCCTTTATAGAAGTGACAATTAATGATGAAAGTGCCAAATAGAATTGGATGGTTTGGTCTAAGTTTGATAGTTTATTCGCAGTTTTGTACATCCAAAATTAGAAACAAAGTATTTATAGGAAAGAAATTTATCTTTCCTCACTCTATCACACCCACATTAGCTTCTAGATTATGAAAATAACTAAGTGCACTTGCTTTCTCATGTTTTACTATATTTAACACATGTTCTAGATGATCTATCTTATAAATTGTTATATATGTATATTCCAATCTATGTACTTAATTAATAAACTATATATACATCCTATTTATAAACCTATTTGATTATTTAAATAAGAACTGACCTCTTGTTTATTTTTTTATTAAATCAAATGATTTATGTAGTAGTAATGTATACATGCATACATGATATGAGTGCATAGGTTAAATGATATTGTTGCACAAGGCATGCTAAAAAAGAAGCATGTGCACACATGTATGGGTACATGAGCCTTTCATGGTGTGTGTGTAGCTATGGGTTGGGCATATGACTATGTGCGGTGATAGTGCACAAAAAGAGTTGCATTATGAAGTGTAGAGGATTTGCAAAACATTGGAGTGCAACACCAATGTGATGCCAACACTAGTTTGACTAGGATGGAAGGATGGTGGTGTGAAACAATGTGTGCCAACAAAATGAATAAAGGGTGATTAGATAGAATAATAGGATTATATGTTAGTAAAATTCATGGGTTGCTTTAAAACATGTAATTTTCCTAGGCGTAAATTAATAAAACAATTATAACAACTATTATGGTTGGATTTTTACGTTATAAATACCAATGATGTCTAGTATGAAGTAGATATCAAACAAATAATAAAAAAGAAGTGAAAAAGTGAGAGTGCATAATATTATAGTTGCATTGGTTCTATGCATAGAATATTGAAGAACTATTATAACAGAGTCTTCTATAGATTTTTTCGTACTTATAATTTGGGTTAGAGTTAGTAGAATAAGAAAGATTTTTGTTACAAGATTTTTGTACCAAGGGTTTTCCTAGGATAAAATATGTGTATATATCTTATGTTCGACATTCTTTGTGTTATTTTAAGTATTGAAATTGCTTTCCATCCTATTTATATAACAAATCTACATATGGTCCTCATTGGGTAGGTCAAATAACCATAAAAATCACATGAGCTTGAGCATTCTCCATTTAATGCAAATTTTAATATCCAAGCTACCATATGTAGACATAAAATCAAAGTTGGAATCTTATAAATCAAGGCAAGTTCATCTCGAGCCAAAAATGAATTGGTTAACATTGGGTGATAGGGTTACCAAATGAGTATTCTCCATTTAATGTAAAATTTCATATCCAAGCTACCATATGTAGACATAAAATCAAAGTTGAGGAAGCTTATAAAACATGGTGAGTTCATATCAGATCCAAAATTCATTAATTAACATTGGGTGATAGGGTTACCAAAAATTATTTACCCTTATCTCGCTTCACGTAAGTTATAGACAATCAAAGCCATTAAGGATGGTAATACTCTGTTTAGCAAGATTTATGAGATCCTTTAGGTTTTTATGCATTAATATCATGGAGTGTTTACTACCCAAGCTTCTTCTCCTAATAGATAGTCTTTCCTCCCGTAAAGCCTTCAAGTAGTTCACCAAAGCTAACAAAATCTCAAATAAGTGTTTGTGATAGGCTTCAAACTTGAATGATCTTAGATATGCTATGATGTATATAGCCTCTAAAAAGCACATGGATTTATGGTTTCCCCTATGAATTTTACCTAACCCTCTAGGACATTGTTAGGCTTGATTTCCTGCAAATCCTACCTAAACATTGTCACTCCAATTATTTGCAATCTCTTATCAATCAAGTTAATGTCAAGTTTATTCCCAAGTTTAGTGATCCTAAGATTGTCACTAATTAAAAACTAGTCACTCTCCTTCATGTGCCTTATAATATCATTTCCAATGATCTTGCTCTTTTACTAAGGCATCTCATACCCATTGTTGTTAGAAATGAGTATAGTAGATTCATTTACTATACATACTCTTGGAAAAATGTTGTTGTTTGGGATGGTATGGAAAGGAAATAATATCCAGATAGAAAGCCTTGTTTGTTAATTATTTTTGTTCCCTTTATTTGGTGTCATATATGAGGATATGTATGGCTGACATGTGACTAACATAATCTTGTATTATGTCATATCTCATTTATTTATGTTTTCATATGCTTAGTAGGTTGACCTAGGTGGTTTACATAACATAGTAGGGTATATATAGGAGTTATTAACTCATAGATGATCATCATATTAAGAAATTGAGTCTTATTGTATGGTTTGGAGGTTACCCCCTCAAAGTGGCTAAGTCATAATACTTGCAAAGTTGTGATAATTTCTCTCCATTTTGGTGTTTTTAGTGTTCTATTATTGTTGATATTCAGATATATCTAAGTGATTTCATTACGATTGGTATCAAAGCTTTGATCGGGCCAAAATCAGGTCAACACCCTAATTTTGATGATTTGGTTATATTGGCTCTCAATTTTTTTGCCCTTGAAGTTGATGAAGAGAAGTTAAAGGATGAGTTAGTTGTAACAAGGGGTTCTCTTCAATAAGTTGGGAATGGATTCAAGACCAATTGTTTTAGAAATAAGGTCACTTCTCCACTTCTTCCGGTTCTACAAATCTAAGGGGACATACCCTTGCCATTCTCATCAAAAAGACGAGCCTAAGCACACACTAGATCTAGCTATAAATGTAACCTCCATGACTAAACACCCAATTAAGTGTCACTTGTGACATAGCCACACATTTATAGTGAAATAAAAAAACCTAAATTTCTTTATTACAAAGATATGAGGATGTCCATGACTTGTTGGTTTTATAATAGAGATCTAAAGCACATCCAGCAAACATGAAGCCAATTTTATAAAAATAGACTTCTACAAATAATCAAGATGAAGAAAAAATATCAAAGGAGAGAAAAGGCTTGATCATTTTAACTTCAAATGTGCCTTGTCCATTGGGCCAATCCTACAAATCTAAGATGAAGGAGTCAAAAATAACACAAGAATCACTTCAGTTTACACAACTAATTCAATTCCCCACAATTCAGATAATTAAGAAACCACATACACTGAGATTTTCCTAATTATCAAATAATTGTAACTTAGAATCCAAAATATAGCATTAGATAAGCTTGTTGAGAGCAAATGAAACTAGAATTTCACAAGGATTTTATAACTAAGTGCTTTAGTGATTACACATCAGACCTCTACACCTAATTACCAAATGATAATTCCAATAATATGAGTGAATACATCTTTAACAAAATGATAGCTTCCATCTAAATCCATTATCTCATTTATGGCTCAACAAAACATACATGAATACTCTCTCATACCTTCATTATAATGTCTTTGAATTGATTACTATTAATATTAACTCTAACACCTAGAACAAAGCTGAAAATGAACACCTACAGACTAGAATACCAAAAGGGATCAAAGATCTAGCCAAGAATGGAATTCTAAAAGATGATATGAGGAAGTAAATACTTTAAAATTTATAGAATGACATAACATTCCGAAGTGGAAATGGAGGGAACTGCAAAATGTGGAGAACCAATGAGAGAAGAGGAATAAGCATGCATAGATCACTTCAATGGCTCCACCTTTTGATCAATTGATAAATGACACCATTTGAAAATTAATTGAGGATCTTAGGGCTATAATCACACCCCAAAAGAAACACAACAAGCCTAAGATGCATCTAGGAATCCCCACACACGAGCCAATTTGAGAAATCAATGAAGATGGTAGAAAAATGTTGGAAAACACAATAAAAAATTATGTCATAAAATAATCTATAAATATCTCATCAATTTGTCAAAAATTTGTTCCTATTGGGTAGCCCTCTTTATAATATTTCTAAGGTACCATTTGTATACATGCCAAAATGTGTCTCAATAACATGCACTCCTAAATCATCTGTTCTACAAGGGTATCGAGGCAACGAGTAGGAAACACACATGTACCGGCATACAAGGGGATAAACTTAAAGGGGCTACAGTGAGCGCTAAAGTCACATATCTAGAGGGAAGTAATCCCTACACTAGGTCAACCTAGGGTTTCTAAGGCACATAGTCAAGATAGAGGAAGGAACCCTATTGATATATCGGTGGTTGGATGTGGAGAGGTATGGATCAACAATAAATGAAATAAGCATGCATGAAATAACTGAAATGAAAGCTAAGGAGATGATAATGGATAAGATTACTATGCTAACTAGCATATAAAACACAAATACTAAGCTAACATAACACAATGAAGAAGGAAATGAACTTACCTATGCAAAATGAAAAGAGATGGTTAGAGCACTCACCTTATACCTGTAGGGTGGTCACTGATGCATCTATCTCTTTTGAGAAGCAACAGAGAGAGAGAGTCACTATTAGGTGGATTAGGGGAAGACCATTCTTGTCCTAAACTCACTATATGATGACCCAATAGTGCAAACAACCATCCAAGAAGAAGAGTGTCCAATCCAATCCAAGAAAGATGCAAGATGAACCAAGAGCTAGGTGAGTAGATGCGAAGATGGTGCAAAAGAGAAGAGCTAATGACAATCTGAATGTTATGGCTTCCTTTTCTTATGAGTGTTAAATGAGGTGAGGGTATATATAGGATTCCATCACCCATGGGAGATAGCATTGGCTAAGGGAAATATAATCTTCGACACACTGATCGTCACGAGTGATGGTGTCACCATAGATGTTGAAAAGAGGTAAGGTGTCATGGAAAGTGAAAGAAAGGTGTCATAGATCATGAATGTGGATGAACAAAGTGTTGAATGATGAAATGCAAGCAAGAATTCATGAATGTAGTGTGTATGAGACCTAGAAGGATAATGGTACTGAGTGCAAGGAATAATAAGTCCAAGACCAAATAGTGATACTCTCTCAGTGTGTTATCTCTAACTAATAATGGTTACGTGAATAACCATTCCCCATTCTCGGCAACCCTCTTAAGGAACCCGCTCTAGAAATAGATGCATCAGTAACCATTATTTGCACAAATGAAATTGTTAGTAACATGTATGAAAGATGAAAAGTGAAAAATTAGGTGTATACCTATGCCTCGATCATTGATTACCACATGTCACAATAGTGCAAAATGTGGGGTGGTAAATAGAAAAATGTAGTCCATAACACCGATACTAAAAGTAAGTACTAAAATAAATGTTGAAAGGACTAGATAAAATGAAATATACTCTCACGATGCATACATGATAGTGTCGTTCGTCCTACCACATGTGGGTGTAATTGAAAGAAACTTGGAGAAGTAAAAATGAAAGGAAATACTAGATCATAATCCATAAAATAATACATAAATCACCTAGCTAGGGGGTCATGGGATGGATGTCATGATATCATGATGTTGAGATTCATGATGGTGGTATGGTGTCATAATGTCATAGCCAAGCGGTGGGTGGTAACGCTAAAAGCACAAAAAACCATATGGTATAAGCTATAAAGAAGAAATTGGCATGAACCCAAAGGTGAAAATAAAGAGAGGCTAGACGATTAGCCAAAAGGGTGGATAATAATGTTGAAAAGTGCAAAAACCATAAGGTAGATGCCATGAGAAGAATATTGAAACATAAATCCAAGTAAGGCCATGAGCCTAAGAAAGGATGTGCATAATACCACGTGATCTAATAGGAAAGATTGGGTTGTATAGAGCTAAGATGTCAATAATGTTCTCGGTTGTTAAAGAGAAGGTTGATGAAGTAGTGAATTTGAGAAGAAGGATGAGAGATGGTAGTTGAGTACCAAAACTCCCGAGTTCATTTATGCACGAAACATTTTGAGGAAGTTTTCATTTGTTGGTTATTTGAAGATATGGCATTCATTGGTTTGAAGACAATATGTATTAGGACCTATGATATCTTTGATGAGGTAAGGACCCCACCATTTTGATCATATTTTCCTTCTTTTTCATGTGTGTAATCAAGCTTAAGGAAAAGGTCACCCACGTTGAAAGTACGTGGATGAACAAGCTTGGTATGTTGTTTGGAAATGTTTTTACTTTTGATTATGAGTGTAATATCTATAACATCACTATTTTAAGAGGTCGAGGTCATTGGGGCATGTTTCACAAAGTTCCTCATTTGGAATGATACCGCAAAGGGAAATACAAAGCGAAGGGAGTTCTACCTCGAGTGGAAGAACTGTCTTAGCTCCATAAGTGAAAATGGGGTTACCCTAGTGACCATATGGACATTGGTACGATTTTCCCATAATGTAGGATATAGATTTTTGTGCCAATATGTGTGTAATTCATAGATTGTCTTTTGTAAGATCTTGTTGAGTAACTTGTCTATTGCATTATGGATTATATGGTGTTGATGATCGATGTTTAATTTTTAACTTAGTGCAAATTTTCTTCATATATTTGCATTTGAAACTCCCACCATTGTCAGATATGATGGTATGGGGAATTCCAAAGTAGTAAATGATTTGATTGAGGATGAATTTGGATGTAGTAAGTCTAGACATGTTGGTGAGAGGAATGGATTCAACCCACTTAGTGAAGTATTCTTGTGGTTGTGATGATGAAGACCGACAATCTTGGGATCAAGTTATTTTTTTGTTGTAATTCAATCACCATATATCTTGAAGGGTTGGGGAGAAATGATAGATTGCAGATCGATTGGAGAGGGGAATGAATCAAATCATCATGATATTAGTAACATCAATTTTTTTGGTAAAGGCATAAACGTCATTTTTTAATGTTGGCAAATAGTAACCCATACACAGGCACTTGTGTGTAGTAGCACGACCACTACAATTTTGACCTGCACGTGTCCCCATGTAATTCTTATAAGACAAGGGGAAACTCATCTTTGTTAACTCATCGTAGTAGTGTACCTTCAAAGTTGAAATAGTATAAGATGCCATCTTTAATTACATATTCAAGAGCATTTTTACGTATTCATACCGGGTTGGGTTAGAGTTAGTATCATTTAGGTAGGTATGGTATTGTATAAATTGGTGGATATCAGTATACCAAGGGACCTATGCAGGGCCATGTGGTTCGATCTGATAGACCTCCCGAATGTCATGAGGAGGTGAAGTGACTATATGTTGAGGAATTTTTACAAGAACGTCCTTATGAGAAATAGATTGTGACTAAAACCGAGTGGCGAAGTCGCATAAGAATCATCTAAGGAATTATGTTCACAGGAGATAGATTCAATGGTAAATGAGGAAAATCGTGGTGTTAATTTTACACTAAAGTCATGATAAGCTTTAAGGTTTTCACTACTCCATTGGTATACGCCACTAACTGCGTCGACACACACGGTGAGAATCCCCCATGACATGAGGAAAGGAGACAACCTTGGCTAAGGTAGCTCTGTATACCTAAGATAATAACCTCATATTTTTCCTTGTCATTGGTGATCCAAGAGAGAGGGAAATCTTAGCTAGAGGGATCGGTGAGAACACAACCTGCCCCAACTCCTTGGAGGAACTTTTCCCCATCGAAGTGTAGCATCTATGTATCCTCATGGAGATCAATGGTGACATCTTCCTCAATGATTGTGGTCATTGGGTTGGCTTTAGGTGGGGAAGAACTTCGACACCGACATCCAATAATTTTGCCTCAATACGGTCATGAAGCTATAATAGTAGTCTTTTATGGAGATAACATTGTATATGCCCTTAATGAGGAGGATATCCTCATTGGGTAATGCATCATGAATAGGTTGAGGAGAAGAGATGGGAGTGGTGACAACCTAGTCTACTATGACTTAGTGTTGGCGACGGAATTTGTCGGGTGGATAAATTTGTGAATTCCTTACTAATGCTCGGGAATCTAAGTCCCTCTACTTAATCGATGCGGTGCTACCATGTATGCATGCACAAGAAAGTGTGGATTTATGTGGTAGCCTTTCGGTGGGATCAACAAAGGCACTCCACCGACCCTACGGAAAATGCTTACGAGTTATCTACAAGGGGGAAATTTTCTATGAAAGTGGGAAAGGGAGTAAAGAGGTAGGAGAACTAATGTTGTAGGTAGAAAATCAGATTCCTACACACATTAGTTAGAAACTTTAACACATGCATTTATGAGAAGAAACAACCCTGCAAATGGAAACAAGATGAGATAAGATTGTGAACTCAAAGTTTCTAAAATCTCCTCATCAAAAAGGCTACAAAATATTCTTCTTGTATTGATGCTTAAACAAAATTGTACATAATGTGGGAATGGAAGAAATTTGAGAATGGAGGGAAGTAGAAGAAAATGGCTATCTCCTTTGCTTTCTCTAAGTACAATGCACTCATGAGTTTACAAGATCAATTGCCATCACTGTACAATGGCGTGAATAAGCCATTAAATATATTGCAAGAAAGCAGATTTACAAATTCTTCTTGTTAGCAAGAAACAATTTACAATTTTTTTAATCATTCACGTCGGTTTAGATTCTTGATTCACGAAGAAACACCAATGGTGAGAAAAACTAGACTCTTCATAATGCAGCCGTTACACCCATTTTGTAACTTTGAATTTGAACCGTTCATCTTGCCTTTGAAGCTTTAAACCAGATTCATCCACATGGGAGAAATTTACTGGAGCGGGCGTGGAGGATGCCTTTTGCATTTTGTGACTTTATAGAGATTTGGAATTTTTACATTTTTGGTCCACTCGCCCACTTTTGATATGGTCTTGACACGTGGCCTCACTTGATTGGTGAAGGAATCATGGCTTGCTTTATGAATTTTAGCCCTTTTTACAAAAAGGCTCAAAAACAACAAATCATTCAGCCGGCCCACCTCCCTACTTTGACCTTCGATGCGGGCTTAGTATTTGAATTTTTCCTTGGCGTGATCGAGGTTGCAGGTCATTTTATGAATTTTAACCCTTTTACAAAAGAGCTCAAAACCTCAAATCTCCCCACGACCTGCTTCCCTGCTTTGAATTTCAATGTGGGATTAATATTCAACTTTTTCCTCATAGCGTGATCGGGTGGGTCACTTTATGACTTTTAGCCCTTTTTACAAAAAGGTTCAAAACCTCAAATCTCTCTACCGACCCACTTCCCGCTTTGAATTTCAATGCGGGCTTAATATTTGACTTTTTCCTCATCACCACAATGCCTCAAAACGTAAAAATGACCCATCCTACTGCATCTAATTAGATATTTCCATGTACCCATGGATAATGGGGCCAAAATTTGATGGGGAAGAAAACACCCATCATTCACGACTGTGGAAAAATATAGAGAAGAAGAAAAAATCCACCATTTCACGCCCGATTTTCAAATTTCTTTCATAAACCAAGGAATTGAAAACAATACAAGGTTCGACGATCCATGGCCATAGAAAGATTGACAATTTCATTTAAATGAGGACAAAAATAAAAATTTCATGCATCTAGATAGGAAAACCGAAAATTTATCAAAACGTGCAGACTGGAGAGTTTAAACAACTTCAGAGCATGAATTTCTATATTTTTGGACTTCCAACTTTACTTAAACACTTATGGAGGGCGTCACCTCAAATTTTCAAATTTGACTTAAAAATGAAGGGGGATTTTGAGGGCAACAACAACTAGCTCTAGCTTGGGGACATGACATGGACTGAGCATAGTGAAGAAATGACATGGGAATCCGTAATCTCAATCTCTAGACCCCGTAATTCATTAATCAAAGTGCTTTATCCATTGGTCCTTGTAGAGTCATATACAACTTTAGGAAAGAAAGATCAAGAAGGAAACACACAATAAGAAGGACACACATGACACCTGACAGAAGGGGAAACAAAACCACACAACGGAAAGGGAAACACACCTATGGTACAAGGTGGGGGAACAACCCACTTTCACTGATGATACAATTTCAAGTATTTCCCACTTCGAGGAAATTCCAGTGGCATTCCATCCAAATATGAGAGAAGAAAAGTGTTCTCACCACAAGCTTCACGAACTGGAATGGACCAAGTCATAACAAATCAAACTTTCCATGGTTGCCTTTTGGTTCTCTTCTCTTGTCCCATAACAGGATGAAGTCTCCAACTTTGAATTCTCTTGCCTTGGCCTTCTTATAAAAAATATTCTTTACTTTCAATTGGTGCTCCTTAATGTGATCCACCACTTGGAGTCTATTTTCTTCTAGCTTCTCAAGAAAGAGGATCCTCTTGTCAATGGAATCCTTGATTGACCATCTTCTATTACCTATAGAAGTTTGAGAGTTGGCGTCTCAATCGTGAGAGGAATTTCGCTTTGACTCGTACAATAGTTGAAATGGTGACATACCTATTTCCTTCTTGGGAGTGATCCTATCCGCCCATAATGTGCCGTATAACCTTTTGTTCCAATTCCTTTGATTCTTGTTTAAAAACTCATGGATAATGGTCAAAATGTTCTTGTTGCTTGATTCGACCTGTCCATTTCCTTGTGGATAGTAGTCAAAAGAATGAGATAGGGAGATTCCGTAGCCATAGAAAAACTCATTCAACTCTCTTAAAGAGAAATAGGTAGCATTATCTGCTACAATATTTTGTGGCACTCTGAAATGGACTATGATATTCTCTTTGATGAAGTTGCATATTGTTTCGGTGTTGGCTTGTTTGGCCGGAATGGCTTCCACCCATTTGGTGAAGTAGTCTGTTGCTGTGAGTACATAGGTGTGCCATGCACTTGAGTGAGGGTTTATAACACCAATGAAGTCCAACCCCCATTGTTGAAATGGTTCTTTAATAACCATAGGCCTGAGTGGTAATGCAACGAGTTGTGGTCTTCCAACGAATTGTTGGCATGCTTTGCATTTAGAAACCCAATCTTGAGTGTCTATAAAGATGCTTGGTCATGGTATGCTTTAAGAAACTTTTCTTGTTGCTCTTTATCTATGCACATGAGGAAACAACCATCCAGGCCTCTTTTGTAAAGCGCATGATTCCAAATTACAAATTTAGCTACCTTTAGCTTGAGTGTTCTCCTTTGATTGTAATCAAGATGGGGAGGGAATTATCCATAAGTCAAGTAATAGGAAATATCAACATACCACTCATCAATAGTGGTGACAAAGAGAACCTATGGGTTGTCTTCTAAAAAAGTTGAGCAAGCACAATTTTCTTTGCCATATTGAACTTTGAGTGTTTCATCTTCAGCAATCAACTTGCACAAACCATTTCCCCTTACCAGATTGGAGGTTGAATCTCCAAGTCATATTCTTGAGTCTTTACAATCCAATTTCCTCTTTTAGCTGCGGGATCCTGTTGTGTCAAGATGGACTTGATTGCATTGTGGGGACCATCACCACCGTATGGGAATTGATAATGTGAAACCTGAATTTTTTTACAATCTTGACCACTGCATAGGCATGCTTCTCCAATTGGATGTATTTTAGCTCATGCTTTTTCAAAGGACAACTCATGAAGGAAATTGGTGCTTCCACGCCTTCATCATTTTTCTGAATGAGAACGACAGAGAGTGTATGTTTTGATGCATAACAATGCATGATGAATTATTTGTTAAAATTTGGAGATAAAAGAGTTAGAGCCTTGGTAATGGATTTCTTGATCTCTTCAAGTGTTGCCTTCCCTTCATTGTTCCATTTGAAGTTTTCTTGTGGTTTCATCATAGAAGTGATGTGCTTTGTCAACTTAACAAACTCAGACACAAAACAATGAAGAAAGTTCACCTTTTCAAAGAATGAATGAACTCCTTTCTTGCTTGTGGTCAGGGCTAATGCTTGAATGGAACTAATCCTCTCAGGATCAATGTGTGCTCCATGTTTGTTCATAATTTACCCCAATAACTTTCCTTCTATGACTCCAAAAATGCACTTTTTGGATTTAGTGATATGCAATGTTTCCCGCACCTGCAAGTACCTTCTCAATTGATAGATATGATCTCCCTCTTCTTTGAAAATATTGTGAGATCATCAAGATATATGACAATGTAATGCTTCAGATATGTGAAGGCCGGATCCATCTCCCTTTGGAATGTAGCTCCTGCATTGATTAGGACAAAAGGCATTCTACTGTAGCAAAAAGTGCCCCAAGGTGTTGTAAAGGTTGTCTTAGTGTGGTCCTCCTCTGCCACTTTGATTTGATTATATCCTGAGAATCCATCAAGTAATGAAAGCATTTTAGATCTAGTGAATGCTTGCAGGATATGGTCCATGATAGGAAGAGGATAATTTTCCTTTAGTGATGCCTGGTTCAAGTTGTGAAAATCTACACATATCCTTATTTCACCATTCTTCTTCTACACTAGCACAATGTTAGCCACCCACATTGAATGGTGGATGGGAAAGATGATCCTTGCATTAATCATCTTTATTACCTCCTCCTTGATGGTATCAATAATCTTTGGGTTGTACGGCCTTTGTTTTTGCCTAAAGGGCTTAACACCCTACTTCAAAGGAATTGAGTGATGCATTTCCTTTGGCTGGAAGGATTTGAGTTCATCATAAGAGTAGGCCAAGACATTTGAGTATTTCTTGAGTAATGCAACAAACCTTATTTTTTCTTCAGGTGAGCAAAATTTTCCAATATTGACCATCCTTGGTTCCTCCAAGTACCAATGTTTTCTTTATCAAAATCAGTTGGGCACCGAGAAGATTGCTTTTCTTTCTCTTGAATGAATATGTCATGTTTGTCAAAGAGGTCTTCTAAAGAGACTAGGCCTTTGGGAATTTTGTTCCCTTTCAATTTGATTACTCCTCATCAATAATCCCTTTAATTTGTTCTTTCCCTTCTTTGGGGACTTCTTCTTGGTGTGGATTTTCACCTCCTTTGAAGAAGAGATTATTGAAATTATCCCTTTGCTCTAAAAAGGCTAGAATTTGGTTATCATCATTGAAGACTTACCAATGATTTGCATTATCTAGTAAACTAGGCTTGAATATCATTTCAATGGGCACTTTTTTCGTACCAAAAGAAGGATGAGGTGTCACTAGGGAAGCTGACACTACAAGAGAATCAACCTTTTCATTTTGTTCCCTTGGAATAGCTTTAATGGAAAATGCATCAAAAGATTCAATGCAGTCCCACACTTTGTTTCTGTAATGCCGAGTCTTGGATTCTTCACCTGATATTGTTGGTGGACTTGCTTTACTATAACCTTTGCATCACCTCGACATCTTAGTTTCTTTATTCCCATGTCCTCTGCTACACTCATGCCTAAGAGTAGTGCTTCATACTCTGCAGTGTTATTTGTATTATCAAATTGCAGCTTGTAGGCAAATGGGTACAACTCATTGGAAGGAGAGTACAATACTACACCAGCTCTTGAGCCCACACTAGAATGACTACCATCAAATTCCATTGTCCAAATTTGATCTTCCTCTTCCTCCATGAGAAGTGGCAAGTTCTCCTCTTTTTTGATGTGAGGAAGTAGTTTCTAGCCAAAATCTTGAAAGAAAATGTTTGCTTTTGGATCATCAGACTTTCGTACCATGAACTTCATCTTTCTTCCGGTAGCAAATTCTTCATCTCATATTTTCTTTGGGATAGTTGTAGATGACCAATCCATTTTTATCTCTCCACCCAGGTCTCTACAAAAACTCCTACTCAATAGCATACCAAAGGATGTTGGGATGTCCGCTACTAGTATGGTTAGGAGCACCTTCTTGTCTAGAAAATCAGCTAGTGCTACTGTGCATCTTTGATTCTTCCTACCAATGGCACTTGTTTAGATTCCATTGAGTAATAGGTTCCATTTTCTTAGGTCAAGGTGAGGCCTAGATCATTTAAAACTTTGGTGGCATCACATTGTCTCGAGGCTCCTAATCTATGATATAATTATTTAATTGAAAGCCTTTAATGAGGAGTGACAAGTAGAAAGGTTCAACCCTGTTGGTTTTGGAGGCACTAAGGGCTAGCATGTTTTGGGAAGGTGGCATGGATGGTGTGGGTAGTAAGCCTTTAGAATTAGGACTCGAGGATATAGGGTTACCACCACAAACTATATTAATGAACCTGTCAAACTGGGTAGGGTGTGTTTGTAGGTATTCTATTTCTGAGAGTTGGACTTTGGTTTTGCTTGCATGTTCCACAAAGTCAAATGGGGTTATGGTGAGTGAGGAAGAGGTTCCGGAAATGGAGAAAGATTTACATGGTAGAGGATTTGCTACTTTGGGTTTTGAATTATCCTTTTTGGGTATAGCAATTGGCTTAGAAGGGGGTGAGGGTGTAGCTTTTGATTGAACCTTAGATGTTTTTGCAAGAACAACATTTAAAGGAGAATTGTTCTTAGCAACTTTTGAGCTGGGAGAAGAATTAGATGACTTACTTGGCATAGTAGCATGATCCTTGACAACCAGTGAGTCTAGTTTTTCTTTGGCCGACTCCATAGAAGGTGGTAATGGTGATCCTCTGCTGATGATTTTATTTTGTGTTACCTCTGGGGGAGAATCTTGTTTATTCTTCTTATCCTTTACCGTAGCTATTGAGGATGAAGCACCTTTCCTAGATTGTGCATGAGTGAAAAAAAAACATGAGAAACTTGGAGCTTCTTCATCATTCTCATCTTCATCATCAACATACTCAATTAGGCCATTGTGCATATCAACTTCCTCGACCTCAAGATAGTTTTCATAGTCTTCCATATTTTCTTCTTCAGTTTCATCAATTTCTGCTTCCTCCTCTGTTTCTTTGGTATCACAGATGGCATTGACTGGTGGTGCTTCAAGAGTAAGCCAACGAGGAGGTGGAGAAATCTTTGGCCTATCTAGAGGGTTTGGTTTCCTTGAAGCATTCCACATTGTGATATGAGATAGCTGCTTATTCAAGGCAACCAAGTCATTTTCCATTTTTTGGAACATTGGATCTATGGTGACAGAGTTTGAATTCTGACCCTTTTTCTTTCCATTGGGGCCTTTCACCTTTCTGGACAAGATTAGATCATCATCGGTTTCTATTGCATGGTCCGAGCTTCCCTTAATGTTCTTGGTTGGGCTCTTCTAAGGAAGAAACCTACTTTTGATGGTAAGGCGCTGATGAAGAATCTCTTCAAATTATTTTAGGAGGCACCACATCTTCAGGGATTCTTCTTATCACTCTGTTATATCTTGCTACAAAGTCCCTCATTGACTTAGAGGTTTCTTTCTTCATTTGTACCAATTGGACCAGAAGATCCTGACAATCTTCTATGCTCTTGAACTTGTGTTCGAATGCACTTCTTATATCCTCCCAATAGGTGATGGACCTCGGTGGTAGCATGTAGAACCATTGGACAACTTTCTTTGGAAGCGACTCCACAAAGATTCGTACTAACACATCTTCATCCTCAACACTCAACACACCGCAAGTAGTGATAAATGCTACTACATGCTCTTCAAGGAGTTGAGAACCATCCCCTTTGCATTTTAGGAAGTTTTTTCTCGAGCCTCTTAGTAGCTCATGGAGTGGTTGAGTAAGATCCAAGTGGACCAAAGGTGTTTCCTCCCATAGTACATTAGGCCTACAGGCCTCGGGATCATGTTCACACTCATGATCATGATCCCCTATTCTATTTATGTTTCTAGCTTCCAACCTTACTAAGGATTGAAACTTCTCTACCGTTGTTATTTCATCCGCTCGGCTTGAAGTCTCTCGATTTCTTCAAGTTGAGCTCTTATTTATTTGTCATCTCTCACCTATCTTTCTCTAGCTTCTTTGGTCTTCGTCGTGAAGTCTAAAAGGTTCTTGTTGATGTTTGAAAATTCACCATCTAAAGGATTGGCAATACTCGGGTTCCCAACGTTATCAATTGCTTAAAAGGAAGCCTCCGGATTCTAAGTATCTCTTGTCTCCTTTGAAGTTCCTTAAAAATGTGAGCAGTTTTTCCTCTTTGTCTCTGTTTCTAGGTGAATCTTCTATCCATTAGCTTGAAAATCTATGCTCTTCTTTGTGGTGCAGAATTTTTATTGCCTCTCCAATTCAACAAGTAGCGTTCTTCTTCAAGGTCTAGAATTCTCGTGGCAATGAAGTAGTGATTAGAACTTTGTCTATTATGTCATATAGATTCCCTCAAATCTGAAGCAACATCTTCTTGGATATGGAAGAGAAATTCAGGTATTTCAATAGGAGGGTTTCCCAGAATAGACATGATTTGAATCCATGTGGCTCATATAGCCATTCAAATTCTAGAAATTTTTCTCTTTTTTGAATTTTGAATTTTCGACCTTGCATGGTCGCATTCATGTGCAAATGTTGCTAAATCTACCACATGATGGGAGTCAAAACCTATTGGTGAGGGAATTAATTGGGTGGAAAAATTTGTGAATTCCTTGCTAATGCTCTGGGAATCTAAGTCCCTCTACTTAACCGATGCAATTGTTGTGTGTATGCATGTGAGAAAGTGTTGAATTATGTGGTGGCCTTTCAGTGGGATCCAACATGGGCACTCCATTGACCCTACAAAAATTCTTATAGTTATTTGCAAGGGGAGAAATTTTCTATGAAGGTGGGAAAGGGAGTGAGAAAAGAGGTAGGAGAACTAATGTTGCAGCTAGAAAATTAGATTCCTGCACACATTTGTTAGAAACTTTAACACATGCATTTATGAGAAGAAACAACCTTGCAAATGGCAACAAGATGAGATAAGATTGCGAACTCAAAGTTTCTAAAATCTCCTCATCGAAAAGGCTACAAAATCCTTCTTCTTGCATTGATGCTTAAACATAAGTTGTACATAATGTGGGAATGGAAGAAATTTGAGAATGGAGGGAAGTAGAAGAAAATGACTATCTCCTTTGCTTTCTCTAAGTACAATGCACTCATGAGTTCACATGATCAATTGCCAATGTTTACAATGGTGTGAAGAAGTCATTAAATATCTTACAAGAAACAATTAAAATTTCTTCTTGTTAGCAAGAAACAGTTTTACAATTTTTTTTTATCATTCGCGCTGCCGGTTGATTCTTTTTTCGCAAAGAAACACCAATGATGAGAAAAACTAGACTCTTCATAATGTAGTCATTACACCCATTTTGTAACTTTGAATTTGAACCGGTCATCTTTCCTTTGAAGCTTTAAACCAGATTCGTCCATGTGGGAGAAATTTACTAGAGTAGGCGTGGAGGATGCCTTTTGCATTTTGTGACTTTATAGAGATTTGGAATTTTTACATTTTTGGTCTTCTCGCCCGCTTTTGATATGGTCTTGACACATGGCCTCACTTGATTGGCGAAGGAATCATGGCTCGCTTTATGACATTTAGCCCTTTTTACAAAAAGACTCAAAAACACAAATCGTTCCACCGGCCCGCCTCCCTATTTTGACCTTCGATGCGGGCTTAGTATTTGACTTTTTCCTTGGCATGATCGAGGCTGCGGGTCACTTTATGACTTTTATCCTTTTTACAAAAGATCTCAAAACCTCAAATCTCCTCACTGACTCCGCTTCCTGCTTTGACTTTCAATGCAGGCTTAATATTCAAATTTTTCCTCATAGCGTGATCAGGGCTGTGGGTCACTTTATGACTTTTAGCCCTTTTTACAAAAAGGCTCAAAACCTCAAATCTCCCTACCGACCCACTTCCCCACTTTGAATTTCAATGTGGGCTTAATATTTGACTTTTTCCTCATCACCACAATGCCTCAAAATGTAAAATGACCCGTCCTACCGCATCCAATTAGATATGTCCACATACCCATGGATAATGGGGCCAAAATTTGATGGGGAAGAAAACGCCTGTCATTCACGACTGTGGAAAAATGTAGAGAAGAAGAAAAATCCACCATTTCACGCCTGATTTTCAAATTTCTTTCACGAACCAAGGAAGTGAAAACAATATAAGTTCAACGATCCATGACCATAGAAAGATTAACAATTTCAATGAAATGAGGACAACAATAAAATTTTCACACATCTAGACAAGAAAATGGAAAATTTATCAAAACATTCAGAATGGAGAGTTAAAACAACTTCAAAGCATGAATTTCTCCATCTTTTGGACTTCCAACTTTACTTGAACACTTCTAGAGGCGTGAGCTCAAAATTTTGAATTTGACTTAAATAATGAAGGGGGGATTTTGAGGGCGACAACACTTAGCCTTTATCGCTCATCCTGTGATGATATAAAGGTCAAATTCCATAAGGAGGGTCATCTAATTTATAATACGATCTATAGGGAGGATAACATGTGAGAAGAATTTCCACAAGTCATTTGTATGGATAATGACATACATGGTGTTATACATCATATAGTGATGTAATTTTTAGTCACAGCGTAGTATATGGCAAAACAAGCCTACTCGATGGATGCATATCATGTTTTGTAGTCTAGTAAGGCTCAAATGATATAGTAGATGACATGTTCCTTTCCCTTTTCATCTTCTTGCACTAGAATTTCCCCAAAAAACACCTTGGGGTAGAAGAGGTATAGAATAGAAGAGGTTGATCTCGCCGAAGGAGGTTGTAATGTTGGTAACAAGGATAAGGAGTGTCTCATGTCATTGATAAATGGTCCTATCAAAGTAGGTTATTTTGGTGAGAGTGTGATAGGTAAACTCAAGGAAAAATTATTGGATAACCCCAAGTTTTCCAAGAAAAGTACATATGTTTGTTATGGAGGATGGTCATGGCATGTTAAGGATAGATTGAATCTTTGTTGGATTAACATTGATACCACACTTAGATACCAAAAATCATAGGATTTTTCCTCATGTCACACTGAATATGCATTTTCTAGGATTGATGTAGACCTTGTATTTGTAAATGTGTCTTAAGGAAATTTCCAAGTCATGCGTGTGATCATTAGTGCATTGGTATTTGACGAGTGGATCATTGACATAGAATTCGATGAATTTGTGTATGTGGTCATGAAATATGTGTGTCATGGCACTTTGGTATGTTGCACTAGAATTTTTTAGTCCAAAGGGCATTTTTATGTAAAAATAAGTGTCCCATTCTATACTCGAAGGTGGTTTTGTGCTAATCCTCAAGAGAAATCTAGATTTGATTATACCCGAGAACCCATCCATGAGAGATAACATTTTGTATCCTGTTGTGGCATCGATGATGACGTCAATGGAGGGTAGGGAAAGTTATCCTTAGAACAAGCAAGGTTGAGATTTATGAAGTCAATACAAATGTAGATGGCTAAGGTAACCTTCTTATGAATTGAGATGATATTGGACACCCATTCAGAATAGTCCATCATACGAATGAATTTCGTGTCTAAGATCTTGATGATTTCTTTTATGACTTAAGTTGTTGATTTTTGGAGGGAATTTTCTTATCTTTTTCTAAACGTGTGTGACATCCAGATAAGTGATAGTGTTATGGGAGACAATTTTAGGATAAATGCTAGACATATCAAATTATCCCCATGTAAATACCTCCTTATGTTTACATAATACTTCTATTTGACTCTTGCGTAAGTGAGGAAAACAATCTCCAAGCATGAATACATATATGGGATCATCATCAAGTTGTACACTAATGATTGATTCATGTAACAAGGAATTTCCATCTTGGATATGAATGGGGATTCAAGTAATTTGGATACTTCATCATGACTAGGATCAATAGTAGTGATATAGTCATCAAAGTGCATAGGTTTCTTAGAGAAGTTTCCCAACTTATGATGATGTCGAGGGAGTTTATCTTCTCGGGAATACAAGAGTTCTAGAATAGCCTCATCATTGTCAAGGGTAGGGAGAGGCCCATGTTATATTCTACATCAATTTTGAGGCCTACATACTACTTACCATCTCTATGTTATTGAGATCCGGTATGTCGTACATCTATTACCTTAGCATCTAAGGTGACCTCTTTATTTGAAGGATCAATAATGGCCATGCTAGGAGCACCAAGACTAGTGTCGATTACAGAGAGGTTGACTCAAAAGCTATTGCATGTAGCAGAGTTTTTGTGGGATCGTGATGTGAAGTGTAGTTAGATATTTTTTTGATGACCCAAGGGGTATTGACGAGAGGTGGATTAACGAGAGAAACATACAAAATCATTTCTTCCGCATCCTCACTTTCGCTAGTATCATAAAAACAATGTTCATGAGATGCATCGATGGTGTTTGATTCAAGTCATGAAGACCATATTTGGGCCAAGGAACATTGGTAGTGCAATACTTCCAAGTTCCTAGACTTAACTTGTGAAACAATGTACTCTTTGTCGAAGGAAATACCATTTCCTTTAGGATTAGACACATCCTCCTTAACTGAAACATTGATCTTGCTAAAATATCTAGGTAAAAGGGAGGTGATCAGAAAAGAGTTGTGTGA
This sequence comes from Taxus wallichiana var. yunnanensis, assembly GCA_018340775.1. Taxonomy (NCBI): domain Eukaryota; kingdom Viridiplantae; phylum Streptophyta; class Pinopsida; order Cupressales; family Taxaceae; genus Taxus; species Taxus wallichiana. The sequence goes on along the minus strand of CM031242.1, from coordinate 13,341,034 downwards.
TTCCTAGTTCATTGTATTCTAAGTGATTGGAGGTTGATGCATCACTCGTTAGCTCCTCCGTATTAGTTTTAGGTGGAAAGCGATCATGAGGTAAGAGGATCGGAGGTAACTTATGCATAATTTCATTACGTAATTTTTTTGTTGACCATGTTTTGAAGATCATTGGGTTCATCGTTATATGAATTTGATAATGTTATTTGTATTTTAGACCTAAGATCAAAGAATTCGGTAGGGAATACTTTGGATCTCAGGAGTAGTTGGCATTAGGAAAGGTTCATTAGGAAATGGTACTAGGATATCCCAAGGATTGGGATCAGCATCATGTCTAAAGCATTGGTTGTTATGGATGAATTTAATACATTGGTACTTGTATGATGTGATCGCACACATGCGATGCATTAATGGTCATTGCCCAATAAGAGATTTTAAGAGAGAGGAAAATATAGAACCATGATCTTAGTACTGATTGCATTTTAGGACCGATCATTGTTATGGGAAGCCAGATACATCTATATGATTTTTTTTAGTTTTGTCAAATCCACAAGTCAAGTGGGTAGGATTGAGGTCATTGATGGAATAGTCGAGATTCTTGATTAGGGAGAAATACACTAAGTTAATTATTGATCCTTCATCTACAAATAACCTAATCACTTATGCATCATGAATGATAACACTAATGAGTAAGGGTAGGTCATTCACATGAAATATGACCTCATCAGTAATCATGTCATTCTCCACAAACCCCAAGGCTAGGCAGCCCAGATGGGAGTGTTGTAAGTATGGTCCTATAGTCTCTATGTGGTGGATTTTTTAGATTTGGGGATGTGATAGGAACCTTAAGAGCTACATAGAAGGATCCTCAAAGCTTTGAAACTATTGGAGGAGAAATATTCAATGCAAAGTTGAGGTACACATGAGTTCCATAAAAGGTATTTTACATGTAAGGGAATTTAGCTCATCTAAGAAGTTCCAACTAGGCTTGGAATAACTTCCATAGTGATACCATGGTGGTGGCACAACAAAAGACGTATCTAGATGTGATGATATTTTGGTTAGAGCTAGCTTATCAAGTAGAGGGTGGGATAAGATCCTTACTTGGTACTTCTTGCGACACCATAGGTGGAGGCTCAACTATATGGGTAGGATCCACTATTGGTGGGTCTTGGGAAGTATCAAGTAATGGTGGGTTATCAGAAGATTTATTTAGCTTAATAATGAGATCATTATGGGTAGGTTTACATCTATTGTTTAACTTTACCACAATGATATATTTAGAGTCTATGAGGCTTTGATCATATGACGAATCTATGGTATTTTTTGAATCCATCATTTGTAAAGATTTCCAAATACCTATGTAAATGCATTTGGAGAATCTCGGAACGAGATGAAGAAGTATGAAGGGGGGCGAGGAGAATCCTAATGTACTCCCACTCCTTTCTCTCTAGAAGGATTCAAAGGGTTGATTACATGTGTTATGATTTTAAGTTTAGGTGATGAATTGGAAGTGCATTCAAAATCATGCATGAGATGGTCTTTTCATTTATCTTGCTCGAGGGATTCCTCCAATGTGTTAGGAGAGAAAGACCTGAATTTATATTGGAGAGTGAGCGTAAGGGACTTAAGGAATATTTGACATAAGATTTGATTATCAAGATTGTGGTTAGCTTGTATGGAAAGTGTTTTCCATTTCTTAATGAATCCTTGGGAAGATTCATGAGCCCCTTGCTTAAGGTTTATAAACCTTTGTAAGGTGTTTTCGAGGAATATTTTGTTGTTGAAACTCATAAATGAGAGATTTGACTAAGCCTTCTAAGTCAACTATCGATCTGGGAGGAAGTTGGTTATATCATTCTAATGCCTCGCCTATGAAATTCCTTGCTAGAAGCTTAGTAGTGCAAAGGTATTTACTTGAATCCATTATTTGTAAAGATTGCCAAAGGTCTTAAGATAGAGGGTTAGATCTATAGAACCATTATAGGAGATGGTAGGTATAGTATCTCCCAAGTCTATGACAATAATTTAAGGAGCTAAAGGCTCATTTTGAACAATTTGTAACATCTTACTCGAATTAGTTAAGGAGGAAAAGGATTTCCATGTGCATCCATTAATGGAGGGGGTATAAGAATACAAGCTAGAACTACATTTTGAGATGTTATCTGTAACATTTGATTTTTATTTGGATCATGCTAGTTGTGGTGGTAGCTTAGGACAAGGATGTTTGATCTAGGAGCTTAACTATTACCTTTTAGGATCCATAGAAGAAGAATGACCTTTGTTTGTGGGTGCTTGTTCATGATTGTTGTGCTCATTAGTGGGAGATTTGAAGATTCATTTTGATCATTCCTACAGGGAGGAGTCTGCTCATGATATGGCAATCCATGGTTAAGACGGGGTATGGTCATTTTCATGACATTGGTAGATATCTTTCAAAACGCCCTTTCTTTGTTTGAGGTAAAGTATTCATTGTTGTTGAGATTTTTAATGATGGATCTGGGATCTATATTGTTAATTACAACCACATTACATTCTACTAAGTGACCATGCTCTAACTGATTAGAGTGACATGGTTGCGGAAACAGAGAGTTTCACAGGTGAAGTTAGAGTGGCTAGGAAGATTAGTGCTTTTAGGATGAGAGCTAAAAAACTTAGGAGACTGAAGATGAGATGTAGGCACAAAGTAATATCCCATAGATAAGTTAAAGGGGTTCAATTGTCCCAAAAATATCCTTAGATGTGACTGTACGCACCCAAATTGCATGTGCTATACTGTCAAAAAATGGTTACAAAAGTCCCCAATGATGATTCATATCCTTTCAGAAGGTGTTCGAGTTCCTAAACCCATTCGCAATATATATTTGTAGCCTAGACATCCTTACCTAGCCTTTGCACACTTTCTTATAGCTTCCCACTTCATTGTATGCATGTTTTTACCTTTAGTGTCAAAATCACCACCTTGCCTAGGCGGCGGTTTGAAACTACCACCGAGCTTGGGTGATGGTTATGTGTTTGTCAACCACCTCCTGGACGATGGTCCTTAGACCGCCTCCCAAGCTTGGGCGGCGGTCTCAAACCACCACCTGCGCGCAGGTGGCGGTCTTGCGTGATTTTTCCAAAACTCTTCATGCGTGGTTTTAACACATGACACTTCACTTAACTTGACTTCTAGGGTGTGTTTGTGAACCAAATTTCTAAAAATGGTCTTGTTTGCATGGTATTCCTTCCCTCTTCTATTTTTAAATATATTTAATTAGTTTAAACTACCTCTTCACCCAATGATTTGGCACTCCAAGGTTGCCTTATGCATGAAGGCACATCCCAACCAATTCCTATATATTTAATGCTTGTATTCAAGCAAATGGCCTAAGAATTTTATGTATCTTGCATAGTATTGCTACCACAATCCTGCTGGAAATTACATAGCCAAGCTCTATTCACTTGTGTTATCTCTCTTCCACCTACATTACAACCAAATTCATATGGACACATAGAGAAAGAAAGGATAAACTAAGGGGAACAATTACTTCACAATTAGATTTACCTTTGTTCAGTAAATTCCGAGTTGGATTTGTTGTTTGATTTCCTTCATTTTTGCAATTTGTCATTGTTACATCATATCAAATAGAGTAGAAATCAATTTCCTTTCATTTACAAGTAATTAGTTGATTTCCAAGAGGGTTTAAATCATTAATAGCAGCTCCAGTGTCAGATCCTCTTCTTCCCATCCTTATGGATCGAAGGAGGGAATATTTGTAGGAGGTTTTCTACACATCATAGATCATTTGGAAAAGTTCTTATTTTAAGTTAGTTTAGTTTCAATACACTCAGCACAGGTGAATAACCACACCAGGTTATTTTTCTTGTTTAGTTTTAGTGTAGAAATATTTTAATTATTTAGAATAGAAGAAAATTGTTGTTTGTAATTGTAATATTTTAGTTTTGTGATTTGTTTAGATTAGTTTCTCTTTCAGTAGTAGCATAGATTGTTAATTTCATTTAGTTTACATGGACACTTCAAACTAGTTTAACGCTTAGATCCAAGTTAGGAAAACAAACCATAGGGAATTTATACTACCCGTTCATAGCCTCTAAATCTACCCTTGTCAACTTAGTTAGTTACTGGGAGATCACACTATCGATCTTAGTCACCGATCCTCCGTAGTTAGCCACACACATTCAACATCAGTTTCTCTAGCATGACGTCGGGAGTCAAGTGCGGTTAAAGGTTTCTTGTTTATTTTCATCCATACGGTGACATCTTTATAACTTGGAAGCTAAAAACCAAGCTCTAGTAATCTACACTTTAGATAGAATCGGCCTTGTAGAATTTTACATAGGGTTTGATGGTGTAAGGAAAAAGAATCATAGTCAAATAGACAAAATCAGCCATGTTAGAAAGCTCAAATAGGGATCAATAATGTATGGGAAGTGAGAGAACATAAACAAATAGGATTGGCCATGTAATAGGGTTTGCATAGGGGCCAAAGTTCTCTCGAAAATATATGTAACTTAAATAAAAAGAATCACCCCGGGTGATGGTGTCTACCCGAACCGAATTTTATGGTTTTTAAGATTGTTGGATGCTTAGCTGAATTTAAAATTGAAGATAGATTATTTTAACAAGTTGTGCTCGATCAAACAGTTTATAGGATTCACATCAGTTCACCAAATGATGTATATAAGACAAAATGTGTCTCAATAACATACAATCCTAAATCATTTGTTATTCAAGGATATCGAGGTAATGAGTAGGAAACACACATGTACCGACATACAAGGGATAGAATTAAAGGGGCTACAATGAGTGTTAAGGTTACATATCTAGAGGGCGTAATCCCTACACTAGGTTAACCTAGGGTTTCCAAGGCCCATGATCAAGATAGAGGAAGGAACCCTACTGAGATATCAGTGGTTGGATGTGAAGAGGTATGGATCAACAATAAATGAAACAAGTATACATGAAATAACTGAAATGAAAGTTAAGGAGATGATAATGGACAAAAGTACTATGCTAACTAGCATCCAAACACATCAAATACTAAGCTAACATATCGAATAAAGAAGGAAAGGAACTTACTCGTGAAAATGACAAGATGTGATTAGAGCACTCACCTTGCACTGTAGGGTTATCAATGATGCATCTATCTCTCATGACAAGTAACACGTAGAGAGATTCGCTAATAGGTGGAGTAGGGAAGACTATTCTTGTCCTAGAATCACTATATGATGACCCAATAGTGCAAACAACCATCCAAGAAGAAGAGTGTCTAATCCAATCCAAACAAGATGAACCAATATCTAGGTGAGAAAATGTGAATATGGCATAAAAGAGTAGAGCTAATGGTAGTCTGAATGATATGGATTCCTTTTCTTATGAGTGTCAAATGATTTGAGGGTATATATAGGATGTTATCGCCCATGGGTGATGGCATTGGCCAAAGGAAATACAATACCGACACAATCTCCCACGGGCGATGGTGTCGGCCATAGATGCTTTGAAAAGATGTAAGGCATCATGGAAAGTGAAAGAAAGGTGTCATAGATCATGAATGTGGATGAAAAAAGTGTTGAATGATGAAATGCAAGCAAGACTTCATGAATATAATGTGTATGAGACCTAGGAGGACAAGGGTACCTAGTGCAAGGAATACTAAGGCCAAGACCGGATAAAGAACACTCTCTCTCGTGTATTTTCTCTAACCCATAATGTAATGAGATCATACAAGTTTTGAAAATGAAGAGCAATACCAGGATAAAAAAATTAAAGATATTTAATTAAAATCCCCATCATTTGAATACGAATAAGCTCCATATATATATGAAGCTTTAACTCCAAAATAGGAGTAACAATAATTTTTTTATGTTGAAACCATACATATGGTTTTAACCACTCCACATAAGTAATAAAAATAAAACAAATCATAGTTGTTTATGTAACAACTCTTTTACATTTGCAATTTACTTTTAGTAACTTACTTAACCACTATTTAGCCACTAACATATTACATTTCACATTTTACTAGTTTACCATAGGTAAATATAAACACATATGTTATAGACTAACCAAAGAATTCATAACATTCCCCTTAGTGCAAACATGTGGAAAACATGCTTATATATTGGAATGTGCCGCTTCAGTAGCTTGCTCATGACTCGGATGGTTTCTAAGACAATAACAACAACCTCTCGGATGGTTTTCCTAGTGGTGTACTAACAACCACAACTATATATTTTTCCCAGTGGATTACTAACAACCACAACTATAGATGGTTTTCTAGTGGATTACAACAACCACAATATCATGATGTTGTAGTACATTTCCCAACTCTCATCATTGTTGCTCTTTAAGAGATTACATATCAGAATCCATGATAGTGCATATTATTCACCCAAAACAAAACTAAAACAATGTGTCATTTTCCCTCCACAATGTGAAGTTTCCATAACACAACACAAAGAAATCTAAAATCAACACACCATGCTGAAAATAAAACACACACACACACACACACACACAAGTGATGTGGCCCTGCCATAGGTAATCGACGAGAGGACACTATTTTTCCTCCATCCTCCATTGCTTCTAGCCTCTAATGTAAGGTTGCTAAATCATCTAGATTTATCTTTGATTCTCATGATGTAAAATTTGTTGATGGTGAAGCTCTAGATCGATAAAAAAACCCACTTTTGATGTTTTGACGATAACTTGAGAATCAGTATATCCATTTTACTGAACGTAAAATATGTCAAAAATTTAGTTTTAAGGTATTTATGGTGATGTAGAGAATCACGATGATTTAACTAAATCATCGTGATTTTCCTAATAGTCAACGATTGTGTTGCAAGTTGAGAATCATTGGCGATTCTGTTAAAATTCAACAAATATTTCCGGATATTCTTTTTTTATACATGTTGAAGTTGGTTAACTTTGGATTTCTTCTTGAGATAGAATCCAACAAGAAATATCTTTTCTAGGATGAATTAGAAATTTAAGAATTGCAAAAAAAAATCTTGGATGCAATCAACACCAAATCTAAAGAAGGATGATGCTAAATTCAAATGAAGATATAATCACTCCTTTGTCTCCTTTGTTTAATTTTTACACACTTCTTACTAGTCCACTCTCACAAAATCAATCTATTAAAAAGTAATTCATGCACTTCTCTGAAGATCACTAAAACAAATTTTATATACTAAGCTCTCATTCTCACAGCTAATAAATACTCACATAGGTGGATTAACCATAACTTACAACAACTATACCCCTTCATGAACTCTTTACAAAGCCATACCCGCTTTATGATGCTTTGAATAATGAGTTCATACAAGTTTTGAAAATGCAGAGCAACACCAGGATAACAAACTTAAAGATATTCTATTGAAATCTCCATCATTTGAATACAAATAAGCTCCATATATATAGGAAGCTTTAACTCCAAAATAGGAGTAACAATATTTCGTTTTTATCTTTGAAACCATATGGATGGTTTCAACCACTCCACATAAATAATAAACAATAAAACAAATCATAGTTGTTTATGTAACAACTCTTTTAGATTTACAATTTACTTTTACTAACCACTATTTACCCACTAACATATTTCATTTCAAATTTTACTAATTTACCATACGTAAATATAATCACATATGTTATGCACTAACCAAAGAATTCCTAACATAATGGTTACGTGAATAACCATTTCCCATTCCCAATAGGCCCCTTAAAACACCCACTCTAGAAATAGATGCATCATTGACTCTTATTTGCACAAAGGAAATTGTTAGTAAAGTACGAATAATGAAAAGTGAAAAATTAGTTGTATACACCATTTTTGTGCAATTCGGAGCTCTAGTCAAAAGTTATGAGCATTTAAAGATACATACATCATTCTACATAGTTAAAAACCATGAGGCTATCAAATTTAACCTCTAAGTTGATGCTACCATGTGTCTCACCCTCATCGGTGACTCTATCAAATAATTTCTAAGTAAATAAGTCTCACGTGTCCTTCTTGGATTGGATTAGGGTTGTTAAAATTGTTGGTTCACAAGGTCATGGATCTCTAAACATTTCTCCACTTCTTCCTTTACTTTCCCAAGGTTTAAGTGACCCCTGATTGGTCCACATGGATGAATCATGTTCTTTATCTATTCTCGGAATTGCTTATATTTTCTAATGGATTCTCATGTGTGCCTTAACCTTATAAGGATTAGTTATGATCTCTCAAGATTTTGGGGTCACTTGATTGCCACCATTTTTGGGTTCTCAAGTTCAAACCTAAATATTTCAGATTCTCATTCTTACCTCACCATGATCTTGAGACTAAAGGAGTAATATTATTTGGTCCACATGGACCAATGAAAATCTTCCATGATCTCTTGCTCATTCATTCACTCAAGCTAGGGCTTATTATATTTCCCCTTTTCATACTTGATTAACATGATAACCAATGGTGTGTTTCTCAACAAACCCGAGATTTAGGATCCTCCACTCCTTGTTCCTTCCTTGTTTGAATTAATGTTGTGAGTTTTTACTTGGAAAAAACACTTAGTCAATTAAATTGATCCTTTGTCTTGGAAAATGGCTAGGTCCCGAGGCCCAAAAGGTGAAACCTATTGACACTTTTATTTATATGAAAGAGATTTGAAAATCACCACTATTTTAAGGCCAATAACACTTTAAAAATTGATTTCTTTGGAGTAACTTGTACACATATAAAGCAAGGAAGCGAAACCATTTTTGGTGAGTTAAGAAACATGAGCATACAAAAATGACAGTTTAATTTCTTGTTAATCTCCAAATGTTAGCACTAAGGCCCCAAATGAGGTGAATAATTTTGGGTGCCAACAGGCTATACCTCACAAATCAGTTGCAAATTTATATGCCAAATATGTAGTGAAGTTGTGACATCACTCAACCGACATCCTTATAAAAAAATCCTAACTCCTTACCCTAGGCCAAAACCTTGAATCCAAAAACCATGACAAACCCCAAACAATAGGAAAAGGCAAGGGTAACACCACTCTATTGGTGTGTGGAATCCTATATGTCCTCCACTCACATATGGAGGGTCATCTCACATGGGTTAGGTTTAGGGTTTGCTTGTGTGTCATGCACTAAGGTTACTCAACACCCTATATGTATTCCTTCATTTGACATTTATGAGTATGCCAAGACACTCTGCTATCTTTCTCTATATGTGCAAGCTTTGTTCTATTATGCAAGTTCTTCCATTGATTGATCGATTCCTCCTTGTGATTATGCTAGAGCTATTACATTTCCTTTAGAGTGTAACTTCATCGTGGTGCACAATTTTGATACGATTCTCGTAGACTCTTTCATGGTATCGAGAGCTGATATCGAGTAAACGTGCATGAAAAGCACAACAACAGATTTACAAGGAATAATACTTCAATAATAATCCATCTAATTCATTTCGGATCATACAATATATAATGAGATGCAATCCCTATATTCTAGGAAGTTGCTCCAACAATCTACCTATATCCGTGATATTGTTGTAACTCACAACAATATCACAACTATCAAATAATACAACCAAATATGTGAATAATTACTCACGTAATTATTCTCTTTACAATATCTATAATAATGGAGCACTAATAAATTATATTTCCCAACATTCCCCCCCTTAGTGTGAACATGGGGAAAACCTACCTTTGTACTTGCACCTGCTCATGATCTAGTGATTTTCACAAGATGATCACAAACCTCAAGGATGGTTTTGCAAATGGTTGACCAAAACCGAGAATGGTGGTTTTGCAATTGGTTTACCACAAACCACAAAGTGATGGTTTTGCAAATGGATTACCAACAACCAAGAATGGTGGTTTTGCTATTGGTTTACCACAAACCACAAATGAAGGTTTTCAAGTGGTTTACCTACAACCACATCATGATATGCCAAGTACTATTCTCAGCCCTCATCACATCTCACTGTAGGGAATAACATAGGAAATTCTGCTGAAATCTGTTGCTCATACATACATAGAAAAAGCTGACATACTGGAAATGGAACATTGGAATCATGTTCCCCCCCTCAATGTGAAATTTCCACTTATTGAAAACAAGATCACTGCAAACTGAAGCAAACACACAACTGAAAAAAATGCCACCAAATCATCTATGCGGCCCCGTCGTTGGCAAGACTGACGAGAGGTCCTGAATGACCTCCAACCTCCGATGCCTCCTGCCTCCGGTGTTTGTTGCTAACTCAACGGAATATGGCTTTGAAGCTCATCTTGTTTCACATTGAACTTTATTTTGTCTCCCTCCCGCAATGTGAACCACAAAATTTATTAGGACGTCGGTCACCGCCGAAAATGCATCCACAAGATGTTTTTTAATTTTTAATTTTTACAAATATTTGACTTCGACTCTTTACAAAATGACTTAACAACTTTTAACTCTTTTTGACGATAGATACTACTTTGACACTTTGGACTAAAATTTTAACAACCTTTGACCACAATGATGATATGTATAAACAACTCTTTTGACGTGGACAATGATATTTGTCACTAATGTGTTGACAATTACAAACATTGACGACTCTAATTGACTTGAAACAAAAGACAATATTGACGTTAAACTATTTTTTCAAATAGTGACTATTGTAATGACCAATTTTATAAAATATCCCAAATTCTAATTTTGAGATCTTTAAACATTGAGCTTATAGCATTCAATCAAATGCATGGCATTAAACCAACACTATAAAGACTTGAACTATAATAATAAATAAATTTAAAAAGAATAGAGACTAAAATACTAATGGACAGAGACCATACAATTTATCTAAAGAAGACTTGCCTTTATCGACCCCCTAGTGACACAATTGTATGGAGACTTTACTTTCAATGTCTTAACAGACCACTATAAAATTACAACACATTAATGATAACATAACGACTAAACAAACTATCTATCAACTCTGAAGACCAATATCAATATGAAATCAAAAGCGAGAATACCAATGTTATCTGACCATTCTTTTGCATACGCGTGTATGGCAAGAAGAGTGAGACTTTGCCACCCGTTCGAGAAAACCTCTGACAACAATACCAGCGATAAATCTTGGGCTTTTTAACACATCACAGTTGATTCTAAACTTGTGTAATGACGTTGCCTTCAGAGAAATAGATCTTGCGCTTGCTGAAAAATATACGTGGAGTTTAAACTCGCAGCGATAAGAGATAACTCAACATTAAACAACCTGCAAATATGTGGAGATTTGATCCAAAGGTCGGTTTCTTCTGACAACAAGTGAAGAAATTGATTGAAACCACCCTGATTCGATGCAGTTGTAGATTAGAATCTTGACGTGTATGTATTTGTAGGGTCTCTTGGTATGTTGCCGTCAAGTGGGTCGAAGCCAAGATGAACGAATCAAATGATTCTTGACTAATCTGATAAAGAACCTTTGAAATGATAGACCTCAATGGCAGTACACTAGCCGAGCACCCAAGTCGGTCCACACACTAAATCCGTAATCCATGCAGATCGTAGACAGAAGCATAAGTGAGCAATTCTATGAGCCACGAGCAAGGAAAACAAAAACCGTTCTTTCCTCTCCTTATTCACTTCACTCCTTTCTGTAATTTGATTATTTATAAAAATGGATGCATGCGCTGGAAGCAAGATGTGGATCTGAACGCATCACAACAAAATAATATTTCTCACAGTAAAATAACTAATTTGTGTGTTACCCCTGGGAATGGCCCACCGTGTTTAGCAATTCAAATGCAAAATGTAATCGACTCTATTCAGATCTTCACAGAATAAATGCACACTAAAACTCATATTATTTTTAACACTCTTTCACATAATTTGGGACAACAAAACAAAGCCGCCCCTGTAGACAATTATTTCTCCATTGAAGGAATGCAACGCTCTGGTACCAAATGAAAAGCACAGCAACAGATTTACAAGGAATAATACTTCAATAATAATCCATCTAATTCATTCCGGATCATACAATATATAATGAGATGCAATTCCTATATTCTAGGAAGTTGCTCCAACAATCTACCTATATCCGTGATATTGTTGTAACTCACAACAATATCACAACTATCAAATAATACAACCAAATATGTGAATAATTACTCACGTAATTATTCTCTTTACAATATCTATAATAATGGAGCACTAATAAATTATATTTCCCAACAAAGTGCATTCATTATTTGAGTTTTTATTACTCTTGGTTTCATTTTTTACTCCTCCTACAAGTCTTTCGATCATTATATTCTGGAATTTTATTGCTAACGTTCTTAACAAGTTGCTCTTGGAAAGTTGTTCAGGTTTTGTTGTGTTCTTCATGCATGTGCAGATATCCTTGAGTTTTTTTCTCAAGGGTTTTACATGTACATTTAGCTAACTGCAGATAAATCTATTAGATCAATTAAAATAAGAGGTTATTTTTTTGGTTTTTTATTTTTTATTAAACTGAATTTTTTTAGATCTTTGGTTTTTTTCTGGTTTCTCTGTGTTTTTTGCATGTCTTTTTGCAGAATACAAGTTTTTCATTTGTAGCTTGGAGGTTCAAATTTCAGTGTTTGGTGGTTTTGTGCTCACCATCGAGCTCCTTCTACACCTCCTTCGAGCTATCTAACCAAGCTACACCTTGCACCGAGTTTCTTCCAACTTGGCCAAGTGTTTTTTTGCCCCAAGCTCGAGCATTTGATTTGGCGACTCAGAGCTCTCCATCTTTCCCAGTATCTCCCCTCCAACTCGGGATTTCAAACGGTAAGTTTATTTAAAGTTATATTTGGTAAGTTTATTAAATTTCATTTCGGTGGGTGCTTTTTTATATAACGGTATGATTTTTTAAATCTAGTTCTATTAATACATCTTAATAGAAATTAGTTTCATTTAATTTAATAGATCTTAATTAGTTTGATTTAATAGATCTTCATAGATCTTAAGTTTTCAAATTTTTAGATTTATTTAAATCAAATCAAATATTAATTAGGATTTAATTTGTATTAGATCTTAATTAGTTTTTCATAATTAATTAGATTTAATTATATTAAATCTATTCCTATTAATTACGAATCTCATTTACGATTAGTAAATAATTTAAAATTGTCCTTTCAAAATAACGTTAAATTGTCATTTTTAAAAACTCCTATAGCTTTAAAATTAGCTAAATTAGGTGTTTCAAAGCGATAATTTTTTAGGCGTTATTGTCATTTTTTTACTAATCGTGCGCTCAAGTGTGCAATAACACTCGAGCACCTTTTTGTCTTCCGCGTGCTTTTCGGCATTCTGAAGATCCTTTAGACTCATCTTGAGTTTATTTAAAACATTGTATTTTACCCTTATTATTATTAGCGACTAGTGAGCGCATACGCTATAGTTTGTAGCTCGGGGTATCCTTTACGACGTGAGACACTTTTTCTCACAACCAGGATTTGATTTCACCTCCTTCCTAGTTTTTTGCAAGTTGTGCTTGTATACGGTGTCACTTTGTTGTGCTCCATGAAACATAATTGTGGTCTCCTCTCTTACGCGTTATTACACTGATTGCAAGGTGAGTTACCAACTGTTTCAAGATGCACACTCGGACCCAATTGTATTCAACACACTAAACTATAAAGTGCCAAAAGTAGGGGGTTATTATATTGTCTTGGGTGGTTGTGATTCTTGTGTTTCTTTTCTACATTCCTTCTCTCTCTTCACTATGGATGCACTTTCAATTCCTTTTCTTACGTCATTCAACTTCTTTGAATGGAGATCAAAAATGATTATGAAACTAAGGGGTAAAGGGTTATTCCACATCACCATGGGAACTGAGACTGAACCAGATGACGACCTTGAAAAATCTAAGTGGTTAAACCGTAGTGATGAAGCTTTAGGTCTTCTTTGCATGTTTGTTTCTCCTAACTTGCTCTTCCACATTGAGTCATCTGAAACACCTAATTCTACGTGGAAAATGTTAGATGGAATGTTTGGACAACAAGATGACATGAGAGCGCATGAGTTAGAAAACGAACTATTAGGGTTAAATCCTAGTGATTTTGAAAACCTACAAGCATTATTCTCTAAGTTTTTCCACACTAGATTGTTGTTAAAGGAATGTCAAGTAGAGAAGAAAGATTCTCAACTGATCTTGTCGATTCTCTCTAAGTTAGGTCCTAAATATTTTGTCTTTGTGTCAAATTTTTACACTACAAAAGTTGCCTTGGGAAAGGATTGGAATATGCCCTCCTTTGATTATTTTTTTCCCAAATCATTTGAGAACAGGACAAACTCATTCAAATGGGGTCTCTCAAGTCCAAGTCACATGCCCTTGTAGTAAGTACTAGTAAGGAAAAGAAGACTAAAAAGAAGAAAGAAAAAAGGATCAACCTAAGAAGGAAACCAAGACCAAAACTAAATTTAACACGAACACTTTGACTTCTGAGCCTAGAGCACAAAAAGACAAGTATTTTGTTCCTATTGCAAGAAGCCTGGTCATAAAGAGCATCTATGTATGAGAAAACAAATTGATCACCTTACTCATTTACTTGAGAAAAATCAAATAGGTGTTCCTGAGTCTATCAAAAAAAATGCTCCGAAGGCCGAGTCTTCTACTTGTAAAAGGTTCTAAATCGATAAGAAGAAAGGAAAGGCCCTTGTAGCCAAATTTGTTCCTTCATCGACGTGGATTATAGATTTCGGTGCCTCGCACCACATGGCTTCTTCACATGTTGAGTTCTCCAACATCGAGCCTTGTGGTATGTCCCAAATCATGATGGGTAATGACACAACAATGTCGGTTTCTAGTAGTGGATCGGTAGAGATGGATGGGGGAACATTCAACCAAGTGTTGAGTGTTCCTGATCTCTCTACCAATCTCCTATCGGTTTACCAAATTACTCACCTTGGTGAAGGAATGCGAGTGGAATTTGGTCCTAACTTGGTGATTATTCGTGAGCTTAATGATGACACTATGGTGGTGAGGAAACGTGGATCACCGTTCACGGTTGTATACCTTTTCCCACTTTGATTTATTCTACGCACTTTGCCTTTCTCACTCATGTAAATGAGGTTAGTAAGCTATGACATGAGTGTTTTGGACATCTAAATTATCATTACCTTGAACAATTGAGAAAAAATGAAATGGTCAATGGGTTACCCCACATCATGTTTTCTAAGGGTATTTTTGAGGGTTGTACCCTTGGAAAGCATCCTTAAAATAACTTTGACAAAGGAAAATCCTGGAGAGCTACTCATCCTTTGGATCTTGTTCACAATGATATTTTTGGTCCATTTCGTCTCCTTCTTTTACTAGAGCTCTTTATGTGCTCACCTTCATTGATGACTATTTGTGATATACTTGGGTATATTTTCTTAAGCTTAAGTCTAAAGTCTTTGAACATTTTCAGGACTTTAAGGCTCTTGCTGAGAAACAAGCGGAATGGTCTATTAAGGTTCTTCAAACCGACAATGGAGGTGAATATGTAAATAATAGGTTCATGGATTTTTGTACTTCTGAAGGGATCTCCTTGCAGCATATAGTTTCTTATAGCCCTTCGCAAAATGGAGTCACAGAAAGAAAGAACCGTACTCTTAAGGAGATGGCCACTTGTATGATTCACTCGAAGTCTCTTCCTCGCAAAGTATTGGGCTGAAGTAGTGAATTGTGCTAATTACATTAGAACCATGTTCCACACAAGGTAGTAAGAGGGATGAAACCCTTTGAATCTTGGTTTGGACACAAGCCTGATGTTGAGCACTTTCAAGTCTTTGGATCCAAGGCTATGGCTTGGATTCCCAAGAAGAAATGCAAGGCATTGGAACCACAATCCAAGCCTTGTATATTTATAGGGTATCTTGATGGCGTGAAGGGATATCGATTGTTGAATCCTACTTCTCATGAGCTTTATATTGAGAGAAGTGTTAAGTTCGATGAGTCTTCTTGACTTCTACTTCTCTACCTATCAAGGTTCTTCAAACTTGTTGATTTGATTCGATTCATTAGATGATGATGTTGTTGAGCATGCTCCTTTCCTTATCCTCCCAACCATCAGAACTTTGAGTCTCTTCGATTTTGATAGTAGTGATGATGAGGACTATGTCCCTTCTCACTCGAGTGATGAATCTTCGACTCAAAGCTTGATCCTCCTTGTCTTCTTTGGGCTAGGAAAACTTTGCAAAGTGCTGAAGATTTAGTTGGAGATACTTTGGATATGAGATGTACTCGCTCATATTTCATTTGACCCCACTCTTTCTTCACCTCTAGCTCTGATCCACAGTCTTTCCGGGAGGCTTCTGGTATTCTGAGTGGGATTTTTCCATGGATGAGGAGTATTCCTATCTCATGAAGAATGATACTTGGGATCTCACCCCTCTTCCGAAAGGAAGAAAAATCATTTAGTGTATGTGGGTGTTCAGAAAAAGTATGGAGTAGATGGAGATGTCAAAAATTTTAAAGCATGATTAGTATCTAAGGGTTTCTCCCAGATAGCTGGGGTTGATTATATTGAAACCTTTGCTCCGGTTGTGAAGATGACTTCTATTTAACTGACCCTTACCATTGTCATAACAAACAGATGGAAATTCCATCAAATGGAAGTTAATAATGCCTTCCTTCATGGTGATCTAGAGGAAAGATCTACATGGAACAACCTCAGGTTATGTCCATGATCCCTCCCTTGTTTGTAAGTTAAAAAGTCTCTTTATGGCCTTAAACAAGCCCCTTAGGCTTGGTATTCCAAGATGGACTCCTTTTTACTTACATCGGAGTTTATTAGTGTCACTCTGATTCAAATGTTTATATTCTACTGGAAAGATGACTCCATACTCATTCTTGTTCTCTATGTTGATGACTTGATGATCAAGAAGCTTTTCCTCCATCATTGATTACGTGAAGATCACCTTGGCCAATAGGTTTTCCATGACTGACTTAGGTCTGCTTCATTACTTTCTTGGGATCTAGATTTCACAATCTGACTCGGGAATTTTGATTTCACAACCTAAGTATGCTCTTGACTTGCTTGCTCATTTTCAGATGTCCAATTGTAAGTCTTCTCCTACTCCTTTTCTTTCCGGGGTTAAGTTGGTTTCTAATTGCTCTACTCCCTTGGTTGATGGTACCCTTTATCGATAGTTGGTGGGGAGCTTGATTTACTTGACTCACACTCGACTGGATTTATCTTATGTTGTTGGGATCATGTCTAGATTCATGCAGGAGCCACATGAGTTGCATTGGAAAGAAGCTAAGCGGATCCTTCATTATGTTCATGGCACCTATACTGATGGCATTCACTATTATGGAGGGGTGGATATTGACTTGATTGGGTTCACATATTTTGATTGGGCTGGTGACTTAGATCATCAAAAATCTACCTCTGGCTACAGTTTCTCTCTTGGTTCGGGTCCTATTAGTTAGTCTAGTAAGAAGCAAAATGCAATTGTGATATCTTCTCTACAGAGGTAGAATATAGAGGAACAATTAACGCTGCCACATAGAGGCTATTTGGCTACAGGGTATTTTGATAGAGTTTGGCATCCACTTTTGGTGGCCTACCATTATCTATTATGATAACATGAGCACTATCTCAATTTACAGAAATCCAGTTCAACATCAGTGAACAAAGCACATTGAGATCCATATGCACTTCATACGAGAGCTTATTCATGATGGTATCATCGACATTTAGTACATTCAAAAAGTTGATCAGATTGTAGATATATTCACCAAGCCCTTCACTGAGGTGAAGTTTCTTCACTTGCGGTCTCTTCTTGGGGTGAGGTCTTATGCAGTTGCTCATCTTCTTCGGGCTATATATTCTTTATATTTTTCTTCTTAGGAAGATGTTGTTTGTATATGGGCACCTTATTAGGCCTTTAGTTGTTGGGCCCCATAGACACATCTTTCTTAGTTGTTTAGGAGTGTCTTCTTGTGTCCTCCACTTATATCTGCTACCCCAACTTCGATGAATGGGGGTGTTGGTGTGTGGGATCCTATGTGTCCTCCACTCACATATGGAGGGTCATCTCACATGGGTTAGGTTTAGGGTTAGGTTTAGGGTTTCTTGTGTGTCATGCACTAGGGTTACTCAGCACCCTATATGTATTCCTTCATTTGACATTTATGAGTATGCCAAGCCACTCCACTTGTCTTTCTCTATATGTGCAAGCTTTGTTCTGTTATGCAAGTTCTTCCATTGATTGATTGATTCCTTCTTGTGATTACGTTAGAGCTATTACGTTTCCTTTAGAGTGCAACTTCATTGTGGTGCACAATTTTTTATATGATTCTCGCAAACTCTTTCACACTCTAGGGAAGAATACTAAAAATATGGATTTGGAAGGAGGACTTACTAAATACTCAAACCTTGGGTTTTCGTCAACATATCATATAAGTATTTAGCTTAAATATGATCTACAATATGCAATCAAAAATGGTGACAAAATAATCTCTAGATGTAGATTGAACAAAATGAAATTTGAATTAATAACAACCTTTTCTAGTATGTAACTAGAACCACATCCCACTAAATCCCAACCAAATTTATTCATGAACTCTCATTAACCATAGTTCTAATTTTTCATTGCCACATCACTTTTTTAATTCTAATTTAGGAGGTAGAAAAATGATACCAAATGTAGAGATGAGAAATTTTGATGGTAGGACCTAGTCACATGAATCAACCAAATGGAGATTTTTTTAGGTATATGTAGGTGCATAAAGTTCCAAGTGGAAAAAGGTGGTATTTGCATCCTTGTATTTGTAACCATAATGGTTCACTTGGTGAATATAGATGCACAAGTAGAATAAAAAAGTGTTTCTCTCGTTGTTTGGTTAATGTTCACAAATAATCTCTAGCTACACTATAATAACAATGTTCTAACAATCTGCAGTAATTAGCAACTCCTCCCTCTAGTATTTTCAGGGTCTCTTGTGTAGTGGATTTCCCCTCCGTAAGGTTGGCATAAGCTAAACTTTGATGGTTCTTCCAAAGGAAATCCTGGGTCAACAGGTGGTGGTGGTCTTATTAGAAATCACTTGGGTCACCTCATTGCCATTTATACAGGTTCTATGGGCAAGAAAACCAACCACTACTCATAAGCCCTTGCAACAACCCTCTAGAGAATCAAAATTGATAGGAACCTCTAAGTGGTTAACATCATTGTGGAAGGCGACTCAATGAACATTATCAATAATATTTCTAAGACCCAAATTCCTAGTAGAAGCATAAGTGATTTTATCAATGAATTCATTTCTATATGCAATGGTATTAACATCATGTTTCAACATGTATATAGGGAGGGGAATAAATCAACGAACATCTTGGCTAATGTAGGGGTATGCAATAATAAGTACATTGAATGGTATGATTTACATGACACCCCTCATGAAGCTCACCAAATCATCATTAAAGAAGCAAATGCAAATCCCTAGCTGGCGGCTCTCTCACATGTGGAATCCTTGGCATGGATTTCTAAAGCAGATTGATATTAAAATTCCTTATTACCCCTTCACCTCAAAAAATGAGTGCTTTTTTCTTTTCAAACAGAATTGGGGGAAGGAGTTGGGGTTCATTTCTACAACTACCAAGCTTTTAGGCTGTTGGCATGTTGTTGGTAAGACTATTTCAGAATCAAGTGTTATCAAGTGCTACACTTCATGAATGACATTTTTTCCCTATGGGGATCACCATGTCATTTTGAACCTATTTTGATCCTCAGTGGAAGGAAAATGTAGAGCTCTAGGAAACCCTTAACATTGGGGGTTTTCCAGATTTTATTCAAAGGATCAAGGGGCATGACCAACACATATCTCTCCAATTTGTGGAAAATTAGAAAGGGAGGAACATCCAATATAGATGAAAATATTTAAATATCTTTGAGTGGTTCATTACCTTTATAATTGGGCTTAGCATGGATGGAAATAAGTTATTCAGGAACAAGTTTGATAAAGAAGCTGAGGAAAAAATCTTCCTTGATGATGGGGAACACCTGGAAATTAAGAAGGAAGGCATTATTTGTGACACAATTCTGAAGCCCTTTGATGATGTAGCTCGTATGATGGTTCATTATATCACTCTCGAGGGATGATTTTCTACAATGCCTCTTCATCACTTGGTGGTTCGCTAAATCATTTGGGCGTGAGGCCAAGGTGAGTTTGGCTTACCATATCCTACAATCTTTGGAAAAGTCGGTTGAGTAGGTTCAATGTTATAAAAAGATCATGTGCCTTTACATCAGGGGGTCATATATCTCATCCACCAATACATTATTGATGTCATGGCCAATGATCCTCATCCCCCACTTGCCCCACCACCCACACAACAAACCTCATATCCATTCCAAAAACACCATGTATTGAGACCCTATTATTGAGCCACCCCCCAAAAGAATTCTTAGGAGAAACAAAGGAAAATAAGTCATGGTGGTTGGTAGCTCCCCTGCTGTTATTGATGTTAGTGATCAGGACATTATCCTAGAAAAAATGAAATTTCAAGATGAGACTCTAAAAACTCTGGAAGATAATGTGGATTTTCTTCTCAAATCTGACATTAAAAATCAGCTATTGAATCCATCTCAAGCATTAGAGAGGATTTTAACACCCTTGCCACCAATTTCAAAACTCGAGAAAATATAAACATAACAACATCCTGGCCAACCATAAGGTAGTTCTCAACCTTTCGCAAGTGTACATCCGATAGATTTGCTATGTGAGTGCAATACATGCCTCTACGTGGAAGAATGGGAAGCTCACCAAAAATTTCAAAGCCTCAAATTGGGATCCAAACATCACTGTTGCTTTGAATCTACACAAGGCACTCAAAATTGCTATCAAGGTCTACAAAAATCCATCAATTAGTGTCTGTGTTTCTCATGTTTGGTGCAGTTGTTGTAATGTTGTTATGATGTTGTTGTAGTGCTACATTTTTGTAGTTTTTCTCATAGTAGGGCTTCTTGTTGGTAGATGGCCCTTGCCCTAGTACTTTGTTAGTTTCTACTTTTGGCTGGGGTGTGGCCCCCTTCTTTTTGTTAGCCACTTTTCTTTGTATTGTCTATCTTGGTTGTTGAGCCTTTGGTTGTACTCTTGGGTAAGGTCCCTCCAAAATCTTTTACCAATAAATAAAAAAACAATGTTACAAAAAAATATTTTAACTATATAGAAAAGTTGCGACAAATGGGGAAAATCAAGGATTATATTTATAATTTCTAAAATATTATCCTTTTGTGTGGATTACATCTCAAAGGATCTTCTAAATGATATTCTCTTGGGTGGTCTCAAGGATATCATCCAATTTAATGTTATCCTGCTTAATACAGTTTAATATTAAAATCTATGAGAGTTTCTTATTAGGTAAAGGAAAGAGATTGGGTCAAATATAGGGATATCACTACTCATAAGAAGCACATATTTTCAACATAATAATTTCCCTAACCTTCTTTATTGACTTCTCAAAAAAATGAAGTGAAACGAGAAAAATGTTTATGTTACTGATTGTGATAACAAATGGAGTAAGGGACATAAATGTGTTGAGAAGAAATTATTCTACATTGAAGGGCCCAATGAGGAAGAAGACGAGGATGAAAAATTTGGTGAATAAGAAGTGATTTCGAGACTAACACCTTTGAAGAATCCTAGCCAAATATATCTTTTCATGTAGTTTCAAGCATTAACACCCCATAAATCCTTAATATCCTCGGGTTCATGAAGAAACAAAGGGTGATAATATTAATTGACTCTAAAAGTAATCACAACTTTATAAATCATAAGTTGGCGTTGGGCTTTATCCTTTAAAAAAATTAGGCCATGGTTATAGATGGAGGTAAAGTTAGTTTAGGAAAGTGTCATAAGATTAAGATATCCATGGAAGATTTGTTGTTAAATAGCCCAAAGTATGCCATTTAAATGGGGGTGTAGATATTGTGTTAGGGGTCCAATGGATTACTACCTTGGGACTTTTGAGATGAGCTTCCAAGATTTGTTCACGTATTTACATTCGAAGGGAGAACTTCTAAGTTACATGGGATGAAGGAAAATCTCCACAATTGATAAGTTCTCATCAAATGCAAAAGATGCTTAAGAAGGGTGCAGATGGGTTTGTGGCACAACTATTTTCAATGGAAGTTCAACCATCAAAAGGTATTATACCATCAAATCTAAAAACAATTATTAATGAGCACTCAATTGTTTTTGGGGATATGCCAAAAGTGTTGCCTCCCAAAAGAGATCATGGCCGTGTCGTAAGCTAGTACTAATAAACCAACCACCCAATATTCAACCTTATCGGTACCCATATCTATAGAAGAGTGAGATTGAAAATTTGGTACAGGAAATGTTGGAAGCATGTATTGTTCACCATAGTTGGAAATGTTCACCAATGTTGGAAATGTTGGTACAGAAATGGTGAGATTGAAAATAATGTTTACTCTTCTCCAATAACGATAGTGTGAAATAAGGATGAAGCTTGGCACATGTGTCTAAACTACAAGAAAATAAAAATACATGATAAAAATAATTTTCCTATTTGTGCCATTGATGATTTGTTAGATGAGCTACATGGTGTTTTTTATTTTACAAAATTATATCTTCAATCAGGATATCATCAAATCAGAATTCATAATGAAGATATTCATAAAACAACATTTAGGACACATGAGGGCCACTATGAATTTTTGGTGATGCCTTTTGGCCTTATAAATGCACCATCTACATTCCAGAGTTTGATGAATTCTATCTTTCGGTATTTCTATGAAAGTTTTTCCTAGTATTTTTGATGATATCTTAATCTACAACAAGACATGGGAGGAACACCTACATCATGTAAATAAGGTTTTGGAAACTCTTGAAGAAGACACATTTAAGCCAAGCCCTCTAAGTGCTCTTTTGGAATAAGAGAGTTAGAATACTTGGGTCATCTCATTTCCCATTAAGGTGTACAAGTATATCCTCACATATCAAGGCCACAATGGAATGGAAGTTAACTAAAACCCTAAAAAACCTCAAGGGATTCTTAAGGCTTACAAGTTACTATTTTTTGAATAATTATGGTATCACCGCAACAACAATCATAATCAGTATCGAAGAAAGACTCCTTCCATTGGAATGATGAAAAAACATAGGAATTTGGCATACCGAAGAAGCCCATGTATACCACTCTAGTTCTTGTTACCTCAGATTTCTCTTGAACCTTCATTTTTGAATGTGATGCTTTAGGGTGTGGTATATGTGCATTATTCATGAAAAAGGATCATCCCATTGCATTTGAGAGTTGTCAAGTCAAAGGTAAGAATTTTTCAAAACCAACTTATGAGAAAGAAAGGATGGTTATTCTCCATGCAGTCAAACAATGGAGACCATATCTCATGGGTCATCACTTTAAGGTGAAGGAAGATCATGATACTCTCAAATACTTCTTAGAGAAATGAAAATCATCGAAGATATCAAAAATGGGTCATATTAATGGTAGGTTATGAATTTGAGATTGTTTACAAGAAACGAAAGGAAAATGTGGTGGATGATGCTCTACGGGAGGGATGATTCCACATAAGCATTGTTATATGCCATGTCTATATTGTAGGCATATTAGGTGATCATGTAATATCAAATTAGAGAATAAAATAGAGACTCATACTCTCATTTAGAACCTCCAACAGCCAGGATTTGATCATGTCGGAAAAATCATATGGAAAGGAAACACATTATGGTACAATGATAGACCATACTTATGAAAGAATTCTAACCTTAAAAGTTAGGTTTTTTGAGCTACATGTTTCTCTAGTAGGTGGACATTATGGGTTTCTAAATACTTATCATCGAATTAAGAAATTTTTATTTTGGGAAGGTTAAAAGGGGGTGTCCATTTTTTGGCATAATTCTTGGTGTGTTGGCATAACAAAGGAGAAAATATTAATACCCCAAGTTTTCTACAAATACATCTATTCCTAGTGAGTAGTGGGAGGAGGTTTTAATGGATTTCATCACAAAATTGCTAAAATTTGAACTGAAATTTGTAATAATGGTGGTTGTGGATAGACTCACTAAGTATTCTCATTTTTGTGTTTCTTTTTCACATCTGTTTACACACTTTTTATTATTGAGTATAATAAGATTAGTGATTTAAATACACCAAGGATGTAAAGGGTAGATATAGGGGCTATTCGATTAATTAACTTCCAACATTAATCATACAATATCATAACAACACATTCATGCTTACATGATATGCTACAAGTTCAAAAACAAGAGGATGAGTGCACTTAGCTGATTACAAACATTTTTGAGAAGTTTTGGATGTATAGAATATTGGATCTTGTAAATCGAGACCTCATAATGCCTTGACATTGAAACTGTAGCTATAAAATGAGTTAGTACATGATTATACAACTCTTCTAGGACTGTCCATATGATTTTGTACCTATCATACGCTTTTGGACCTACTATGGATATGGTTTTGTAAATTTTTGGGAGTTTCACCTACCTATAAATGTACATCATATTCAAACCCAAATTTTTGGTCATGTTGTGAAACCCTCTAAATATTTTGAGTAAGATCACAAACCCTAGCCATAGGTGGAAGACCCCTGTACCACAAACATTAGTTGGGTTGTGGGCACCCCCATGTGCTGCCAATGTTGGCTTTACTCTAAAGAGGCCTCAAAACTAAATATCATTCTCCACCTAACATGTGATGTGTAAATGAATGCAACTATGGTTTGGAAATTAAGAACTCCTTGATAATGCTTGAATTGAGTTTGAATCTTGCTAAAATAATTGGAGAAGGAATGTTTGAGTGGTTGCACATGAGATGACATGAAATCTTAACTTGGTATGATGTTTCAAACCTATAGTGATTATTTCCTAATGAATGTGAATAATATTTGGTGAGATGTAGGATCCTTTGATTCCTTTTGTGAGTTTTGCAAGAGAGTATGTCAATGTAGTGCCATATGATTTTTAGGTGTTTAAATGAGAGAGTCTATACTTGCTTATATAGGGTTTGAAGGTAAATTATCAAAGAAATGTGACCCAAAATGCGTGAAGTTCCCAACAAATAATATGAAATTGAAAACAAATATGGAGGATATATTGGTTGAAATCTATACAAGTCGGTTAGGACCGGATAACAACACCGACCAAACTGGATGATTTTGCACATGGATGAGAAACATGAAAACTAAAGTTTACATCTTGTCAATTGGAGTTTGTATATGGATTTTATGCATTTAAATTTCATAATTTGTCAACATATCAGTGTGTATGACTAAACAAACTAGACAAGATACCTCGAGATATGCTAAGCAAGGATAGAATGAGTGTGTTTATTTTAATAAGAGTACATTGTCAAACCAACACTTTGTTAAAGAGTAAATTACCAAATTTGAGTGTCTATAACATCCTTTTACAAAAAGGACAATAAGCATATCTTTTATGGATATATTTTAGAAGCTAAATGGTACACCCAAGATTATAGTTAGCAATTATGACCCTATATTTACTAGCACTTTTGGGTGAATTGTTTGCATGTTTAAGTACTCAAATGGCTCGTAGTTTACTATCATCCCCAATTAGATGGGAAGACTGAGGTAGTAAATAAATGTTTGGAGGGTTATATACTACTTTTCTTGAGATAAACATAAGAGATGGGTTTAGTGGATACTACTTGTAAAGTGGCGGTATAACACTTCATTTCACACCTCATCCAAAATGCCTTTGTTTATGGTATTGTATGAGTATTAGGCCCATCACTTACCTCCACCTTGAGAGTTAGGCCTAAAGTGAAATTAGTTGAAGATAAAATTCAACACAACCATGAGGCTCTCTAGAGTTATAGAGAATTTAGCAATGACACAAAATCAGATAAAGCAACAAGTTGATCAATACCGTAGTGAACGACACTTTAAAGTTGGAGACTTTGTTTTTGTGTGATTGCAATTGTATAAACAAATCTCATTGAAATGATAGAAGAAGGATAACAAGATTTCACCTAAATACTATGGTCCTTATCAAGTGTTGTAAATAATTAGTAGTGTGGAATATTGTAGACAAAAAAATATGCACATAATTTTATTACATTATGTCCCAAAGGATGTTATTATATGCATTATTCTTTACCAAGAAAACTAGACATTGAAAACACTTGTTTTTCTTTACATTGAGATTGTTTTATCTTTCCATGCTTTCATCCTCTACTTTTATAGAATTATCCCTTTAATTTTGGACATCAAATAATGTTTTAGTTAGTTGATTACTTCTTAATTTATCTTTGGAGCCTTTCGAGACAAAAGCACCCACTAAGGGAAAAATAAGTCAACAATGTTGGCACCCTATGGGCACTCTTATCCCTTTGATTGTGTTATTATATTTTAAAATGACACACCACTTATTTATCTTTTCTAAACTTGTATTGATTACTTTGGGTCAACTTTTAGGGGGTTTAATGTGAAATTCAAGAAAAGGAATCATATATATACATGACCTACTTATATATAAAGGAGAAGCAAGAGGGAACTAAACAAGTTAATACTTAAGACATGTCTAACAACTAAGGAAACTATTCTTGAGCAAAGGACTAAATTTGGACTACATTATTCACTACACAATAAGGGGAAATTATGAGTTTTATAACTGTTGGTCCGAAAATCTGTCGCTTGGGCAGATCTATGGATAGACGAGCCAACAGTGTGCAGGGCATAGCCCCTCTTTGAGTCAGCAAAGCGAAACTGGTTTATTGCTATTCTACCAGCAGGAATCTATGCAAGTCTCACAGATTCTGCCTTTGGGGGTTTGGGATCTCATCCCAGTAGGGGTGTTTCCGATTGGGAAAAGAAAGGAAAGGAAGAGGGGATGAAGAAAGAGCAGGTCCGAAGGAAGAAAAGAAATGAATTCCAAAGCAGAAAGGTCAGAAGGTTTATGTTTTGGGATTGGTAGTAAACAGAGCCAAACCTACTTGCATAAACAAGAAAAGCAATACGATGATAAATAAATGACAATAAAATGGACAGATCCAATGAGAATAAACACACAGATCTAACGTAAGAAAGATCTAATGCACATAACACATGTATTCAGCACAAAGTCTAAATATTGTATTAATATTTTTCTTCTGTTACAAAAAGCTCAAAGTCTTTTTTCTTCACTTCTATTTTTCATCTGAAAGATATTCATCCATCCATAATACAACAAGTATTGGGGTATTTATAGAAGAAGAAGAGAAAAGAAGGCAAAAAGGAGCCAACAACTAATTTACAAAGATATTTACAAAATATCTAAAAGTCATGTTGACTTTTTACAACTTGATGGATGACATCATCCCATGATGCAACATGGATGATGTCACCATTTGTATCAACATACTCCAGATATTCTCGAAGAGAAAGCCGAAGAAGAGAGAGAGAGAAGAAGAAGAAGAAGAAGAAGAAGCATTGACTACTCGTAAATCGTCATCCTGCGGCCGAAATGGAGTGGATCGCTTTTGTTGTTGCTCAGTGACGAGATATGGAATTGAGAGCGGTATTCCATAAACTTGTTGATCATTGGCCCTAGCTGATCCACGGGAAGGATCCTTGTGCCTATCACTTATCGCCTCACAAGTTTCCCGCTCATCCGTGAGTTTCTCGGGAGCTTGGAATAGTCTTTTTCCACCTCAATGTGTAGCCCAATAAAGTCTCGAGCGGCCAAACAGGTTGTTGATAGACTCTACGTCAAAAGTGACCTCTAGCCCTACGCCTTGAGAAATGATCTCTTTGAAGATCGAATGGTCTCTCGGCTTTTCTTAAAGTGAAGGAAGGAGTAAGTAACCACGGCGACATGTTAAGAACGATTCATTCCATTTGGTGCATCGCGTCTGGGGCTTCTTCCTTGACTTTGTCAATCTTTTCTAGAACAAATTCTAACTGATCCACCTGTTAATCCAGAGTGGACATGATTTTGTTGAGGGCTCTGGGATGGCCGAAGATGCCGAACTTAACCAAATCTTCGACTGAACAGTCGAACATTTGTTGGAAGGTCTCGTGCTGCAGTCTAGCATGTTCCAGCTCTTCTGATATGGGCCCCGCCAACGCTTGGAGCTCTTTATTCACCTTATTGATGTTTAAATACAAGTTAGAGAACTCGGCGATTAATTTTTCACTGTCTTTGATGATTTGGCTCCTCTAAGCGGAAACGGCCATACCCTGCTTGCCGATCTTTGCATACTCATTAATTTTCTCCTGGCTGAGAAGCTCAGAAGTCTCGGCGGCAGTTGTGGGAGGTGCACTACCCATCTTCTGTAAGGCTTGGAGCAGATATTTGTTTTGCTCTTTCAATTGCCTTTTCTCTTCTTTTGTCTTTTGAAGCTTCTTGCAGAGGGCGTCAACTGCAGAAAGGGCTTCCCCCTAAAGGCTTTCAGAAGATGTCCCCATTGTGACTTGGGTCATAGTAAAATCTGTCGGAGACAGATCCTTTTTCTCCTTGAGGGGATTGGGGTACGCGATCTCCATAACCCTCTCTCCCGCAACACTTTGAGAGAAGTGTAACGGGTAACTCGCTTCTTTGATCCCTTAGATGGGATTACAGAAAAGTCCATCGGAGCGATGGGAACTTTCCTCTTTTGCTGATTTAGCTGCTGGGAGATCCAGTCTGGACCTATGGGAGAAGGGCCGGAAATGGAAAAGGGGCAGCCACAGTAGTGGAGGGAAAAACGTGGAGACACGTGGGGGCGGCATGGAAAGAATAGCCGAGAAGAAGTGCGGAAGACATAGGAAGGGAAGGGAGCTCAGAGATGAGGGAAGAAATAGAGGAGGAAAGATCCACAAGGGAAGAGAAGATAGATGAAGAAGCGGGGGGAGGAGTAGAAGAAGGGGGAGAGGACACGACCAAAGGAATGGCCGCTGAGTCACTCGAGGAGGGGAAGGAAGAGAAGAAGAAGGGATAGAAGGGACCTCGGTTGTTGTAGCAATGCCGACATCCTGAGTGGATGGGCCTATTGGAACATCCTCTTCTACTTCTTTCTCTGGTGAAGCCAGAGTTATAACCTGTTCGGGTGCCGTGGAAGGAGGACTTGCTGGAGCTTCTTCCTGAGTGGTGCTGGGTTCACCCTCTATGCCTTTGCCCTTGCCTTTAGGCTACTGCTTGGATCGAGGAGGTGCGTTACCCAGTGGGGAGGTTGTGAAATCAACCCCGAGGTAGATTAACCCCGCTCATCCAGCACCAATGCTGCATCGCGCAGAGTCTCCTTAACCCTCTCCTCAATCGTCTGAGGTGCCTTAGTTCTATCAATAGCTGGAAAAGGCCAATTGTCCCCATCCGTGTTAGTATATACTTGATCGACTTCGTCCTCAGTGGTTTGGAAGCCTTTGGGCACAATTGCTATCCCATATTGGATGATCTCTGCCAAGGCTAAGCGAGAGTGATCTTTTCTCCTGAGCTCAACCTCATGGATGATGTCGATGTAGATGTCCTCGATCTGAGGGACATGGATTGGATCAAGCTTTGCCCTTGGTAGACAATTCCTTGGGTCGAAGGTAGGCCTGGCCGGGAAATCATGTCTTAAATTAAGCAGCTCCAGCTCTGCGAACATGTCCTTTGCCTTGTGGTGGGTAGTGCATGTATATCGGCCCACTGTGAGGGGGAAAGGAGTCCCACCCTTCTTTCTTTTCAGGCATTTCTCATGATAGGTGATCAGCTGCCTTGACAGCTCCAGCAGAATCAGTTTGGGTCCAGCATACCTCGGTAGCTCCCGGGCCTCCCAAAAAGTTGGCAGCCCTTAGATAGGTGAACGTGGGAAGCCCCGGGTGAACAGGGCCCCCATTTCTTAGTGGTCGCTACTACTTATGCTTTTGGTCGTGCGACCATAAGTCATATTGGCCTCAACAGCGAGATGATGTGATAGAAAAACACATCGTTAATTTTTGTGAATTGGGAGATACTATTCTCCAGCCTCAATTTTGGGTAGTACTCATATATTTTGACACGGGCCAAACTCCACTTTGCATCGTGCCCAGGTAGTCTCTCTCTCGATGTGCAAAGATAGACAACATAGGAGTTCATGTAGAAACTTCCCATTGTAAGAAATTGTTGAAGCTGTTCGGAGATTGTGCTACTTATTATTTCTCCCCAGCAAAAGCGCTGATCGGGCACGTTCTTGTTCATGGTCTCCAAGTATCGCAACATCCATTTATGGAAAAAGTGGGCATCAGGAAGCCCAAACACTCTGCTTAGGAATGTGATAGTGTCGCTGAGCTCCTCTGAGAAGTCACTGCGGTGGATGGTTTGAGGCCATCGGGTCACCACTTTTTATTCTTCAAATAGACCTTGTTCATCAGCTGCATACACTGATCTTCGTTATCATCCCAGGCCTTAATACAATCTTCTCGGCTGACGGCCACAAAGTGCCTGTGATGAGGGATGCCGAGTATTATTTCGAAATGGCGGGCAGTGAGGTTAATGACTACCTCGCCCTTGTCATTTACGACACACCTTGTGTCCTTGTTATAGCACCGGGCGACCACCATCATGAATTCGTTGTTGACGGTGCTGACTGGGATACCTCCAGCAAAATGTAGGGCGCTGCCCATTAGTTTGTCCATCCACGGACTTCTAGTCACCTTCTGAGTTCTGACCCAGAATTCCTCCATATCAATGTGACCCAATTCTGAGTCTCTGATGTCTAGGTCGCATTCGGCCTGGGAGTCAGGCATTCTGACTCTCTGATACTTGTATTTCATCTCTTCTTCTGTAAGTTTGGCCTTGCCTTTGGACTTGGTAGGTCTCCTGCTTGATGTAGACATATGTTCTTTCGAACTCAGTTGCTGATCTGCATGAAGAAGAAGCGAGACCCAATCCAAAAAGGTTGTATTAGCCATTTGATCTTCCATTGAAATGTTAGCAGGAGAAAGAGTTAGTAATTTTGAGGCTCAGGGCGCAGGGCGCATGAAAGCTACTGCTTACAGGGCTAAATAGGTAAGGCGCATAGAAAAGAGGTGTTGCAAAGGTTAAATCAGCGCCAAAGGCGCATGGCGCATAGAGACTGCAGGATACATTTTTGCAAAGGGCGCATGGAGATTTGGTGTTACATAGAGACAGGATGCGCCACAGGCGCATAGATTGTTCATGTTGCATGGGAAATGGGCGCGCCAAAGGCGCATGTATCTTTTGTGTAACATGAACTTTTCGTGCGCCAAAGGCAACTTGGCGCGGCGCATGGAGGGTTTACATGACATGATGTTTTTGCGACGAGGAAAGCACCTGCGCCTTTATAACTTCATACTTGGCGCAGATTAAGCTGGTGTTGCGCAGATGTGGGGTGCGCCAAAGGGGCGCATGTATATGCAATGTAACACGGAAGGTTGGTGTGCCAAAGAGGGCGCAAGGTTAGTGCTTGCAGCATGTGAAGGAGGCGCGCCTTGAGGGCGCAAAGGTTCTTGATGCAACAGGCGTGATGGGTGTGCCATTGGCGCGGATTTTATTCATGTTGCGAGGGGGACAGATGCGCCAAAGGGGCGCAACTGTTTTTGATGTTGCAGGACGCGCCGATGCGCCAAAGGGAAAAACAGTCTTCTTTTTCTCCATTCCTCTCTTCTTTTGCAGGGTTATTTGGGAAATAAAATGGTTCAACCAAAAGGGAATAAAACCATGCTTTTTAGAACACTTCCTCTACCAGCAGATCTGGACAGAGGGGGAGGGATATGGATAGACAGCAAAAGGGGGAGGCTAGATCAACATTTCCATATTTCCAAACTACAACCAGACCACCAAGCACACAAAGAACCAAAAACGTAAAACGCACGAAAGAGATAAGAACCTCTTACCTGGATAAATAGTAAAAACTTGCACACGGGTCCACAACGCGTTGACAACGACAGGGCAGGTGCTGACAGGCTCAGAGAACAGAAATCACGTGTTTTGCGTCTGGAGATAATGACATTTGGCGATGCGCAAACATATATATATATATATATATATATATATATGAATCAGCAATAAATGTGCCACCAACTTTGTAAAGGGCGCATCGAAAAGAGTGCAACAAATGAGTTGTGACAAGAAGGCAGCATGCGCCCTGGCGCACACAGGAAGACTCAACATATCAAGGTGCACCAAAAGGAGTGTTGACACAATAAAATACGCGCCAAAGGTTTTAAGGGGGCGCACCAAAAAGTGATGTTACATAGCAATTCCATGTGCCCAACCAAAAAGACCAAAAAGACTAAGTTCGGAAAACCAGATTTCCGGGAAAAGGGATTTTACAACATTTGAACGCAAGGACCCTTAATGAGGGATCGAAACATTTTTTCAAGTATGGTTATCGATAAAATTTCCCTTGTCAATTTTACGGGATAACAATAACACACATTATCTTGGGGGAAAAGTAGTTATAGCCCGCTATCTTGGTGCAAATTGTACAAGGGTGACCTAGTTTCAAGGGACACGATTTCCATCAAATGCACACACACATACCGGAACTATATAGAGTATGAAATGTAGTGCATCACTCGGTGGACAATCACATTGGGATGAATGTTGAGGTTATTCTCGAATCAAGCACTTGCATATTTTATTTAGTCTAATGTTTGCTTGAGTCATGTGTTGTTAACTAGGGTTTGTTTTACAGGAACATGTGTGACATGAGAACCCTATAATGAAGTGGATGTGACATAGAGTGAAGAGAAGGTGACATTGTCGACATCAAGGAACTATATATGCATCTATCACCAGAAACCAAAACCCCACTCAAAAACTAGCACCAAGAGATATTGTCCTCTTTTGAGTGGTATTTTTATCTTATCACTCGGATCATTGTTTTCTAGACGAATCATACATAGTTTAGATTGATCCGTTCTACCATCACCTAGCCAAGATCCAAGACAAACAACCAAATATCAGCTAAGTCACTCACATCCTCTTGTTGGTTACACTTTCTCATCATTGTATGTTGATATATTGCATGTTTATGATATATATCATTTACTCCAATCCTCTAATTAAGATTTAATTTTTTAAATCATTTGGCAAACCCAACTCTTTCATGCTATTTATCGGATCTATTATTTTCCAAACCCTAGCGGTCATAGGTTTTGCATGCTTTCTCTTTATTCCATGTTGTCTAAATTTCTTGTTCCTAATGGGGTTAAAACACTAGCTACTAAAATAATTAGCAAATTAGAAATGAAGGAGGGTTTATGTTACCTCGGATGTGATGATGCTTGATATGGGTGCTAAATGATGGATTTTCACTTTGAAAAACTTACAAAACTAAAACGGATTGGATTAGACAGATAGGGCTCAGGGGCTTCTTGACTAAGTGGATCGAGAAGCACTAACTTCCTCAATGGATGTCAACCCCCATTTGCTGGATAAGAGGATGTAAAAGTAAAAGCATGTAGAAACAAAACTATCACCGAATCTAAAAAATGGCAGAAACTGATCTAAATCTAATTAGATGAAAATAAATGCAAAATAAAGGTTACCTAGTCTGGGTCAATGACAACCCGAGAATATGCACGGGAAGGTCGCGATGACACGGGAGGATGGATCTGAAGTTGTAGATGAAATATACATACCTGCAAGGTCTAAGAGCAATCTGAAAAGGTGTTGAGGATTTGTAGATCTTTGAAGGAACATCTACATAAGAGACCTAAGGGCTTGGAGGTAGGATAGATGATAGAAAGGAGGATTTAGATAGGTTTTGTATGAATGGGACCCTAGTCAATGAAACCATGGGGGATCGGTGATGACCGTATCGAAAAAAGTGTAAGGCCGAAGATAAAAGGACATAAATGGCAACCTGCAAGAAAAATAAGGTATAGGGAGAAGACTGGCGAGTGTTTTTAGGCTACAATGTACTGCAAGATGTTATAAGAAAAGCATATACGATAATATGATAAAAATATGGAAAATAATATGATAATGATAAGAAAATATCATGAATGATGATCATGAGTGATGCGAGTAAGTTGATGGGATGTCCAAGAGGTCTATAGGTGTCTTAGAACTACTCAAGATGGATGCATCTGATTTTCGATTGATTAATTTCTTGATCAATTTCCTGATGATCATAATGGAAAGAAAATACTTGTTTTAAAGCGGGTCGATTTAAGATCAGGTTGGGTCACCGATTCACGGGAAAGTTTCCCCAATGGGCATGATTTTCTGATTTTGGTCGGGATTTTGATGCTTTTAAAGATTAGGTGAGTGCTTTAAAGAATTAGGCAAGATTAGATGACTTGGGGATGAATCCAAGGTAGTTAGGGCATAAAAATAGATGGGATGAAAGCTAGAAAAATCAAGGTGATTTATATGTAGGATAAAAGCATCCTAATTAGAAAGTTGATTAGGGAAATGATGAGGGTTAATTAATTAATATGAATTAATTAATTAATAGGATCAATGTGGATGGGATAGTTGGGCATGTAAAATATTAAATGATTAATTAATTAATGTTGCTTAATTAATTAATAAGGACTGGATGGGCATTTGATTAAATAAGGAGGATGATTAAATAAATAATTAAAATATGTGCACATGGGTGAGTGAAGGGATAGATACAAAAATTAGGTGTCTACATTTTTCCCCTTTTTGTTGAGTGGTTTGCAAAAAACCATGAGAAAAAAAGAGTTGGATGAGGATAAAGGATTGATGGAAAGCTCCCCTCAAACGAGGGGAGTTGATGACATCACAAGAAATCAATGATGCATTTGAAAACGAGGTAGATGGGAAAAAATGACGGGTGGGAAAGGATGGATAAAAACATAACCAAGACAAGATGCCCCAGTGCAAAAAGGATTGCAATGAGGATGGAAAAATATGGTGGCGACTCCAATATCACATCGGTAGGGGACAATTGTGGTTTGTGACAGAGACAGACAACAATTTTCTAGGGGTCAGTGAGTAAGTGGAAACGACTACGGTATGGATGGATGCAAGTTGGGATGACCAACAGCTCATAGGAAAGTCATCAAAGTATGCACAACTATATGCGAAAAGGTATGCAAAATCGTTTGTACATGAGGAATCAAACGAAAAGGTCATGCATTCACCAAGAATGAGGATAAAAGGTATGGTGCCTAATGGGACATGAAAAATGGATGATAAGCGTAGAATGAACAAGTGAGTGATGAAGAAATATTCCCTAAAGGGGGGAAGTATGACCGTGTAGGAAAAAAAGGAAAAAGTAAAATATGCCCCAAGTGGGGAAAAGGTATGGCCACAAAGGCAAAATGAAAAAGGGTAAAAGCATGTCCTGAGATGGGAAGAGTATGGCCACAAAGGTGGACTTTGATGAAAAATAATGGTGCCTGCATTGAAAGGCACAAATATGGCCATAAGAGTGGAATTGATATAATGAATGTAATTCCCAAAGGGAAAGATGAATATGGCCTCAAAGGAGGACTTCGTGTGTAGATTAGATAGGATTATAAATGAAATGCCCCAAAGAGGAATGATTATAGCCACGAAAGGTGGACTTAGGGAATAGATATAGTTAACATGCCCAAAGGAAAAAAATGGAGAGGACCACAAGTATAAACTCGATGGTCAACAATAAATGATGCCCTGGAAGGGATGCAAGAAAGGGAGGAAAATCCCAAAATGGTTATGATAAGGCTATTCGATGGTGACTGAGGCCAATCGACGGTGACCCAAGGGGGTCAACGAAAAACTAGGTGTTGGTGGGCTATATAAGCCCAGGTCGGTTGATGATGCTCATTTTCACGTGTGAACTTGATGAGAGAGTAAAGCATGAAAAGATAAACCGAGAGATGGAGGGTGCCAGAGCTGGAAGGAAATGCTAGAGGGTGCAGAGGATGGTGAGTAACAAAACCCACACTTGTTTTATGATTTAATTTCTTATTTTATTTGATTATTAGCATTTTTGTAAAAAAATTGACGATTACGTAAGGGTTAAGTTAGCAGTGACCAGCACGGTCAATATCGATTGAGCCCTAGGGCACATTGACTAGCTTGAAAATGCATCGACGACTGGTCGACGTCAACTAGGGTAAGATATGCTAGAAAAAGGATTTAGATGAAATTTAATGCACTTTGGATGGATTTTTGGATCATAGGTCTAATGTATGCATGTTTTGTTTGTGATTGTAGGTGAGAGAGACCTCAGACTCGAGATATTGAGTGCCTCGCTATATAAGCAGATCGAGGGGATGTGACAGGATGTTGAGTGGGATCATCTATCGGTAAATGGATTAGGAGGATTCAGACATTATCAAATGATCCCATAAGATGTGGGGCTTATGATTTCTCTTGTGGAAAGATGGGACCGAAAGACATGTATATTTTGGTTCAAGATATGGGAGATGAGCATCACCCAGAGGATGTATCAAATTCTCAAGTTGCCAATATAGGGGAGCAAATAGATCTCACTACTAGTGATGATAGATTGGGATTTTTGACATCACTATTTGGAGCCGATGTGCCCTACATCGAGGGGAATTTTCTTATGAGCAGAGATATGAGGTGGGGTGGCATGCAATCGATTGATTTGTATGGTGATGATGGCAGTGTCCTACTATGCTTTTCAAGACTTGGGAGGAGGTCAATTTCCATGGGATCTAGATGGGGTTGTGGCT
The DNA here is from genome assembly GCA_018340775.1 of Taxus wallichiana var. yunnanensis. Taxonomy (NCBI): domain Eukaryota; kingdom Viridiplantae; phylum Streptophyta; class Pinopsida; order Cupressales; family Taxaceae; genus Taxus; species Taxus wallichiana. The sequence goes on along the minus strand of CM031242.1, from coordinate 13,304,496 downwards.
GATATCGTGGACCACCGGATAGTATTTTCATTTAGGACTGCCTTATTAGCTTAGGTTTACCATGAGCTATCTAGATACAAGATAGGATTGGATGTAGGCTTCTTGCTTCACCGTCTGGGCCTACAAGTATATTGCAATGATTAGGCCATGCCACCAGGCTCCCATGCATTACAAAAGATCATATTCATTTAGAGGTGGGATTTTTGAGATGGAGGGCCTATCAGGCCTTTAGAGATAGGGGCGAGAGAGGGTGGATTGGTATATATATCAACTTGTGGATTTGGATGTTGATCAGGTTAGGTGGCGGTTGTATCGAGATTTCCTAAAGCATGGTCTAGTGTGGATGTAGAGCTAGTGGGGATGAGAAGGACGAGATAGGTATAGGGGAGATGACTAAAGATGATAGAGGCCACTCAGTTTGACAGGGTGAGATGACAATTTGGAGTCATTTAGATCATGCCTTGTGATCCTATTTTGTACATGAGGGAGGAGCTGGATAGAGAGCTATCGAGTCCTACTATGGCAAACCCATTGGAGGAGGAGACATCGCCATGAGATGATGATGATGATGTTGGAGTAGGAGCAGGATACTCTGATTAGCACATGACAACATGGGAAGCTCGGGTGGTTGAGGAGGGAGGAGAGGAGGAGATAGAGGAGATGGAGGTTAAGGTTGAGGTGGCTCCAGGAGGCGGTGGAGATGGAGTAGGAGAGGCTACAGAGGTGGTAAGATTATGTGTCAAGCTTGATAAAATGAGAATAAAGAGAGATACAAACTTGCAATAGTGGGATGTGGTCACTCAGGAGAGGTACCGCTACCACAAGTAGAGGGAGGCCTACAAGGCTCATTTTGGAGATTTGTCTTCTTTTGACTTGACAGAGTCGGCTAGTGGTGTCCAAGAAGCACCACGATATTAGGAAGATAGCTCCCCTTGGCATGATCTCCATGGATAGGTATAGATCTCTAGTTTCAGAGGATAGACATTATGAGGGGATATTATTCGAGAAATTGTTAAAGATGCTATGTTCTTCGGGAGCATCTCCAGAGATAGGAAACAGGTGGAGTTGGGTTGATGAGGAGTACAATGAGTGTAGCTCAATCACAGCGTGAAGAGGGAGGCCAAGAGGGTGGTGATGTCACATAGGGTTCGGGTGATATACTTATCCCCTAGAGGAGAGGATCATAGGGTTTTAGATATGTAGTTTACTTATTTTAATGGTATTTCTACTTTAAGAGAGTCCCACATTACGGAGACAATGATGTATTGACACTCATTTGATTTTGATATATGATGTATGATATATGCTTTAATTTTGAGTTATCATGCTTACTATGTGATGTGATGATGATTTTTGGATTTTATGCATTTAATGATGATGAATTTTGGATTTGATATATGTGATGATGATAATTTTAGGATTAGATATTTTATTTTATATTTGATGATGATGGTAAAATAGATGTATGACTTAGATGGTTATCGATGATATATAGATGTGTGATGTGAGGATTAAGATTATATGTTTTGTATTTAAATTTGATGATGATGATTGAAATGCATATAGGTAAAATGTGATGAAAACAAATTGAAAATGGATGTGATTAATGATGGATGGAAGTAAAAAGAAATGTGTTGTATTGTAAGATAGATGGATGCATGTGATAGGATTAGGATGAAAATTCCTTGTCATGGAGGTGAGCTATAGGTGTGAAAAAAACTACGTTATAACAAGGAAAGTGTGAGGAAAATATGCCTCCAACTGCATTGGAGGTAAACAAGAGGAGGATCTAGGAAACACAAGGCACATGCGACCAAAGAAGAAGCTAACAAATAACCAATGATAGTTAGTCATTTCAAAGATCACAAGGAAGAGATGAATGAGATGATATCATAAACCTGATGTTGACATGAAAAAGGGGTTTGAGATGTACATTTATAAAGGAAATAGGGTTCTCCCAAAAGTGGTGTTCCCTAAAACTATTCCCCAACTCTAGGAAGGGGAAAGAGCAAACTGATCAATGCAAGAAGTCTATTAGAAGAAAGCTAATCAATGCGGGAAGCTTTCTTAGGATGCTAATAAAATGGAAGGTTGATCAATGCGGGAAGCCTTCAAATGCCATAAGGAGTAGCCATCCTTCGAGGGTATGGTCTACTCTTTAAAAAATATATAGATGATAAGAATAAATGATAGATCGTCCTTCGAGGGATCGGTCTACTTACTTTTGATTTTGATATTGATTTCATGCTTTTGATTTTTTTTTAAATTATCTTTTCTGCATGAAAAATTGTCCTTCGAGGGATCATTCTATTTTTTATAACTTTGATTTTGATTTGAGCGTCCATCATTTTTTATTTTACATGGGAAGAGTTGGGACTAGTTGAGTAGACCACTTAAGAGGGGAATAAGATGTACAAGAGACATCCCTGGACCCTTTGCATGATTCCAATAGGTGCATAAGAGGGTGATAGATGTGATAATTACTGAGTTCTCACCAAAGGGATAACCTATCCATAGGAAAATGATATGGGTAGAGAAATGGTGCCCATATTTAAGGTCACATCTAGGAAGTGATGGAAGACCACATAGTTCCAAATCACCACAATGAGAAATGGAAAGGGCTAAGATGGAGGAATGATCTAAAGAAATGACTAAGGGCACATTGGTAAATGTGGAAATAATAGAATGTTCACAAGTGTAATGTGTTAAGCAGTTCCACTTTTGGTTTACAAATCGAGGGAGGCTAATCAACAAGCTCTCGACCCATACTTATGCATGACAATGTATGGTCCTATCTAGTTAGGGAAAAATTTCCATGTTTGATCCTTGATAGAGTAGTGACATTCTGATTTTCTTTGAGGATGAGGTCACCGACGTTAAAGTCGTGTTAAGAAGATCGGATGAGCTAAACAAGCAAGAAACAAGAGAACACAATCTCCCTTAAGGAAGTGAAAAGTTATGCATCTTATGATGAATGAATGGTCCCCATAGAGAGAGACAAATTTGATTATATGATGGATCGAAATGATGATCAAGATCTGTCGGGATTAGCTGAGATAAGTCGAATAAAAATTGTAATATGTGCCAAAACAATGACTTTTAAATAAAACCCATGGTGCTTCTAAAGGAAACACAGATATGGCCGCGAAGGTAGACATAGAAGGAGAGGATGAAAGGCATGATTAGATGAACCAAGGTGGATGAGATAAGACGATGTTAAGCATGAAGATGAAATAATCTATAAATAGATAGATCCTAGAAGGAAGTCCCCTAGCATAGGAAGACAAATCGATGAGGACTAGAAGAGGGATAAACAAGATGAGCAAGGAGGGGAAGGTGCTCCCCCAATGATGGATGGGTAGGATATCAATAGTAATGGATCATAGAGGTGACGTAGCAAGGGGGAACCTCATTAGGAGGAGTGATAGGAGGTGATGTGGATGACCGAGATAATCCATGAGGTTGAACGGATGGAGAGGAGGAAAAAGAAGTCTGGGTGAACTATGGATGAAGAGGTGGATGGAGAAGGAGATTCATTGAGGAGGTTCTCATGCTCAACAGGATCATGAATGGTATCGTAAAGGGCCCTATAGTACTCCATGTTGTGACTCGAAGAGCAATGAAAGGCACATATGTGATGATAATTGAACCATGATGGCTTTGGTTGGCTTGGATCAAAGGGTCTAATGGGAGGAAGCATAATAGCTGAATTCTAGAGTAAATGTTGAAGGACCTCAGCATAGGATTTAATGTATACACTAGGAGGGTTCCTGCGGGATGATACAAATGATGAGGATGAAGGTGGATTATGTTAGGGTCTAGGTGGTCTAGAAGAAGAAGCAATGGTGGATAATTTAGGCTTGGATGACTAGGTAGATGAAGGTGCTCTAGAGGAAGGAGCTGGTCCTAGGAGAGAATCAGATGGTTTGGATCATGATGAAGGAGGGGCCTAAGATGGATGGATGTGGCCCCAAGATGGAGGATGGGGATGTTTTCTTAATTGGAGGAATTTCAATCTTCTTATGAGGACGCTCAAGGGATCACCGCGAAAGGACACCAAGGTCTTTAGATTTGTATTTTTGAGGAGTACCCTTAGCAGGGATGATAATAATCTCTACTGGGGGATCTAGTGATGGTGTGGTGGCTAATGATGGAAGTATCTTCTATATGATAGATTATATGGAGGGTAAAGATTGGCTAGATGTGGGGATGTCTGGTTGTGTGGATGAGATAAGAGGGTCACCTATAGCTGCTGCAAGTTGAAGTGCCCTCTAATATTATTCAAATGATGAAGGCGGTGTGGAGGAAGAGGGAGATAATGGGGATATGGTGACAATGGTTGATGCAGTAGGTGTAGGTAGAAGTAAAAAAGAGGAACCAATAATGACTCTACGGAAGGTAGGACAGGTATGAGTGGAATATATACTGACAGAGGAATAGGATCTATTGGAGTAGATGTGGATGGAAGTGTAAAAGATAAGGCGATGTAAGTGTGGGATCCAAAAAGGTGTGGGTGTGGAAATGATGAGAGGAGTCTAGATGATGTGGTTAATGATATCTATGTGAGATGGGGAAGATGGTAGATGAGATAGGATAGGGATGGAAGAGGTATGAGTTTCAAAAGGCACATGAGTGGATTGGGGAGGTGTGATAGGCGTGAAAAAAATATGGGTGTGGAAGATGAGGTAAGTGGGATGGTCATAAGGGAAGAGATATACGGTAGGGATGTCAAGGTAGATATAGTATCAAATGATGTGGGCATGGGTAAAGAAATGTGTGATAAGGATGTCAATGCATAGATGGATGAAGATGAGGAGACAAGCCCGACCAAGGTTGATGTAGATGTAGTGAGAGTAGGACTGGTGTGGTTTTGAGAGAAGCAGTGGAAGTAAGGGAGGTAGGTAAGGTGATAATGGATGTGGTAGATGTAGGGATAATGTTAGAAGGGGCCAAGGGTATAATACCTAGGATGGAGGTAGATGAGGAGATGGGTGAAGTTGATGTAGGAGGAGATGTTTGATGTATAGTGTCGATTGAGAAGGGATTAAATAAATGTGATGTAGAAGGTGAAGATGAATTGGCTGATAGAGGATTAGGAAATGCTTTTCTAAAGATTTAATTTAATGAGGATTAGACTTCTTGGGGAGATTTAAGAGCATGATGATAGGTGGGTTCATAATGAGATGATGGAGATTGGGAAAGTGCAAGGAGATCTAATATGGAAATCTCGTAGGAAGTGTCTCTAGGTGAGATGGGAGGAGAGATGTCATAAGATGGGGTAGGATCTGTTAACTGATACCTATGGAGAAGGAAGTCATGGATGGGGTTCTCATGAGGAATATCCATAAGGGAAGTGGGTATGGTGATATCGGGTGACATAGGAAGGGCATGAGGTAATGGGGATAAATATGGTAAGGGAGAAGGAGGAACAATGTATGGTAATGGGGATAGAGGTGATGAGATATAAGGCAAGGGGGTATAAGGTGAGAGATAAAGGTGATGATATGTAAGGAAATGGGGATAAATTATGGTCTATGGATCAATATGGTCGAGAGACAGGAGGTCTACGATGAAGGTAGTCATAAATAGGACTAGAGGAAGATCTATAAGCAACCGATGGTTTGGACGGGGATGTAGAGGACTACTCAAGGAAAATTTTGGTTCCATTTTTAAACAAGAAAGCAAGAAAACAATTCCTTTTTATGTTTTGATTAAGAAAGTGTGAAGAGGATGGATGTGAAAGGACCTAGGAGATGGAAAACTATGTTTGGTCTCAGGTAAGTTGTGGCTGGGAAATGTCTGAAACAGATCTCTTGTTGGGTGATCAAATCCCAATCAGTGAACCAAGTGAAAGGAATGTTTTGATGTGTTAATTGATTTGTGAAGTTTTAGGTTGTGTGTGATAAGACATGTGATGCAGAAGATTGAACCCCCTACTTAAACTATATGAGAAAGCATGATGCAAAAGGAAAGGTTTTTTTAAGCCCAAAACAAAATGTGATGTTTGATGAGTACATAGACAAGAAAGGAAAGTACAATGCAAAAAGAGAAAATAAGGAAAAGAAGAATATCTAGATAATATTTTTCCTATTTTTCTTCATTTTTGAATGATGAGAAATCCAAGCCACGAACATGAACAAACAATAAAGCAAGGCCTCACACTACTATGTTAGTGGAACACGAGAAAAGAAAAGATATAGAAAAGAAAGGGATCACCGAAAGGGATGTCCCACTAGGCATGTAAGCAATGTTTTCCAAATTTATCATTCCTAATGGGGTTAAAGAACTAGCTACTAAAGGAATTAGCAACTCATAAATGAAGGAGGGTTTATGTTACCTCGAATGTGATGGTGCTTGATACGGGTGATAAATGATGGATTTTTGTTGTTGCGAAACTGAAATGAATTGGATTAGATAGATAGGGTGAGGACTACCCAACTAAGTGGATCCGAGAAGCATTAACTTCCTCGTAAATGTCAATGCCCATTTTTGGATAAAATGATGTAAAGAAAAAGCAAGCGAAATAGAACTATCACAGAATCTAAAAATATCATAAACTAATCTAAAGCTAGTTAGATGACAATAACTACAAAATAAAGGTTACCTAGTCGGGTCGATGGTGACCTGATTTTGTACAGAATGTCGACGATGACTTCGGAGGATGGATATAAAATTGTAGATGAAATATGTAGACCGAAAGGTCTATGAGCAATATGGAAATTGATGAGGACATGTAGCTGTTAAAGGAGGATCTCAAGAAGAGAGCCAAGGGTTGGGAGGTAGGATAGATGATAGAAAGGAGGATATAGATAGGTTTTGGATGAACAAGACCCCGGTTGACAATGACCAATGGGGATCGGTGGAAATCAGTATCATAAAAGTTCAAGGAGGAAGATAAAATGATGGAAATGGTAACTGTGAGCAAAAGAAGCTATAGATGAAGACTCCTAAGTGTTTTCGAGGCTACTTTGTACTTGTAAGATTTTAGAAGCAAACAATATACGATAATATGATAAAGATACGAAAAGAATATGACAACGATAAGAAGATCTCATGAATGATGATCGTGAGTGATGTGAGTAGGCTAATGGGATGTCCAAGACGTCATGGGTGTATTAAAACTATTCGAGGCATGAGGAAGGCTGGATGCATCTTGTTGGGAATTCGGGACTATGGAATAAAGCTATGATTCAATAACAAACCTAATCATGCACACAAGATCTAAACAATTCCCAAAATCTATAACAATGGAAGTATACACTAAAATAATCCAAATCAAAACAAACTAAACACACATAACACATCATGTACCATGGTTCACCCAATATGGGCTATGTCAACCAAAGATAGAGATCTCACATATATAATATAACAAGAGTACAAACCAACTCTTCAATACAAGAGTACAATGCATCTCTCTAAGAGTATCTCCTCCTCTTCTAGATCTCTAAATGGATCTACATGAGTGCACTACATCCGTGCCTCCAAACACCACCAACATATCTCACATAACAAGGAACTACTGCATCTCGAACTATGCAACCAAGCTCTCATGTGAATCTGCAAACAAGACCTCTCACATGGGTCTACCAATGTGTAACCATATATATGCACCAAGAAGTAAGTCTCTCCTCCATCTCACTACATCTGCCATTGTAAACAAGAAGACAACCTCCTCTACAATATCTAGATACTATTTGTATCCAAAAGCTCTCCAACGAGCTACAATACTAGATTCCTATGGATCAACAATACAATATGATCTCATGGATCTACAATACAAGATCTCACAACAACTGTAGATTTACAATATAAGATCTCACAACAACTTTGTGGATCTACAATATGAAAGACTATGTGCTTTGCATACTATGTAAGCCATTACATTTAGATAAGACAATACAAAGGAAATATAGAAGAAGACATAACCACCTTCTCACCATTCAGATGTACATGTTATTTCCTTTTGTCTAGCTTCTCTCCATTGAAGATCTGTCTTCATGCAACATTTTTCTTCTTTTCCTTCTTCTTCATCTTTAATCAAGGAGAATTAACATTCTTCCTCTATTTTATATGTTCTAACCCTAGATTTCTAGCTTATATAATCTTAGAAAAACTTAGGGCACCTTAGTTATGGATTTACAACCTTTAAATCAACTTTATAAAAAGTTAGATCTAATTCCCGTGAGTTAAATATAAACTTTCACGCACAAGTAACCGGTGTCGGTTACCCTGACCAACGTTGGTTACCCTTTGACCGGTGCCGATTACTGAGTAAACCAGCAAGGTGTAAATCATGCTAACTATGAAGAAATTTAGCTCCATAATCCTAAAAATCTCCCACTTGGAGATAAATTGCTAAAATTGTACCTGTACCTATACATCATTATCTTCTACATACCATGAAGACCATCTATTCTTTATATCAACAATTCTCTCAAATGAAATCAGGAAGATTAAACCATCTTCTAAAACCAAGAAGATAACAAACCCGTGACTTACCATATACATGCATGAAGCTACTAATGATCCATGATAACTGAGTTATCCATACATCAAGCTCCCACTAAATCATAACACCAAGCCTCTCATGTAACCAAGCCACCATGAATAACACACCTGCAAGAGCTCCCACTCAAAATGAAGTATCGAGCCTCTATCACATCCATAGCCATACCTATAAAACTAACCATGTTCTCCAACCATCTATCCATGTCTCCATTTGAAACCCAATGCAACTAACCAAAGACAAGTCAAACTGGAATATGCATAAGCAAAACAAGATCCTGGGTCAAGACAACCCAAATGAGTTCTACATGCAACCCGTGGTTAATTACTCCATAACACTTGCACAACTCAAAGAATCCAAATACTGCATTATGTAAATCCAACCCTGCATAAACAACTAGCATGTCCAAGACAACCATCCATAGATAACATATCTATCAAGGAGTAACATAGTAACAAGAGGAAATACAAACATCCCCTACTCATGCTCAAGGCATCTAAACTGTTCTCATAGGAATCCATGTGCAAAAAAATATCTGCATCATCATAGACTCACAAAACATAATCTATCCACATGTACAAAACTCACCATGTACATCCATCCATATTATAGGCTCTCCAGAAGCTCCAAGTCTGCCACCGACTAACTCCAAAGCCAAATATGAATCCTGTGCTCATCAATATCAACAACAACCCCTGCTAACCATGCTACTAATAATTAGTGCAAATACCAAAAAAACATGTCATCAACATACTCTACACAACTATCCAAGATGAAAGAAAACAAGGGCAACATCAATAAGATGTAAATATACATTGTTGTCATACTTTAACCTGTAACAAACAGATTTTCCTTCTTTACCCTTCAATGTCAATAAAATTGCTCTCTCTTCTTAACCCAACTAAACAACCATCAACAGCAATTCCATAGGGATATCCAAGCACTATAAATAAAACTAGAAGTGACGTCATCATGCAATAAACTCAAAATACCTACAAAACCATGATTTTCCTCCAAAACAACTTGTGCCTCATGCCACACAAAAATGTAGCATACTCCTCTCACTCTGCATGTGCATATATGTCCAACCTGCAATGCCAATAACCATGGCTTTCTCCCACTTAACCTTGAACTCCCCTACACTACTTCTAATCACCAAGCTCAAAATCTATATATGTCAGTGAGAAATAAAACAGATGAAAGAAAATATAAATTGATTCCCTTCTTATCAAAGAATACTTCTACATCACAAAATTTTGGACTTCTTGTGAAGTAGGTGAATCAACTTCTTTTCATCTTATGTACTCAACATCTTTCGTTCATTGCAACTGTGTCTAAATATGAATTTTCATTGAGGATCCCATCCTTAGACTAGATATCCTTGTCCTCAATATTCCACATATCCCCAGAAATAAAAGTCAAGCTCACCAAATATCCATGGTGCAAATTTTATTTATGCACACAATCCAAACATAATATCAGTTGCTCCAAATGAAAGAAATAAAACATGAATCATATAGAGATACCTGACTCAAAGTCTCACTGGACTAACCAAGCCAACTCCATCCTTTTCGATCCAAACATTAAAGTGATCTACACCGTCTCTGCCATGTACACTCTGTAAGAAACTTGATCCTCCAAAATAGGACACTAAACCATCCATGCCCTCTTCTACTGTAAGAAACCCTATGAAAACTCATTGTCACACAAAGAGCGACCAGGTTCATTGACTAGTATATGTTACCCTCGTGACCAATATAAGTTCCTTGACTAATGTTAGTGTTGTTGGAACAAACACAATGCCACAAATTTCCATAGGCACCAAACTAGGTTCCTACTCTAACCAAAGTCGATAGTTTTCTTTGAGCTAGTCATTTCAAGAAGCACCCAACCTTGCACAAAACTTAACAACAATCATACATGTAATAAAAAACTACACCAAGATGAAACACATCACCTTACCAGCACCAAGATACTCAACCACATCTTCAACCAAAGTACTTACCTCTCTGATGGAAGCCCTGTCTTCATTCTATGTTATTATATTTTGCTTCTCTAATGAATCCCATGCATCTAACTACACCAAAGGATGCATAACTGCTCCTCTACTCATACTCAAATTTGTAATCCCAAACCATGTATATGCGGCAACCAAAACATACAAGCACTGCAATACCAAGATAAAACCATACCTCTATAAATCAAATTTACAATTTGACCAACATGTTTGTGCCTCCAAGAATCAAGGACACCTCAAACAAACAAAATATATTCACCACATCTTATAAAATATTTAGATCTATGATTTTCTGTTTAAAACCAATTTGCACGATGGCAAGCCACCACGATCACCCTGTAACTGACCATGGTCACCCTATAACCGACCATGGTCACCCGCAACCAACCACAGTCACCCTATAACTCACGACCATGGTCACCTTGTGGATGCCGGTTGCCACCTAACCAACGTTGGTCACTATACTCTCAAGAAACCTCACATTCTAGCCTCAACTTGAGATTTAAATATCTTTAGCATTCTTCATATCAGAAAAACAAACCCTGCTCTCATACACATGTCAAGTAAATCACAAACAATATACTAAAGAAAAAACTTGATCTGAAATAACTAAGCTCGATACGAGTTGTCTTGAAGATGATCCACAATCTCACAATGTGGATCTACAAGAAAATTACGCGCTTTGCATACCATAAGCTATTACATTTAGACAAGACAATACAAAGAAATACAAAAGAAGACATAACCACATTTTCATCATTCGATGTCTATTTCCTTCTCATTCGCTTCCATCAAGGAATTCGATCTTTGCAGAATAGTGCTATGATTCAATATCAAACCCAATCATGCACACAAGATCTAAAAAATTCCCAAAATCTACAACAGTGGAAGTATAAACTAGAATAATCCAAATCAAAACAAAGTACACACACATAACACAACATGTATTGTGGTTCACCCAATGTGGGCTACGTCAACCAAAGATAGATATATCATATATATAATATAACAAGAGTACAAACCAACTCTTCAATACAAGAGTACAATGCATCTCTCCAAGAGTATCTCCTCCTCTTCCGGATCTTTGAGCAGATCTATATGAGTGCACTATATCCGTGTCTCCAAACACCACCAACATATCTCACATAACTAGGAACTACTACATCCTCGAATTGTGCAATTAATCTCTCTGTGAATCTGCAAACAAGACCTCTTACATGGGTCTACCAATGTGTAAGCATATATGTGCACCAAGAAGTAAGGATCTCCTCCATCTCAACGCATCTTCCACTACAACAAGAACAAACAAGAAGACTCCTCTACATTATCTAGATATTATATGTATCCACAAGCTCTCAAATAAGCTACAATACTAGCTTCTTATGGATCAACAATACAATATGATTTCATGGATCCACAATACAAGATGTCACAACCTATGTGGATCTACAAGATAAAAGCAAAAAATATTATGTGCTTTGCATACTACGATGGGAAGCATGAAAAAAAGTTTAGGAGAATTATTACATTTAGACAAGATAATACAAAGGAAATATAAATAAAGAAGACATAACCACCTTGTCACCATTCAGATGTACTGAAGTAGTATTTATTTCCTTCTCGTCTCAAACTTTCTCTCCATTGAAGCTTTGTCTTCATGCAACATTTTTTTTCTTTTCCTTCTTCTTCATCTTCAATCAAGGAGAATTAACATCATGTCCTCTATCCTTATGTTCTAACCCTAGTTTTCTAGCTTATATAGGCTTAGAAAACTTAGGGCACCTTAGCTATGCATTTACAACCTTTAGATCAGGGTAAATTCCTATTGCTCGAGTTTTAGTAGTGAACATTTGTTGGTCTACATTAACACTGGAACACACATTTATAAACAAGTTAGATCTAATTCCTTTGAGTTAAATATAAAATTTCACACACAGTAACCGGTGCATGAGTTACATCTCCCTGATCTAACAAGTGTCAATTACCTTATAACTCAAGTTACTTAGCTTTAAGTAAACTGGAAGTGAGAAAGGCATAAATCATGCTAATTGTGAAGCAATTCAGCTCCAAAATCCTAAAAACCTTGTACATCCTTGTGATGACCAGGGGGGATTATTTGAGGTAAATACTTGGAACTAAATTTTGCCTTGTATCATAAAAGTGCAAGGCCGAAGAAAAAGGATGGAAATGGATACCTGCAAGAAAAATAAGTTATAGGAGAAATACCGCATGGCTTCTTAAACCATTTTCACTTTTCGTCTTCTTAATTATGCACTCAAACAAGAGGATCTTTTGTGTATCTCGGCAAGATTTTAGAATCAAATAATATATGATAATATGATAAAGATATGGAAAAGAATATGAAATCGATAAGAAGATCTCACGAATGATGATCGTGAGCTATGTGAGTAAGCTGATGGGATGTCCAAGAGGTCTATGGGTGTCTTATAACTATTCATGCACGAGGAAGGTTGGATGCATCTAATTTCTTATTGATCGATTGCTTGATCAATTGTTGGATGATCATAATTGAAAGAAAACACTTGTTGTAAAGTGGGTTGATATCGTAAATTTAGAAGTGGTCGTTTTTTTTTTCTTTCATCTTTCTTCACCATACTATGGGGAAAGTTTCCCCAATGGGCTTGATTTTCGATTTTTTGTTAGGATTTTAATGTAAAAATCTACACTTTTCAAAAGATTATCACATAAAGAGTGCTTTAAAGCATTAGGTGGAATTATATTACTTAGCCTTGTTGGGGATGAATCCAAGGTAGTTAGGGCATAAAAATAGATGGGATGAAAGCTAGAAAATTAAGGTGATTTATATGTAGGATAAAAGCATCCTAATTAGAAAGTTGATTAGAATAGGAAATGAAAAGGGTTAATTAATTAATAGGATCAATGACTGATGGGATAGTGGGGCATGTAAAATATTAAATAATAATAAGGACTACATGGCATTTGATTAAATAAGGAGGATGATTAAATAAATAAGTAAAATGGCGATGCATAATGTGTGTATATGTTTTCCACGTAGCTCTAGAGTGAATTGTCAAAAGGTACAAATAAAGCCCAAAACTTAGGTGTCTTACATGCCCATTACTCATAGTATTTAATTTTGTCTTAAATACAAAACATATTGAGATCCTCCCACCTACTTGTAATTTTTTTGGCATTATGGCTCTTTGAATATACAAGAACTTTGAGATGCAATAAAAACAAAAAAAAAAACCATTATTTTAAAGTAGAAATGGATAAGATTATGATAGTGAACATTCTTATGATGAAGACACTAATTTTGATTAGGAACAATTTGATGCTCTCACTAATTTTCATTCCACATTATGTGAAAATCCCACTCATGTACCACATGTTCTTGATGTTTTATTAGATGTCAAACATGCTCGTGACAATGTTTCTAATGTCAATATGATCTATAACTTAGAGCTCACTATTGTTACCACACATTTTATTCCACTTCCTACTCCCCCACCAATATGGGGGCCTCCACCATCCATATTCATATTCACCTAACACTCACTTTTCTTTCCCCATCATTTCTCATATCTAACCTAGTGCCTCTTTAGTACCCATGCCTTAGATTCAATTTACCTTGATTTACAGGCTCATTCAACACACTTATTCTTCCACTTCTCCCTCTCTTGATTCTTCACTTCTCCTACATAGTCCTCTTGCACTTGAGGTTTCTTCTTACCCACTTCCCCTAATTTTTTTCACCCAAGTTTCCTTTTTTTGATGATCATGGATATCCAAAAGAGCATCTTATATTATTTCATGTTGCATGCTTGGAATATTCTTGTGATGATACATTATTGACAAAGTTGTTTCTTAGAAGCTTACATGAGTATGCTTTGTGATGGTTCTATGATTTACCTCTACACTCTGTTAGATATTTCACTCCTTTAGAAAATATATTCTTGGCACATTTTTCTATGAACATTGGAACTAAAATATCATATGCACAAATGGCTAAAATGAAGCAAGGATCTAATGAGCATCTTAGTGACTATGTTTTGTGTTATAAGAGTAATCTTACTAAAATGAACAATGTATTGGATGAATCTGAATTACAAGATCTATTTATCAAAGTCTCTTTCCTCCTCTACAAGAATGTGTGCTCTTTGATTCTTTTTATTCTTTTGATCATTTATGTCATACTCTTAAAGAATGTGAAAATAAGTTACTTTATATGGGAAAGATTAAGTATGGTGATAATACTTCAATCAATCTAGTAACAAATTCCAAAGTAAATATACCTTTAAGAGAAAATCTAATGAGCCTAAGCTATTGTTAATGTTGTATCTCAACCAAAAAATCTCAAATACAACCTACACGATGCATTTTTACTAGATTTCCATATCCACCTCACATCTTGTTGCCTAAGCTCATTGAAAGAAATTTGATTTCTCTTCCATCCCCTCTTGAGTTAGATCCTAATCAGTCCTCGTGGTAAGAATTTTGATGAAAAAGCACACTATGATTATCATAGATGTAATGGACATTCTATTGATATATGTTTTAAGCTTAGACATTTGATTCAGGACTTGATTGATACTAATGAACTCAAATTTCCTAAACCTACTATTTCTAAATCTACAAATGAAAATGGAAAACTTAATATTTTCAATGATCCATTACCCAAACATGAAAAGTAGTTCTCAAGTCTTCTTCTAATCATGCTTATCATGTGGTTCCACCTCCATCATCTTTGATCATCCTCTTGGGTTTCTTGTTGGTACTACTGATATTCCCCCATCTATTATTACTTTCATTGATGTGGATTTTCATGCTTCTTTTTCATCACATAGACTTCACATTGATGATTTTGTTGGTATTCATGTTGTTAACAATGTTATGGTGCATCCTAATTTCAAACATAATGCATGTTCACTATCTTTCCTGCGAGCTATTGGTTTTCCATTATCTCATATGACATGTAGATCACCTACTTCTTGTGGGCATGTGGTTCTCCCAATCATTGTTGGGCCTCTTACTATCTCTATGCCTTTCTCTTGATTGGATCCGAGGTTACACATTGTGACATGGTCTTAGGAATTCCTTGGCTTAAGGTTGTTAAATCCATTCCATCCTAGTTCATTTATGTCTCAAGTTCATACATGAGCATCACGTTGTCACTATTTGAGGCATCCCACCATAGACTCCTTTATCTATGGCCTCTATCACCCCACATCTTTAGTTTCTACTTACCCCTAGTGCACCTACTTCTACACCTATTGATGATAGTCCCATGGCTTTGACATACTACTACTATGACATCTAGAACTCCTATCACTCTAGTGCTAGTTCCACATCTCCACCTAGATCTCCTTCACATATGGTTTTTACTTCTCGACCACGATGTCTTTATTGGTCCCATAGCCCTCCTCATAGGACTAGGTCCCCACACATGATACATGCTACACATGGTACATCTAAGCCCACTTCACGGTCTCATTCTCCACATGACACATGACATAGTCTACTTTGCATACCATGACACATGCACTTTCACATGACACTAGGTCCTTGGATCATGTTCACATGCATTCCTCTTTCACATTAGAAAGATAGTGGGCCCTACCCTCTATCCTCATTAGATAGATCATTATGCATTCACACTTGGGGGAATCTAATTCCCCCCTTGCTACCCTGATGACACACTCTTGTTCTAGGTTCAAACATGATTGTTGAGGGTGCACTTACATACATGAACCTCATTTTGCACACATACACATGGGGGAAACCTTGCTTCCCTTCCTAGTCATAGGATCTCATATTCTAATAATACAAAAACATTTGATATTTACAAAAATACAAAAACATTAGCTTAGATCTTGGTTGGATGTATCTTTTCTTGCTTATACTATTCCATGTTGCATTTTTCCTATCATGTTAGCTTGATTCATAGTATGTTCTATCCTTTTACATGTACACATGCATGTTCACATGGTACTTTGAGGTGAATGTAAGCTATATACATAGGTTATCACATGATGCATGATGTTTGACATTTATTATTCTTCAGTCCCACTGAGGCTCTGAGGGCATCTACCTTCCCTACCTTTCCACATTCAAGTGTTATCATTGCAATATCTACTACTTTCATTTCTATTTCATTTAGATATATACATTATGACATATTATTCATTATTCTAACATGTTAATGGGTGCTTCATGTGTAGCATTTGTCTTGCAGAACTTACTTCTAACCATGGTTATCTACTTATACTATTTTCTTGTGTCTTATCTTATATGATTGTGACTTGTTTTCCATTGTTTGTGGGCTATGCCCTATGATTTTTTTTTGCTTGTATGCCTTGAAGGCCTTGAATGTCTTGTGACATCTTGAGTGGTGTCCCATATTTTACACCAGCTACTATGTTGTCCTCTTGATGTGTTATTGCATGTTTGACTTGTTTCTATTACATTATGTCATGATTTTTATCACTAACACTTCTTACTAGCTTTTTTCCATTATTTTACATGTTCCATGGTTGTTACCATACACATACCATATTCCCCTGTAGGAATCCTTCTTCAGATGTGCACATTAGATTTAGGTCCTCTCATTTGGGTCGCGCTCACATTGATCCATCTCACACACCCCAAATGAGGGGGAAACCATCAGTGATTATTTCACCCTCTCAGTTTATTTAGAAACTAGAGACAAAATGGTACAAAGCATAATTGGGTAGAATAGAGACTCATAAAATGGTTCAAAATCAAACATGGGATAGAAAAAAAATAGAGGAAAAATCACCCAAAGATAGATAATAATGGTGGGCTATTGTCCCACTTGGGGTTTTTTCTGGGGAAAAACAGGCATTTGACATTGGTACAATTTCTCAGTGACATATTTTGCATAGAATCCAACAACAAACATTTAGTTTAATTTACTATCAGAATGAAGGAACAAAATCAATAACATGTTTCATACTTTGGGAAAGGGAACTAACCACTTTTCTTTCTCAATTCACATTTTTCCTAATTTCATACCAATATCTAATAAGGAGTGACACCTAGGGCATATATAGGGACAATGATATGTTTGAAACAAAGTGTCATCCATGACCAGTTATTATTGGGTTGGTGACCATCTACAGTGGCACTTATCCATGGGTTTTGGGAAGTGTCATGGATGGAGGAAAAGTTGACCACTCTCCCAACACTCTTCCTTTGGTGGAAGGATGCCTAAATCTAAGAGTATTCACATCGGTTTGGGAATTGATCACTCCCGACCCCTCCAACCATCTCCAAAAATATCCAAGGAAAAAATACACAAGGGACATTTATCCTTTCTCTCTTGGCATTTAGGTGTACTCTATCCTTGATTCACTTGTTTATTTTACACATTTCTATTATTTCTCTAAGTTAAATTTCAATTTCATATACTATGAACATTGACTACACTTTTCTTCTTTTTTAGTCCATCCTTATCTCCAAAAAAAGGCAACACAATGGAACAAGGAGCAATCTCAAGCACAAAATGCTCAAGGAAAAGGAAATATTTGTTCTAAAAACACAAGTATCTTTTTTCACTATGTGCACAAAAGTCACCCTATGGTTCTTATCCCCTCTTAGACTCCATGATACACATCCTACAATTTCCATTTCAACATGTTATCGGTTACAATCTTCTTTGACTCTCCACAAGGTATGCTCTTCCTATCTACTTTATGCTACCAAATATTCATTCACCAACATAAAGTGGGGAAAATGTAGACAAAAAAATATGTACTTATTACTATTACATTATGCCCAAAGTATGTTATTATATGCATGATTCCTAAGCAAGAAAACTAGACATTGATAACACTTGTTTTGCTTTACATTGACATTATTTTATCTTTCCATGCTTTCATCCTTTGCTTTTATAGAATTATCCCTTTACTTTTGGACATCACACAATGTTTTACTCAGCTAAGCATTTCTTGATTTATCTTTGGAACTTTTTAGACATAAGCACCCGATAATAAGGGAAAAAGCACGTCAATGTTGTTGCCCTGTGGGCACTCTTGTCCCTTCACTTGTGTTCTTATATTTTAAAATGACACACCACTTTTTATATTTTCTAAACTTGTATTGATCACTTTTGGGTCAACTTTAGGGTTGTTAATGTTGAAAAATTCAAGCAAAGGAACACACACATATATACACACACACTACACACACACACATGAGCTACTTATACATAAAAGGGAAAACAAGAGGGAACTAAGCAAGTTACTATTTATGACCTATCACTTAGAAAAAGGAAACTATTAAGAGAAAGGGATTGTATTTGGACTACATTATTTAATGCATAGGAAGGGAAAATTCTAAATTCATAACACACATTATCTTGGGGAAAAGTAGTTGTATCCTAATATCTTAGTGTAACTTACACAAGGGAAACCTAGTTTCAAGAGGGACATGATTTATATCACACACACACACAACGTAACTACATAGAGTCTAAAATGTAGTGTAACACTTAGTAAAAATCACATTGGGGTGACCATCGAGGTCAGTTTGACTCAAGAATTTACATATTTTATTTAGTCTAATATGTGCTTAAGTCTTATGTAGGTAGTTAGGGTTTGTTTTGTAGGAATAGGTGCGATATGAGAACCCTACAATGAAGTGGATGTGACACAGAGAGAAGTGAAGGGAAATATTTTGAGACATGAAGAACTAGATCTACATTCACCGCTAGGACACTAATGCCCAATTCAAACACTAGCACCATTAGATATTGTCCCCTTCTCAAAGGTATTTTCCCATAGCTCTCAAAACACTATTTTATAAGAGAAGCATACACAATTTAGATTGAGCTTGTTCCACCATCAGTCTAGCCAATATCCATTCCATAACCAGATATCATCTACATCACTCCTATCCTCTTGTTGGTTGCACTTTATCATCATTGTATGTTGATATATTACATGTTTATGATATTCCCTCACTCAACCAAAATACATCTAGTCTTCCATGTCTCTTTCTTGAATAAGCTTGTTGGAAAAAAGTGTTAGCTTGATTAGTATTAACCGAGCTTGATGAGGGCTAAATCATATTCAAGGTTCAAGGAATTATTTAGACACATGCTAAAAGATTGAGGAAAGGTTCATTACTAAGTATTTGATCAAGTGGAATAATTTGGAAAATGAAGATGAAACATGAGAAGATGAATAATTCATGCATCAATATCCAAAAATTTCAAGATTGGGGACTATGTTACTTTAAAGTGACGAGATCATGTTACACATTTGATTTGGATTCATATATCATATATAGATGGTAGACCGTGGATAACATAAGCTATTATCGTGTCATATCTCATTTATTTATGCTTTCATATGCTTAGTAGGTCATCATAAGTGGTTTAAATAACATTATAGGGTATATATAGGAGTTAGTAACTCATTGATGATCATCATATTGAGCATTTGAGTCTTATTGTCTGGTTTAAAGTGGCTAAGTCATTATACTTGCATATTGTGACATTTTCTCTCTATTTTGGTGTTATAGTGTTATTGATATTCATATTTATCTAAGTAATTTCATTACAATATTGACTTTGGCAAATCCTATGATAGGATTGAGTGGCCTTATATTCTTTCCATGCTTTAGTCATAGGGTTTGGCTTTTTTGCATACTATTAATATGTCATACCAAAATGATGGAACTTGTCTTACTATTAATGGGGTTCAATCTCACATATTTCTTATCTACAAATCCAACAATCATTGGCTCCCTCTTTGTATGTCTTGGTGACTGAATGGTTTAATTATCTATTTTCCAATTATAGTTCTAGATGTTTGGTTGAAGGAATTTATCTCCCTTACTTTGATCACCAACTCATTAATAGTCACTTTGCAGATGACTCATTTATCACTCTTTTTAAAGAGGAATCAATTGCAAAACAAGTTATGGAATGCCTTGAGCTTTTTTGTCTTAATTCTAGATATTTCATTCGGTGGAGAAAGAATCAACATTACAAACATCTCTCCCCACACCCACTCGGTTGGAAGGATATGAATGACAACGAATTATTTCAGGTGAGCAATTCAAGTTTGTACATATCCCCTTTTCTATTCGAGGCCTCACCATATGAGGTATAATCCTATGTGATTCAAAGAGTTGAGAAAAATAGTTTTTGGATCGTATCAAACCTCTCTTTGGATGAGAAGTTTTAGGTATGATCTAAAGTGCTTATGCCACTCACATTTTTATCCCTTCCATTGGGTGCCCTCAAAACTTGCTCATGCCAAGTTAGAGAAAAATTTGAGTGATTTCTTATGGGTCAATTCAATGGGAGAAAAGGATTTCATAGATTTTTGGGATATTTTTATAGACCTGTGAAGATACATTGGTCTCCTTAACATCAAGCTTTAAGGACATGCCCTAAGTCTGAAGTGGGTCATCATAAGCAGCGATGAGTAGTAAGGCATGGAAAATTCTCTTGAGAAATTACATCTCTAAGGGTTATCATATTAAAACAAAATATTGGAATAATATATCACATCATCCTTTTCTTATCACCCATGTGCTAGTTAAAATTTCTAAAACTTTGTGGATAAAAGCATATGAAGGCATAAGAGCTCATCAAGCCCAATATTCTCATCTAGGTGGGGAATGGTTCAAGAATAGTTTATCCTTTAAATATCAATCTATTTAGTGGTATCTTTTTTTAACTTTCATAATGTCCATTTTTTATGGTTCCCTTAATTAAAAGTTTTAATATTTTCAAGAAGGGAACTAAACCTATCTTTAACATATTTTGTAAAGTGTCTCATAACTAGCTACCTTGGATTACACTAAAGGTTAAATTTCAACTTAAAACTGATGATGTCGAGTCTATATCTAAGATTACCCGATGAGAAACTCCATAAAATCATGATTTTATCTAGAGCTCCCTAGTGGAAAAGATTATAACTACCCAATTGAAACTTCATTCTACTACTATAAACCCCAACTTGGTTATCAAAGTTTTTCATCTCAACATATTTAGATGGAAGCCCTTAACAACCATTGATAGTTAAGGTCTTATAAATCTACTTGACCTATGAAATTTGCAAATTTATAGAAAACCATCATTAAGACCAAAAGTACATTTTATAAATTGTATTCTTTACTAGGGTTTTCCCATTGATATATTGAAGCATTTGGGGGTTTTAAATCCCATTTTCCTTTTCACCACATCAATAAGACCATCAAGTATTTATTTTGGTTTTTCCCAAATGTCCATTCTTCCTATAAGAGGATTCACATCTCGTTCAACCCTTCCTCATAATTTAACAAAAATAGAATTTATTCTAAACCTAGATATTGAAATGTAACAACATAAAATAGATATAACAATGAAATATAGATTTGACCTAAGCAATAAGCAAGATAAAAATTAAGACCCTAATTGCAAATGAAGGGATAGAATATTTACCCAATTTGCAGTGATTCGAAGTTGTGCCAAGTTGGAAAAATAATGAAATGGGAGGGAAGACCATCGCAACTAAGCCCATAAAATTATGTGAATGCTGGAAATGTCGAATTAGGGTGCCTATGTAGGGTCGGGGTCACCTGGGGGCACTCGAGACCTCCTGGGCTCCGGTGACTACTCATAAACTCAAAAATTAGTTTCACAAGGTCGCTTATGTTTGTTGGATGTCTCCTTTATTCACCTATATATAGTTGTACTTCATTTTAATCACCTGAAACTTGTAAGAAGAAAGAACACCTACAAAACTCCAAATCACATCAAATCCTAAAAAGAAAAAGATGCAAATGGGGAGTTAGACTAACCTCCCGATGTTCACCAACTTAGTGAACTTACGATTTGGTGAACTTATAATCCATTTAGGTCTCTCTCTCTACATTTCATAATCCATTTAGTGTGTGTGTGTGTGTGTGTGTGTGTGTGTGTGTGTAGTGTGCCGTGTGTGGTGGCTCGTGTAGAATCTGCCCTAGGTGGATCTTGTGCAAGTTGCACTTGATAGCAAACAATAACTAGATGTAGAAAATATAGATAGATGTGTGCATGGAAAAATTAACTTACTCTCATATGAAGTGTATGTAGAAGAATGCAATCCCTTGTCCCTTGTGTGAAGCTAGATGGATTTTGAATGCTCTTAGATGTAACCTTAGGATGGTAATAGATAAGGCTTAGTGTTTGGTCCTTTATTATGGTCACATATCTTTGTATTTATATGATTCCATTATTTAAATTTCATAATTAACCACTAAAAGGATGATTGATACGAAATAAATATGCCCAAAAACTATAAATGACCCAAAATATGTAAGCAAGATACAAAGAGGTCGGGGGCACCCAAAGGAGATGGGGGTCTTTGGGCACCTTTGGTGTCCGGACTTAGAAAAAAGAAGTGTGAAGGTCAAACCTGGGAAACAAGGTATGTAAGACCAAGAAGAAAATCAAAACCAAGCAAGGAGGAAAAGATAGTGGTCAATTAGTACTTTTCTTGCTTATGAATCATATGAATAGTGGTATGTGATTAGGACTAGAAATATACCCAAAGTGTGTGATTTAGTGTCTACATTTTCCCCCACTTTATGTTTTTGAGTGAATACTTGATAACATAAAGTAGATAAGAGATGTAGATCGATGGTGGAAAACATCTTTGAGGAGACAAGAAAAAGTGTGGAGTGGCAAAAAAATGAAGCATGAAAGATAGAGAAAAGGAAGTGAAAAGGATGATGACCCTAGCGGTGAAAGTGTATGTGTAGATGTCACATTGTACTTGTTGTTGATGATGTTTGATGATTGATGATGTGACTATTACTTCCCATAAGGACAAACCTACAAAATAAAAGATCACACAAGTAGTAAAATGTTGTGTGTATGAAAAAATTGATTAAAACACATAAAAGAGTGTGTAAAAGTATGTAAGAATGTGAAAGGAACATGTGCACTTGATCTGTGATGAGTGAAGAGTGTAGAAAGGATCTGAAGATTTGTAAAAGAGTGGGTTTTTGGGTGATATCACTCCAAAAACAAGTTTTTGGGCTATCTCATGCCAATTGCACCAAGTGCAAGTTTTTGGGTGATCTCATGCCAAGAATGAGTTTTTCGAGAGATCTCACGCCAGTTGTGCCAAGTGTAATTTTTTTGGGTGATCTCACG
Source organism: Taxus wallichiana var. yunnanensis (assembly GCA_018340775.1). Lineage (NCBI taxonomy): Eukaryota > Viridiplantae > Streptophyta > Pinopsida > Cupressales > Taxaceae > Taxus > Taxus wallichiana. The sequence goes on along the minus strand of CM031242.1, from coordinate 13,280,832 downwards.
CCAAGTGCGGAAGAAGTGTAGGGAGAATGGTCTATTGTTATTCTCTAACCTTTGACTACTTCTGAAGTATAAACACCCTTTGTAAATTATATGTGTAAATCTGATCCAGTTTGATCCAACACGTAAATAGAAAATAAGGTTTAATGCATGCATGCTGAGTGTTGAAGGAATGTGTCTATCTTATAAAATCCACTATGAAAAAGGCTATGAACTGTTCCAAACCGAGAAAAATTGTGTAACTATTCCCTCGTCATAGGCACCTAGGAAGGGCCAAGGGCACCCAAGAACTACTATCTAGTGATGGGCGCTAGTTTCTGTGTTGTCTGAAGACCCAAGTCAGATTTTGGGCCATTGCTAAGATGAAGAATGTGTTGTATATTTATTGAACTTTTTTTAGTGTGACAAGTAAACTATTATATGGGGTGACTAATTCACCTAATGATGCCCCCTCATTGGGGATGCATGTGACGATGCTAGGAGAATATAACCCTAAGGAGGACCGAACACTATGTTGAAAATAATGCCTGCAAGGGGAGAATGTGCTTGGTAGAAACCAAGGCACATGCAAGCAAAGTGGGTAGGAAACAAGTATTAGTGAAAACAAGATAAATAGGCATATAGAAAGTAGTGTGTAAGCTAGCACACAAGAAGATAATACATAAGAAGACAATGTGGACTATGAATAGTGGGTTGCAAACATGGTATATCACTCACGATGTCGCAAGACAATCAAGGCTGAAGTGGCCAAAATCACAAAAGTAGTGAACAAGAAAGACATAGGGAAAATCCCGCAAATAATGTCATATAATAGAAAGCAATGGAAAATAGTGACAAGCAAAGAATCAAACAACCATGGTAGCAAATAGACCTACAAAACAAATGTTGCACATGAAGCACCCATTAGCATGTTAGAAAGATAAAATGTATGTCAAAGCATGTATGATCCGATATAGTAGTGTGCTAGTATGAAATAGGAAATAGTATAAATCAAAACAATAGCACCTATGATGTGTACGAAAGTGGATGCCCCCAGGAACCTACTGTGGGACTGGTAAGAGGTATAGTGCCAAGCATCCATGTTGCGTGTAAGGATATGTGTAAAATTTGCATTCACAATTAGAAGGTAAGTGAACGTACATGTGTATATAAAGAAAAATAATGACATATAAAGTATTTTTCTAGCCTTTGTAACAAATTGTACATGTAAGCACAAGTAAACAAGAGTAAATGTGACCAAGATATGGAGTATGTTGTGGATGGAATGTAATGCAAAGTGTGAATGATAGGATCAATGCGCCTCGAGCGAGTGTGTATGAGATGAGGTTCATTTATACATGCCTCCTTAGTATTCAATAATGAACCATAGAACAAGAGTGTATCATTGGGAAATGGTTTGAATGGATGCATTAGAAAGATATGATCATCAAAGCGTAAAGCTTAGAGAGTGAGTGAGTATGGTGAGGTTCATTTCAGATTAATACCCTCAATAGTCGATTATGAATCATGGAAATAAAGTGCGTCATTGGGTAGTGAGTGTAGCATGTAGAAGTAGATGCAATAAAGATGTGTCGTGAATGTGTATGGTGTGCAGTGCATATGATGTGTGATATAATCCATGAGAAAGAGTTTCCATGAATGTGTGATGTGTGAAAGGTGTAATGTGTGAGGTTCATGTATATAGTATGCCCTCACCAGTCAAGTCTGAACCGAAGCACGAGAGTGTGTCATAGGGAAATGCCGATACAAAGTGTATCAAAGGGTTTGAAAGTGTTTAGAAAAATGAATCATGAAGCACCAAGCATTAAGTGCGATAGAAGATGCTAGAGATAATTGATAGTGCTGGAAGGGGGAAGTACGGTGCCCCCAAGTATGTCAATGATGTAGAGCTATATGATGATGTAAGAAATACTTTGCAATGGTGATGGAGTTTGAAATGTATCATAAGAAAGCATACTATTATCACAATGTTGAGTAGGAGCAAGAGTAGGATTAGGGATGGATGTGGGGTCGAACGGAGGAAGTTGAAAGAGGCCATCTAGAATTTGCTTTTCTTGCTTAGCGAGTGGTTACTTGTTTGGTAATGTTGTAGAATATTTGAGTGGAGGTGGTTTTAGATTGATTTTGAGAGGTGGTTGCTTAGGAGGTGGTGACATGGAAGAAGACTTAATAAGAGGAGGTGATGGAGGACCGACCTTGAGAGGTGATTTCTTAGTTTGAGTGGGTTGTATAGGTAGCACTTGAGTGATGGAAGGAAGAACATTAGAAGTGATGACATGATGCTCATTAGACATAGATGAATCAGATTTAGGAACCCATTGGGATGTAGCAATTAAAGATGGGCATGTAACAAAATGTTGTGCAGTGAATGAGATAAAATCTTAATGCTCAATATGTTTGATTCTTAGTTGTAAAACATATAAATCATTGTCATTATGTCCATTGATTCAATATTAAGCACAAAATGGAAGACCTTGATATTTTCAAGTCGATAGGGAGGATAGAAATGAGTAGATGACAAGTTGATCAATTGATGGTCAAAAGCTTCGGAAGAATGTCATGTTTCTTAACATTGAGATCGAATTTGAGAGGAGTGGGGAGAAATAAGTCTTGAGGCTCACTGATATGAGAACATGTAGAAGACATAGAATGAGGATGAGAAGAAGAACTAGAATGATCACGAGAAGCATCCTCAAGATGTTGGATTTTAGATTTTGGAGATGTAATCGTGGATTCCATAGCCTGAAATTTATCTTGAAATAAAGAATGAAGATCTTGAATGGATTTTTAAATAGATTAATTGGAATTAGAATCAAGAGAGTCATAAAAAATATGACCAAAGATACTATTGACTTGAGCGGGTGGTGTATCTCTAGGAATATATGTAGACATAAATATTGCACATTAGACAATATTTAGCCCGACCTTATACTACTATTTAGAAGGTTCTCAAGTGTACAAAGTACTAATTAATCCCACCTTTTGGCCACATGTTTCTTATATTGTATTTCATCTTTCTAACACATTTACCGATACCTATCATCCCATTTCATGACCTTTCCAAAATTCTAGCCATAAATCAAGGCATCCTAGCTTGTACTGGGGCGACCCGAGGCACCTTGGTCCCATTTGGGCGCCCGGTCTATGAACAACCTCCTTCATTTATTTCTGGGTCACTTCTAGCTGTTGGTCATATTTATCTTCTTCTCAGTCAACCTTGTTAGGATTAATTATGAAATTAATCTTAAGATCTTGTTTTCATGCAAATGTGAAACAAGGAAATTGTTAATTTCCAAGCATGACAATTATACCACTGTGTCAAAAATTACAAGTTTTACCCTTCGAAGACACCTCGGGTCTACCCAATCAGATCAGTGACCTCCAAATTGATGTTAACCCACCCCCCTAGGTGATTTAGAAAAGTCAATTCAAAATACCTAGGTGATTTTAGGAGTTCATTGAAAGATGAAAACTTCGGGCAATTGTGGGAAGGGCTATCACTAGCCCTCTTAGATCTGGAGAAACCCCATGGAGCGGAACAAAGAATACAAACCAGAAATGGAAGTGAATCAAAGGAATTGGAACATCATGGAAGTGATTTAGGAAGATTCAGGAAGGATTTAGAGAAGTTGGGGTAGTTTCACTAAAATCAGGGTTCATAAGCCTAAGCAGTGCACAACCCAAAAAAGGTTGTTGATCTTTAGAAGGTGATTATGTGAGCTCTAGATTGAGTTAGGAGAAAAACAAGACATCGTTAGAAAGGTAATTCCAAGACCTAAAAGATGGTGAAATCATATATTTCACAACACCTTGGTGAAATAGTTTTATAACTAGTTTTTTTCCATGCATAACTAGCAAGCCACATCAAAAACTACTTTTAAGGGACAAAATGGAGTAATAAAGACCTTAAATCCCCACCATTTCCTTTAGAAGTCCATTTTTAGTTAATATCATATAAAATTTCATTAAAAGAGTCCATCAGGATCTCAAGTTATCGTCGTTTCAAGTTGCCCTCTAGGACTGAGTTCGGGAGTTAGTCAAATTTTGAACAGGACATGTGTCACTCAGGAGGCTGGTGTAATTTCATGTCCATTACGTCCCTCAAGAAAATGGAAATCAAGGTAAAAAAAATGCACCCAGACCTTATAATCCCTTTGGATCCTCATGTGACCTCTCAAACCGCCGATTCGGCTCTCAAGAGCTAATGGAGCCTTCATCCCCTGCCATCGGATCAAGTGCCACATGTCATCTTATGGTGCTGATCCAAAAATGGTACTTAATTTTTCAAAAGTACTTAGAAAATTTTCAGATTTAAAACTTGACAACTGATTAAGAGTATTAAGCCAATTTTGGGAGCTCTTGTATCCCAAATCCTTAAACTCTTCCAAATAAACCAATTATCCTTTATTTTCAACTTAAGTGAATAAACTGAATCTTAGTACAAATCCATTTTAAAATTCACAAGTTGAATTCAAATCATACACTCAAACTGAATTCTTGAAACCAAATTTGATAAGTGTATTCAGATTCTGTTGTGGGTTATGGATACTGAAATGTTCCTAAAATCTAATTACCAGTTAAGTGTTTGCTTCACCAAATCAATTAGTTAATCCAATTAACTATTTTTTATCTGATCAAAAGCTTCACAAACTGAAATAAAATCCACACAACAAGATTGTTAACAGAGTTCACCCGAAGGCTACGTCTCAGATTCTCAAAAAGAGAATCAATCTATTAAATGACCAATGAAGTACAATAACCCTTCAATAATGTATAAACATATCAAAACCTGCAAATGAGTTGATCAAAGATATTGGAAACTCTGCAATTTACTAGAAATTGTTCCCAAAATGATCCATGGCTCTTACAAAGTGCTTCCATAGTGTGATCCCCTTGCAAATCACATTTGAAAAATGCCTACAACTAGAGATTTATAAACACTACATGAAAATAAATTATAGATCTGGAAAGCTTATAAAAATTTGAACAACTTCCCTTTTTACTCCATGGCCTGGTTCAGACTAGAAGTACTTGGAAAAATCATATCTTTGTTTGCTCCTCGTGCCCGTTTTGTGAAACTGCGATGGAAAATCACCTACACAAGAAAATATATAGCACTTCATGTAACAAAAGTTACATTTCTGGAAAATCTCATAATTCTAAACAACTTTCATATATAACTCAAGATCTGGTTTTGAGTGGAAGTGCCTCAAAAATTAGGTTTCTGCAAGTAGGTCTATTTTGCCCTCTCACAGACCTGTCACTTGTCTTCTACAAAACCCTGCAAGCTCCTTTTATATCACTTCTCCAAAGGTGGTGGGTTGGTAAGTTTGTTTTTGGTGCAGGTCAAGGGTTCAAATCCCTTTGATTGCATTATCCACTATAAATAGCAAATGGAAATCTTTTATCCTTATATGGGAATCAATCCCATAGTCCACGGGAGATAATTTTATCCAAACCTTTTAATAAGGCTAAACCATCCTATTTTCATGTGGAATAGCTATGCATAGCATTTTTCTACCAAAATTGGAGGTCCACGTGCTCAAATGGAGTGGTGCCACATGTCAGCATGTGATTGGTTCACCTTTTGCCACGTCACTTTTTCCCGCAAGTTTGACCCAAACTTTGACTGACCATATCTTTCGCATACGGACTCGGATTTGGTCCGTTCAAAATGCGTCGGAAAGATCATGACAAGATCTACACAATAGAAGTGATTTTTTGAGATTCCAAGACAATTAATTTTCTAGTTTGACCAACTTTGACCACACGTTGACCAAACTTTGACCAGATGTATCTGGAGCTCAGAGTGTCTGTTTTTAACATTATTATAGTTTCCGGAAAGCTCTCTGAATGATATACTAAATTTTAATGGTTTAGGGAAGTTTAGGGAACATTTGACACTGAAATTGATCCCCTGATCACTCCTCCCTACTGAGAAGGATTTTTGTCCACAAAAAGTTGTGTATCAACCCAAAAAACATGCTATCTCTTCCTGCATTGCAAAAACACATAAAAGAACTCGAAATAGAATTATAGGTTAATGAAATACAAATAGTTGATTAGCTAATTACATAACCGATCATATAATAACACCCAATTAAGCTAGTGTTCAACTAAAGCGTTTGCAACCTTGTCAACAACGCACCTGTTGTGAACTATCATACCCCACTATAATGCCATCACGAGATAATTGACCGAGATAATAAAGCCCATTATAATACAGAAAGCTAGTGTTCAACTGTCACTTTGTGATATGGTAGATTACAAAAAAATACAATTCCATAACACAGATCAATATACCAAACATCTAAATCGCCACAATTAGGCTAGTGCCCATTATCCATCTAAAATTATACAACATGAAAATATTCACTATCCAAAATAAATTAGACTATCAACGCCCAAGAATAGCTATAGTAAAAAATGTGAATCTACCAATTCTATCCATACACTGAACTATAAAAGGATAGATAACAAATTGTATGCTTACCCAAATTGGTGAACTACCATAATCTACAAAATGATCACCTAGTGCAACTTTGCAAACTAATTTGTTAGTGTAATAAATTTACACCCTAATTGTAACCACATCTGATAGTTACAAAAATTTTTTTTCCAAAATGAGGGTCTTAAAAATTAGTGCAAATAACACATGTGGATACAACAAGTTTGTCTATTTATTACAATATCAAACAGGTGCCCGAATGGGTCTTATAAGCATCCATAAATTTACACAAATGAAAACATTATAAAACTACATGTTTCAAAATTAGACATTTTGATGATGCCCATATCCTGCATATTGTTGTCAAAATGGAATTTTTCTACCTTGACCGTGAGAAAATAACTTGAGTATTTTAAACTTGTCACTCAATTTCTCTACAGGTGACTTCCATAAAAATTTCAAAGTTGAATATATACATAGGAAAAAATCCTTTCAACAAACATCAGGAATCCCTATAGCTCTGAAAAAGTCTTGCATGCTATCAAAAATCAATGCTATGCAAACATAAAACTAAGGAACATTTTACCAGCCCTTTTAACAACATTTTCATGTTCATGTGGTTTTACTTCCTTAGTACAAATTTGGGCTGCATGAGTTGAATTTAATTTTGTTGGTTTCCTAACAACTTTCCATTGTTGCACTGGATGCATTTTCCAACATTGTACAACATCATGTCCTTTCTTATTACAATGGGTACAAAATTGTATGTCCTTGTTTTTAGGAAACTTACCCAAATTTTTCCTCTGTTTAGGAGAGGTAACATTTTTTTCCTTTTCTCACCTCATCAGGGTGAGATTGGTCTTTAACACCTACCTCATCATTCACAAAATGGCATTAACTTCTTTAACATAGTTTTCCTCTTCCAACAATATGTTGTAGAATGATTAGTACCTTCACAAAACATGCAAGGAAAAGCATATTTCTGTCTACCAAAGCTATATTGTTCAAACTGAAAGAGTGTTCTAGAAGTTTTAGGATTCAATTTCCCCTTAGTGTTATTTTTAGTGTAAGTGGGAGGAGGTGGAATTTCATTACCTCGTTTACATGTTTTCTTACACCTTTCATTATTCCTTTTGATGGTGGAATTCTAGTGGCGTAGATCCTTGGCTGTTAGAACTTGTCTTCCTTCAGCTGATTTGGAACTTTCTCCGATCTCCATTTTACCACTAGAATAACCCAAACCTACAAACCGAGGCCGATCCTCTATGTGTATGGGATTAACATCACCTTATCAATTTTTACCAAGGCCCTTTCCATTAAATCACATATTAACCATTAGCTTAGACTTAATTCCCTTAGTGTGTTTTTCAAATTCACCCAAAGAAATGTCTGAAACTAAATTAGAGGAAGATTTAATATGTGAACAACTTACAGTGCATGTTTCTGTCATAGTACCTGCATCTACTTTGGAAGGCATTTCCTTCTTTTGTTCACCTTGTTGCATCTTTGCCAAGAGGGCATCCTTGGTCTGTATTTCTTCATGCAACTCTTTGAAAAAACCCATCAAATTCTTGCTTTGTGCAAGCATCTCGTTGACATACTCATCTTTCTTGGTTGTAGAGGATTGTGGTTCATATTTTAACCATACTATTTCCTCTTCTAAGGAATATAATGTGGCTCTCAAGAAAGAATTTTCTTCCTAGAGTTGACATTTTATGAATTCAAGCTCATCTAGTTGCTCTTGTTTAGATGGCTTCCCCATGATTCCCTATTTCTTGCAAAAAAACTATCACTCTAAAACTACACACTGCAAAAGAAGATTAACAAGCCCAAAATGTATGCACAACTGAAAATTGAAACCAATACTGAAATTGAAGCCAAATTTGCAAACACAATTAGAAGCTAATCCAGAAATATAAATGCTCTAATATCAAACTTTATCTGAAAATGGTACTTAAAATGGTACAATGCTTCCAAAATTGGTGAATACTCTTAATCGGTTGTCAAGTTTTAAATATAAAATTTTCTAAGTACTTTTGAAAAATTTAAGTACCATTTTCAAATCAAAGAGCCATGCAATTTGATGTCCCTCATGTCCCTTTGTGCTAAGGGACATCAAGGTCTGAAAAATGTGCCTAGCCCCTCCAAGAAGCCTCATGGTTCCTCATGCGACCACTTCTCAACCCCCTAGTGCTTTAAAGCTATTTTTAGCCTTCATCCCCTGCCGTCGGATCTCCGCCACGTGTCACAACCAAGCACCGCATGCAATTTGATGTCCCTCACGTCCCTTAATTCTTAAGGGACATCAAGGACATGAAATTGTACCTCATCCTGCTCAACTTTATTTCAAATTTTAAAACCCCTCCTGTTTCCCACTTCTAACTTCTCCATGCACAACTTGCTCTGCAACTTCCTCTGTAACTTCTTGCCATCACTCCACCATTGATGAACTCCAAACCAGCTTCACTAAAGAAATGAAATCCTCTACCCCATGGTAATATGTAGGTCTTAGAAGGAAGATTGATCAAATGAAAAACAAGAACAAAGAATGAAGAAGAAGAAACAGAGAAATCCTCCATGGTCGTGAAATAGAAATTTGGAGAGATCTTGCAAACCACTACACAAAATGAAAATCATTTTTTTGCTGCTCATTCCTCTTACAAAACCATCAAAACCTCACCTTTAAACCCTCCTTTTGTAGCATAGAATGTTCGTCAGTGAAGAAATCCATCTCTTTGCACAACAGGGGAAAAAGCTTGATTTCAATTAAACGGGTAATGAATTGAAGCAAAATTTCACCGGTAGAATAAGAAGAAAAACCCAAAAAAATAATGTAAATTTTATTTCAAACAAAAGAAAAAACCAAACTTGCAATTTTCAAGGTCCATTAATGGCTCGTTTAGAAGCACTGCCAGGTCAAAATTTTAAAACTTTAAAATCTCCCAAACTATCAAGCGGATAGGTCCAATATTTCATAGGGGTGAGCATAGTGATCCGACCACTGGAGATTCACTTTCTAAAAATAGTAGGTCTTCTACATGGAGGACTGTCATTTCAAGAAAGTCATCAATTAAAGAAACTGTGAAAGAGGCATTAAACACAGAATATGTATTATAAGGAGAGATCATCAAAATGGTCGTCTTGGTCCAAAATTGACACTTACTAAAAATAGTAAGTGGTCCCACGAGAACCTACCAAAAATAGAAAATTGATCCAGAAGGTGAGAGGAACGCAAGGAGAAAGGGAAATCTGAGTTGCAACATCCAGTTGAGGTTCGAGGAAGCTAATTTTTCATACTTACTAAAAATAATAAGTTTTTTTTTCTGAAGAAATCTTGAAGCATAAATGGATAGGGCAGAAGCCGACACAACCTTTCACTTCCAAGTAAGAGATAGAAAAAGTGTAGTCTCTATCATCATACTATGCAGAGTAGGTGATAGTGAGGATGTCAACAATGTCTTTCAACACTCATTTCATGCTTCAATTGGTATGTGGGAGGTGGAATTTTAGTCGACACCATCAGATCATTCATAAGATGCTTCATCAGGATCATGTCCAAATCAACCAAGCAGTGTGACAACATTATAGGGAGTCAGGAAAAGATTCATTCAAGGCTCCAATCCCTTCAGAGGAGGATCTTCACGAGTGATACTCATGACCACCGAATGAGTCATTCGACAATGTTTTTAAACACTTAGTTCATGGTGTTCACATGTCATCCAAAGGAAGTTTCTCAGTGTGCACAAGAGTTCAAAGATTCAAAGTTCATCACATTGGAGCACTTCATCAAGTCATCTGGAAGGATCAGTGAGGCTTTATCAAAGGCAAAATCTATCATCATCGACATCATTCTTCCTTCTTCTCCTTTCTACTCTCTCTCTCTCTCTCTCTCTTCTCTCCCCCAACTTTCTCTCTCCTCAATATTCTAATCTTGCGTTGGGGTTGCACTTTTTTTGTATGTCTTAATTTTTCTAATGTAATAAGTCACCTTTATGTTATAAAAAGGGACTAAATGTTTTCCTAGGAAGCCGAGGAGTCTTAAGTCATGTCGAGACATACAAAGAGTCATTGGGGAGTATGTGAAAAGTCATTTCTCTTCCTATAAATTGTAAATCCATTCCCATTTCAAAGGGTTGGTGATTGATTTTGTATACTCAAGAGTGCATTGAGAGAACAAAGGAGATAGCCAAATTCTTCCATTCCCCATTCTCAATTTCCTCCATTTCTCCACTATGTACAACTTTTGTTTGAGAAATTAATACAAGGAGTTTCTAGCTTTCTTTGACTAAGGGATTTCTTGATACTTGGTGATCATGAATTCTATTTGGTCTTATTGCTACTTGTAGAGTTGTTTCCTCTTAATTTTAGTGCATGTGATGAAACTTCTAACTAGTGTGTGCAGGAATATGATTTTCTACCTATAACATTAGTTCTCCTACATCTTTTCTCACTCCCCTTTCTACTCTTTAGACAAAGTATTCCCTAGCAAGATATTTCTAGCTTTACCGCAGTTTCAGTGGAGTGCCCCTGTTGGATCCCCAGATGAAATGCCACCACAAAAATCCACATTTTCTCGTGCATGCATATATGGAAACTACACCGATTAAGTAGGACTTAGATTCCCAAAGTGTTGGAAAGAAATCCACAAGTTTTTCCCCCGAAATTTTTCTTGCCAACAAGATTTGCCCATGGTGGGGCAAATTTAGTAGCATGTACACCCAAAATATGAATGCAAGTTCCAAAAATTAACAAAAAAATCAAATATTGAAAAAAAAAGAAAGAAAGAGTTCATGAAAATCCATTGCTGAAGGATACATTGTCAATTTCTACATGTGACCTTTCATATTCCACAGTTGTCCTTTCGTATTCCCACTGTAAGAATTTCTAAAAGTGGTTGAAAGGAGATACACCAGGTTGAATAAATCAAGAGGAATTATCGACCCCACTTTCAAGGCTTTGCAAAATCAGCAAGAATGAGTCGAGAAAATCCCTACTACTTTTATCAAGCCTCATCTCCATCCGGGTCATCAAGTAGTTCACCTAGAAATCCCATCCAAACTCTTGTTGATACTCCCCTTCAAATTCTCCCATTTTTCAACCACCATTGAGCATTGAGTTCCCGGAGGAAGAAGAATTTGTAGAAGAAAGAGAAAAAAAAGAAATAACAATGGCATATGAAGTAGAAAGACATCAACCCATTGTTCCATGAGGAAGAAATATAAGTTCGCTTGCTCTTGAACCCCCTCTTCACGATCTACCAATGGGTTCATAAGAACTTTCCAAATTTCAAAGGTGATGGCACACAAATACCTAAAGAACACATCGCCACTTTCACCACATCATGTGGGATTCTTGGAGTTGAACATGAAGACATTTCCATAAGATTGTTCGTGGATTCCCTCCAAGAAAAAGTAGAGGAATGGTTCTACCTCTACCTACCTAATCCATCACTTGTTGGAACAAAATCAAAAGGAAGTTTAATGAAAGATTGATTCACCAAGGACTATCAAGACCTTCTTATTTAATTAGTACAAATGAAGAAAGGAGAAATTGAAACTATGAGAGAATTCATGGCTTGTTTTAATCGGTTTTCTCGTAGGATATCGGAAGAAGATTCGCCATCGAAAACAACATCATTAGATTCTTCATCAATGCTCAACCACATGAGGTGGGATTTTTCCTATGAAGAGTTCAACCAAGGGATATTTTAGTAGCACAAAGATTAGTCATTGAACTAGATGATGATCTCATCCTATCTAGAAAGATCAAAAATCCCTCAAAGGGTAAATCTCATTTCCCAAGAGATGAAAGAACAAATCCTTTCCTGGAAAAATTGGCGAATGAGATGGCATCATTGAAGAGGGAAATTTTTGAACAAGCATCTTCCCAAAGAAGCAACACAAATCAAATTAAAGGAGCACCCCAAAGGTTTGCCTTAGAGGCCCCACTCACAATGCAATTTGTAGGAGTAGAGAAAATGAAGAAGAGCTTGAACAAGAAAGGGAAGGTGGTGATTTTATAGAAGTTGATGAACTTTGAATGATAGACAAATCAGATTCAAGGTGAGTATTATAGAGGTGATGAGGATGAAAAGAAGATGTAGCCAGTTTCTCATGTGTAGTATTCACTCATTCTTAGTCTGAGAAAGGAGCATCTCCCTCCACTGCTACAAATAAAAATAAGATTGAAGATCCTCTATGGCAACTCCGCAAAACAAAATAATCAATTGAGGATATCTGCTCCCACCCTCCACAGAGTCCACATTGTTGAATCCTGATCTTGTAGCAAGTAAGAAGGCTCCCGTAATTCCAAGTAAGTCTTTGATGCCTCTTCTAATTCTAAATCTAAATCTACTCCTGTAAAACCTAGCACTTGAAAATTTTCTAGTGTGTTATTCAAGATACCCTCCATTCCCCAAGCATCAAACCCTGCTTCCAAACCTACCCCAACTCCAAAATCAGTCCCTTCATTTCCCTTATCCACATATGCTCCCTTTGACTTCATAGAATATGTGAACAGAGCCAAGGTGTAGATTATTAAAATTAAATATATGTGGACTCACCCCGAATAATTCGAGAGGTTTGTTCAATACATCAGGAGTGGTAGTTTAACACCCAATGTTATAGCTCATAGTTCTAAAGGAATACTACCAAACCCACCTACACCTCCCTCATAGAACATGCTTTCTTTGAGTTCATCCAAGATTGATAAGGTTGAACCTTTCTATGTCTCCCTTCTTATTGGAGAATATGTATTAAACAACTGCATAATAGATTCTAGTGCCTCCGAAAATGTAATGCCTATAAAGGTCACCAAGGCTCTCAAACTCACCATGACTCCACCCGGTGGCTCTTGTTACTCCCTAGATTCAAAAGAGGTCCCACTTGTAGGGAAGGTAAAAGATGCACATGTGGCTCTCACCAGATTTCCAGACAAGAAAGTTTCAATGATGATTTTGGTAGCATACATTCCAACTTCATTTGGAATGTTGCTAAGAAGGGGTTTTTGTCAAGTAATTAGGGGTAAAATTCAGATGAATTGGTCTTTTGCAACCATACCAGTGAAGGGGACATGGAGAAATTGCTTATAGAGAAGAAGATGAGGTACACTAGTGCGGAAAGTTTAGAAGTTTAGGAACCAACATCTTATATCAAGATAAAGAGAATGAATCTTTTCATAACGATGAAGAAGAAGATGATATTACCATCTCGATAGGTCAGACATGCCTTCTCGGAGAGGTATGGACCTTGAAGAAGCATTGAGGAGATTCAATTTATAAGAGGGAAACCCCGAATTGGCATACGACATAAACCAATAAGAGGAGGAAATGGTTCTTGCAAAATCTCAAATGGAAAAATCATCATATGTGCTTATCTGTGATGAGGATATATTCTCATTCCCAATCAAATATGAAGACTCCCTTGATCATGTCACCCAGGAAGAGACCAAGCCAGCTTGTGATGAGCCCTTCAACAATGGGAAAGAATCATCTGTATAATAACTACTAAGATCCATGGAAGAAACAGAAGATCCTGAGCTCAGTCTCAAACTCCTGATGCAAGCCATGAATCTACAAGATAAGCATGAATCTGATTTGAAATCCTCAATCAGTGTGAAGGTTGGCCATGTTGAAGTAAAGCAAGATGAGAAATCCAACATCTCTCTTGAGCCAATAATTGATGGATACAATGACGAAATGGAGGTATTTTCTTTCCCATTTGAAGAAGAAAACTCTTTCCATGATGAAAAATCTGAAATAGATGGTGTTGAGGTCATTGAAGGAAAAGATACCCTTGAGAAAGAAGTAGTAGAATGTAATAAGCTTAAGGGAAATGAATTAATCCATCTAGATAGTTGCCTAGAGCTTCAAAATGAAGATTCTTCAAATAAGTACAAAGACAAACCGCAGGAAGCAACAAAGGAGATCTCCATGCAAGAACTATTGGATGCGTAGAAGTTGCAGAAGACCCTAAGATGATTCTTGATCTCTTAACTCATGCCATGGCCATACAAGACAAGTATGAGGTTGCTTTTGATCCTCTTTTCAGTACTCAAACACCTCATAGTGGAGTAGAGAAAAAGGATAAGTCTAAGGTTTCTCATGGAAAAGAGGTCAATGAGCATAGATTTGAGAAAGAAAGTAACTCAGAATATTCAGAAAATTTGAATGAAAATCAGCTTGGGGAAGTGATGAGATGCTCAATGAAGAATCAACTATGTGGATAAACACGGAAGACAACTGACACTGTGAAACTGATTTCAAAGAGCGTGAAGGTAATGGATTTCTAAGAAAAGGCTGAGCATCAATAAGCTCATGTAGATTCACTCCTACAAAGTACACATACAATCATGGAAGCACTGGATTTCATAAATAGTTAAGGAAAGGAGGCTACTTTCTAGAACCAGTCAATGGCTTCACATAACAACATCACTCAGTGTTTCCCACTCAGGGGTAACTTTTGAGGAATGAAAAGTGCTTTAGTGAAAGTGGGTTGTCCCTCACCTTGTACCATAGGTGATTGTTAGGTGTGTTTTCCTTTCTTTTGTGTGTGTATTTTCCTTTCCATGTGTGTTGTTGTTTTCTTTCATTTTTTATTAGTGTGCATGTGTTTCCTTCTTCATGCTCTCTCTCTCTCTCTTATCGTAAATTGTACATGACTCACAGGCCCAATGGATAAGACATTGGTCAATGGATTATATAAAGTTGAGATTCTAAATTTCCCAGATTCTTAGATTGCTCAATCCATGTCATGTCCCTAAGCTAGAGCCAACATTGTTGTCATGCAAATGTGTAACAAGGAAATTCTCAATTTTCAATTTCCAAGCATGACAACAAGAACGTTTTTTAGCAAAGAATTCCATCTCTTTGCACAATGAGGAAAAAGCTTGATTTCCCATCAAACCGACAGATAAATTGAAACAAAATTTAACTAGTGGAATAAGAAGAAAAAACCCACCAAAAAATGTAAATTTTTTTGCAAACAAAAGAAAAAACTAGACCTGTAATTTTCAAGGTCCATTAATGGTTGTTGTGTTTAGAAGCACTGCCAAGTCAAAATTTTAAAACTTTAAAATATCCCAAACTATCGAGTGGATAGGTCCAAGATTTCAGAGGGGTGATATTGGGAAAAAAATCATATCGGAAAACTTTTTTTGTAATGATCCGACCATTGGAGGTTCACTTTCCAAAAATAACAAGTCTTCTACATGGAGGACTGCCATTTCTGGGAAAGTCATCAATTAAAGAAATTGTGAAAGAGGCATTAAACATAGAAGATGTATTGCAAGGAGAGATTGCTGAAATGGTCATCTTGGTCCAAAATTAACACTTACTAAAAATAGTAAGTGGTCCCACGAGCACCTTCCAAAAATAGAAAATTGATCCAGAAGGTGAGAGGAACGCAGGGAGAAAGGGAAATTTGAGTTGCAACATCTAGTTGAGGTTCAAGGTAGCTGATTTTTCATACTTACTAAAAATAGTAAGTTGATTTTTCTAAAGAAATCATGAAGCATAAATGGATAGGGTAGAATCCGACGCATCCTTTCACTTTCGAGTAAGAGATAGAAAAAAGTGTAGTCTCTATCATCATACTATGCAAAGTAGGTGACAATGAGGATGTCAACAGTGTCTTTCGACACTCATTTCATGCTTCAATTGGTATGCGGGAGGTGGAATTCACAGTCAACACCATCAGATCATTCATAATATGCTTCATCAAGATCATGTCCAAATCAGCCGAGCAGTGCGACAACGTTATAGGGAGTTAGGACAAGATTCGTTCCAAGGCTCCAGTCCCTTCAGAGGAGGATCTTCACGAGTGATACTCATGACCACCGAATGAGTCATTCGATAGTGTTTTTAAACACTTAGTTCACAAAGTGTTCACATGTCATCCAAAGGAAGTTTCTTAGTGTGCACAAGAGTTCAAAGATTCAAAGTTCATCACATTGGAGCACTTCATCGAGTCATCTGGAAGGATCAATGGGCTTTATCAGAGGTGGAATCTGTCATCATCGACATCATTCTTCCTTCTTCTTTCTGCTCTCTCTCTCTCTCTCTCTCTCTCTCTCTCTCTCTCTCTCTCTCTCTCTCCAAATTTCTCTCTCCTCAATATTCTAATCTTGTGTTGGGGCTGTAATTTTTTATGTCTTAATGTTTCTAATGTAATAAGTCACCTTTATGTTATAAAAAGGGACTTAATGTTTTCCTAGGAAGGAGCACAGTCTTAAGTCATGTCAAGACATACGAAGAGTCATTGGGGAGTATGTGAAAATTCATTTCTCTTCCTATAAATTGTAAAACCATTCCCATTTCAAAGGGTTGGTGATTTAATTTGTATACTCAAGAGTGCATTGAGAGAACAAAGGAGATAGCCAAATTCTTCCATTCCCCCATTCTCAAATTTTCTCCATTTCTCCACTATGTACAACTCTTGTTTGAGAAATCAATACAAGAAGAAGGAGTTTCTAGATTTCTTTGACTAAGGGATTTATTGATACTTGGTGATCACAACTTCTATTTGGTCTTATTGGTACTTGTAGAGTTATTTCATCTTAATTTTAGTTCTTGTGATGAAACTTCTAACTAGTGTGTGTAGGAATCGATTTTCTACCTGTAATATTAGTTCTTATACATTTTTATCACTTCCCTTTCCCACTCTTTAGACAAAGTCTTCCCTAGCAAGAGATTGCTAGCTTTACCATAGGTTCAGTGGAGTACCCTTGTTAGATCCCCATTCAAAAGGCCACCACAGAAATCCACATTTTCTCACGCATGCATATATGGTAGCTGCATAGGTTAAGTAGAGGGACTTAGATTCCCAGAGCATTAGCAAAAAAACCACAAGTTTTTCCCCTTAAAAATTTTCTAGCCAATAGAGCCCTATAAATATAAATTTATAAGACCATAATAAGGGTCCTAGGTCATTGAATCTTATCACTACTATCACTCCATCTAGGGTTGCATCCATTGCATCACTTGCATCCACATAGTTTCATGCATTCAAGCTAGGAGATCTACATCACACACACTTCATAGGGGAGGGATTCCATTATATTCCATGCACACATGCTACTTACATTTCTATATCTACTATTGCTCGTTACTTCACAAATTACAGTGACACGAGAGCACCTAGGGCACAACACACACACACACACCATAACTACATATGGGTCTAAAATGTAGTGAAGGGCTCAATAATAAGACCACTAGCTTGGAGGTGAGGTCATTCCAACACATTCATATGCATCTTTCATTTTTCTATGGTTTGATACTTCTCCTTACATTATGGGTCATTCTCCAATTCATCCGATGAATCCAACACGATAGATGGGGAGTACTTAGAGACATTTAGTGACCATACCAGATTGAGGTTTTAAGCATTTTCACTATTCCGAGCACCCAGATTACAAATCAGGGCACCCCAGGGTGCCCCAGTACACTCCCATGTGCCTATGTCATCTCCGACATTCCGAGATATGCCCTTCACATGGTCGGTGAGGGTTCATCTCCACTTCCAATTTTTTTTTCCAAATCTATGACACTATGCAACAATCTTACGTTATCGGTGAGTATTTTCCTTACTCTTCTCTTACACATTAGGGTTTCATTTCATCTAGATAGTTTATTTATATTTATTTCATACTACTTTAGTCCATTTATAGTGTTTTATTCCTCCTAACTAGATTAACATTAATACCTTAGATATCTCTTTAGGCCATCTAGGTATTATTATTATTTTTGCTAACCATATACATGGTGTTTAGAAATTTTTGAAGAACCTCTTTGCAAGGTGAATGCATTTGAAGTAATTCAAACAAAGAGATATGACGAACCTTAGGAGCCATGATAGAAAAGATGATGTGCCAAAGGAGGATCCGAATGACTTATCACAAATGGGGCTCACTAAATCATTTAAAAAATAGAATTTATGTTAAACCATAGATATTGCAGATTGTAACAACCTAAAATAGATATAACAATGAAGTATAAATCTGACCTAAGTAATAAAAAAGATAAAAATTTATAATCCTATTTGCAAATGAATGGATAGAATACTTAGCTAACTTGCGGTGATACCGTAGTTGTGTCGAGAAGGAAAAATGATGAAACAAGAGGGAGGCGGTATGCCATGCAACCAATCCCAAAAATTGTATGAATGTTGGAAATGTCAGGACTAGCGCATGTATGTAGGGTCATCAAAACTTGGGGAAATACAGACCTCATATGGGCACTGTGAGGATTGCTCAAAAACTTAGAAACTCAGTTTCACAACATCGCTAGATGTTCATTGGATGTCACATTTAGTCACATGTATGTCATTGTATTTTGATGTTAATCACCTGAAACCTACAAGAAGAAAGAGCACTTGTAAAACCCTAAAACAAATCAAATCCTAAAAATAAAAAATATGCAAATGGGGAGTCGGAATGACCCCAATGGTCACTTGACTGAGTGAACTTATGATCCAAGTGTTGCACTACATTTCAGACTCCATGTAGTTATGTTTGTGTGTAGAATCATGCCCTAGGTGGCTCTTGTGCAAGTTGTACTTGATAGCAAGCAATAACTAGATGTAGAAAATTTAGATAGATGTGTGTATGGAAAAATGAAATTCCCCTCCTATGAAGTGTATGTAGAAAAATGCAATCCCTTGTCCCTTGTGTGAAGCTATATGGATGCTTGAATGCTCTTAGAATGCTCTTAGATGCAACCTTAGGTGGTGACAGATAATGCTTAGTGCTTGGTCCTTTATTATGGTCATATAGCTTTGTATTTATATGATTCCCTTATTTGAATTTTTAATTAACCACTAAATGGTCATCTAGTAAGAAATAAATATGCCCAACAACTAAAAAGGACCCAAAAGATGCGAGCAAGATACAAAAGTTCGGGGCCCATAGGGGATAGGGGCATGTGTGCTAGTGTTCGGACTCTAAAAACTAAAGTGTCGAAGGTCAAATTGGGAAAGAAGGTATGTAAGACCAATAAGAAAGCCAGAAAGCAAGCAAGGAGGTCAAAAATAGTGGTCAATTAGTACTTTTCTCTCTTAGGAATAATATGAATAGTGGTATGTGATCAGGACTAGAAATATACCCAAAGTGTGTGATTTAGTGTCTACACCTCCCATAATTCTTCACCTAAAAATATTCTTGTTAGGGGATTCAACCATGCTTCCGCCAAAATTCAACCAAATTTGACATATTTTTCATCCAAATATTTTATTACACATCCTAAAAGACATGAATCATTTTATTTTCAATACATTAACTATGGATAAATATTTTTCTATGGCTTAAAAATGTTGTTCTTTCCAATGTTATGCTTTAGATATAAGTGTAACCTTGAGAAAAGTGTGTTTTGAGGTGGAGCACCTCTAACCTCTCTTTGACCATTAGGGTAATGGTTCTATGCGCGGCTTGCACCATGTGTTCGCCGATTCCCCTCGTTGTCATTCTTTTTAATAGGTTATGGACTGATCTATTGTGGGTGTCATTAGTCACGTAGGCCGAGGAAGTTTATCTCATCACTTGCATCAACCTTCGTCTATCGGGCGGTTGTAGTGGAAGTGGAGTTTTGACAAAATTGGTGGTGATAGTGGGGTTTGGTCCCTAGGCACTACCATCTCAGATTAATTCCTCACCCAACACTTGCCATCTCACCGACTAGGGAGGTTGAGGAAGAAGAAAACAAGAATTCTAATGACATTCGGGAGCATATACTTGACATGTTGGATCTAATTAACAAAATAGTTGGGGTGGTAAGACTAACAATCCTTCTCCACCCCATTGACTACCATATTTGTTGTTTTTACGTAATTTCCTTGTTTCTGCGGGATTTGTATTCATGGATATTGCTTTTACAAAAAAATTATTAAAAGTATTTATAAGTTGCATGTAATAATCACATACTTTAATGCGAGGGATTATAATTTCTCAAATTTTGAATGTAATTTACATTTTGGGCCATGATTCCATTCCACCCTAATTTTTTGATATGCCTTTCTAATGTTAAGTTCCTTAGATAATGAATTTTAATCATCTTAGTTGTCTCATAGTTTTAAAAAAAGACCTCATAATTGACAAGAAAGTTAGGATACCAATTTTAATGCTCCCTCTTATGTTTTATCATACATAAAATGTCATTTAAGAATTCTAGAAATGTTATGTGGTGCTGAAATTTTGGGGGATGAAGCGTGGAATTTATGACCTTCATCCTAACTTTCTTGGTAATAGTTAATACCTTTTTGATTTTTTCTCTAGGTATGTTTGTTGTCACCCAAAGTTACACCCGATAGAGAATGGCGTGTGTACTCTCTCATGTTGACAAAATTAGAACACCTCAAGGTCAGTAAGTGACCTATGGTTAAGGTGAACCTCCGAGAGAGGGTTGGTTCCCTTATAAATCACCTTAAAAATGGAAAACTTGACAAGGAAAAGAGAAAAGGAATGCAGAAAATGGGAAATAGGGGTGATACACCAAAAGTTTGACACTTGAATGTAACTCTGCACATAGAGAATTTAAATATCCACACACTTGTACAACTCTAGACTATTTTGCATAATAAATTCAAGGATTTAGGAAAAGTCAAGAGTAGAGGGTATGAATTCCACACTAAGGCAAACATAATATCCTATAACAAACACAATGAATAATCTAAAAATAGAAATATGAGAGGGAAAAATTAACATTTATTTTTCAGAGGTCTAAGTACAAAAGTTGGAATCTGACACAAATCAACACTCCAAGTATATGAATTTTACAATAAAAACTAGCCTATATAGACTGATGAATGATAAGAATAGACTATTGAAACTCGTAGTTCTTTTATTTATTTTAATATATTATTATCCCTTATTGGTGCATGGGGAAAAAATTTCACTTTTATATTTATTTAATTCCTTTTCTATCATTGGCTCATCCTTTAATAGGAGTTGGTGTTATTTTTAACCCTTCCATGCTTATCTCCTCATGAGCACATGGAACAACAATAATATATTTTTATTTAATTCCATTCTTAGTCTTGATTAACCATAGTTTATTTTTATTTATTTAATTCCATATAATTAAATATTAATTCTCCAATCAATAGCAGTTTGATCCATGCAAAGTCTTCAGTCAACCGCAGTTCACTGATCCATCTTATCCTAGCGCCTGAAATAGGAATTAAATTTTATTTATTTTTATTTCCACCCTTATCCATCCTTTGGACCTTTGGATTGCGGTTTTTTATTTTATTTATTTATTTGCACCTTTATCCTTTTGGCGTTAACCTCTTAACTGGTGGTGGAAATATGGTAACATTTTGGTGACATCACGGGATTGTTTACTGCTAAAAAGGAGATTAGTGGTCTTCGCATCCATTGGGTCACATACCTTTGTCAACAACTAGTTCATAAAAGTTTGGAAATATTGTATCCTCCTCCGAATCAATACAACCTGAAATACCTTCTCAATAAAAGGAAATGATGTGCAAGAAAGAACTTATTAAAAATACAACTAACTATGAAAACTAGAAAAGCAATGTGCATGCAAGCACTTATTAGAAAGTGGACTATTCTAATATGTTGAATCCTCAATAGAAAACTTTGAGGAAAATACCATTAACCGAGATTTGTAGTTCTTCGCCTTTCAATCAAAATAATCGAAAATCATTGTGAGGCTTGCAATCTGAAATAACATATGACCCACTCCAAATAGCATCAAATTTGGTGTCCATTCCTAGTTTTACTCTATTTACATCTCATTTAAGGACAAATCACCCTCTTGAAATATTCTTACAATGCTTTTGTCCATCGGTAAAATAATTAGTGGTAGTAAGAATCCTCTTATGACCCAAATGGGATGGTGGGTTAATCATTCCTATAAAGTCCAATCCCCACTACATAAAGGGTTGATATGCTGAAATAGGATGAAGAGGAAGGGCTGCAAGTTTTTCCTTACCCACAAAGAAAGCATGATTTTGACATATTTTGACCCATGCATAACAATATTTCAAAATACTAGGCCAATAGTAACGTACTTTCATTATTTTGAGAGCACTAGTCCTTAGAGCATAATGGCCACATGATAAACCTCCATGGAATTCTTGTAATAATATATCAACTTGTGAAGGTTCTACACATCTCGAATAACATCATTAATATCCATTTTAAATAATATACCATCAATGGGTGCAAAGGGAATAGTTTGTAACCTTGGGGAAGAATACAACATGTAAGTAATCAATCATATCTTATGTCAACTCACAAAAGATGGTATTTCAGTTGTTTGTGGCTGATCTGCGAGTGCAAAAAAACCTCTTTTGTACTTGACTCCAAATATGAAACCAAATGCTCACATAAACCTTTACCTCAAATCAAATTTGTTACCTTGAAGTCCACATCATATTCCATGACTTTTGTGATCTAACTTGACTCTCTTTTCATTCAAATCCTTGCTTAACAAAAACTCTTTTACACTTGGGTAAGTAACCATAACATGAATTCTATTATTAAAGAGAATATATATGAAATTCTTTAAGCCTCTAATAACATAAAGTACTTGTTTTCCCCCAAAATTATACTTCACCTCATAGTCATGTATCCCTTTTCTAAAGAAAGTAATGGGTTTCTCTAAATTATCATGATTCAATTGATTTAAAATAGCTGAAATAGTTTTGAACCTTGCAAATGCATACAATATAAAATATTTTGAAAAGTCTGGATTTACAAGTGTTGGAGTTTGAGCAATAACTTGTTTAATAGCCTCAAAACTGATTCTCCATTCATATGTCTAACTAAAACTTGTATTATTTTTCAACATAGCTATTAAAGGATTTGATAAATTAGTGAAATAAACAATGAATCTTCTCACAAAATTTATCTTAGCCAAAAATATTTGAAGTGCTTTCTTGTCTTTGAGGTAAAGATAAAGATAGAATTGATCTTACTATTTCTAGATCTATAACCAAACCTTATTTTTGAGACCATATGGCCCTTCATGCACTGAAAATATGCACTTCCTTGGGTTGAGAGAAACCCCATACTTTCTACATCTTTCAAAAAATTGCCTTAAATGGCTCAAATGATCATCAGCACTCTTAAAAAAAATAATGTCATCAAGATAAATCAAAACATTGACATTGATCAAACCTTGGAAATCCATATCCGTGGATCTTTGAAAAGTATCTCCTACATTGGATAAACTAAAAGGCATCTTTTTGTAAGAAAATGTCCACCACTTATTAGTGAAATTTGTCGTGTATTGATCTTATTATTTTACCAAAATCTAATTGTAACCATTGTAACCATCCAGAAGAGAGAACAATTTTGCACTTGATACAGTCCTTAGAATATGATCCATGATGGTAATAGATAATGATCCTTTAGTGAAGCCTTGTTTAGATCCCTGAAATCAACACAAAACCTTATCTCTCCATTCTTCTTCCTCACGGGTATAATATTTTTGCAACCCATGAGGAATGTTTGCTAGGAAAGATAATGCAAGACTCAATAAGCTTTGTTAGTTCATTTCTCACCAAAATTTCTATATTTTAATTAATAGGTTTTTTTTACCTTACTGGTTTGGAATTAGGATAGAGCTCAATGGTATGTTGAGTTAACCCTAGAGAAAAACTTATTAGATCCTCGTACTTCTAAGCAAAAAACATCAATGAAATCACTGCATAATTGAACAAAAGCTTGTTTTTCTTCCAAATTACACACCTTGTCATGCTTCAAAAGTTTACCATAGTTAATTGATATGTCCTCATAGTTCTCTTGCTTAGTGGATATCATGATTTTTCCCTTTTCATTTGATCATCATTATTTAACATACTCTCAAGGGTTACTAATCCTTGGCACAACTTATTAGTCTTTAATTACAAGATTTGCTCACCATACCGTTGCGTGCAATTCAAACTAATTTTTAGTTGAAAATTTGGCATCTTCCTCATTAAAGCATATAATCTTCTCATCACTATCAAACACTTGCCAATTAGTATTATTATTAGGAATTGATGGCCTTACAACCACCTTAATATGAGGTTGATTATCCTTTCTTTTCATATGACTAGGAATATCAAAATCATTGCAATAGTTTTCAATCTATTTGCTTGTTTTTTTCAGCTCTAGGTGTTGATTGAATATTGAATGTGATTAAATAAAACGTGGATATTTTTATGTTAATTTAATAAGTACAAAAATAGATAAAATGTAAACTAAATTAGGAAAAGTGAACCAAGCAATCTAATCTATGAAAGTAGGAAACCCTAAAGTGCAAGAAGGGTTAGATAGAGCTTAGCTAATTCGACGAGCTTGTTGGAATATGTTGCAAAGATGGTTGAAAAACATGAGGATAAAATGATTGTTCCGAGGTCCCAAGAAGTGTAGATCTAAGTAATATGATTGGAATGGGGTGCTTGGGAGAGGATCACGGCGTTGTGGGTGTATACTAGTCTAATTTACAGGCACCCTGGTATGCAGAAATAACCTAAAACCCTCCTCGAAGTGTCACTTAATGTTTTTCTATGTTCTCTCTTTGTTGCACTAACTTCATTGGACTATGTCAGATGTCACCATAATATCGTAATAAGGAATCACTGTAAAACCCCAAGACAAGCATCAAATCCCTAAAAAGAAATATGCATATGAAGGGGTTGGATTGTCCTCAGTGGCCACAATGATGGACTTACTAACTAAGTGTTGCACTACATCTCAGACCCAATGTAGTTTTATGTGTGTGTATTCAATCATGCCCTATGTGCTCTTGTGTCTATCACACTTTATGAAAGTAGTGAGAAATAATTGTGTAGAAATGTAGTAAAAGGGTGGATGGAATAGAATAAACTTCCCTCCTATGATGTGTGATGTAGATGAACCAAAATTTTCCCTTGAGATGGATCTAGATGGATGCAAATGATCTCTAGATTCCTTAGATGGAATGCAACCTTAGGTGATGATAGTAGTGCCTAGTGCTTGGTCCCTCATTATGGTCTCATAACTTTATATTTATATGGTTCTCTTGATCTAATTTGTAATTAACCCCAAAGAGGTTGACCACCAAAAATATAGAATGCTCAAATGGCTAGAAAATTCCCAAAAGATGAAGATAAAGTGGAAAAAGGATCAAGGTGCCTCGACTAGGATGAGGGCACTGTGGACACCGCAACGATCTTGGCCCTGGCACCCGATCAAGGTGGAATGATGTAAAATGACAAAAACATACTGGGCAAGCATGTGCGGGAGGTTTGCAATGATGATAAAAATCAAGGTAAAAATGGCCAAAAGACGGGGGTTAATAGTACTTTCTTCACTCAAAAACTATATGAATAGTAGTATGAGACCGAAACTAAATAATACCCAAAGTACATGATTTAGTGTCTACATTTTCCCCACTTTATGTTGGTGAGTGGAACACTCGGTAACATAAAGTAGATAGAGATGTGTACCTGATGTCCATGTAGAGTGATGTAGGAAATGTACCGAAGGACTAGAAAAAGTGTGGAGCAATAAAAAATGATAGAGCGTGGAAACTAAATATGTAAAAGAGCAAAAAGTGATGAGAGTGAACCTAGGGCGAAACACATGTGTAGTTGTCAATGTGTGTGATGTACTTGCATGTTAGTATGGTGTGTGTTCTTTGTAAAATATTGTTGTTGACTACTTGTTTCTCATACAACCTGGACTTTCAAGGAGAAGATGATGTAGTCAAATACACACACACACACACACACACACACACACACACACACATATATATATATATATATATATATCAAAGATGCATGTAAAAGAAAATATATATAGTAAAAATTATGTAATGGAAATGAAAAATGTAAAAGGAACATGTGCATCTGATCCGTGATGAGAGAAAGGGTGTAGAGAGGATATCCTGTACTACCAGGATTTTGGGTGATCCGATGCCACTGGCCTAAGAAATGTAGGGAGAAAGCTACACTATTCTCAAACCTATGTAATTACTTCCCTAAAGTCATGATTGAAGAGATCTTTGTACTTGCCTAATTTTTGCATGATCCAACGCCACTTGGCTAAAGTAGTATAGAGAGGAAATCCACTGTATCCTCTAACTTTAAACTGCTCCCTAGAATGCTAAGGAAAACCATGTCATGTAAAAGCCACTGTGTACGGGGTTCGTAGACTAGTGCGAAACCACCCACTTTATAACCCACAATGCCAAGGGCAAAAACTAAACCGAAGGCCGAGGCTGGTGTAGAAGCATCATGTAGTATGTAAAACCCCAAATGATGTCCCCCTCTTGAGGGTCACATGTGACATCAGCGATAGGAGAATGTGTCCCCAATGAAGGACCAACCACATAAATTATGCCCTACAGAGGGGAAGGGAATGTGATTGGTAGAAACCAAGGTGCTCACAAACAAGTGGCTAGAAACAAGTGTTAATACAAACAAGCATGCACATAAAAGACAAGTGTGTGTTATGTAAACAATGTAAAATATAAAATGCAAGTAAACACACAAGAAAGAAAATCATATAGTGTTAAAGCGGGTTCAAACATGGGACACCACTCATGGTGTCACAAGACACTCAAGGCCGTAATATCCGCATATAACAAACAAGTGTGCACACCAAACAAAAGGGAAAATCCCGCATAGAAGAGAAATCAATAGGAAAACAAGCACAAACAACATATAGCCATGGAAGCAAGTAATCTTACAAAACAAATGCTACACATGAAGCACCCATTAGCATGTTAGAAAGATAACCAGTATGTAAAAAACATGTATAAGCAAGTAATGAAGAGTGTTAAGTACAAAATGAAACAATAACACCTGGAAGAGATGAATGTGGATGCCCCTAGTGACCATTGTAGGAGTGGTAGAAGACGAGCATCCATACTTTGTGTGTAAGAGACTTGTATCTATGATCATAATTAAAAATACATGAACACACATGTGTGTATGGTAAAGATAATGACATACAAGAAATCTAACTAGTATGTGTAATAAGATGACCATATACAAGCAAATGCAAGCAAGAGTAAAAGAAACCAAGATATGCAATATGTTGTGGATGGATGGAATGGAATGCAAGATGGATGATAGGAAGCTGCATGCCCCCAAGTGAATGGAGTTGTATGCAATGAGGTTCATTTTATTTTCTCCCTCAGTAGGAAAGAACGAACCATAAACGAGAGTGCATCATCGGGAAATGGTCAAAGTGTGTATGTTTAATGCATTGTGATGAGTGTATATGAAGTGATGAATTGAAACCTAGAGATGATGAGTGTGTGTGACCCTATATCCAAAGCGTATATCATGACAAGATGATCATAAGAGTGATGATGTATCCTAAAGTGTATATCACTACAAGATGAATAGGGAGTGGTGATGTAGCCTAAAGTGTATACCACTATAAGATGAAGGAATATGTGACCATTTAGCCTATAACATATGTCACTAACCTAGTAATGTCACATGATAGAAGGTTAGATGATGAACATGTAAGTATGATAAGGTCCATTTGATTTGTAAACCCTCGGAAGTTGAGTATGGACGAGGAACTAAAGTGCGTCATAGGGTAGTGAGTGCAACACGCAAAATATAATGTAGTATGCATGATGATAATAGACGACCATATGATGTGTAGAATTTAGTGTATGATGTATAAAATGCAATGCAAGATGTGTATGTAGACTAAAAGTAGTAGGCATGATGAGTAGTATGTAATGCTAGATGCAAGTGTGACACATGTATAGCTAAGACTAGTACGATGTATGACGTGTAGATGTGTAAGTTTCAAAATGATTGCAAACTAACTAAAAGAATGTGTGATGTAAGATGTGTGATGTGTGAATAGATGCAATGTGTAGTAACTATTGTGTAGTGTGTGGGGTTCATGTGTGGTATGCCCTCAACATTCAAGTGTGAACCGAAGAACAAGAGTGTGTCATCGGGTAATGACAACACTAACACGTGTGATGAGTATTTCTAAGCTAGGAGATCAATGAATGATAATAATAAGATGATAGATTATCTAATGATAATATGGTAGGGGGTTGTATTAGATGTTATGCCCCCCAAGCATATAAGATAAAGGAAACAATCATGTAATGTCATCTAAAATATCATCGCTTTTAGGGTCATAGTCAAATGGATAAGCATTAGTTATTTGATAAGCAACAATGTATAGTTGATCACATAATGAACCATTAAGGCGTAAGTTGTACACACCATGGCATATTCCTCATTAGTAAATGGAGGAAGTGGACAACCGTGTGTATACCAACGAGTAAGATTCTATGTGTAGCCAAGAAAGGAACTATTGTAAATAAATACATGACCAAAAGGCATGGGGAAAGTTATGTCTATATGGTCTACATCGAGAGTGCCCCCAATGTAATCAAGCCATGATTTCCCTATTGTCAATGGTGCAGATTGAGGATCACATGTGAGGAATATCGTGAGGTGAAAGACACACATGTAGACCATAAGTGACAGTGATGTAAACAAATCCATAATAAAGATGAGGAGTGTGTGGTGTAGGATAGAGGTCTTCAAAAGAAAACCTAGTTGAGCCAAACCCTCATGTGTACATATAGTGTCATCACAAGTAGGATCAAATGGAATATGTTCCCAATATGAATTATTCATGAAGAGTGTGCAAGTAAATGGTGGACGTGATAAAGTAGGTGGGACATGTGAAGGTGTAGGTGATAGAGTGACGTCCATAGACTAGACATGCCCCTGATAAGGAATCATAGTAGTAGTAGTAGTAGTAGTAGTAGTAGTAGTAATATGTGGCATAGAAGAAACTACATCTATCACACAAATAACACCCTCAAGTGGTGGCAAGTGAGGTGGTTCATCCATAGGTTGAGGATCATCTGTAGTATCAGTGTGTGGAATAGGAAGACTAGTATTAGGAGCTCGGTCACAATATTGGAATGGATCACGGTTCACGAAAAATAGTATACTTAATGCCTTCATGGAGAAATTTGACACAATGATGTATAGTAGAAGTGAAAACTTGTATGGCATGAAGCCATGGCCTACCAAGTAAACAATTGTAGGAAACTAGGAAATCGATGACAAAAAAAACACAGTGGGGATAGTTTTGGCCCTACAGTGATAGGTAGTGTAATGTGACCAACACATGGACAAACAAAACCATCATAAGCACGCAGTGAAAGACAAGATGGACTAACATCATGAGATGAAATACCTAGGACTTCAAGGAATGACATGGGACACAAGTTAAGCTCAGATCCATTGTCAATTAAAGTGTGTTTGATACCTAAATTGTTAATGTGACACATGATATGCAAAGGTGGGTCATTGTCAAAAGTATGAATATCAGTGGGAGGATTAGAATTGAATGCTATGTGTTGATAAAATGCATCAACAAATGTTTGATAGACTGAATTAGGATGCATGTCAACAATACGAGTAGTAGCAAGAAGATGTTGGACTCTATGCCTTAGATCAGGATTTGCAAGCAAATAATCATTGATTGAGATACTCATGATGACTAAACCCTAGGATGATAAACAATGAATGAATGAAGATCTGATAAGCATGAAGATCGAGTTGGGTTCACCAAAATGATTAACTTAAATATGAATTTTAGAAGTTAATCTAAGAAGTACAACAATGCAATAACTGAAACAAATTGGAATATAAATACTAACTAATTTATTTGATATTTTAAATGATGTGAATTAATTGAAATATGAGGAAAAGGTACTAACACTGAATAGAACTTCACCTTGCGGTGATATGGAGTTCGGTAGGATGATGAAAAACACAAAACAGAATTTCATAACACACTTGAGTAAAAATTGTAGAAGTAGTAGATGCGAGCAAAGCGAGGAGGTGCAGGGGAGGATTAGGGCACTTGTGGGTGCCCTGGTCTGCAAAACAACTTGGAACTTGAGTCTGAGCTGGTCGCTAGGTCTTCACAATAACTCACCTTTTATCATGTGGATGTCACACTAGCTTCACTGATGACACCGTAAACCTGTAATGAAGATTTACCTACAAAACCCCATACAAAGCATCAAACCCTAAAAAAGAAATATGCATATGAAGGGGTCAGATTGTCCTTAGTGGCCACAATGGTGGTCTTACAACTAAGCGCTACACTACATCTCAGACCCAATGTAGTTTTGTGTGATTGTGTGCAATGATGTGCCTAGGGTGCCCTAGCGCCAATGACATAAAGATAGTGGGAAGTAGCTAGAAAGAATGCAAAATGGTGGATGGAATAGAATAAAATCCCCTCCTATGATGTGTGATGCAAATGAACTAGCCTTGTCCCTTGTGATGGAGCTAAATGGATACAAATGAGCTCTAGATGCCTTAGATGGAATGCAACCTTAGGTGATGATAGTAGTGCCTAATTTTTGGTCCCTCATTATGGTCTCATAACTTTATATTTATATGGTTCTCTTGATCTAATTTCATAATTAACCTCGAAGAGGCCGACCACCAAAAATATAGAATGCTCAAATGGCTAGAAAGTGCCCAAAAGATGGAGATAAAGTGGAAAAAGGATCAGGGTGCCTCAATCGGGATGAGGGCACCTATGAGTGCCCCAAGATGTGCTTTGACCCCTAATCAAGGCTAAAATGACACACAAAAACAAAAGCAGACCGGGCATGCATGTGTGGGAGGTCAACAAAGTGACAATAAAAACAAGGTAAAAATGGGAAAAATACGGGGGTTGATTAGTACTTTCTTCATTGAAAAACCATATGAATAGTAGTATGAGACCGAGACTAAATAATACCCAAAGTGCATGATTTAGTGTCTACTGAATTTATCGAAATCCTCTATAAGATCCCAAACTCTATGTCTATATGATTTCAACAAGGGATTCTTTGCAATATTCAAATTTCTCACCTGATGTATGACCAATTCATTGTCACCAAATACTTGTAGGTACTTAATTCCCTTCATTCTAGCCCATTGTAAACCATGAATTAGTGCCTCATATTTAGCTACATTACATGTACAACCAAACTGAAATCGAATAGAAGAATAATACCTTTGACCATTTGGTGATATCAGAACATTACCTGCACATGATCCATTATGTCTTCTAGAGCCTGTTGGTCCCAAAGATTGAGTTTCATAATGTGCCTTAATGTTCCGTGCCCGAATTTGCTCACAAACATTTCATTGGTCGATTTGGTGGTCTGCAAACTTGATTTCTCCAGTTAAATAATTTCAAATGCTCATAATGTTGTTGTTTTGCCCTATTCTGAAATATTTTTCCAAGTTTGCCCCCTTTTGTGCCCTAATTTCTTCATTTTTACGGTTGTATCATTTCTCCTTTGTCAAAACGTGCAAAAACTTGAAATTGATCAAATCCCAAATTTGTGCAAGTATTTTCCCAATCCCAAGGTCGAAAATGACATCAAAACATGTTTCAAATGGTTCAAGATCAAGGAATCTGCCTTCCTTGTCAAAAAATTTGATTTTAGGGCATCCTCTGCGTTTTTGACGTTTTGACGGTCATATAGGCATTTTTTGCCCATCAAATTCATCATCACAGTATTATTGCAACGTGGCGGGCTCCTATTGGCCGGGGGTGGTCGGGAATTTTTCTAACTTGTTTTTTTAAAAATTTGGCTAAAAGGAAAAAAATTGGTCCGTGGATCCGCCTTTTATAAAAAATGCCTACGTGGCACATGTTGATTGGTCGAGGAGTGGCGGATTTACCTTAAAAAAATTGGCTTGCATTTTGGCAAATTTCTCAAAGTCATTTCTAGGCCCGAAAGCCCGCACCGAATAGGGGAGGACACGTGGCTCGGAGGACATGCGGATGGCGGGGGAGTTAAAGAATTTTGATGTTTTAGTTCAAATTGCTAAAGTGAATTTTTTAGCCCGAAAGCCCTCGTCTAATGAAAAGAGGACACATGTCCAGGAGGCGAGATGGAAGAAGGGGCTTGTATTATGGAAAAGTGACAAGCGAGCATGGGAATCTACAAGTAACTCTTCCTCGCACCCGACCTCCCGAGGTCGTGCCGAGACAGCCGGTGGGGATGGAATATACGTGGGGTATAGACAAACTAATTAGGAAATCTTATGTCTTCGACGCGCACTAGTGGAATTTGTGAATCTAAGGCAAAGAAGGCCCTTTAACTTGAACTGGTGTGATAGATCGGTCGGTGAGGATGACTGCTCGAAGGCTCCAATCAATATCGAGCTCTGGCGTGATTCGATCTATAGGTTGTGGGATACGCGGAAGATAACCTATGGGTGCTTCGTATATGTCTCCCGACAAGGTCATGAAAATGGAAGGGATATATGGTGGATTCTATGGTCGATTCTCTGGTCTAGTCTAGAAATCTTTAGCTAGATTAGTTGTTATGTCTAGTGAGGATAATTGTGTGATAATGGTTGGTGGAAGTGGAGAGGATCTAAATACTAATGTGCGTAAACCAACATCAACGTCTGATTGTCTGTGGGCTCGTTGGGTTGTGGGATCTGTAGATCACAACCGTAGATTCGTGGTTGTTGTGGACCTCCTATGGTCATGTGAAGAATCAATCTCTAATCCCTAATATCCAGTAGTCGTATGCCTTTTCGGCCTCTATGTTTAGAGCTAAAAGTTACGCAATCTTCTCAGAGTACCTTACAGTGCATTCTGGCAACTTGAATTCTTAAGCTAGTGTCTATGTCAATGAGAATGTCTCCTACATCTGGTTGTGGGACCAAAGGATCACAACCGAACATTTTCTCTCTTTCAAGCCCTTCTACAGTCATGCGGATATTTATCTAGGGTAATCTGTAGTTTGGCTGGTTTGACCAAAACGTATGTGCTCTGTCGTCTTCTATGTTTAATCCTCTTAACTGCGGGTTGATTTCTTGTAGGTCTGTTGTTGTTTGGAAGACTTGGATTCTGAGATTCTGGTCTATGTTAGTTATTATTCTATAGCAAGATTGGGTTGAGGCATGATTGGCTCAAATATGTATTCTCTGGGCTCCCTAGGTCCCGTGATTGTCATACAAAAGGAAATAATGTAAATCTAACTAAAGCAAAGCAAGCTAATTATGCAAAGTATATCTATAGCATATATAAATTCTCTATTTTTGTGTTTTTGATAGAGTTTTTAACATAATTAAGATAACAACTATTTAATATATCTAGGAAACGACAACTAATCTAATAACAGAATTTAAAACAAACAAGGTAGCCGAGTATAGCTACTTGTCTGTGTAGTTGTGAATCTATTCTAAATAACTAAATAACTGATCTAATTTATTTGAAAGACCCCCGATCTTACCTCAAAAGTGAGGAATGAATCATAGTTTCTCAGAAACTATCAATCCCCATAGCTTCCCCAGTAATATCGAAAGTGAGATTAACTAAAATGAAATGATTTATTACTCTATTTGATATGTTTTAACTAAAACTTTGATAGCTTGAACCTGGATTTTGCATAACAGTGGTGAATCCGATTGTGTGTGGCTTTGTCCCCTCAGTGTGGTCTCCTCGTTCCTTCGTGCTCACGTGAATCTAGAAAAGCATGTAATGCTAGCATCAGCGGGGAGTAGGTATTGGAACAATGGCGGCTTCGGATGTAGACTGAATACAATGAGTAGGAGAGGGATAGCGCAAGAGAACAGAGCTTGGCTTATGTAATTCCTAGCGGGATTTATTGTGAGTCATACAACACAAAACATCCAGAACCTGAAACTATCCTTCTTGACAAACAAAACCTGCAACTCTAATGGCTTCAGGCTGAAAATGAAACTATCCTATCTCAACTGATTGTATGAAACAATAATAACACTAAAACAAGAAGATCATGTGGCTTCTAAACAGCAAAACAAGACTAGCTATGCATGCAACAAATGAAAACTATTGAATTCCTAAACAAGAACTGAAAGACTAAACTATTGAAATGAGAAGATGAGAGGCAAATTTTGAGGGGCCATTTGCTTGTAATCAAACCAGCTATTTATAGAATTCCCATTTACCCAAAGGTGAAATCCAATTTGAACTCTTTTACTATAAACAATGGAGAAACACTATTCCAGGGAACCAAAATCATAAATACAAGCAAAAACGGATGAAAAGGTTGGTAAAAGTTGAAAATTTACGCGAGTCGCGATAAAAAGAACATTCTGGAAAATGCGTGAAGGACCGCCGCCCTGAGCAGGGCAGCGGTTTCGTCACTGAAGACCAAAATGCAAAGGAAAAGAGGGGGAAGAGCAAAACAAAGCACGCAGAGGGTAAGCGGGGTATGCGAGATGTTAACACACATTTGGAGAGCTTTTCTGGATCCCGAACACCTTGCGAGGAGACCTGTATCATCATTGGGGCATGTGTAACATCATTCCGACGGTACTATACCCTACAATTTTGGGTACATACAGGGCGAAGGAAAACTTTATGAATTTTTGCCTTTATGTTTGCAAGGTAAAAATGAAAAATGGTCCCGCGACCAATGGGGAGCCAACACGTGTCCAAAAGAAGGATGGGGGGAAGCGGGTTGGTGGGAATGTTTTGGATTTTATGCCTTTGGAGGCAAAAAACTTAAAATCAAAATTGTCCGCTTTGCCGAATACAAAGAAATGCGAATGGAGGGTGGAGGTTCTGAGCTCGGGGTTACCATTGGAAATTTTACAAATTTCGGCTAATGTTTCAAAGTCAAAATTGAAGACGTGCTTCGCGGCCAATCCACATTGGACACGTGGCGCATTTCAAAAAGGTAGAAATGGGGAGGCGCAGGCCCGGGAAGATTTAAAAAAAAATACAAATTTTGACAGGGAGGTCTGAAGGCAGAATTGGAGGCTTGGACCCGCGGCGAATGGGAGAGTGCCACGTGGTGAGGAAGAGAGTGGGTGTTCGGGCCCTGGGATTTTTGAGAAAATTTTCCTTTTCTCAAAAAGGAGAAAAATTCATAAAATAAGCCCACGGTTTTGGTGGGGCCCGCATGTGGACACGTGGCGGTTCCAGGGGAGAAGCGGAGAATTTTTACAAAATTTTCCAAAATTAAAAAAGGGTCGCAAATGCATTTTCAAAGGATGGGGCCTGATCCAATGGTATTTTGACACGTATAATGCCTTATCTAATGGTCAAAAAGGGTATATTCAGAGATTTCAGCTGCCACGTGGAGGGCGGATATTAAAAGGTGATCAAAATCGATGGATACTGTGCAATTTCATTTTTGGGGCACCATGGGAGCTCCAAGGAGCTTGGAAATCACATTTCTTCATCAAAATTCATCGGACCTTATATGATTTTGGGTCCCCTCGGCCTTCTGAGAATAATGGCACCATTTTCATGAGCTAATTTGATGATCTTTGATGTTTTTGATGCATTTTTTCTCGGGCCCGATGTAAAAAATGTGAAAAGTGAAAATCAAAAATTACAGAGGTAAAAATTGAAAGGGTAAAAGGTAAAAAATGATTGTTGGAGCATGTTGGCATACCTGAATGACAAAAACGTGACCCTGGGATGGATAAGGATCCGAATTCATGTAATATTTTAAACTTTTTGTGCACCCTTGGCAATATGCGAGTTGTTTTATAGTTTGGGGTCATTTTCATGAAATGATGAAGGGTTTTGTAACAAATTTATTCCCTTGGGCATATTCTTTGCTTGGGAAGCAAGACTCCAAGCTGGCATTGGATATATATGATATTTTTTGAAGCATTTGAAGAGATAGGAGAGAGAAAAAGACTCAGAATTTTCAAGCAAAAAGGCTGGAAGAAATCCATTTCTTTGAAGAAATCCATTTCTCTGGAGAAAACCACCTGAGAGCCATTTTCAATTCCATTTTTGTATCATATTTCATCATGTTGAGTTGGTTTCAGTTGTAAATCCATCAACAAGCTCTGAGATTGTTCTCATGACTTTCCCCTGCTGATGTATCTGATCATTTTCTAGATTATCTAGTTTATTCTCTTGGCAAAGTTTGCATATACTTATGTTTCAGAATGTTTTCAGTTTATGTTTCTTGCTCATGTTGCAATCTTGTGTTTAGGATCTCTTTGATCATACAGGGTCTCATTTCTTGTTGATGGTTTAATGGCATTTGCAATCTTATATTCAGAAGAGCTTTCATCTGATAGAAGATAAACAAATTTAAAATCATTTTATTGTCCTTGAATAATGAGATTGTTTGTAAACCTTTGGGTGCACCTCAGGTCATGATTAAATAGGGATTCTGGATACTTTGTTGGTATTTTGCTTCAAGATTTTGTGGTAAGTTATCAAAGGTTGTGTGGAAGAGTGCAGATCTGGGCCTCCATTTGTGCACATATCACAGTTGAAGGAGCATTCAAAACCTACGAAGTATTCTTGTTATGTAGGTGTTACAAATTTCTTGCAAAGGTTCTCAAAGAAGTTGGTAATTCCCAGCTAGTCTTGTCTAAACATCTCCCACAAAATTTCATTCAAACTAATTCATCCTACCAATACTACCCCTGCATTGCATTGTGTGTCAACAAAAGAATACAACTCACTCACAAAAATGCACAAAGCATATCAGGATTTTATTATGTCTCTAGCAGCCTTAGCCTTGTCTTGAAAGCATCTCCATCATTTAGTAGTGACAACTCCTTTGAGTTTGAATAATGGATAATTGATCATGTTTTCACAAGGCCATCTTCATATAATGTGCAAAATATAAGGATATCTCCATCTCCTTTACCATACAAGGGCTGCAATATAGGTTCTCTTGCCTTGGTTGATAGGCACAACCTAAAACAGTGAGGATCAGATCAAGATCCTTTTGAAGGTGCTATCCACTCCCTCAAATCTTGAGTGCCAACAAGCCAGATAGATGTGCTCCCTGGCTATAAATGACATACAAATCATCTATCTACCCTTGAGTGTCTTGTACAAATGCATGATGTTGTTCAAGTTGTGAAGGAGATTAAATCTGGATACCAACAAGAGCCATCAAAGTATAAAATCCACAATCGTGTATCAATCTCATTAGTTTTAACCAATAATGGTAAAAAAATAATATCTGATGCATGCAATAAATTCCCAAACTAACATCTTTAATGTATGTTTCTTCAACATATTTATAAGGATCAAAACCATGATGGTCAGTTCCCCACTCATCCAATAATGAATCGGTATGCTCTCGGAGTGGGCATTAGTATCTTGAACAACATGATGATCCTCTTGGTCAAAAATAGTTTAACTCGCACTTTGTAAGATTAGGCACATAAGGCTCAATATGAAATTTAGCAAGAGGCTCAGAATTAATTGTTACCTTTGTGCCATACCTTGTTTTGAAAAATAGATAGGACCAATATGATGATAGATACCCTCCAATATTAGCTGTAAAATCTCTAGATAAGCACAAAGCGAAATATGGAGGTAGATCTATTACCATAACATCCTGTAAGATTGGAAGGCTTGGACATGCATGCAAACTTAACTTTAGATCTTTGATTATACCAACTATTTTGGTAGATGTTCCATCCAACTATAAAATGTCATTGTTATGTGGCTCATATTTGAGTCATATTTAATATGTTATCTTCTTAGGCATGACTTATCAAGCTTTAGCATCATTGTTAACCATGAAATTATGGACCAAATTATCACCAATAATCAAAGAAAGGTAGAAATGAGGAGGCTTACCAATCCCTTTTGCTTGAAATTCAGCCTTAGTGGGCTGATATGTATTTGCAAGTATTGCACTAGCTCTAGCTGAATGATCCACTGTGAATCGGTAGTTTAGATAACTCATCCTATAGAAAGTTCTTTTTGACCGGAATAGTCAACGTATCCCACATGGATAAGCTCACATGAGATTTCTTCATCTGATCTATAATATTAAGGGAAGAGCCCCCTTTTGCTTGACCTTTTGGAACACTTTCAACCTCTTTTTCCCGATTCTTTTGTGCTTCCAAGCTACCCTTATTAGTATTACTAGGAAATAAAGAAGATGATCCATGAAAATTAGTTACCTATGTGGGTTCTCCCACTTCCCTTCTTTTGTATACTCTTGTATTAGCTTCCTATTGATCTTCTTGTTTCCAATTCACCAAATTTTCCTCTAGTGGATTTGGTGCTTCACTAGAATCCCCTTGAGGAGGATCCTAAATTGTTGAAATCATGGAGTTGTCCCATGCAATCAAAGCTTGATTTAACATTCCATTAGCATAAGAAAAAGGATCATGTGAATGATTACATGGAGCACACCAAAAGGGTTCTTGAATTATATTAGTCTGCACTAGAACAAGAGCCATAAATGTAGAAGGAGCATTATGATCAATTTTAATGGTTGTTGGGCCTTGATATGGAGGCCTACTTGTAGGATATGTTGGGTATGAGGGTCTAACAGATTGGAATGGAGCCTGATATGGTCTGTAAGGTTGAAAAACTTTTCTCTCAATACTTACAAATTTATTTCAAAAAGCTTACAAAATACCTTTTATTTCACTCAACTTAGTGGGTTGATTTGGATTAGTATATGCTTAGCTAGCTATTACTAGAATTGGGTTTATAATGTATTGGAATTGGATTTATAGATGGTATTTTTGGATGAATATTTGGAAAGATAGGCATGGGAGATCTAGGTGTAATTTTGCAAACTTGTATGAGATTATTTTCAATTCTAATGGCTAAATCAAAGGCAACAAGAATTGTGTTACCCATATGGATGAATCATCATAGAAATATCACTATTTAGGGATCTCAAATAGTACAAGAATGCATGCTCTACTGTAGGCTTAATGACACGGGGAATTCTTTCCCAAGTTCTCTAGAATCTCAAGTTAAAATCAACCATGAACTCTTGAGGGGCTCTTTTGATTGTGCTCAATTGCTCAATCAGGGATAGGTGGTCAGATTTGTCCTCAAATTGGCTACAAAAGGCTATTCCTAATTGATCCCAAGAATTGATAGAGTTAATAGGTATATTTTTGTACCATTGCAAGGATTTATCCTTAAAGGAAGCTGCAAGGAGTCTCATGGCTACATTCTCTTGAGTTATATTATAAATAGAGAAAAGATTTGCAATATCTCTAATATGCTCTACAAGAGTGGTTTGAGTTTGATTGGTAAAGGATGGTAAACTCTTTAATGTGGAAGTATGGATATCATTGTATACATTAAGATTCAAGGGGATGCCATCATTAAAGGTCATAAAAGCCTCATTTCTATTAAGATCCATTAGGAAATTTGGAGTGAGAAGCTGTGGGATTTTGGGCAATTGTTTTAGCTTGCTAACTCGGTAAGTATATGGAGAGGATTTATAAAATTTTCTTCTTTTATAAGAATGTAAAGGTAGCTGAATAAATTCAAAAGGAATACCTTTAGCTTTTGACTTGGTGGTCACTTTTGGCATTAGCTTTGACTAGTTTGCAACCAATATGTCTATGAAAACCTGAGGAGTCACCAGATGTTGATTTTATGAATACTTTATGCTCGAAAACTACCGAACCAACATCAATCTTTGAATATTGTCCCAATAGGCGTGCCAAAAATTCATTGTCACCCAAAAGTTGCACCTTGATAGAGAATGGTGTGTGTACTCTCTCTCCTGTTAACAAAATTGGAACACCTTAAGGCTGTGGGTAACCTATGGTGAGGTGAACCTCCAGAGAGGGTTGGTTCCCTTGTGAATCACCTAAAAATGGAAAACTTGACAAGGAATAGGGAAAAGGAATGCAAAAATGGGAAATAGGGTTAATACACCAAAAGTTTGACACTTGCATGTAAGCGTGCAAACAAAGAATTTAAATATCCACACACCGCACAACTCTGGACTATTTTGCATAATAAATTCAAGGATTTAGGAAAAGATAGCGGTAGAGGGAATGAATTCCAAACTAAGGCAAAAAAATACTATAACAAACACAATGAATAATATGAAAATAGAAATATGAGAGGGCAAAATGAACCTTTATTATTTAGAGGTGCAAGTAGAAAAGTGGAGATGTGAGAGAAAATCAGCACTCTAAGTTTATGAATTTTACAATAAAAACCAACCTATATAGATTAATGAATGATAAGAATTGATTACTTTGAAACCCATGATTCTTTTATTTATTTTATTCTATTCTTATCCTTTGTTGCACATGGGGAGGACAACAATTGACTTTTATATTTATTTAATTCCTTGTCTATCCTTGGCGCATCCTTTAACAACAACAACTATTATTTTTAGCCCTTCCATGCTTATCTCCTTGTTGGCGCATGGAACATTTAAATATATTTTTATTTAATTCCATTCTTAGTCTTCAATCAACCATAGTTTATTTTTATTTATTTAATTCCATAGAATTAAATATTAATTCTCTAGTCAATAGTAGTTTGATCCATGCAAAGTCTTTGTCAACTACAATTCATTGATCGTCTTATCTTGGAACCTAAAATATGAATTAAATTTTATTTCCACCCTTATCCCTCCTTGGCACTAACCTTAGGATTGTAATTCCTTTTTATTTCATTTATTTATTTGCATCTTATCCTTTTGCGCAACCTTTCTTTGGCAAAGGAAATATGATAACAATGTTTTCTATCTACCGAATTTGAAAATGCTTCATCTTTTGTTGTACATACAAATATATCATTTTATTCTACATATTCAAGTAAGATATCTCGCATATGCTCCCATAGGATGCTCTTATTGAAGACCAAATCTTGACCTCTTTCTTTTCGTTAATAGAAGGTCAAACTACCCCATCTCCATTTGCATATTTCTTATATTTTGAGTCTTGGCGGGATGACTGATTTTTATGAATATGTTTTGAATGTTGTTTATGGGGTTCATTGTCAAATATTTCATCACCCTAAAAACCGACCTTAGCATCTTTGATAAATACAAAGTGGTTGACAACCTACACCTACACTTGATTGACACAACCTCTATAATTGTGTACTTTGACACGGTTTATCATCACGGGTCTCAACTATACTTCACCTCTCAAAACAGAGGAGATCACAAATTTTGTGTGGGTTGTATATGTGTGGAGTGATCTTGAGTTGATAGGTAGGGCATTCCAGAATAGATATTTCCCATCACCTTCTATCGTTGCATATCTTCATAAGAATTCTAAAATTAATGTCAATCTATTTGTACTTTCCAACTTACTAAAATGATTAATCATTTTAATTAAGAATAGCGAGTACAAGAAGTTCTGGAAAATATGAAAATGTGAAGCTCAAGTAATATTACCTCACTCCACCAATGTACCAAAAATGATTCTCTAATCTAAAATTTAGTTTATAATTATAAGTGTTTCATTTTTCGTTAACTAGATCCATATAAAAATTAAGTCACATTTAATAATGTTGCTCCCCTTTATAGATTGAGTTTTAAAAATAATTATATTTCCATGTTAATATTCACAAAGGAAGATAATAAAAAGTAGTAAGGACTATTTTAAACAAGGCCATGATCAAGGTGATACTTTATGGGATGTAGGAGAACAATTGTAAATGCAAAGTTTTTGAACAAATGTAAAAACAAATGATAAGTCTTTAAAGTTTTGAGTCGCATAAAATTTTTAGGCAAAATATAATGTAAATAGTAAGACTTATGTGATAGACGTGTTCAAGTAATATCCCAGATCATTAATGCATCCTTGCTATTCTCTCTAAAAGTCCATAACTGCTTGTGGTAACATGAATTGTAGCATTGTAAAATAAAGCAAAGTAAGAAAATAAGATTACAAGGGCAACATATTATGGAGTATACTAAGCTCATTCACCAATTTCTTTCTTCGCATTTATAAGGGTGGCAGTATTTGTTAGAAGAAGTTGGAAAATCAACTAGTTGAGACAAAAATACTAGGAAAGTTAGGTCCCTGGGTCATCAACTCATGTAGTATCTTAAAAAAATGTCATGCTTACTCATAAAGAGGCGAGTTCTTGTAGTGCTCTACAAAGTCAATCCCCAAGTGAAGTTCAGAAGCAATACTAACTTCGAGCATCCATGTAGCTAGATTGTATCTATCCTTTCAACAAGCTCAATGGTAATTGTTGGGCATTTTCTTTGTTCAGTTGACAAACCAGTTACACCAGGCAGTCCAACTAATGCATCTCTAAGTTTATCTGAGTCAGATTTTGAGCCCAATGTGGGCTTGCTAAGTCCAACTCTCTATGTTATGATGTCAAACCTGGTGCTTAATTTAATATTCCGCATTTCCCTTTTTGTGAATGTCTGTTTCATAGGCTTGAACACCGACCTTCACTATGGTGATAGTTCCATCTTTAGATTCATTTTTAAAATACCTAGAGACTAAAGAGCTGTCGCTCCTTACTTGGCAAGCTTGTCTTATTAATAAGAAGGCAAGCATGAGGCATTAACCCTGACCTTTACTATGGTGATTGCTCCACCTGGCTAGATTCTTGTATGCTAAGATACTTGGAGACTATGGTCTGCATTTCCTTTTGGTCACATGCCCATCTTATCCAAAGGGGATGGACACTGGGCCTAAACTCTGACCTTCTTTTCGGTAAGCGCTCCCTCTTACCGGTCACCGCTCAACCAAACCCGCTGGACCTAGTCTTATTTTTTATCTACAGACTGTAAACATAAATGAATGAATAAAACCCCATCAGGCTGGGCCAAATGGTTGAGACGAGGTGCCGCCACAATGAATACAAGTTCAAAATGTTTACAGGAAGAATTTAACCTAAGATACTGCATATTATTTTAAAATGAAGGAATGAATAAACAAAAAAAAAAGATAACAGCCGTTTCAAAGCAAGATCTTGTGATCATCGCAGCAATCCATCAATCCACCTTCCCACATTCTCTGCACCCTACCACCGCCTTCCCTGTCAGCTAATCTCCGAAACTCAAAAGACAAACTCTCGCTTTGCATAGCCACAGTTGCACATAGAACATCGAAATCAAGCACTGCCATACCCTCACCATACGCCTCTGCACCAAAACCCTCATAATCACCGCTAGCCTTTCCATCCTTGCGCTTTTCTACCCTCCCTTCCCTTAAATCGTCATCTATTACATTTTCCCCTTCCATTTTCTCAACCTTCAAGCCTTCAACCTCCATAACCTCTAAATTTCAAGAAATTCACCAGACTATAACTCCAATATTGAAAAAGAAAGAACCAAGACGGGGCTACGCAAAGGTTAACTCACATAAAACCTCATATTGAAAAATATTCAATAATGAATAATGCAAAGAATACAAGTTATCTCCATGATTGCCATAAAATTTGTTGTTTCATCTACATAATGCTTCTAGAACCGCTTGTCT
This sequence comes from Taxus wallichiana var. yunnanensis, assembly GCA_018340775.1. Classification (NCBI taxonomy): domain Eukaryota; kingdom Viridiplantae; phylum Streptophyta; class Pinopsida; order Cupressales; family Taxaceae; genus Taxus; species Taxus wallichiana. The sequence continues at coordinate 13,237,212 of CM031242.1, read as the reverse complement.
TCCCAGTATTTATCGAAAACCAAGAATATGTATGCAAACAACACACATTTAAAAAAAACTGACCTCTGAGAAAGCACTCGCCAAAAACGTCGTTTTCACTAAGCAACGCCTCCGGAATCGCTTTCCTTCATAGTATTTCGCAACAAATACATCAACAAACACAATCCTCCCGGGTTCGAAACTCGCTGCACAGGATTTCCAACCTTAAAACCGCCAAAGAAGTTCCCACAAGGAAAGCATCACCGACCTTTAAAGAAGCCTCAGTGTACCCTGTCGCAAGCAAAACTTCTCCCTTCCGTGAAGCAACCTACAATCGATATTTTCAATATGCAACACACCAAATATAGCATTTCGGCTCTATAGAAAACCCGAATGCCTTGCACCGTTGTTGTTTTTAACGATTCCGCGGCCGTTTTCCAACATTCTTAGTTCATATTAAAGCTTTAAAAAAATGTAACAGCACCGAGAGCTACAATTTTTTTCCTTCGCCTTCTGAAGCGTTAATCTGTGTATGCAATCGGAGGGTTCCGTATCGCAGCAGCTCTGTAACAATTAGAAAATTTATATCACAGCTTTTAACCCTACGAAATTTTTCAAACTTAAATTGAGGCCTCCTCTTTTTCCGACACCTTTGGCCGCCTTTATCTATCAAATCCACCTTTAGTATTGTCTTTTTCAGCTAAATTTGTGGATCAAAATTATAGAAAGCAAAATATAATGGCATATTCTTCAATAAAGGGAAACAAAATATTCTTGTAAATATTTTATCTAAAACTTTAGACAAGCAAAAAAATCTGACACATGGCATAGTATTATTGGTTTCGTAAAAAAATTAATAGCTAAAGTGAAGACAATATACTTGTTTGGCAAAATATAAAAATTCAATGCTAGGAGAAAAAATATAAGGCCTCATAATCATAAATAAGCATGTACCCGAGATTAAATATGAGAATATTTTGAAATGAGTTTGTATTTTTTTCCTCTTATAGGAAAGGACAACAATAGATGGGTTTGTTGTGAATGGGCACGCACTTAGATATATTCAAATTAGGAAGAATGACATGAGTGTACATGGCTATGTCGATGTCACAATGAGAAAGTCGATAGACGTCTTTGATGGAACCACTACAATCTAGACTCGTACCTCAATCTTAAATTGATTATTTGTATCTTATTGTGGTTGGGACCTTTTTGGCTTGACCCCTAAATTAGCAATGCCATATAGATGGAAATAGTTATAGGTAATATTTCATGTTTCAGACTTACATTATCTTTGATTTTCTAAGTTCGTGGATGTGTTAGCTCTAATAAAACCAAATTTTGTACTTATAATCATAATCATCATATTGATTATAATCACAAAACTAAATTTGAATTATAATCACCATTCAATTAATATTAATATTTATGAGTTTTTTTCGTATTTATGCCAATAGGCCTTTCTTATGTTAATTGTTTTAGTAAAGTTTGTCATGGTCCTCACCTATTAAAAAATTTCTTTTAGTATTTTTATTTCTAATAAATTTTGAACACCTCTTCATAGGTAAAGATACACAAATCTCATTCAATGATTAGGTTTCTATTTCTTTATTAGTTTTCATAAGTTCGATAATCGTTTATCTTGGGCTTATCATTCAAAAAGTCTCAAACATCAAATTTGATTTCTACTTCGTATAAGTATTTCTCATGATCACACTCATTTCTTTGAATTCGCCCCTATACCATCATAAACACTCCACGTTTCTCATCCACTCCACAAACTTACATAGCCTCGTTAATCCTCTTTTCTACCGTATTCACATATTTCTTTTCAACAAGCATGGGACTTGACATCGCTACCCAACAACCTTTTTCCTTATACCCACTTTTCCGTATGCTTTTCCATGGGCTTGTATTGGAATTTCAACAAAGATAACGACATTTTTAACATAGTGTAACGACATCATTTAATTGGAAAAGGATGGCATTGGAGATGCTTGATGTTGTAGTCATTAATGTAGCAACCATTTATAAAGGGTATGATAACTATGTTTTTTTATATGTTAATGAACATAAGTACATAATATAAGGCTTCATATGAGATGAAGCGTGGGTGAGGAATTTGGTTTTAAATAGTTAAGAGTGAAGGATGGATGCACATAAATAAGAGAAAAGGAGGTGACTCTTGGCCTATCAAATTTTGGGAGATTTTGGAATTTCTATCCATATTGCATTTTTTTAAACACTTGTTCAATTTATTTCATTTGAAGAGATTAAACAATAATAAGAATAATAGTTAAAAACCATATTTCAAAATTCAATTGTTGTAGTTGGTGGATTTGGTGGGAAAAATTAGACTTGTGGAGAATTTGCATAATCTTCGTATTAGGATAAACTTCTTCAAATTCTTATAACATATATTTATTTCTTCTTTTGCATACACACATTTCAATAAGATTGGTTAAATCATATCATAAAAATTATTAACAATTTTTTTAGATATTAAAAATTTAATAAACACAAAATGTAGAGGCGTGAACATTTTTAGTGGAAAATAAAAGTGCTTGAAATTTAGTTTTTCAATTGACCGCATTAAGGGAAATATGTTGAGTGCAAACAAGAACAATTTTTGAAAAAAATATTTGAGGCTACCCATGATTACATATTTTAAATGAGTATGACATTTTCATAGACAAACATATTTCTATAAGATAATTTCTCTTGCATGACACATTTAGACAAGAATACAAAGACAATCATGGGTCCATGGAGCCGATGACCAAATATAACTCTCAAGGAATTGGAAATTAAGGGAAGTTAAATAAGTCTATGGTGTTATATGGTAAATTATTTTTTGAGTATTTGAAATTTTGAAAAATGTTCACCCTTCTCAAGGAAATCAACAATAGTCACCATGCTTTTGAAGATAATGAGTGGTGAAATGAGTCTTTTAAAACTATATTGTTTTATTTTTTTTTACTATTTTCTTTGGATCAATTTAAATTATATAATTTTATGTTGTTATTTGTGAATTTTATTAGGCTTTTATTTTAATTATAATATGGTATTAAATTTGAACTATTTATTTTGTGTTTAACATTTTAATTGTAATCAATTTTTGTTATATTGCACCAATACATTTGTGTCTATCTGCCTCCCACAAACACCTATGGATGATTTAACTTGGTTTATATGCTTTAAAACAACAATTTCGTGCCCAACCCAAACAAATATATATACACATACATATATACACGTACACGAACATGTACACATATATATACCCCACCAAATTAAAGGCGATATACTCCTCCACTCTGGCTAATAACAAGAACCAGAAGCCCAAAATACGAGGAGAAAAGCTGGTGGAGCATGGCATCATCCACTTTAGCACCTCCTCCTCGTCCATACCAGTCCCGGTAATTGTCTCGCACCATAAACACTCACCGAAAACAAAAACACCCATCACCTCCTCTCATCGCCACACAATACCCCACACTGAAGGAATGCCTCTCTGACCTCCATTTCAACACACACAGACAGTCCTCTTCTCCAAACCTGCGTCGACACGCAATCCCTCGCATATGGCAAACAACTTCACGCTCGCATTCTCATTGCCGGCCTGCAACAAAATCTCTTTGTTTCCACCAAAATCATCAACATGTACGCTGTATGCGGCTGTCTAGCAGAAGCCCGCAAGGTTTTCCAAAGCGTGGACGAACCCAATCGAAATGTATACTTGTGGAACGGTTTAATCAAAGGCTATGTGGCAACTGAACAATTTGACGAGGCAATTGAGCTATATAGCCAAATGCAGAAAGATGGATTGAGCGTGCAACCCGATAATTATACATTTTCCAGCGTTCTTAAGGCATGCAGAGCTTGGAAGACAAATTCATGTCCACATAATTCGGAGTGGGTATGAATCGTATTCTTTTGTGGGCAGTGCACTTGTTGATATGTACTCCAAGTGTTGCAGTTTGGAGGATGCACGCGATGTGTTTGAAAAAATGTCTCAACGAGATGTTGTGTTGTGGAGCTCCATGATTGCGGGGTTTGTGCAGAATGGATTTTGGGGGAGGCGCTGGGGATTTTTAGGGACATGCAGAGGAATGGTTTGGGGTTGAATTCGGTAACTGTTGAGAGAGTTCTTGCAGAGTGTTCTGAACTGAGGAAGTGAAGGGAGTTGCATGGGTGTGTTGTTCGAAGCGGGTTTGAGGGGAATGTGTTTTTAGGCAATGCACTTGTGGGTGCCTATGGGAAATGCAACAGGGTGGACATTGCACGTCAAGTGTTTGATGGAATGCCTCAGAAGGATGCAGTCTCCTGGAGTGCCATGCTTACAGGAAGGGTATTTTTTGGGAAGTTTTTTCACAATTTAAAATGAATGCATTTTATCAAAATTTAAGAAAAACGTTAACTTGGTAAGTAATCGGAGTATCTACAGTGCAACATTTTAAGATATCATGGGATTAGCTGCCTGCAATATGTAACACTCGTGTCATTCCTTCAATAGAATTCGTAAGAATTAATATTTCATGTTATAGTGCAAAATTGAGAGAATCTTTAGGGTAGGGCAATCAACAGGGACCCCTTCACAGCTGATAAAAACCAGTTTTACAGTTTTAATTATACTGCTCTTGTAAAACAACCTGCCTTCATTCATGATGCTTGTAAGACTGAAAATGTCAAATTTCTAAATAGGAGTTCAAGAGAATGACAAATAAGAAACTGCATAGGATAAAAAAATTCTTGATGCAAAGTATACAGTCCCCAAATGGCACAAACATGAAACTACCTATGATTGAACTAGAAACAACCAAAGAGAGACTGTAAGTTTCACTATTGGATGATCGTCAAAAAGGAATGATTGTGCAGACGAGAAATGCTGCATCATCATCACAAACATGGACTGATAAAGGACTTTCCCAAAGCTAAGTTATCGACCCTGTTGGGGTTGGACCTCCCCCTCTGCCCATGCCATCATCAGAAAAGAAAGTTTATGTTGGCATCAGATCATCAAAGATTTTCACTTGCTCCCTTTCTAGAAGCAGGTGGAGACGACTGTTGATGATGACTAGATTTGCTTTTATTCTTTCATGGTCTGTTGACAAAGTAGTGTACTGCATCGTTCCTTGGACTTTGTAACCTTTCATTGCGAAGTGCAAAACATACAAGGATCCACTTAGTGCAACCGAAGAATCTGTAGATAAAAACTAATATCATTTTGAACTTTGTAACCTTTGATTGCTAATTGTAAAACTTACGAGGATCCACGTAGTCCAACCAATTTTTTTGGAAGGAAACCAATAAATTTTGTGTTCTCTTTATTAAATCTACCTCTTTTCTCAGATATTAGCCTATAATACATGCATTCCTTATTTTGTTGATACAGAAATAGCTACCAACTATTCCATCTCCTAAAAATTTCTCTGGTTGCAGGGTACGTGCAGAAAGGTGATGTTCATGAGGCCTTGAAGATGTTCTATGATATGCAGCAAGTGGAGGGTCTGAAGCCTAATGCAATGACTATTTCAAGTATTCTTCAATGATGTGCTCACTCAACCGCTCTTCAACAGGGTATGGAAATCCATGCATACTTAATCAAAAGTAAAACCGAGTGTAATGTATATGTGTGGAGTGCACTTGTAGACATGTATGCAAAATGTGGAAACATAGAGATTGCACGCCAGGTGTTTGATACCATGCCTCATAGAGATGTAGTTGCCTGGACAACAATGATTGCTGGATATGGAATAAATGGGCATGGAAGGGAAGCTGTTTTTCTCTTCAAGCAAATGCAACAGGTAGGCACAAAACCAAACCACATTACCTTTACAGCCATTTTATCTGCATGCAGCCACGCTGGGCTTGTGACTGAAGGCTGGTTATACTTTTATTGCATGAGCCAAGATTATCAGCTAATGCCTAGGGTGGAGCATTATACTTGTATGGTTGATCTTCTGGGACATGCAGGGCACCTAGATGAGGTGGAAAATATGATACTAAATATGCCAATAGAGCCTGATGCTGGTGTTTGGGGAGCATTAATGAATGCCTGCAGGATTCATCACAATATTAGGTTAGGAGAATGGGCCGCAGAACACCTTTTTGATTTAGAGCCTGATAAGGCTGGACATGCTGTACTTCTGTCAAACATCTATGCTGCTGTTGGCAGGTGGGATGATGTAGCAAAGGTGAGAGCAATGATGAAGGACAGGGGATTGAAGCCGAGGCCTGGATGCAGTTGGATTGTGGTCAATAACAGGCTTCATACATTCCAAGTAGAGGACAGAACACACCCTCAATGGGAAGAAATTTATGCAATGCTGCAAATCTTGGCTAGGCAGATGAAAGAATCTGGCTATGTGCCTGCAACAAATTTTGTGCTGCAAAATGTAGAGGAGAAGCAAAAGGAACTGATCCTTTGTAATCACAGTGAAAGACTAGCCATTGCTTTTGGACTTATCAGTACGCACCCAGGAAAAGTTATTCAGATCAACAAGAACCTTCGCGTGTGTGGTGATTGTCATAGTGCCACAAAGTTCATCTCCAAGATTGTCAAGAGAGAGATTATTGTAAGGGACACAAACCATTTTCATCATTTCAAGGATGGGGTGTGTACTTGTGGGGATTATTGGTGATAGAAAATGAAGGTAGCGATGAGCATACGTTTTTGCAATATATTAATGGAGCTACGTTGATTTGGAAGATGAAAGTGTTCTCCATGAATTTTCTGCATCAATGAGCTGTTTAAAGATTCAGAGATTTAAGACATTGGTAATTTACAGAATCATATCATTACTAGCATCTGTCCATAAGCTGAAGTGTATATGAGAAAGAGCTACTTCCTACCATCTCTTCATTCCAGGTTATTTAAGTTTTTAATGCAAATATAATATTGTTTCAGCTGTGCTAAGGTCAGGGGCAAGTAATGTTAAGGTCTATCACGGAGAACTTTAAGAGAGGTTCGTGGTATAAATCTGTGGAGGCAAGGGAATTGAAGATTTTGGGATTCTCCTAGAAATCAACATAGGCAGAGTTTCGGATATATCCTAAGCCCGTAGGCTCAGGCTTATTGTGTGGAAGGGGACATAGAGGATGAAGTAACAGTCTGAGATGAAGATTAAACATATGCTATCAATAAAATCTGCAGCTGATGGCTTGTAGGATTTGTAAACAAAGAAAAACTAGTAAACAGAAGAAAACAAGCAAATAATGCAAACCAGATCTTCCTTCACGTTTCCTTGCAACCTCGGATGAGATGGCTGAAGCGTGGAGTGAAGTACCAAGCTTGTTGAATCTCCTTGATGGATTTGTATGTGGATGCTCCAAATGTGACTCCGAATGGAAGAAACTTGCATGCTACAAGCAAGTGGATGAGTGATGAACTTGTTGATCAAATGGGCAGCCTAACGGCGTATGAATTCAAGTGGCAATTGGACAGAGTAATGCTGCAAATGCCTTAAGCTTCCAAGAGATGATTTGTGAAGGGATGAGCCTCTTATTTATAGCTGAAGGAGAGGCCATGGATTGTGGATCAAACTTTGAATAAGTTACAAGTTAATGAATGCATTTTCTTAATTTAGCATGTTGATTTGGTCTGTGCAATTCACCGAGTTTGAATAACCTTCAAATTAGTTGATTTTTATTTTATTCCAAAGTTGGTTGTACGTGAATATTTAGCTTCCTCTTTTGTAGGGTTCTAAAACTTGAGTGAGTGAGCTAGTGAAGTGGAGTTGAGTGGAAGGTGAGTGAATATTTATTTTTATTTTATTTAAATAGCTAATTAAATTAGCTAAGGAGTGTAAGTGTATGTTTTATGCATGATAGAATTAATTAAATTAATTCTAATGGGATGTGGGTGAATATTAATTCAAATAACAATGTGCAAAGGGTAGTATGTAATTTTAGGGTGTTTACATTTGTCCCTCTTTAAAGTGTTATTACGGAGTAATAACATTTTAAAGATAGTAAACACATGTAGATCGAAGAACGAATGATGAAGAAGTGTGATGGACGCCCTAATTTGCTCGGTGAAGCATTTGGATGCCTTAGCGAGTTAAAAATGGTGCTAAGGGAGTGCCCCTCGAGTGTGTGGGTGGTGACGAACAAAGTGGTGGACATCGCTTGATAGGAAGAGAGAGATAGCCACGGAAAAATGGGAAGAAAGGGCGTAGAAAATGAGTCGTGAGGACGCAAAGGCCAAAATTAAGGTTAAGGTTAGAGAAATTAGGGTTAGGAGGAGTTAAATAGAATGATGAGAGGATAAAAACCTTCGTAGTCATTTTTGCTATTAGAGCCTTTTGTGCCTTTGAGAGACCTTTGAGCTTTGGATTGTGGGAGAGATAGCGCAATATCTAGCACGTGTTCATCACGCGGACCAGGTTTGAGAGTTTGGGCGAGGCTCGATGATGATGATGGTCCGGTAAGTACACAAGAAATGAATTAATTGGGTGCATTTATTATTTGTTAGAGGTAGAAGAAAGTGAAAAAGTAACACTAGTGCAAGGAAGTAGTTGCACTAGTGTAACCCGCAAAGTGCGCTAGCGTGAATGTAAGGATGTTTGCATAGAAATACACAAAGTTGGCATAATAAGTGCGTTAGTGTAGTATTGGATGCTCTAGTGTTGAGTGCATTAGCATGAAACCGAGTGCCCTAGTGTTAAAACATGAGTGTGAGTGTAACATGAGTTGTGTTAGCGTGAGTTAGTGAAATAGGTTAGTTGTAGAAGATGAGACAAGAGTTAAAAATGATTTGTAAAGGACTAATGAAGCAGTTGTAATGTCTATAAGAGAAATTATACGCCTTGGACGTGCAAGAGAGACATGCACGTGCGATCATTTGAGAGACGGATGACGAGTCGGAGCGAAGAGGAATTTGGGCAATACTAGAGGTATCGGGATTGAGAAACATAACATGTATGTCGGACATCAAATTGGACCATTGCTTGTTGCTGTGTTAGTAGAGCGATGGCACAGTGAGTCCTGCACATTGATTGCATATCGGGTAGATGACTATGACACTAGAGGATGTATACCACATACTGAGGGTGCCTATGATGGGTGTTTGATTTAGTGGGAGAGGAGTGCAACATGGATCCGAACAGGACACGAACACAACCTCTGTTCGAGTAGAGGAGATTTATGGAAAGGGTATGGCAAAGTGCACCTTACATAGTGCATGGAGGATGATGTGTTAGCGCGACTTCCAATTTACTTGATGGCTCTTATCAACAACTACTTGTTGCTTGATAAGGCTGGAAGGCATTTTTCACTTGGATTGATTAGCGCAGAGTGCAGAGGTGATGGATTCAATGTCAATGTTTGCATGGGGGTCGTGCGAGACTAGCCCATCTATATAGAGACATGCATATGGTTGTGTATAGGAGTTAGAGGAGTTTGGGCCCAACAACGTTATTATAGATTTGGGCATGGGACCATATCGTAGTAGGTCAGCTGATGGGGCTATTGAGAGATAGACAACAAGGGGAGCCATCGGTCTTCGGATGGGAGATAGTAGGTGGTGGTAAGAGAGATCATAGGGAGATTTAGCATTTTATAGACAAGCAATGGCTGATATGTAGTTGTGATTGATTACATGGAAGCCATACAAACGATATAAATGGGTGACATATGTGACAAAGTTAGGGGCGATTGAGATAGAGCATTTTATTATTGGTATTTGGTCATATATCATTGAATGGTATAGACTGATAGGGTAGGGTCAGCGTGGAGTCATGTAGGATATTCCGAGGGAGAGTAGTGGTACACGAGTAGTGTGAGAGACCGTAGATTTTGGGCCACACGTCGACCGAGTATAATGAGCATGGATGAGATTTGATGCCCGTTCAAGCGTTTTTGACACTTACAAACGTTTTTATGGTTTTTTGTGAGGGAAAGTTGTTTTATTAAACTTTTAATATTCTTAGCAAATCATAAAATTAGCGTCCATCAATATTAATCACCCGTCGGTTTGTTAGGGTTTAATTCTATTTATAAATTAAATGGGTAGTTGGATAGTCCAACTTGGACTTCGATTTTGTTCTTAAATATGCCATGATGCGATCAAGTAGAAGTGAAAATCTTGCATTTGTGGCCATAGATTTGTAATTTTTTAATTCAAAATATCAATATTGATTTGAAAACTAGAAGTTGTATTTAATTCATATTTTCACATTTATTTCGGATCTTTCCGAGTCCTACTCCTGTCCCACTCCCGAATCAAAATACAAAGTGTTATTGGTCATTTCATCACCAAATCACCAATTCACCCAGATTATTGTTTAAACAAAGTAGTTTTCGTAGCATTGTGTGGATAATAGATTCGAATTTTAGACGTTCTTTTATCTAAATCTCATGTGTTCCTTTTTGTTTATGTACCATATTTTAGTGGGTTGAGGTTCTACGAAAAGTGCGTGGATACATATTTTATCCCGTGCAAAGAGGAAAGTGAGTAAGTAACTACAAATTAATGGAGTGAGCAATGGGTGGTGCAGGAGGAGAGTGAGCAACAGTCAGTGCAATAGAGGAGTGAGCAACAAGCAATGAGAATTGAAATATGCATGAAAATTGCACTTGCCAAACTTGGAGCCATTGTAAAAATAATTATTGATAAATTTGGATCCACCGTAGAAATAATTATTGAGGCCAACAATTCCACTATCCTCTAACCCTAGTATGTTTTAAACTGATTGAGTTCAAAGTTTTAACTAATGATTATATGGCAGTTTGGGAATTTGAAATTTGGGAAATATACGTAAGTGTATTGGATCCACTCTAGACCTGGAAGAAATAGCAGGGGATAAGGAAACCAAGTAGCTCCGCATTATGCTATTCACCGCATTGACAAGTCCTAGAAAGCTTAGATGAAAATCATGATTGCAAGTTGCAGTTTAAATGCGGTTTAGGTATATGCTCCTCACACCTTACTCGACATTTAACCGGTAAGTTACCATTTATTTATTTTATAAAAATTGAAAAAAACAAGAGTCTTTTAGTTTATTATTTTCAAATTTTATTTCTAGCTATTTAGAATAGAGACTCTCGTGGCAGCTATTGTTTATTCCTTCATTTTAAAGCCATTACATGGAAACAAAATGATCAAATTAGATATTTTTAGGTATACTATTTTTTATATGTTGAACTATTTTTTTTTCTGCGAATAGATCTATGACATTGTCTTTAATTTCATTGATGAGTCAAAAATTCAATGCGGGTCTGTGGCAATATCCTCACTTTGTAACTATTTTTATATTTAGTGTAATTTAGTCTGCTTAACATAATTTAACACATTTATCAAACAAGAATAAACCATAGTACGAACTCATAATAAACTATAATGTCCAACGTAAAATATGATGTTGGTAATAATTTTTTAAAAACGTAATAAGGTCTCTAAAAATACCAAACTGTCATCAAAATTTTGGTTGATTGGTTTAGGGAGACGTCAAATCTCATCCCCGATAAGCGAGGGCCAATTTTGGAGGAGTGTTAGCACATGTATGGGATTCATGAGAAGATATCATAGACCTTTGTGTATTAGTGGAGTATGTAGAGTGGTACGTAGTTATAGTACCTCTTCGTGTGACCATCCCTCACATAATGATAAAAACATGGATAACAAAGCAGCAGTGAGGGGGGGTGCTCTACGACAGAGGTAGGAGAGGGTGAGGCCAACAGGCTAGGGGAGAGGGAGTTGGACAAGAGCAGACACATGCTTTACAAGGTGTATAGGGTTCACCACCGAGGCCATTGAGTCCAGGAGGAGGAGACATAGACAAAGATGATTTAGGGGGATGGAGATGATGGGTGGGAGATAGAGGAGAGGTTGACATGTGGAGTCGATTCTACCAAGACAACCTCTAGGGTGTCAATAGCAAAGTTACATGTGATTGAGGCATCGAGACATAGAGAGAGTGCAACAAAGAGATGCTTCTCGACTATCGCTCATACGTTGCGAAGCATGACACGTTACATCGAGGAGGACAATTGAGAGAGATCGGTTAGTATTACAACGCTACAGCAGTGACAATGGGGAGGATACAACCCGTCATGTTGCGAGGCTAGTGGAATGGATGACATATTACACGATTTATTAGCAGCTACACATGATGTGGGTTATTATAGAGGGTTGACGTGGAAGTCGCCCTTAGATAGCTAGAGATCTTTAGGCTACAATCAGAGGATAAGGACGAGGTCAGGGAGGTCAATTAGATCACATGAGCCATATAGATCAGCTAGATCAATCTAGATGTTGCCACCTAGGTGAGATGATAGACCAAGACAATCCAGAGGTTGGAGAGAGTCGTGGATGACTCTATGTATTATATAGATGTATTATTTTTGGTATACGCCTCATGATGAAGGCATATTCTTTTTGTATAGATGTCGATTGTGGAATTGTGATGTATATTCATGTATATGATACTTTTGTTTGGACATTTTATTGATGTATATAGATGATGATTGGTTTATTTTGCACATTGTAATTTATTCATGGATGGATGTTTATTTGTTTTCATTATTATGATAAATGATGTGATAGATATGATATTGATGATGATGTGAGTGATTTTTCTCATAGCTTGAGCTTCCATTTAGATATTGTACTTTAGAGCAACCTATTTTGCTATTGCACAACATAGTTTACATCATGATTATTAAAAACCATGAAGAGTAACTCATTATGTGCGTAACACAAAAACACACATAGCAAAACAAAAAGATAAAATGTAAAACAAACCCAATAAGCACAATAGATGTATTGAAGAATCAAACTAGATGAGCTTGATGGTAATAAACATAAAAAGGAAGGAACATCTAGATTTGTGTTGATTGTGTGCTTTGAATGAGGTGTGAATAACTAACGCTTTCCTACTTCATTCATGAAGGAAATTTTAGAAGGATTAGTTGACTGTGAGGTGTACACCTTTATCGATGGATTCTAAGGGTACTAACAAGTCCATATCAATGACGAAGATAAATCCAAAACTAAGTTTGTGAATGTATGGGGATCATTTGCATGTAATGTGATGTCTTTTGGAATGAAGAATGCACATTCCATAGTCTCACATATCGGTAGAATCCTTTATATGATTCATCCATAAGTTATTAAAATTTTATTTGGATGAGTGGACTATCGTGGACTATTGAAATCTCACTACACGAGCCTTAGGATTATGTTTGAAAGGTGTTGATAGTAATAAACTCCTAGAATCTCATGAAGTGTTTTTTTCCTACACCATTTGAAGTTCTTCTCAACCATGCAATCTATAAGGAAGGAATGCTAGAAGATACAAAAAATATGGTCATGATATTGTAGCTTGAGGCACCAATAATCCATAGGGATGTGTGCATGTTCTTATAATATTGTGGCTAATACAAGAAATTTATCAAGAAATATGCAAGGATTGTAGGTCCACTACAAGAATTGTTGAGGAAGGATTGTCCTTCGACATGGACTACATGATAAGAAGAGGCATTTGAGGTAATGAAAGAGAAAATAACAAGTTTTCACATACTCATATTCCCAAATTTGGAAGAATGCCTTCCATGTGCATATAGATGTGAGAGGATATGTAATTAGAGCTATCTTAGTGCAATCAGTAGAGATCATGGTATATTATACGTCTACTTATCTAGTAGAAAGTTATCTTGTACTAAAAACTACACCACCACGAAGAGAGGTATTAACTATGTTGTATGCATTTTAGAAGTTATGTTTGTACCTTTTAGAACCCCTTTTTGTTTTCTATACATACCACGAGGCAATAAAATACTTGGTAAACAAAACTATTTTACATGGACACATTAATGGATTATTCTCTTCCAAGAGTTCAAATTCATAATGGTGGTGAAATGAGGAAAAAAATTGTGGACCTAGCCATCTTTCAAGAAATAAGTACTAGCGTATGTGCACATAGTTTTGAGGACCATATGAATGATGCAAAACTATACAAAGTAGCTAGATTACTTAATGAACCTATAAACATTACAACATTCTTAGCCTTAGGAATAACACCAAGAGAATATTAATGAAGAAAATAAAAACCTATAGTCAAGTGGCTTCCTATTAGTTTATTAGTGGAGAGTTGTATAAAATGGGGAGAGTTAAATTTTTGCATCATTATGTGCTTGACCATATATCACATCTCTATGTGGATAATTACATGTGGTTTAAGAGCTATTCAAAGTAGTGAAAATTTAGGTGGTGTACAAATTTCACCTCAACCTAAACACTAACCTTTTTGTAAGGGTTTCACCTATGGTTAAGGTTTTGGGTGTTTTAGGTTGATTTTAAAGAGTCTTGCACATTTGCGAGACCCAATTTCTTACAAAAAAGCATATATTAGTTAGTAGAAAGTGAAAAAAAAGTTATAGATTTCAACACCCCCTTGGATGGAACCACCAATTAGGGATGAAAGAACCAAATAACGTTTGGTGGTTTGGTCTATGTTTAACAATTTGGTTCCATTATTTCCTACATTTCTAGAAATAGAAAAGAAGCATAGCTTGTTTATCATTATGTCACACTCGTATCATCTTAGATCCTTTAAATAACTAATTGTTCTTACTTTATGATGTTTTACTATATCTAGCATATGTTCTAATTTATAAATCTTACAAATTGTTGTATATGCATATTCTAGTTTAAATGCTTAATTAATACATTGAACATACATCTTATTTCTAACCCTAATATATATATATATATATATATATATATATATATATATATATATATATATATAATAAGGAATTATATCCCCTTCCTCACACTTATTTTTTTTTTGGGTCTAATCATTTGGTGAGCTCGCTTATTGATCAAATCCTTAACCTATTATGTGTAGATCACCCTATTCCAAATCATGCCTTATGTTGTAAATCCATTGGTTTCACTTCATCTTTATGCATTATTGTTATTTCACCATTTATTTATCCTTTCTCTTTTCAATACTATTATGGCCATCTCTATTGACCCTTCCTAAGGAGAAGCTTCCCATGATGGTTCTAATCCACCTCTTGTCCCTTTTGACGGTCTTGATGAGCAATAATTTATATCATTCCTAAAGCTTAATCCATAACACATTAATGCATGAATCTATTTATCTAGGTATTAATATAGGCACCTAGCTTCCTCTAAAAGTACTATATTTGATATTCCCAAATATATTGTTGTTTCATGTCTTATTCTTACATCTTTTATTGCCACATCTATTTTGTTTATCTTTATGGAGGCATTTAACTCTATTTCAAAATAGTAAAATATATATTCTAGTGTCTACTATTATTCCTACATCTCATGGGCACACCTATGTTGATGTAGACACAAAATCTATGTAGTTGGGTACACTTACAGTCCTAAAGCATACCAATGTATACAAGATTCCTAAGTGAGAAAATTAGTGGTTGACAAATCCTTTTGTCCTTTTGGTTGCTTTATGTCTTACACTTCATTGGCTTTTACACATCTTACTGATTTTTCGGCAGCACTTGACTAATTTTGATAGCTTCAAAACTAAGCACCCATTTAGGACGGAAGCACCCATGTACTCTTATCCCTCATGGATGCTCATGTCCCTTTCTTTATTCTTCTTAATTTTTGGGTCCTTTTCGCCAGGGGCACCTTTTAACACTTTGGGTTGGCCTTTCAATTTTCAATTATGAAATTCAAACAAGGGAATCATATATATATATATACTATAGTTACTTTTCTCAAATAAGGGGCCAAAACTATAAGCATTATCTATCATCACCTAAGCTTGCACAAAGGCACAAGAGCACTACAAGGCATACATCTAGCACATCCATACAAGGGACAAGGGTTGCATTGATCTACATACACTACATAGGAGGGAGTTCATTATATTTCATCTCACACATTTTGTATACCTAGGACAATCTAGATCTAGCCCGCTATCATCATGCAACTTGCACAAAGGAAACCTTGGACATGATACACAAATACACACATGAACAAAGAACTATAAGGAGTTTGGTAGTCTAGCACTCGGTCGTAAGTTCACTCTTTGGAGGTGACCATCGAGGGTCATCCGACTCCACATTCTACATCTTTTTTTAGATTTGATGTGGTTTGTGGACATTTGTAGCTAGTCATCTATTTTGCGGAGTTACATGTATGATCTGAACCCCTAACAATGAAGTCGGAGTGACAAAGAGAATATTAGAGTGAAGACCTTCCGACCTAGGAAAATCTAGAACTTGAGCATGTGAGCGGACACAAGCACCCTAAATAGTCATTAACACTGGGCGCTCTTGTCCTCCTATGGGCGTTCTATCCAAGCGTACACATTCTTGAGTTTCAAAACCATCATCATAATTTTGACTTTGTTTCAGCCCGATCCAACACTCACACAATCCCAATCACTCCCAGTTGCGCACAAAATAAGCTAAGTCATCATCCCTCTCTCATTTGCTTAGGGTTTTACATTATTGAATGCTTAGTGTTTGCACATTACTAAACTTAATTACATGAATATCATTTATTACAATATTTAGATTAAATCATTTAGTGAACCCCAACTCGTGATCGACCATTCGAGATCCTTATTTTACCTATTCTATCATATTTTTCTTTTCCTAACCCCAAACCCTAGTTACATAGGGTTCATATTTTCATCTATTATCTATCATACATCTGATCTACATAGTTCTTCCTAGGGTTTCATCCTTGGTCCTATCCTCTGGGTCACTTTTTAGGGATCTTATTTCGTAAATTACCTTTTCTTTCATATCATGGCCTCTAAAGTTCCTCAAGTCTCCTTGTATCAATTACTTCAAAAGCACCCAGTTTGCAAAGATGCTCTCAAAAATCCATACATACAATGTACCTCCTTCATGATATGCCACCTTCACAAGTAAGTGCAATTTTCAATCGTATCTTCGACCCCCTATTAGTCCTGATAACACAACTAATCAATCCATCTTCAAGTCAATTCAAGCTTTACACCTTATTTTTCAAGATAAATTTCAAGCTATGGAAACCACGATTACATCCCTCACAGCTGAAATCCAACATCTCAAGGATGTTTCTCATGCCCATGCTAGTTCTTCTTCTACACCTCATCCTAATCCCATGTCTACTACATGTGCTCATACAAGCAAGGTCAAGGTCTTACCACAATAAGCACCTCTCAAGTTTGATTGAAATGCTAGACAACACGATATTCTCTCTGAGATCCTCAATCACCAGTTAATCACCTTGCCACCTACTCATTACTACCCTCCTTATCATCTTACCAAATACAAAGGTCACCCATTTTACAATTATCATAGAATTAATGAACATCGTGACAATGATTGTTATGCTTTAGAACGAAGAATCGGGTACTTGAGCATCAAGGCTTTATTTCATTTACTACACAACATTCTGCTACACACTCATCTCCAATTACCAAACCCCAATGGATTCCCAAATATGATCCTTCTATGTCTAGTGAGAATCATGCAATAGTCACTCATGTTCCTTCTCCAATAATGCAAGAGTCACCACAAGTCCCATCTAAGGCCAAACCATCAAAGGAAGAACAACCAATTCCCTCGCCACAAGCTAATATCCCTCAACAACCTCCTACAATTAAATGTATAATTCCTCCTTTCAATCAATGCATATGTCAATGACTAGGACCCGTGAAATGCTTACGATGCATGGCATGGTATCTCTCGCATCATCGATAGATCTACCTCACTCGCATAGTTGGGGAAATTGAACTTCCCCCCATAGTCGCATGTTTTAATCAGCATTTGCCTATCCATACTACTCACCTACACACTTATACCTTACTTTTTCTTTGCACTTCAAGTCAATCTTTCTAGTAGTACTTTCTCTTATCTACACTATGAGCACACCTTGCTACATCTATTATGATTTTCCACTCCATCCACTCTTTGTTCCTCATGCTTATCCTACTTATGGATCCTTCTATTCATGATACACATACTACTTTATATATATTTGTTCACTATACATGCTATATCTATTCTTATTCACAATGATCACATCTATTTGCCAACAACTCCTTATATACACACTTGGGGCATCAAACTTCCCCCCTCCTCACTTGCTTCTTATACCATTACTTCTTCCTATTTATATACAACACAATGTTTCTACTACATACTCTACCTCACTACCCGATGACACACTCGTGTTCTCAAGGTTCATACATGACTATTGAGGGAATTAAATGAACCTTACTCACACACTGGGGGCATCACTTCCCCCTCCATCACTATTAGATGTCTCTATCATCTACTCATAACTTATCTAATACACTTCACGCTTTGTGCTTCATGATAAATATTTCCTAGCATCTAATCTCAATCACATACAATACCTTTGTTACCCGATGACACACTCTTGTTCTATGGTTCATACTTGATTATTGAGGGTATAATTCCTAAATGAACCTCACATCACACACATCCACTGGGGGAAACGTGACCCCTCTCATCTACACATCTTGCATATCACAACACACCATCACATTCACACAACATCTACACATCTTGGTTGTCTTTACTCTTGTTAGCTTATATTATTTACATGTTGCACTTTGTTTCCTATGCTAGCCAGATACTTAGTATGTCATTATCTTTTTCTATACACACATGTGTTCACATGGTATCTTGAGGTGAATGCATAGACTTTTATATATTCTTACACGATGCATGATGCTTGACATTGTTCTTTACCAGTCCCATCGAGGATCTGGGGCATCTACCTTTGCTACTCTCATACTCTACACATTACAGTCCTATTGTTACAAGTATTTACTACTTCTTGTCACTAGCACTTACTTTTCATTGATATATACATGCTTTAACATACTATTTATCTTTCTAACATGCTAATGGGTGCTTCATGTGTAGAATTTTCTTGTAGGATTTTATACAACCATGGTTATTTGTTACTTTTGTTTATTATTTTTATTATTATTTGTGGGCTATTCCCTATGTCTTGCTTGATCATTGTTTTCTTATGGTCGTTTCAACTCGATTGTCTTGTGATATTGTGAGCGATGTCCCATGTATGCAACCCACTTTTTATGGTACCTCTTGTCTTCATAGTTTCTTGATACATTATATTCTATTGCATCTTATCTCTTTTACAATAACACTTGTTTGCTAGTATATCTTGTTTACATGTGCCTTGGTTTCTACCATACACATCCCCTACCCCCTGCAGTATCCAATCTCGATATGTATATCAGTTTTAGGTCCTCTCATTTGGGCTGCATCCTCCTACATTCGTCACATGCACCCCAAACAAGGGGGCAAATATTGGGTGAACAAATCACCTTTACAACACTATAGAACTCCAAAACAAAATAACATACAGTACAAAATTGGCAAAGGCACACGAGTTCATGAGTGCTCAAGAATCAAACTTAGGTCACAAACATAAAACAAACACTAGCACCCAATATCAGACATGAATAGTGGGTGCTTGTGTCCCACTTGGGCACTTGTGTCCTGGGAAAAACAAACAATTTCTTAGTTCAACACATTTTCCAATAGTTTATAGAATGGATCTACAATATTAGACACTTGTCTTGATTACTGATACAATTACAATTAAGTGATAATACCGTTATAAATCAAGTTACAATTGGGTTACAATTCGGTTATAAATCGGGAGGTGCCAATCTATACTGGCACTTATCATTTGAGAAACATCATGGAAGGAGAGAAAACATACCTCTTTCCCCAACACTCTTCTCTTGGCATTAGATTGCCTAAAAAACTCGCCCTTGGCTTGAGATCACCCAAAAACTCGTCCTTGGCATGAGATCGCCCAAAAAACTTGCTCTTAATATGAGATCGCCTAAAGACCTCACCCTTGGTAGTAGGATGCCCAAATCCACAATATCTCCAAAGCAAAGAGGAAAAATTTCTATCCTATACTCTCTCATACATCAAGTGGACTCTTTCCTTAGCTACTACTTTCTACATACTTTTACAAACTTATATATACGTTACTCTTATTTTTAATATACGGGACTTTGACTACTCTCTTGCTTTTATTTTACAGTCCATCCTTACAAGCAATAAGAAGTAGCTCAAATCAACAAGCATAAGATCCTACAACATGGTACTACACATACTGATTCACCCCTAGGGTCTACCTCCCTTTCCTAGTTACCACGCTTCACATTGCGATCACTTCATGCTTCACATGGATACTTGTCCACTCGACACACTATCGGCTACACTCCTCTCTAGATTACAAGGTACGCATATTCTATCTACTTTATGTTATCAAGTATTCACTCAACAACATAAAGTGGGGGAAAATTTAGACACAAAATCTATGCACTTGGGTACATTTCTAGGTCCTAAAGTATACTAATGTATACATGATTCCTAAGCAAGAAAACTAGTGGTTGACAACTCCTTTTGGCCTTTTGGTTGCTTTATATGTCTTACACTTCATTTGTTTTTACACATCTTATACTCTATCGACACTTGACTGGTTTACCTGTTGATGGCTTTGGACACTCAGGGCCCATTTAGGACATAAGCTCATGTGCGCGGGCGCCTCTGTCCCTCTCTTTATTCTTCTTACTCTTTTGGGTCCTTTTCTATTCTTGGGAACCTATTAATACTTTGGGTCATCCTTTCAGTTGTTAATTACAAAATTTAAACAAGGGAATCATATATATACTTAGTTACTTCTCTCAAATAAGGGGCCAAGCATTATAAGAATTATATATCATCACTTAAGCTTGCACAAAGGCACAAGATCACTACAAGGCATACATCTAGCACATTCATACAAGGGACAAGGGTTGCATTGATCTACATACACTGCATAGGAGGGGAGTTCATTCTATTCCATCTCACACATTTTGCATACTTGAGATAATCTAGATCTAGCCCACTATCATCGTGCAACTTACACAAGGGCAACCTAGGGACATGACACACACACATACACACACAAAGAACTACATAGATTCTGAGATGTAGTGCAATGCTCATTGTAAGTTCACTCTTCGGGTGACCGCGAGTCAGTCCAACTTCACATTCTACATATTTTTTATTAGATTTGATGTGATTTGTAGACATGTGTAGTTAGTCATCTGTTTTTGAGGTTAAATGTACAATCAAAACCTAACAAGTGAAATTGGATGACAAAGTGAATATTTGATCAAAGACCTTCTAACCCAAAAAAATCTAGAACTTGAGCTTTGAGCGCAGACACAGGTGCCTAGATCAATCATTAACGCCTTAAGTGCTCTTGTCCCTGCGAGTGTTTCATTCGACGACACGCCTCTTGATTTTTAGAACCATTAGTCAAAGCAATTTCAACATTATTTCCAACCAAATCTAGCATTCGAGACAGTCTCGACCATTCCTGAGGTTGAAAAAATTAGCTAATTCATTAGCCCTCTCTCATTATCTAGGGTTTTACATTATTAATGCTTAGTGTTTGTGCATTGTTTTACTTAATTACCTAAATATCATTTATTATAATATTTACTATTTGAAATAAGGTTTAATTCTATTTAGAATAAATCAATTGATTTTGTGGTGAAGACCATTGGGCATGTTCATTAACACTCTATCCAATGTCATCTTCACACTCATTTCCATCCCCCCATCAAGCCACTAAGCGATTCTTAACCCCGAGAGTTCTCAAGAGTGGAACATCTTCATACAAAAAATTCCAAAAAGCAAAAATCATATCAAAATTAAAAATATCAAATAAAATCCACATCAATACTCTCTTAAGGGGTTTTTCTAGCATCTCTACCGAGGCTATGAACGCTTGGATGGCAGTAGAGAAATGTTGTGATAAGAATCATATGCATATCCGTCGGGGCTATGGATGCCTAGGCGCGAGAAATGAGCAATGCACAACTTAGCCTTCTGTTCACCCTCCATCCACCTATTTGACTTAATCACTCCCTATACATTGGCTAGTTTTTCTTTACATACTACCCATTAAGTCTTCACTTCAAGTGGTAATTAACCATCATAATCACACACACTTTGATCTCGCAGAGACATAGGGCTCGCATGATGTCGCTAAGTATTGTTTAGACCTTGGTCACACTTTTGTTTTAGTCTAACTCTTTCCTTACAACATGTGCCATTAGGCTCATCTTTTGTTCATCACTAATGTCATTTTCCTTCCATCCATCACATCCACATCCTTTTTCCCTTGGATTGAACATCCGTGGGTAGATGATGACCCTTTCCTTTTCATCCAATCCTCCTCATGTCCCTTTTCAACTGTCATCATCATGACTAGGGGCAGCCTTACTACGATGTAGTCGAGAATTCATTCGCAAATAGGCCAAGTCGCTGCAAGACATCATCACTCGGCACGAATCGAGCGCTCACTCGAAGTTGTTAGCATGATTACAATTATATTTCAGATCCATAATAGATAATCAAGTAAACCACAATGCGTAAACCAGATCTAGATCTAAACCATATGAAGGAATAACTAAACAATCACTATAATCAGTTTTACCATGCAAGATCCATGTTCAGTTACATCTAACACCAATATCCAGCCAATAAGATCCATTATATTAAATATTGTAAAACACAAAAGCTTCATACATCATAATAATGTCACCATGGTTATGCGTGCTAATAGATTCACAACATAACACTACAATAAATCACAAATTGTCTAAACCATGCAAATCAATACATATTTATAGGGGTGGGACTTTCCCTTCACCGCCCATGCACCTTCCAAAAATAGGCTACATGCTAATAATATCCATGTGCCCTTACATAAATATACAAAAGCATGCAAGTGTTAATAATAGATCTCCTAAAGTTAACTCTTAGTTCAAATCCTATTATTAGCTCCAAAAACTCGCATGGCACTCGATCCTTCGCTTATCCAAAATATCCTTGGCGTGGTCCTCAAGTCTTCTAGAAGTCGTGCTCAATACTCCATGTCCCAAAAATAGCCTTAGTCTACAAAAACAACTAAGTCATGTTTTAACCTATTCCTAAGCGTGCCCCTATTTTGCTATACTCGCACTCTTGTGCGCTCTTGTGCGCCTGCCCAAACCTTATGTGCTTTCAACCTTGAGTTGTACTTCCTCATCTCAACATTACCCCACACTAAAGCCATTGTTGACCTCGAAATGGGTAATCATGTCTTATATCTCAAGAAATAAAGAATAATGAATGAAAGAATATGTAATTACTTGAACAAAACAATGAATAACTACTCGGCGCCCTATTATTCTTCTACATGTAGGATTAACTATGGATATTCATTTTTAATCTCTTCTTCCAATGCCTACCAATCACTCAATGCTTCACTTGTTTTATCTGGGACATCTGTAACCATGACTTCCAACTCATCCTGAGTCATGTTTTCTTTTTCATTCTGTAAAATTCTAACAATGTTAGCCATGCTTAGAAACCATGCCCTCCATGTAATCCATTTTCTACGCAATGAGCTTCCCAATTTCATTCATTCTTTCCTTATGTGGTCCCTGGGATTTTCTAGCAAGCACCTTGCGCTTTTCTTCCACTAGAGAAAGTCTATCCATGCGCCCGAGCATCTCATTCTTCATTGCCTTTAGGACCTCAATATCTTCTTCAATTTTCCTTGTCCTAATAATTGCATCTGGCGCCACGCACATATTCGAGCTTGGTCTGCCTTCTTCAATTTGTCCTTCAATGCCTATAATAATGACTCATAACTTGTAACTTTCCTTCGCAATCGTGTCCTTGGCTCTTGTTGCCTCCTCTGTAGGATCCCTTGGTGTTAGCATACACATAGGTCCTTCCTCTAGTAGCAACCTAACTGTTGTGCGTAAATAATGCAAAGCAGACTTAAACTCTAGTTCTAACTTCTCATGAAAATGTGGCCTCTTCTCTATTATTTCATCCCCAATCTGTTCAGCCATCTTGAGGATGTCATGTGTTTCTTCCTCAACCTTCTCCTTTTCTTTTGTGAGGTGCTTGATTTCTATATATTTTTCCTTCTTATCCTCCATAAGCACTCTAATGGTAGCCACTTTATCTATGTTCATGCACACAACCTCGGTTGATACCTTTACCAAAGTGTTGCTCACCTATTCATCCGACATGACAGTCACTTGACATTCACATGTCTTATGTGGGTTTTCTCTTCATTCTCGCATGAAAACACATGACTCACACACGTAAAACTTAGGCTCATCCATATGAGTCTGCATAGACCAAGATAACTTCTTATGTGTGCATGTGTTCACCATTTCTTCGTCCATGAGCTCCCACCCATACAAATCCTTAGGCTCCAAAGTGCTTTGGAACCGTGCACGTATGATCTTGCTTGTATCATCCACATATCCAACTGCAGGGGTCTCATAATCTTCATCCTTCTTCTTTGTGTGCTTACCCTTAGGGATGGGCACGTGAGTCCAGACAGTCCTTCACCCTCTTGTGCATTATGGGGCACACCCAAGGTTCACCATTTTGCTTGCTTTTGTCTCCTTCAGTTCCTCCTCATCCTGAGGCTCTATAGTATCCTCCACTATGACTGGAATGTGAGGCGTGTTGTCCTTGGATCCTTCTTTTTCATCATCCTCCCGAAGGATGTACTTGCATCTTCTCTTCTTCTTAGGCTCAAGTTTCTTAGGAGAAGTCCTTGGTGACCTTCTGGGGCTGGGAAGGTCTTGTTCCCTAAGTCCTTGTTCTCCTGAGTACCCGCACATCTTGAGGTTCCTCAAGGAGTCTTTTCCATGTCTACCTCCATAGCGCTTATCTCTAAAACTTCTTCTTCCTACTATAGGGGAGGGGTTACCTCACACGCACTTTCCTTTGCATCAGTGGTCTGTCTTCTGCCCCTATGCTCCAAGCCACCAATGTCTTCATGAAGTTCTTCTTCTCCCTCCTCTTCTTCAACGGGCAGAACATCCTCTTCCTCTAAGGTGCCCATAATATGTTTTCCCTTAGGTGGTCAGGGATCTTGACTCATTCTCCAAATACTTCCCATCTTGTAATTTAGGCTTCAAGTATATATACCGAGTTACGCCCAACTTTCCAATGGCCAAACTGACAACCTTCATGTTAATGTCATCTGAAATCAATCTTTCAATATAAATAGTCTTACCTGGATAAATGTAAGACTTCCTCAGTGTGTGGTAGTCACAATCTAACTTATTAGCTTTGAACAACAACCGAGTGTGCATTTGCGAACCTATGCACAAATGCTTGGAAGTAGTGCGTGGTGAAGGCATATGAAACTTACACCAAGGGCCCCATTTTCCATCCTTCATTCTAAAGTGCCCAATGTAGAAGTGTTGGTACATTACAAACTGTAATTGTTTATCCAATACCAAAGGTAACTCCTTGGGTATCCTCCATTCTTCTTTAAAACGCAACGCACAAGTGCTCATACCACATTTTTCCCTTTGTCCTTAAAGGGTCCACTCATTGATCCATCATAAGTATAATTGGAAAATCTTTCTGCCAAGGACTTCTTCTCGTAGGAAACTGCCACATATTGTCTTTTGGCCCATCGGGCACTCCAATTTCAACAAATACTAATGACAAGTATAACACCAAATCTGATTTTCTCACCTTCCTATGCTTCCTCAATAATTGTCTCAACAATAAAATTTGATATGTTATATACAACACCTTCTATCATCTTTTGTGCAACATGAAGCCAAGCCTTATTTACCGAGACCAAGGACTCTTGATTATTTATCTTTGTCAGGAGATGGGTTGTTGCTTGAATGACTGGATACTTTTGCAATTTAGGGATGTCCATTCCATGCCCTCCTTTAGTGTATCTAAGGTCTTTCTTTGTCTTTTCTATGGCCTCCTTGTTAGTGAGGTCGTTATTTAGCTCAACACCTATACTCCTTAGCCCTGTCAAACTTCCAATCAAAGGCACGGTGATCCTCATTCGACGCCCAAAAAAAAAAGAAGTCCTCATGGACTCTTCTCATGAGCCACTGGTATAAATTTTTAGGTTTTCCAAAATACGGAGCTCATACAATTGTAAAACTCCTACCTTGGTCAATAACTTCTCACTCGCATCATCGTAGACCGCCATGTCATCTGTTGTTCTCTTTGAGGTCTTCACCATAAGAAATTTTTCCAATTCTTCCTTGGTATCCTTGTTCATGTGGTTGTAATCATTGACCTTGCAGCGGTGAATGTGTGAATCCCAATCACAACCCATAAAAATATTTCTAGGTACTTGCGCATTTAGAGACTCTGCTCTCGGGAGCATCTTAACCTCAACTTTGACTTCCTTTTTCTTCTTTCCTCTTGTACCAGCCAGGTGCTCTTTTGGGTGCCATATCAACTAAAAAGGCTTGTTCTTTTACCTACCTTGAGCTCTATTACCCCAACTTTGTGTGCCCTAGCTCGAAATCATGTGCCCTAGCTCGAAACCAAACCCTATCTATCAATCCTCTTCCCCACATGCCTCTGTTTCACTCAAACACGTCACCAATGGAGTGCAAGACTATCCCATGCACAAATTTGACAAGATACAACTGGTTCATGCTCTCCGCACTTCACAACTAGTCTTGCTAGCTCGCTCGCCTTCAACTCGCTCAAAATCTCTTGTATGTAAAGGTAAAAATGACTTTTCATCACATCCTTATATAGATTTTCAAAATTTTATCACATTTATTGCTCTCCACCTACCACCATCCTCAACATTAATTCATCATTTCAAAGCAACTTTTCCACATTGTTCATTTCACGCCACAATCATAACCTTCTAGCGTGCCTTCTACTTTTTGCTACACACCTCCTTCTATGCACCCTCATACACCGAAGTACCTCACCACTGCACCTTCTTCTAAGTAGTTTCCACTATTGTAACCTACTTATTGCGTTACACTGTGTGTCCATCCATAAGTGGTCTTTAATCATGAGCAATATTTTTCTATCTGCACCTTTCCCTAAAACACCCGTACAAAAGTTTCTTTATGCATACCCATCTTCAGATGACAATCAAACTTGGCAATGAACCCTATATATAAACCACCCCACACTAAGGGTATGCGGTCCTCTGTGCATGAAAAACACTTACATAGTAATCAACTTCTGGCGCACAAGTGCGCTTATTACATAAAACATTGAACTAAATTGACAAAACATAACAACAATGAAAGGAAACACATATAAAGGGAATGCATTAAGGAAATATAATCTAAGTGGCAAAATACTGCCTTATTAAAAACACCAAGAAGACTTATTTATAGTAGGGATTCAACCTACTCCGTTGAAGTAATTAGGAAACCGTGTTCCATCCAAAGTGCCTCTAATGGAAAGCACCTGAATCAAGTATATAAGTGATAACATACAATCCCAACCAATGCACCTTAAGCTTTCAAGGTGGCATAAAAACTTTGAATCATACAAAAGTACCATTGTTCGACCTAAAATATTCTTATCCTTGATGTGCCTATCATGCCATGCTTTCTACCTAGATTTTTCTTGCTTTTGACTC
This sequence comes from Taxus wallichiana var. yunnanensis, assembly GCA_018340775.1. Taxonomy (NCBI): domain Eukaryota; kingdom Viridiplantae; phylum Streptophyta; class Pinopsida; order Cupressales; family Taxaceae; genus Taxus; species Taxus wallichiana. Next base: position 13,209,767 of record CM031242.1, on the reverse strand, counting down.
TAACGTGCTATGGTGCACCTCTCATCCAACTGCATGAGTTTGTCAATACGTTCTTCAAGTGCTTGCTCATCAGCTAAACCTCTTGCGCGCGTAATTTGCAAAGAAGGTAACATGAATTCCATGGGTAGAACTGCCTTTGTGCCAAACACCAACTAAAAGGTGTTGCTTTATTCAACCTCTTGTAGGTTGTCTGTATGCCCAAAGCATAGCAGAGACTTTATCATCCCAATCTCTCCTTCTAACATCACAAATTTTTGTCAAGGTATGGCTCAATATCTTGTTGAAGGCCTCAACAGTTCCATTTTCCTAAGGATGATAGGGTGTTGTTCTATGGTGTGCAACCATAAATTCATCCAATAATATCCTAATAGTCTCATTAAGGAAATGAGTACCCCTATCACTTGTTAAACTTAAAGGGCATCCATACCTGCTAATAATATTTTCCCATAGAAACCTTTGCGGCCATAGCTATTTTGTAATCCTTTGTAGAAAGCGCCACTTCGCCCACCTTGTGTAAGATAATATGTACAAGTTATAATATAGTTTGATCTTTTTGCGTGCAATCTGGGAGATAGGGCCCACAAAGTCAATTGCCCACTTCTCAAAAGGTTTTACACTAGCAATAGGCCTCAAAGGAATCTCATCTCTATGCCCAGGCTTTCCAAGGTGTTGACAATGGTCACATGCCTTACAATATTCTTTGTAATCCTTATATAATGTTTCCCACCATAGACTAGCTAGTAGAATCTTGCACACGGTGGCATCCCCTACATAGTGTCCACCTACAATACCGCCATGAGCCTCCTCCATAATTGCTTCACGCTCATGCTCAAGTACACACCGGCGCAAAACTTCATCATGACCTAGCTTGTATAAGTCTCCACTGATCAACATGTAAGACGTGGTGCAAATGGAAAGTTATTTCTTCTCTAAAGCCTTCATTCCTTCAGGTGCCACACCTATGCGTAAAAAGACAACAATATCCTCTAAGTCCGAGGGCACATGGTTTAACCTGAATAATTGTGCATCTGGCATTGTATCCTCAATGTTTTACGCATGTCCTCACCGATTAAATCCTTGATAAATGGTCTGGACCAAAATTTCTCTTACCCAACTTAACCACCACAATAAAATTAAACTCCTGAAATAACATAACCCAACGACATATGCGCCCCTGTAAAATGGGCTTATTTACCAAATACTTCAATGCCATATGATATGTATAGAAGATGAAAGGTGTTTCCAACAAGTATTGTCGAAACTTATGGAGCGTGTAGATCATAGACAACGCCTCGCGCTCTATAGTCGTGTAATTTTGTTATGTGGGAGTCAACTTCCCGCCGCAAAGCAAATAGGATGATCAGCAATCCCTTCTCCAAGGTGGGATAGTACCACACCTATGGCCATGTCAGAGGTGTCTACATGAGTGTGAAAAGGTTTGGACCATGAAGGAAAGTGCAAAATAGGTGCTATAGTAAGCCTTTCTTTCAGAGTCTCAAATGCGCATTGTTGAGCCTCACCCCAATAGAACTTGCCTTTTCCTTTCAATAATTCCTCCAGGGTGCGGCGATCTTGGCATAACCTTTGATAAACTTCTTATAATATCTGTGTGCCCCAAGAATCTGCGCACCTCACTTTGGCTAGTTGGTTCCTCTAAGCCCAAAATCACAACAACCTTAGCAGGATCCACTAGCAAGCCCTCTTTACAGATTATGTGTCCCAAAAAAATTCCAAAGGGTGTGGAAAATACACACTTCTTAACATTTAAAGAGATGCTCAACCTGTCAAAGCACCTCTCAAACATCAACCTCAAATTATCACAATGATCCTTTACAAGCCCATAGATTATCCAATCATCCAAATATACCTGCAAGAACTTGTGAATAAAATCCTGAAATGCTTGTACCACTATGCATGAAAAGACTGCAGGTGCATTCTTTAGTCCAAAGGGCATAACCATGTATGCAAAAATTCCCCATTCAGTGGTGAAAGTTTTCTTCTCTTGGTCCTCTTTTGTTATCCTTACCTAATGATACCCTGAAAATCCATCAATGAAGGAGTATATTTCATGCCCTGCAATGCCCTCCAAGATTTCCTCAGAACGGTGTGGGAAAGGGATCAATTACACATGCAACATTTAACTCCTTGTAATCCACAAAAATTTTGATTCTCCCATCTTTCTTGATGTTGATCACCATAGGGCTCACCCATTCAAACTCGCTCCTGATTGGCACTAACATTTTGTCAATTTCTTCTTTCACCTTGATGCGCAAGTTTGGATTCATCCTGTAAGGCCTCTTCCGAACTAGGCGCGCACCTTCCTTCAACTTGATTCTCATTTCACCCAAAGATTCATGTACTCCTTTCAATTCATGATAACCTCTAGGGAATAGATCCTAGAAGTCGCATGAACAACTCAATTATCTTAACAACTTCGAGTCAAACCAATAATCTCCAATAATGGCCTCCTTAGGTTCAACATCCATTCCAATGTTTATTTTCTTGGTCTTCATAGGCACATGGTAAGTGTGCACCTTCTCATTACAATGTCCAAGACCTCACACGTACCCTTTATGTGCTCAATATCCAAGTTCTCAACCTCTTCATCATCAACTATGTAGACCATCTTACCATTTTTCCTTTTTAGGCGAGCACGCCCAAGTTGCATTCAACATCTATTTCCTCCTCTTCAAACACGTGCACCCAATTCTGACTCTCCTAACAACTCTGAAGGAGCTCTTCACCTTTACACTATCTCCCATAGTTAAGCACTTCATAACCTGTAATGCCTCATTCACCGAAGGTTTAGTGGAAAAATAGTCAAAGGTCTAAATCATACATGCAATAAGTTCTTGCCAATTTCCAGTCTCTATATTCAACTCTGCATAAATATACCATGCACACGTGCAACCTCACAAGGTGAAATAAAGCATGTACACCCACAATGAAGGTGGTAAAGCTTCCGCCCCTCTGTCCGAGTCTCTCACATTGTTGAATGTGGTGCTGAACATGATCATTACCATGAAATGCACAGATTTGAGTAGGTGCATTGCTCCTTAAAAATCTAGCAGATAAAGCAATCCTCACTTCTCTCCACTCCAAAATATTATCCCTGTGAACCATCCACCAACGCGTTATCATCTGTGTAGAGTATAAACTAGCATATTCCTTCTTTCCACCTGACATTCCCATTGAACTTCCATAACAAACATGAATACCTTTGGATTCTCTTCACCAGTGTACCTTGGTTGGTTCTGGTCACGCCTAAAATGCATGATCTTGAGTGGCTTACTAATGCATGCAACTACACTTTGTACTTCATGCCCAACCATTTCATAAGTGCCATGTGCTGCTCAGTTGTCACATGCAACACTTGTAGTATCACTCATGGACTATGCATCATCCCATTGGAGAACTCCTTCCTTTGATGGCTTAAGAACTTCCAGATCTCAAATGGTGTGCACATAAATTTTCTTCAAGTCTTCTTCGTGTAAGGTCTCCACATAGGGTGTAGATTTCCCATTTGTCGAGGGGATCTGACACACTCTTCTTTGTTCTCAAAACTTATATACCCTTTGTTGAAACACGATCAACGTTGTTTTCATAACACCAAGGGTGCCCAAGTAATGTTGGAAAACTATCTACCTCTGCAAGCGCTAAGACCTCAAAGTCCCCAGTAAACTTGGCCCCTATATAGTAATTGATGCATCTTTCAAAACCCCAATTGGTGTGGCCTTCATCTGGTTCACCATAAACAACACATTAGAAGATGGCTATAATGGTGGTTTTCCCATCTAAACCCACACATCCAAAGTAAGCACATTCACTTCACGCTTATGTCAATTCAATATTACTCAAAATCCAACCATCCACAATAACATTCAGAGTGATCTCCTTGTCATAATCCAAGCTATGAGGAGGAAGATTAACATGTAAAATATGTCTTTCATGCTCAATCCCAGTGTAAAGTATTTCCCTTTAACCAATTCCCCAATAAAGGAATAATTTTTTCCTGGCATAACATCTTGCAAACCTCCTTTAAATCATTTGCAGACCGTCTCATGGAGCTCATTACTTTCTTTTGTTTTAATTTCGCGAGAAATCTTTCAAACACTGTATCTCACCCTGTAAATTATGAATTACCTCCATGGTTTCTTGATAAACCTCCTTCTGATGCATAGGGTCTGGATACTTTTCATGTAGAACCTCCTCTTTAGTAATAATAGGTTTTGATTTTGGAACTTCTCTAGTGCACACTACCTCAGTGCGTGTAGTAATCTTCACAGGTACCAACTCAGGATCCGATGCTAACTTTGACATCCATTGATCTTCCATGGCACGCTGAACTCTAACCATTCCCATGCCTTGTTCTCCTATTTATGCTTCTTACTCAAGTGTTCATACAAGTCTGGGCATTCTTCATAGCTATGATTCTTTTCGTATAAAGAAAAAACAATGTTTTGAGGACACTCGCGCACTTGTAATGATCAGGAGATCCACACGTATAACAAGTTCCATGAGGGAAATCACCTCTTCCAATGCCACGGCCTCGCCTCTAAATCGTCCTCAATAACAGATAATTTTTCAAACTTTTTAGCCATTGCTGCAATCCGAGCTTCCAAAAATGAACTCACTCCTATGTCTATACTTCCTACCTCCTCAATGCACAGAGTTGCTTCAAGTGCCTCACACGGATCTGTATAAGTCTTATACAAAAGGACCCTCCTAAAAGGCGTGATCAGACCTCCAACGAACCATTGTGCATGTTTCTTATAGGATTTCATAAGATAACTTAGATAAAAGGGTTTTGAATCGATTATCATACTCTCAAACACTCTCAATAGTGCCTTGCTTAATATCTTTCAACGTGTTGATGATCTTCTACTCAAACTCAGGGATATAAAATTCTTTCAAGAAAGCATCCATGCAACATGGTGTAATCCACACAATTTTGGTTAGGTTCAAACTTTCTATACCAATTATGTACATGCCTCGTAATGTAGTTGCAAATTGACTCACCTTGCACTCTAGAGTAGTGATCCCCTTCATGCGCGCCATAGTATCTCACACATATGCACGTGCTTGTAATGTAATTACTTGTATAAATCTAATTATCAATAGTAATATAACACCAATGAACACAATATTTCGGATAAATGATCTTAATGTGCAAGAAGAATATCTTAGCCACTTTGAGGGGGCAACCTCCAAACTAGAAAATAAGACTCAAATGTTGAATATGATGATGAACTACTACCTACTAACCCCTATATATACAATTCCTATGTTATGGCCAACACAAAGGCCGACCCACTAATGAAAATATAACATATATGAAAGAGACACATAATGATAAGAAGTTATGATAGCCACAAGTCAACTATATACATCTAATATAAGATAGATGATTAAGGGCGTAACATGCCCCTCCCCTTGAAGCAACATTGTCCCCTAGTGTTGAGAAGACTGGATCTTCTTTGCAGAAATTTGCATCCTCCCAAATTACGTCTTCATTGTTTAGATTTTTCCACTTGATCAAATACGGTGATGACCCTTGTCCTCAATCGCTTAGTGCGTGTCCGAAGGATACATTCGGTTCCGGGATGATTTCGCTCTCTTCATCAAGCTCGGGTAACACAATCTAGGTTGATACTATCTATCAATTACCTTCTTTAGGCAAGATACATGGAAGACTAGATGAATTCGAGTGGCTGGAGGAAGTTCCAATTTGTATGCTACATTTCCAATCTTTTGTAACACTTGATAAGGACCATAATGCTTAGGTGAAAGCTTGTTATCCTTTTTATGATGCTTTAAGGACATTTGCTTATATGGTTGTAAATGCACAAAAACCCAATCACCGACTTCAAAATGTCTTTCACTGCGATGTTGGTCTGCCTTGCTTCATGTGGTTTTGTGACATGGCCAAATTCTCCTTGAGACTAGAAAGCACCTCTTGTTGGTGTTGAATATGTTCTCAACACTCGAACCTTTGGGTGGAATCTCAAAGATGAAGTAATAGATAGTGGATGGTACCCATATAATGCCAAGAAAGGAGACATTTTAGATGAAGTATGAAAGGAGGTGTTATACCACCATTTTGCCTTAACAAGTAACCATCCGACCCATCTCGCTTGCTTATCTAATGTAAAACAACGAAGATATCCTCACAAAACTTGTTTACCACCTTTGTTTGCCCATCGGTGGGGATGATAAGAGGAACTACGAGCTAGTTGTGTGCCCAAGCATGAGAACAATTCAATCCAAAAATTACTAGTAAAGGTGGGGTCTCGATCACTTACTATAATCTTTGGTGTCCCACGTGAGCTTCCGAATTGTATCCTCGAAGGTCGTTCTTTCTTGTACTCATAACAAATGGATGTGATAAAGCAAAAAATGGGCATATTTGGTGAGTCTATCCACCACCACCATGATTACATTTTTACCTTCCGATTTAGGCAATCCCGTGATGAAGTCTGGACACCTCTTCCCACCTTGGCTAGGAATAGATAGATGTTGTAAAAGACAGGGGACTTAATTGTTTCGCCCTTATTTTCTTTGACAAACCATGCATTACGCCACAAACTTTTGGACATCTCCTTTTAGCCCTTCCCGAGAAAAAATCATGCTTGATTCGATGATAAGTCTTTAAGAAGCTAGAATGACCCCCTCTTGGAGAAGCGTGGAGCTCGAGATAGAACCCTATTTTTAAGGATTGAATTCTTAAATAGATATAATCTATCTTTATACCATAAAACATCTCCTTTCCATACAAATTTTTCTAACATGTTTAGATCTTGTTGGAGATTCGAATGAGATTTTGTGTACACAGGTGGAGCTTTTCCATTCGGACCTTGCATCCTCTATCCAATCCTCTGTAATACATGAGATATGGCACACAACAATGCCTAGGTAGATTCATCCTTCCGAGATAAAGCATCAAAAACTACATTATCTTTCCCTTTCTTGCATATTATCTCAAAATCATACCTCAACATTTTTGAGACCCATTTCATTGTTCTTCGATGATAACGTCGCTCTAAGAAGTATTTTAGACTATCATGATCTGTCTTTACTTTGAAATGTCGTCCCATTAGATATGGTCTCCATTGCTTCACTGCATGAAGTATTGCTAACATTTCTTTCTCATAAACTGGTTTAGAGATATTCTTACCTTTGAATTGGTGGCTCTCGAAGGCAATGGGTTTCCCTTCTTGCATGAGTACTGCCCCATACCATACCCTAAAGCATCACATTCAACAATGAATGTTTTTGAAAAATCTAGGGTGGCTAGAACTGGAGTGGTGCACATGGCCTCCTTCAACTTCTCAAAGGCCATAGTAGCTTGCTCATTCCAATGGAAAGAGTCCTTCTTAATAAAGTTGTGAGTGGTGTTGCGATGCTACCATAATTCCTTACAAATCTACGATAATAACCTATAAGCCCCAAAATCCTCGAAGATTTTTTAGGGTTTTGGGAACCTTCCATTCAAGCATGGCTTTTATCTTGTTAGGATCCACTTTAACACCTTCATAAGAGACAATATGACCCAGATATTCAACTTCCTTTACACCAAAATAACACTTAGAAGGCTTTGCATAAAGTTGATGTTGTTCAAGAGTTTCCAACACCTTATTTACATGATGCAGGTGTTCCTCCCATGTTTTGTTATAGATTAATATATCATCAAAGAACACTAAAACAAACTTTCGAAGAAATGGCTTAAAGATGGAATTCATCAAGCTTTGAAATGTAGAGGGTGCATTTGTTAGTCCAAAAGGCATTACCAAGAACTCATAGTGTCCTTCATGTGTCCTAAAGGTTGTTTTATGAATATCTTCATCCCTGATTCTAATATGATGATATCCGAACAAAGATCAAGTTTTGTAAAGTAAATAGCACCATGTAACTCATCTAGCAAATAATCAATTACAGGAATAGGAAACTTATCTTTGACTGTGTACTTATTGAGTTCCCTGTAATCTAGACACATGCGCCAATTGTCATCTTTTTCCATACCATCACTACAGGAGAAGAGTAAGCACTTTGACTATGAAAAATAAGTCCTGCTTCTAACATCTCTTGAACTATCTTCTCAATCTCACTCTTTTGCATATAGGGGTACCTATAAGGTCTGATGTTGGGTGGTTGACTCCCTAGTACTAGCTGGATGGCATGGTCATGGTCTCTTTTCGGAGGCGAGGCCCTTGGGAATTTCTCCAAACAACACTGAGTGCTCATCTATAATTGCTTGCATATCTGCGGGTATAAATGTATTGGAATGATGTGCTTCTAATGAAAATAGTTGTGCCACAAACCCTTTGCACCCTTTCTAAGCAATTTTTGCATCTGATGAGAACTTACCATCTGTGGGGACTTTTCTCTTAGTCCTTTTAGTTTAAAATTCCTCCCTTCTGACTGAAATTACATGAACAACTCTTGGAAATTCATTTCAATGGTTCCCAAGGTGGTAAGCCATTGAAATCCTAACACAATGTCTGCTCCTCCCATGGCAATGGCATACATATTGCTAGTTAGCAAGTAATCTCCCATGGCGAGATTAATGTTATGGCATTTTCCTGAACAACTAATAGTTTTCCCATCAGCGATCATGACTTGACATTTTGGAGCTGGATAAACAAAGCAGTTCAAGCGTACTGCCAACTTATGATTGATGAAATTGTGAGTACTTCCCAAATCAATCAACACTGTTACCCTCTATTTTTTAAGAATCCAACTACTTTGAGAGTTTGGGGAGTGCTAATACCTAAAATTGCATGGCATGATATTGTTGGCTGGGGATCTCCTAATTCCTCCTCTGGCTCTACCTCTTCATCTTCTTCATTTTCTTCTTCTTCAGTAGGTCCCTCAATGTAGAACAACTTCTTTTCAAAGTACACTTATGTCTTGATCCAAATTTGTTGTCACAATTAAAACATAACCCTTTAGCTCTCATTTCTTGATTTGTTGAGGTGTCGGTCTTCTTGGTTGAGGGAATGGCGGTGGAAGGGTGGTACGATCTCTCGATATTACTAATAGTTTGTTTCTACCTGGAAAGAAATTTTTCCTCTCGCCCCTACGTACTATGATCATAGAGTTTGAAACCTTATGAGGATTAAACATACGCACCTCAGTCTCAATTTGGTTCTTTAAGACCCCAAGAAATAAGTCATTCAAATTATCTTCACGAATATTTTCCACCGTAAGGAAAGGTTTTGGAATTGATGGATGTAATCTTTGACTATTCTTGTTTGTCTGAGCTTTGCTAATTGACTAAAATAATTCTACGACACACTAGAAATATAGTGCAACGGTGCAACTCTTTGGTGAATACTGTCCATGTAACATTGAGGCCACTCTTTTTCCTTTGAGCACATAACCATCGATACCAAATGAATTGGTCAGGTTCAAGATACAACGATGCCATGGTAACCTTTTGTCCCGATGGAATTTGATGAAGATAAAATAAATTCTCCATCTAGTTAATCCAATTGAGTGGATCCTTTCCATCAAACTTACGCATTTCCACTTTTGGAATCATGTTATGGGCTTGCAGAGTGTTTGTATTTGGATTGGTCATGTTTGCAGATCCACCTTGGCTAGTTTGTCTATTACTTTGACCTAAAGATCCACCTTGGTTAATATGAGTATGATTGAGTTGTGGCTGATTAGGAAGGATATGATGACCCATGATATTGTAACTAAATTGGTGAATGAAATCCTCCAATCGTTGTCCAATCTTTTCTACATCTTCTTTGTTGGCCACTCTACCCTCGAGGTTTCGTAACTCTAACTCAAGATAGTTGACCTTATGGTCAGTTGAAGTAAACCCTAACCCTGAGGGCTCTATAGATACCCCTTCTGACTCTAACTCCTCAACTATTATCTCATCCTTATCAGGTGTTTTACCCGGAGTGATGGGATTCTTTTTGCCTCTTGTCGAAGGCCCAACCATGATGCCCCAAAATGGTAAGATTTAAAGATCAAGGTGAAATTTAGGGTTTGGGATTTCAATAGGAATTTGGCCAAATTTTATAAAACTCAAAGAACAAACTCAAACTAATTTTTAATCTTCTTTTTGGAAATGTAAATAACTTTGAAAAATTCCACAAATTGCACCCTAGATAGCCGAATTATGAAAAAACATAAAACGCATTATAACTTTTGCAAATCAAGTCAAAAATTCTTAAAATTTGGAGGGAAGCTTACTTGACTGATTTCGCCACACCACAAAAAACTTTACAGAAAAATTCGCTACCAATTTTGAGATATGGACAAACCTTCACAATTAGGGTTTGACGCAGTGTTGGCCGAGTTCAAGCTCTGATACCACTTGTAATGTAATTACTTGTATAAATCTGATTATCAACAGCAATATAACACCAATGAACATAATATTTCAAATAAATGATCTCAATGTGCAAGAAGAATAGCTTAGCCACTTCGAGGGGGCAACCTCCAAACTAGACAATAAGACTCAAATGTTGAATATGATGATGAACTACTACCTACTAACCCCTATATATACTATTCCTATGCTATGGCCAACACCAAGGCCAACCCACTAATGAAAATATAACATATATGAAAGAGATACATAATGATAAGAAGTTATGATAGCCACAAGTCGGCTATATACATCTAATATAAGATATATGATTAAGGGTGTAGAAGTTGCTCAACCGCATCTTCAATGGCTCTATATTCTAGAAGACGAAGATACATCTCCATATAAATTTGTTGGGGTTGGTGTGGACATTTCCCACTAAATCCAATACCTATGTTTCCTCCGCCTCTAGAGCCACCAAATCCGCCATCGCCCTGAGCCACCGACCCTCCTAATCCTCCTCCTGAAGTAGGTAATAGACCAGAGGATGCATTGCCTTGTGTTCCAACGGTTGTGCTAAATTGGACTCCCACAGTCTATGAAGTTGTGCTACTTCCAAATGTTATACCAACATTCTACGCACCCACGTCAGTGCCGATGACGCGCTAGAAAAAATACCTCCAACTAGACCTCCAAATAACATAGATAATGATTGTGTTGTCATAGATGAATAAGCTCCTGATTAACTCCTGAACTTGACTACAAATTAACTCTATCTAATACAACTCTCTATCGCTCACACTAGCTTGCTTACTTCGTTAAGCTCTGTTGTAGAATTTGGAAAACCAAGCGCAGCAAAGGTAGGGTTCTTTAGGTAGGTTTAGATGCACGCCCGTGGTCCACAATCTCTCTCCCGACGCACCTTCATCCAAATCCGAGGAGGGTTGTCTACCACACTTTCCCAAATGGGGAGTTCGGATACTCTTACTCCACATCATCTGCGTGAGCTCCAAATGCTTCACGAGCCATCTCCCTCCACAACACCATTCTTTTACCGATATCTCATTGCTTCATCAGATCCCTCTCACGCGCTTCATTAAACTTAAGCCGACTTTCTTCTCTCTGTCTCTCTCTCTCGCTAGGTCCGCCATCTTTACCAAACTTGCTCCTGCCCCGCGTGTGGTGGGGTTTAGCTAGCCATAGGCTTCTTCTCCAAATCTAGGGTTATGATCAAGATCTTGATTTCCAAAGGAATATTGCATAAGTAAGATCCTTTGGGCTCGCACAAGAATTGGAACTCAACAACTTCTAGGCAAGAGTAAGTGGAAATTGTGTACTCAAGAATATAGTTGTTCAAAACACCACGAAACCAAACATCCACATAGCACATCCAAATCAAAGCTACACATCATACAAGGCCTGGAATTCTTCCTGCATCCAAACAAGTGTGTGAAACCTCCAATTCCTCTTAGATGCATAAGCAACCAACCAATCATACATATATATGGGAAAGATAAAGAAAGAACGTCTCATACAATGATGTCATACAAATTCTCGCTCAACCCACGCGTGTACATTAAATTCGGGTCCAATGCTGAATGTGAGCAGCATACTCTTCTTCTAAATCATCTAACCACTCTTCAATATTGGCCAAGGTCAACTGGTACATCTTCATCATGCAACATCCTGAAAAACAATTGAGAAAGAGGTCCCGACAATGGAACCAATGATGTAGCCTAGAATTCATTGTAAATAGCCCAAGGCGTGTTGGCACATCACTCAGCCTGAACTGAGCACTCACCCGAAGCACGCAAGGGTACCAGGTCCCTCTTAGTGAAGCTTGTTCAATATGTTAGCATGATTACAAGTATATTTCAAATCCATAACAAATAATCAAGTAAACCACAATGCATAAACCAGATCTAGATCTAAACCATATGAAGGAATAACTAAACAATCACTATAATTAGTTTTACCATGAAAGATCCATGTTCAATTACACATAATACCAATATCCAACCAATAAGATCCATTATATTAAATACTATAAAACGCATAAGCTTCATACATCATAATAATGTCACCATGGTTATGCACACTAATAGATTCACAACATAACACTACAATAAAATCACGATCTGTCTAAGCCGTGCAAATCAATACATATTTATAGGGGTGGGGAATTTCCCTTCACCACCCAAAATATATTACATGCACCTTCCAAAAATATATTACATGCTAATAATAGCCATGCGCCCTTACATAAATACACAAAAACATGCAAGTGCTAATAATAGATATCCTAAAGTTAACTCTTAGTTCGGATCCTATTATTAGCTCCAAAACTCTGCATGGTGCTTGATCCTTCGCTTATCCAACATATCTTTGGCATGGTCCTCAAGTCTTCTAGAAGTCATGCTTAGTACTCCACGTCCCAAAAATAACCTTGGTCTACAAAAATGGCTAATTCTTGTTTTAACTTGTTCCTGGGCACGCCCTATTTTGCTATACTTGAGCGCGCTCTTCCGCATGCTCTGTGCTCGTGCATAGAGGCGAGAGGTCAATTAAAAACCTTCCATGGTTTTAACCTTGATGAGTTGTACTTCCTCGTAAGCGCCCAAACCTTCCATGGTTTTAACCTTGACTTCTCTTGTACTTCCTCAATTAAATAACTACCATCTACTCAAAGTATGTCTCATCCGAATCACTATATGGGCATCATCCATCTTAGATAATGTGCGATTTTGCCCCTCACTTCTCATCCTATCCTACCCCTATATAAATGGGGCAACTCCAAACCCATCCATTCATCCAAAATCCTACCCTACTTTACACTTGGGGGCACACCACATCTACCCCTCAATCCATCTCCCCTATGCATACAAATTTCGGGGCATATCTTATTGTTAGGAAATAAGGGATAAAATATGTGGAATAATCCCTCACAAAATCACAACAGTAGAAACTAATATGCAGAAAATATTACAAATCTCAAATAAAAGTGTAGAATAACACAACACAAAAAGACAATATTTAACATGGTTCACCCAATTTGGGCTACATCCACCAAGAATCACTTGCTCATATTTTATTATAAGCCACCGCTCTCTCAATACAATACCCAGATCTATTTGGAGCTATGCTTAACAAACTCTAATGAATTCACACCGAATTCAAAACACATATGGAATGTTACATTAATCCTACCATATGCACAAAACCACATAATTAGACAACTCTTTAAGCGGTTTTCACTCTCTGAAAGTACTCTTAGTGTACAATATTCAACACTTTCATACATGAAAATAGGCTCCACGACCTAACACTTATCATCTTCCATATCCTTCATTTTATCCTATACCACATCCCTTATCCTATCTATCTATCTCCCATCCCACATCCCATCTAATCTTGACCAATCAACCCATCCCTATCCTATCCAACCTATCCATTTCCCTCAATCCTTCCCTTTCATCCTACCCCAACATGCTTTGGGACTTATAGGAGAAATTCACATCCCACCTTACATCCCTTCCCACCCCCACGAGTTATCCCATCCTGAATCCTTTCATCTTACTTATCCTCATCCATTCCTCCCCATCCCAAATGAAAAAACTTAACATCTAACATCACATAATCTAAACATCCAAAATCCAAAATATTAACATCCAACATCACATAATATAAACATCCAAAATCTAAAATCTCAACATCAAACATCAAATAATCTAAAACATCCAAACTCTAAAATCTGAAAATTTAAAACATTAAAAAAATACAAAAATACAATGTGTGTTTTTGTTTGTATTTACATTTTTGCTAATGATATGAGGCCCCTTTTGATTCTTTGTCTTTTTGCATGACCGATGATATGAGGCCCCTTTTGATTCTTTTTCTTTTGCATGACCGATGATATGAGGCCACTTTTTCTGGTCCAATGATATGAGGACCATCATAATATTAATTTGTCCAATGATATGAGGATAAGGGAATTTAGCAATTCAGTCATCATGGTCTTTATACCTTGGTGCATTTTGCTTTATGCCACATTAATCACACTTTGCTAATGATGATAACAATGGGCACTTTATGGTAGCACACCCCCTTCTATCATCATCTTTTAGCCTTATCATCATCCACACCTAATCCTCATCATCATCTAACTAACTATCTAACCTCCTCATCCTCCTATCCAATCCATCCTTTATCAATCAATCAATATCCACATCCATACAACATCCAAAATCCTCCTCACCCCTGGTGGTGCATCTTCTAACATCCTCTTATCAATCAAATTCGCACATTCTTTCTCATCACTTCATCAATAATTATCCCAATTCTCTCCTCATCAATGTCCTATCATCCAAATCAATCCAAAACCAATCATTATTCTCTCATGCAAACATCCTCAATCTTCTAATTCTCCAATTCCAACGTCTTATATCTTATCCTATCTAATCAAATACTCAAATGTCACATCATCAAATCCAACATCCTTAAATCTTCAAATCCTACCCTCTTGACTAGGGCATCTTAAAATCTAACATCTTCAAAAATCCTGAAAACCTAACCCCTTGGTAGGGCATCCTTTAATCATGTTGGTCCGAAAATCTATCGGGTGGGCGAGATCTCATGGATAGACAGCCAACAAAGCAGTATGGGCATAGCCCCTCTTTGAGACAACAAAGTGAAACTGGTTTATTGCTATTCTACCAAGTAGGAATCTGCGCAAGTCCTACAATATTTTGCCTTCAGGGGTTTGGGATCTTGTCCCAGTAGGGGTATTTCCAACTGTGAATAGAAAGGAATGAAGGGAAGGACGAAGATAGGATAGATCCGAAGGGAGAAAAGAAATGAATTCCAAAGCAGAAAGGTCAGAGGGTTTATGTTTTGGGCTGGTAGTAAACAAAGCCAAACCTACTTGCATAAATGAACAAAGCAATACTGATGAGAAAATGACAAAAAAGTAGAGATAGATCTAACAGAAAAGCAACACAGATCTAACTTAAGAAAGATCTAATGCACATAACACATCCATTGAGCACAAAGTCTTAATTTTTGTATTAATATTTTCTACATAAAAAGTACAAAGTCTTTTCTTCTCACTTCTATTTTTCATCTAAAAAATGTCCACCCTTGAATACAACAAGTATCCAAGTATATATAGAAGGAGAAGGAGAAAGAAGGCAAAAAGGAACCAACAACTATTTACAAAATATCTAAAAGTCAACTATTGACTTTGGGGCAATTTGGTGGATGACAACATCTCATGGTGCAACATGGATGATGTCATCATTTGTGCCAACATACTTTTAAATACTTTACAAAAATGGGAACAATCCCAGGAGGAAGGAGCCTATTCATCGTCGTCCCGCACTGGAAAGGAGTATCCTATTTCTGCTCAAGAGAGGAAATGTGAAATTGAGCACGATACTCCATGAACTTGCTAATCATCGGTTGAAGTTGATCCTAAGCGGGACCCTTGGTGTGATCACCGATGACCTTGCAAGTCTCCCGTTCATCTCTGAGTCTCTCTGGGAGCTTGAAGTATTCATTACTGTCTCCATCAAGTATCTAACAAAATCGTAGCGGAGCCCAGAAGGTTGTTGATAGATTCTGTATCAAAAGTGGCTTCTGACCCTAAACCTTGTGATGTGATCTCCTTGAAGAGCCGAATAGTGTCATCTGCCTTCCTCAAGGCGTATGATGGGGTGAGCAAGCCCAGAGACATCCTTAGGATGATCTGTTCCATTTGATGCATTGCATCCAAGGCTTCCTCCTTGATTTTATCTATTTTCTCCAAGACAAATTCCATCTGGTCAACCCGATAGTCCAAAGCAGCAAGGACTTTGTTGGGTGTTCTTGGGTGATCAAAGACGCCGAATTTTACTAAGTCATCGATTGGGCAGTGAGCATCTTCTGGAATGTCTCATGTTGTAACCTAGCATGGTCCAACTCTTCGGAGATAGGTCTTGTAATCGCCTGGAGTTCCTTATTAGCCTGATCAATATTTTGATATAGCTCTGTGAACTTAATAATTACTTCCTCACTATCTTTGAGGATCTGGTCTCTCTAGGCGGATACTACCATACCTTGCTCGCCAATCTTGGCATACTCATTTATCTTTTCTTGACTAAGGGCTTCAGGAGTTTCGGTGGCAGCTACAGGAGGTGCACTGCCCATTTTCTGCAGGGCTTGGAGAAGATGTTTGTTCTGTTCTTTTAGTATCCTCTTCTCTTCCTTTGCTTCCTGAAGCTTTTTGCAAAGGGCATCCACTGCAGATAAGGCCTCTCCCTATGCAGCTTTTCGAGGATGTTCCCATTGTGACCTGTGTCACTGTATAATCTGTAGGAGACAGATCTTTTTTATCCTTTGTGGGATCAAGGTATGCGATCTCCATAACTCTTTCACCTGAAGCACTTTGAGAGAAGCGGGTTATTGCCTTTTGCTTCTTAGCTCCTTTAGTTGGAATCATGGAGAAGTCCATAGGTGCAATGGGGACTTTCCTCTTGTGTTGACTCAGGTGTTTGGAGATCCATTCTGGACTTAGGGGAGTGGGACCAGAGGGAGAAGAGGGAACAGAGGTGGAAGAAGGAGCAGCTACAGTGGACATGGGGAAATGCATCGAGACACTTGGTGGCGGCATTGAAAAAGAAGCCAACCCTCCAATGCTCACAGGGGTAGGAGTCACTGTAGGAGAGGAAACCGTGGGGGTGGAAGGGATCTGAGAGATGAGGGAAGAAATGTTGGGGGACAAATCTGCGAGGGAAGAGAAGATGGAGGAAGAGGAAGGGGAACAGTAGAAGATGGGGGAGAAGACACAACCAAAGGAGTGGTTGCTTGAGTGACGTGAGGAGGGGAAGGAGGAGCGGGAGATGGGACGGTGGGAACTTCACTAGTTACAGCAGTGGCAACATCCTGAGTGGATGTGCCCGTTGGAACACTTACCGCTTCCTCTTCTTCTGGGGACCAGGCTTACTACCTACTCCTCGGCGGCGGAAGGAGGACTCTTGGGAGTTTCCTCTTGAGTAGTGCTCATTTCTCCTTCTTTATCTTTCCCTTTGCCTTTTGGCAAGTGCTTCGGCCTAGCGGGTGCATTTCCCAAGGGAGACGTGGTAAAGTCCACCCCAAGGTAGATGAGACCGTTTTTCCTGCACCAATGCTTTGTGCGCTACAGAGTGCCTTTAACTCTTTCCTCAATAGTCTGAGGTGCCTTTGTTCTATCAATCTCGGCAAATGGCCAATTGTCCCCGTCCGTATCTAGATAGACCTGATCAACTTCTTGATCAGTTGCTTGGAAACCTTTCGGGACAATGGCCACACCATATTGGATGATCTCTGCCAGGGCCAGGCGGGAGTGATCCTTTCTTCTGAGCTCAACCTCATGATACAGATCGATATAGATATCTTCGATCTGTGGGACGTGAATCGATCAAGCTTTGCCCTTGGAAGGCAATTGTGAGGATCAAAGGTTGGCCTTGCGGGAAATTGTGTTTCAAGTTGAGAAACTCCAGCTCCATGCAAACATTTCCGGGCTTTTCTATGAGAAGTGTAGGTGTACCTGCCCACTGTGAGGGGGAATGGAGTTCCACCCTTCTTTCTTTTCAGACACTTCTCGTGGTATGTGATAAGCTGTCTGGACAGCTCCAATAGGATCAACTTGGGTCCCGCATACCTTGGTAACTTGGTGGGCTCCCCCAAGAAGTTGGCGGCTCTGAGATAAGTGAAAGTGGGGAATTGCGTAAATAACACCCCCCACTTCTCTGTGGTAGTAACCACGCTCTTGGTCATCCGACCGTGAGTCATATTAGGCCTCAAGAGGCAGATGACGTCGTAGAAGAAGGCATCATTGATCTTGCTTTGAATTGTGCGATGTTGTTTTCCAGTCTCAACTCTGGATAATATTCATATATTCTCACTTGGGGCCATACCCCGCATCGGTTCAGATCGTTGGGTAGTCTCTTTCACAGGAGCAGCAGCGTATACCACGTAGGAGTTCATGTAGAACTTCCAGTTGTTGAGAGTTGTTGAAGCTGCTCGGAGATAGTGCTGTTGATGATCTCCGCCCATTCAAAACATTGATCAGGAACGTTTTTGCTCATGGTTTCTAAGTATCTGAGCATCCATTTGTGAAAGTAATGGGCATCAGGAAGCCCAAACACCCTGCTCAGAAGGTGATGGTGTCACTCAGCTCTTCTGAGAAGTCACTGCGATGAATAACTTGCGGCCACCTGGTTATCACCTTCTTGTTTTTCAGATATACTTCATTCATAAGCTACATGCATTTGTCTTCATTTTCATTCCATGCTTTTATGCAGTCTTCTTGGCTTATTGCCACAAAATGCCGGTGGTGGGGGATACCCAACATGATTTCGAAGTGCCGGGCAGTGAGGTTGATTATTACCTCGCCCTTCTCATTTTCGACACATCTTGTGTCCTTATTGTAACAACGGCCCACCACCATCATGAACTCATTGTTTACTGCGCTCATGGGAATTCCTGTAGTGAAATGTAAACCACTACCGACCAATTTGTCCATCCATGGACTGCCTGTGACCTTCTTGGTTCTAGCCCAGAAGTCCTCCATGTCAATATGACCAAGTTCTGAATCCCTGATGTCCAGGTCACACTTTGCAAGGGATTCAGGCATCCTGACCCTTTGGTATTTGTACTTCATTTCTTCTTCTGTGAGTTTGGCCTTACCCTTAGACTTGGTTGGCTTCTTACTTGATGAAGACATGTGCGAATCTGAGTTCAGCTGCTGATTTGTAAGAAGAATCAGGGAAGTCCATCACAGAAGAGCCATGTTAGTTGTTAAATCGTCCATCAAAGCTTTACAAAATGAAAAGTTATCAATTTACAAGCCCTCTGGGCACAAGGTGCACTTCTGGAGAGTGTTGCATGGAAGAAAACAACGCCAAAAGGGGCGCAGGGCGTGGAAAGACTACACACAACATTCAGATGTTGGTGTCATATGATGTGCGCTTGTGCCATATGAAGGGTTAACTAGCGCAGATTTATTTGATGTTGCAAGGATTCGGGTGTGCCTTTAGCGCAGATATGGTACATGTTGCAAAACATTATGATGTGCCAAAGGGCACAGGTTCAAAGGGTGCATCATTGAGTTAAGGTGTGCAAGGTTTGAGCTTTTGCACGTCATGGGAAGGGTCTGCACAACATTCAAATGTAGGTGTAGATGTGGTTGCGCTTTGTGTTAGGTTTTAGGAATTTTTATAAGGCACAGGAAAGACCAATGTTGCATGCGGGGACAATGTGCCCCTTTAGGCGTTTGTGTTTAGTGTAACAATAACGAAGTTTGCGCCAAAGGAAAACAATGGTTTCGGATTGCAATAACTTTAGATTTTTCACCTTTTTTGGCAGGTTTGGGGTCTTTTGCCTCTCTTAACTCAGATTTTTCAGTGAGGGGAACAGAGGAAAGAGGGTCAGGGATTCATTTTTGAGACAAGGCCTCCCTGAGTTTAGCAGATCTGGAAGGAGGGTAAAACCATTTTGAAAGTGGGTCGATTTGCAAAAACGGGTTGGAGTTGTATTATTTTCTTAGGTTCATTCATTTTTGTTTTGATAATACCAACCCTAAACAACAAAACCACAAGAAAAGCAAGGACCACTTACCAGGAATATATAAGATGGAGGAAATGATGTGGGGTCCACGAATATGACAAAAAGCAACACATGGGGCTGACAGGTGTAGAAGAATAACCTTTTTCCATGTTTTTTTAGTCGTGAAAATATGGAAAAACATGGGAAAAGATTATTCTTCGCACTGTCAGCCGCTCTAAGCAGTGACGCCAACATGAAAATATTTGCGCCCTAGGCGCGGATTTGGGGCTGTCAACATTGCTTTTTTAGCGCTTTGGCGCACCATTTAGGGGCGCAACATTTTGAATGTCGACAAGATGGCGCATGCACCTTGGCGCAGGCTTGAAAGGTGCATCATGGGAAGGCGCAACATTTGGAATGTCGACACTCCAAAGGATGCGCCAAAGGAAAGGAGGGGGCGATTTCATTTGATGTTGCGTGAATAAAAATTGCGCCCAACCAAAAAAGGACCAAATGACTAAGTTCGAAAACTAGATTCTTCGGAAAGGGATTTTATGCCATTCCAAACGCTAAGGGACCTCGATGGGGGACCAAAATGGAAATTTGGTATGGTCACTGCAAAATTTCCCTTGTCAATTTTACTGGGATAACAAATCCAACATCTTAAATCTCCACCCTTGTCATACATCATTGGTAGGGCATCCTCTACTCCAAAATTCTCAAATCTTCTATTCTTCATCCTCTAAATCCTATAATCCCCTAATCCTCTAATCCTCGCCTTTTGATCCTTAAATCTTCTCATCCTCTAAATCCTCTAACTTGGGCCTTTCCTCTTTTCGAGTGGTTACCCGACTCGTTCCTCCCCACCTAACCCCTCAAGGGGGCATCATATCACCATCCTAACATCTTATCTTCTTTTTCTTTGAATAGTCATTGGTACACAATAACCATTCAAAGAGGGGGAAAATGTAGACATGAAAAATGTCGACATGATTAATTACGATTAATCTATCCCGCAACATCATCTAAATCCACATAATAATTATTCACAAGATTAATTATTATTAATCCATTTTTTACCCCGTATCATGTTGTCGTCATTTATCATTTATCCCAAATCCTTTTATTTCATTATTATATCCCATCTCAAACCATAATCCTTTAATTCATTAATAATATCCTATTATCCCATTATAATCCTTATTAACATTTTATAGGAATTTAATATTCTTACATCTCACCTACCACCTACCCTACGTATCCTCGTGCCTAGCCTTTCCATGTAACCTCACCCCTAATAATCATTTATTAACCTAATCTAATTCTAATCCTAATCACATCCTCATACCTCTAAATATAGAGGCTTATATTTCTTGAAGCCTCTTTAAATCCCTTCTATTGAATTTTTAATTCAATGGAAGCTTCTTACCTCCATGAAATTTGAATTCAAATTCTAGCGTCTTCCACTCTAGAATCCTCACATGAATTATTTTCCCTTGATCCAAATCATACATGGCTTCATCCTAGCCATTGAATCCTCCAATCTTCAGCCTATAAATATAGCTCTCCGCCTCCATGAGATCCAATCTTAAGAATCCATAACCAATTTTTTTCCATTTTTATCACTCAATCAATCCATCCACTCTATCAATTCATCCTCAATCATCACTCTATCATTCCTTCAATCCAATCCTTCATCCCTCATCAAGAAATCAAAGGAAAAATCAAGGGGAGATGTTGCTTGTGTGTCTTCAAAATAGAAGTATCCAACATCCATCAAGAGCAAATCCAACACATCGGAAGAGGAGTCTTGAAATTCTTGTAGGTAAGTGCAGGTATTATCTTCTCTCTCTCATTTCCATCTATTTTTCTATCTCGAGGTTTTGTTTGAGAAGACTAGATTTAGGAATCAATTGGTTTGTTTTTGGTTTTGGTTTGTTTTGGGTTTGAGTGTCTTACCTATCTTGTGACATAGTGGGTGTCCCATGTTTATGGATCTATGCCTTTCTTGTGTGACATTAGTTCCTTTGTATGTGGTGTAAGTGCCTAATTTTCTTGTGACATCGCGGGTGTTCCATGCTTGCAACTTTATTCCTTGATGTAACTCTTCTTTACATGCTCTTGCTCTTGTTTTCTAACTTGATTGTTGTTTTGTCTCTATTCTAGTGCAATTACATTTGTGTTGCTATTACGGCTATTCTTGTTGCGATCACTAATTTTGTTGCTCTTGTTGTTGTGGTTGTTTATCTTTTTGCATGCCATGGCTACCACCATGGGCAACCCATTTTCATTGGACAAGTTCTCCAAGGTGGCCACCTCTTCAACATTTTACACTCTCCTATAGATTTTCAAACACATAGTGTATGGGTACACATTTATTCTATTAAGTCATGTGCTCAAATGGTTTTTGCGCGTGCTCGATGAGAGGGGGCATTCATTAGGGTATATTCTAGATTTATAAGTAGAATCACATGCTAAAACACAAGTTTTTGTAGAGAAAAAGTACTAAAAAGAAATTCCAGACATCAAAATTTGGTAAAAACATCTAGGGTCAAAATTGTATAAAAGGGTTAGGATCGTACAAACAACTGACCCGACCTTACTATATGTTGTGCCCTAAAGGCGAAACACCCAATTTTTCTATACTTTCAAATTTATCATCCCGAAGACAAGTTTTTGGCACAATCTCATACTTAGTTGACACCGTTCATATTAGTTTACAAGGGTATGCATATTTCACTCCTTCTCCACTTCAAAGACTTAGTTCCAGGTTACGCAAAATATAGGTGTTTTGGGTGCATATTTCTCCTTCTCCATTGGTATTTTAGCATGATATATATTCTTAATTAGTAGTTGGACACACAGGGAAGAGTACATGGGAACTCATTCTTATCTATACCTTGTGTTTAGATATTTAAACATTGGGGCTAGATCCGCTTTGAATGTGTGACCCGTAGGGTTATGGAAAGTATTAAAGTGACTAAGTTCTTTATAGTGAGTCTTTTCTCTCTGCATTTTAAAGGGAATATATAAGAGTTATTAAAAGCTTTAAGACATTGTCTTCTTCCTTCATGGGGTGCATTGATGCCTCTTTTTTCTTCTTTGTCTACATTTCGTTCGATGTTGGGTTGCATGCACCCAATACTCTAGTTTCACCTTCGACACAATCGGGATTGATCACCCCCAATCCTCTAGTAAAATTCAACAACAATCTAAATTGCCAAATCTCTAAGCGCAAGTAAGGAACAAGAAACACTTCCCTTCACAAAAAGAACATGTGTACTCTTTCCATGTTTCACATCACCTCATTTCATTTTATGCAAGCTCAAATTCGATGGTTATTATTGAGTTATAATTCAATTTCTACTATGAACATTGACTACACTCTATATTGCATATTTCGTCATGGAGCGTGCTAATACCAACACATCTAGGTAACAAAAACTCCAAGTGAAGACAAAGTGTGTTTACACACTCATGTATATTTTCCTTTAAGCATGTAATTTTCATTTTATACTTAAAATGGGGAAATGTAAACACTCAATTTTGACAATTTACCATTTGACATTGCTTATTGTAATTGTGCTTCCTAAATGAGACACACACACACATCCTATCCCCACTTAGTGCATGTTGCTCTCTTTCCTAACTTTCTCATTTTCATGCACTTGTGTGTTGACAAAATCTGAATATTAATACATAATATTAGTGCTCAAACTTTGCTTTCCAAGAAGTAACTTTCAAATTTTTATTAGCCCTTCTTTGTCCAAAACCATATAGTTTGGTTATGTTGTATAATTTGGTCCTAACAAACTTGTACAATCTTGAACCGACACATTTTCCAACTCTATTTTCAATGCACTATCATTTGTTGGGTATTTTCATCCTCTTAGGTCATCATTATCATAATAATTTACCTTCAGAACCCTATATAAGCAAGTTAACATCACCTCATTTACTCATCGGATAATCACATGGAATTATACTAACACACAACACTCATGAAAGACACTCGGGGCTCCTTAAATCTCCCCAAAGCCGATGCATATCCACTAGGCAACCTCTACTATAAGTTTGAAATGCTCAACGAGGTCAAAGAGTTTAACTTCCCTTAATTCAAAGCACCCCAAGTTCCCCAATCCAAAGTTTTTACAAGAGCACAATTCTATTAAGTACGATCAAGGTGGTTCAAGTTGCCTAATAGTTGCATTCATATAAATGTTACATGCTAGGTAGAGAACTACATGTGGTTTGAGGCCACTTGAGTGGTGCCAACGTAGGCAATGTACAAATTGCACTTCAACCCAAAAAATAAGCTTCTTGCAGAGCTTTCCACCAATAGTTAGTGTTTTGTGTGATTCAATAGGTTATAAATAGTTTCGAGATTGTGTGACAACTAGGGTTTGATAGTGAAGTACATTTGCAGGCCTCAAAGGACCCAAATAATTACATAGCTCAATTTTGAAGCGTCCATGACCGTATAGAAGGGGTGTGATTGAATTATACATCTTGACCAAACTGTATGGTCCTACACCAAGGCATTTTCAAGTCATATTTTCGGAAAGTGAAGCTTCTTGATTTTTTGCACTCCCATATTCTCTAGTCTCTGTGTACCTAGATCTCTTAGGTACAACTCGTATAGCTAAGTTTCTCTTTCTCTTGCTTATTTGAGCTTGCATTTATTCATTGAAGAACCGATACATTATTCCAATGTATAATTAATGTTGGAAGTTAATTAATCGTAATAATTCATAATAACCTAGCCTTACATTCTTTTTTATTGTTCCGCATTCCATTATAATCCATTAATCTTAAAAAATGTTTAAATATTTTGTTGGGTTTTCAAGTCACCCACGACCCTTCCACAATGTACAACTTTCTAGATGCAACTAACTCCCATCGGCTTAGATGCGAAATAGGTAGATGAAAAAGGCCTAAAGAAAAATGGGAAGAGAGACTCTGTGTCTTTTGTTTGGATGGGGCAAGTGGAATTAGAAAAACACTTTATTATAGAATGCAATGCTTATAATGACATTTGTTCGAGATATGCAATCAATTTCACGACATTGTCATTACAAGTTATGTTTGATGAGGAGTTGATAGCTAAAATGGGGGACTTCATCATCAAGATTAACAAAAGAAGATCAGAATTGATGAAATTAAAAGAAACTGGTTTTATTGTCTCATAGGCTATTTTTAGCCTCGTGGACGTTAAAAGTTTTCATTTCATTTCATAGAACTAGCAATTGCACAAGAGTTGCAAACTATGCGGGAGAAAATCTAAATATTTATATGTTTATTTTGGCATAGGAGAAAATAATGTTGCCGGAAAAAAACTCTAGTGAGAAAACATTCCCAGATTTTGACACTTTCAGAGAGGCAACTTCAAAGGTGGATGCCTACCAGCGAATAATAACACAAGCTCAAAGATGCACTTGAAGTAAAATAATAAATGATTAGAATGGCAGATAGCAGATTTAACCAGCCAATACCCATAAGGCCACACATTTCAATTGTTCTATAGGTCAGAGAACCCCAAGTTTAATGGGTCGCCTAACAAGCCTCTACTTGTTTACTTACAATGCAGCTCAGGCATTTGGATGGTATGTATTTTTGTTCATTTCTTTGGTGCGATTCCTAATTATCCAGTCTCTCAAGAGGAGAGAAAAATTGAGATTCGTAATTCATTGTACATGTCTATAGAATCTCTCCAGGAAACAGAAAAATTGGGATTCCTAACTCATTGTATTGGTCTATACAATCTCTCGCCTCAGTAGCTGTTTAAATAAAATGCACCATGAACTGATGCAGGACATTAGCACTGATAAGACTAATATCCAATGTCTCTCTCACAAAGTCGATAGATGGAGCCTATGCTGCCTCTGGTGAACTCATCTGTAAGAATTCGTTCATTGCGCAAGAGGGTTTTTGTTATGTTGTTTGAGGACAAAATAACCGACCTTCATAACACTGTCCCATTCCCTTTCTGAATTGCAGGTCTGTTGCAGTTGTGTGCAGTTATGGAAGTCTTTCATGCAGCTATAGGTAGGTAGGCTTTAATTATTTATAACAGCTTTTTGATTTTGTCCTATGAAATAATGGAATTTGATTTGTGTTTATTAGCAAACACAAACTTCTCTGCTGCACCCAAATAACCATTTTAAAAATTCTCGAAGTCACAATAAAACCTAATTCCTAATGATATTGAGTACATTACTTAAATTAGAGAGCACCTCAAAGAAATCAGAATGTATATACACTCCGAGGGATGGTCTTATTTAAGGCAAAGAGGACCCTCAAAACTGCGAGTTGCTTTCTTAAAAGATTGTTTAATTTTAGAATAAATTTCCCAAGTCCTGTTTGATTGTCTAGGTTTAAGATTTCATGAACTAGGTAATGACTGCAAGCATCTTCGTAATTGAGACCGATATATTTATCTCTATACAAGTAATATATTAAAAGAAAATGTATTTCATTTTATACCTCGTTCAAGTTATACATCTTACAGATTCTTTTCTCCCAAGGTATCTTTGGGAGGGTCCATCTACCAGTTTCACTTTGTAGTTCATGAAAGTTGCTGCCGAAAATAAGTATTTCCTAGTCCAGTATGACATTGCTTAAATTGTCCAAGGAACCGTCACTCTGAGAATTTAAAAAACTTCATCCGGGCTGCAGCAGAGAAGTAAGCATGTTTATATGTATACACTCTTGTCTGATATCTGTGAAAGGGACAAAAAAATTTAGTGGACATGCCCCTTGAAAATTGGCAGCTGCATAAAAATTATAGGACGGTTTCTGGATAAGACTGCATAATAGCTTTTAAAGTTCTGATGTAAGTCCACTACCGGACCCATCCTCAGGAGAAGATGCTAGAAATAGGAAACCAAATTTCCTCAAATATGCCAAGAAAGGGTTAATGTAGGTTGTCAGCCAGAAACCAAAAATAATCTCAATGTATTTATAGCGTAATTAGCTATAGCAAGTTACATTAATTAAGTTGTTCAGAAAGGGGAAATGTGGGGAAGAAAACAGAAGGTGGGAGAAGGAAATATATTTATTAAAATGGGGGAGGGAGGGAAGGACTGATTGGGGGTTGCACAGGCTATGTACCAATGGTTTCCAAACAGATGATGCATTCAAATTTCTTGTTACTGGATTTTTATTTCAAATGCCTGAATTTTCCTACTCGGTCTTCATATTTCTAGCCCAATGAAAATTAGAGAGCACATAATACATACTGCTGAATTCAATAGAGTTACGAAGTTACAGCTAGTAGGGTGATAATTCTAATATTTTTAATGGAAAACATGTATAAGAAAGCAAGTCCTTTCTTTAGCTATTAAGA
Source organism: Taxus wallichiana var. yunnanensis (assembly GCA_018340775.1). Lineage (NCBI taxonomy): Eukaryota > Viridiplantae > Streptophyta > Pinopsida > Cupressales > Taxaceae > Taxus > Taxus wallichiana. The sequence continues at coordinate 13,182,534 of CM031242.1, read as the reverse complement.
TTGATATTATTTGGTTCCATGAATTGACATTTTGTTTTGTATTTCAGGTATAGTGCCCAGTAGGGTACTTCCAGTCCTGATGCAATGGGGAGGGCGCACTCATTTTGTGGCAGCCATTGTCAGCCAGATTCCAGAGGTACCCCAATCCTAATCAGTTTCCTTCATTTGATATTGAAAAGGGATGTTTTGTGCAGTCCAAAGAGTCTGTTTGTAAACTATCAGGTATCCTCATCCTGAAGAAAGATTGCCAAATTGGGCTTCTATGCCTTTTAATTTTTGTCTGAGCCTCTTACCCAGGCCTTATGTTTGCAATCTCATGGATGGACTTCCATACCAATATCCTCAGTAAACATGGATGCTAATATAGTTGTTTCTGGCAATATTCCAGAACCTAGGGATTGCATTGGTAATCACCACATTTTGTCTTATTAACTGGGAATGAAAACAAATCAGAAGGTGGTCAAGCAAGTTCTTTAGATTTTCTGATTTTTTCTTTTTCGTATGTTTTTACAAGCAAACCTATTCTATGGAATGAAATGATTAGACATGAGAAGTTTCATGTGTGATGCAGTCGCGGTTAGGGGTCCCATTGAAGGGATGCCTTAGACCATGCAGCCCACAAATCCAAAGTTAGATCCCACCGAAGCAAGTTCTCAAGCACAACTTTAGCAAGAAACAACAAAGTTACTTCTATTAATATGAAGGAAAGATTACAGACTTAGGCACAATAGAATTACACACCAATGACAGTCTTATGACAAGACTTTGCAAGAATTCTCTTAGAATTCCAATCTTATGACTTATCCTAAACTTGTAGACTTTGCAAAGTTTCTACAAAACCTGACACAACTCAATTTGGCAACTTCACAATAGATGCCTAGATCAATATATCACTTTCCATTGGATGGATAGATAGGTAGCTGCAACTTGCCTTACATGTTCGTGCTCCTTTCTATTTATAGAATTTGTAGTGATACAGATGGGAGAATAAAGATAGCTTGCCAAGATTCCCGAGAATGCCTCAGATCGCCATTGATCTTCCCAACCGGTTTGCAGGTAGCTTCCCATGGATTCCCCTCCATTAGATCAAGCTTTACCAGGTCATTCGGTTTGTCCTTGGGCAAGGAAAATGGATCAAGGCCCAAGCATGCTTCCTCTAATTGTATCAAGGTTAATAGGAGATTCTATTAGACACAAACCCAATCACGGTGGCATAAGATAGTGGTCCTGCAGGATTTGCAAGACTTTGTGACATAAGTGAGTGCTTGGTGGCATCCAAAATGCATAGCAGCACCAATCAAGGCTTGAGAGGCATTGTGCAAGACTTTGCAGCTTCTGCAGGCATGGCAAGTGTTCTGCGGCATATGACAAGGTCTTATGGTTTTGTGCTACGTCGTTAGGCATTCACAACACCTAGTTATTTTCCATGGCATAGCATGTGCAACATAGCTAGTGTTGCATAACATTGGCAATGTTGCATGACTAAGTTTTTGGCAAGCAAGGGCAAGCCTTCGCGGCTTGCAGAGCGGGGTTTCGCAACATCCGCAGAAAATAGACAAGGGCCAAGTTTTGTATGACATGTTCACAAGTGGTGCAACATCGCGTAAGTCTTTATTCAAATAACTCTAAATTTTTTGGGTGATACAAGATTGTGCATGAACCTGGATACTGTGCATCATACACCTCGGGTAAGAAACTTGAGCTCTGGCTCAAGCGTGTCTTTGAAGGTCTTCAATGGAATGACTTAGTCTAGCAATCTCCACTTCACTAAGCCAAGATGCACCCTCAACTTCTTTGCCTCTCCATTTCACTAGATATTCTTTATGCTCTTTTCTGCATGTCGTCTTCAATATGCATTCATCTAGGATGTGTTCAATTTCTTCACACGTCTGCTTTGGTAGTTTATTTCTCCAATCTAATTCTACGTGGTTTTCTTCTTCACTTGTCTTCCCTTCGCAAACTTCTTGGGACTTTGCAAGGTCCAATATTCTTCCACTTGAGTTTATCATATGTTCTCTCGCATGAACCTTTCTTTGCGCAGTGCACAAGAATGAAGTCTCCAACCTCGAGCTCTAAGTGGCTTCTCCTAAAGTCTACGCGCTCTTTGTATTTGCACGTTACTATGCTTCAACTATTTGTGCATTTGCTCATGCACCTCCTTCATATATGTGCAAAGTCTTCTGCTTCTACGGTTCTCCCTCCTTGTGGAAAGTCTTGCAACTCTGCATTCCTGGGAGCTTGTCCCATAAACAATCTAGAAAGGCGACTTCCTAATACTCGTGTTATTCTGAGGTTTTTATAAACAAAATGTGCTTGCGTAAAGATTCAATCGCATATCCTGCTTTTCTCCCACCAAACATCGGAGTAAGTTTCAAGGCTACACATTGACAACCTTTGTTTGGCCATTCGTTTACTGGGTGATAGCAAAACTAAATTACAACCACATGTTCAATTTTGCATAATGTGTGCAAAAATTGTCCCAAAACTTAGTATCTTTTTAGACATAAATCAGCGTGGCAATCCACAATCTCAAACTCCACTAAAAACAAGTTAGTTATATGTAACATCATTGGTTTCCTACATGCAATAAAATGAGCCATTTTTGAGAATCTATCAACAATGACACGAGATAATCACGACCTCTATGTTGGTCAAATCCAAAACAAAATCCATATTCGATGCTCCCAAGGTTTCTCAAGTCTTTGGTAATCGGTGATATAACCTACGTTTTGACTTTTCCCCTTCGCTATTCGACATACTTTGCGTCTTTGCACATATCGTGCACATATGTAGCCATCTACGGCTATAAGTATCTCTCATGTATTTGCGCCATGGTCTTATCTATCTCAAAGTGAAATGCTAATCCTTCGCATTGCTTCTTTTGGATCAAATTTCCTCGCCGATCCTCACGACACGCACAATTGTTTGCCTTTGAACTACAACCCTTCCTACAAAAAGTAGTCTAACCAACGTATGATCGATGCTCATTGAATGCATGCATGCTCCCCATGCATCCCCAAAATCTTCATCTTCTACGTAGAGTTCTTTCATTGCCTCGAACCCTACTACTTCCACTTGCATCTCACATACTGGGACACAACTTCTGCTCAACGCATTTGCAATTTTGTTTGACTTTCCACTTTTGTGCTTTAAGACAAATGAGTAACTCTATAAGAATTCAACCTATTTCATTTCTCTAATTCAGTTTCTCCGGCTATTTATGAATTGCAGCGCTTGGTGGCCTGTGTACAACACAAACTCCTTGGGCAATAGATTTGTGTACAACACAAATTCCTTGGACAACAAATAGTGCCTCCACTCCTTCAGAGCTTGCTCTAAAGTGTAAAACTCTTGATCATAAAATGAACATCTCCTTCAAGGCGTCATTCACTTTCTCACTAAGTATGTGATGGGTCTTCCCTCTTAACTCATCACAACTCCAATGGCTACTCCACTTGTGTCACAATTGATCCGAACTACCTTATTGAAATTAGGAAAGGTCAATATTTACTGCATTGTGACTTTCTTTAGCTTCTAAAGCCATTCTCTCGTGTTCGTGGCTGTGTAAACTCTTTTAACCTCCCGCATCACCTCGTGTTTGGTGCACAAATCTCATTGAATCCTCTAATGAACTTCCTATAGAAGCTTGTCAATCCATGGAAGCTTTGAGTTTCATGACATTCTTGGGTGACTTGACAATCCACTATAACTCTCACCTTCTTAGGATCCATCTTCAACCCTTCTTGAGATATCACAAATCCCAAGTATTCCAGCTCTTTTTGTATGAAGCTACATTTCTTTAAGTTCACCAACAAGCTTATCCTCATGCAAATGCTCTAACACGTCCACAAATGGACCAAGTGCCCTTCCTATGTTTTGCTGAAAATTAGAATACCATCTAGATAAACAATGAAAACTACCGAGAAGGTTTCAATGTTTTGTTCATCAACCTGCACGAACGTGCTTGGTGATTTGGTTGACACAAATGACATAAACAACCACTCATACAATCCATCTTGCCTTTTGAAAGAAGTCTTTCACTCATCTAATTTTATCTTGATTTGGTGGTATCCACCCTTGAGATCAATCTTGGTGAAATAACTTGCTTCACTCAAATGATCCATCAATTCAGCCAAGTGCGGCATTGGAAATCTATACTTGATGGTAATCTTGTTGATGGCTCTAGAATTAATGCACATTATTATCCACTCTTCTCCTTTCTTCGGTGTCAATATTGTAAGTATTGCACACGGGCTCAAAGAATCTTTGATCAACCCCGTCCCAAGCAATTCTTGTACTTGTTTTCTCATCTCCTCATTCTCTATAGGTGTCGGTGTATTTGCGACCTTGTTTGGTAAACTAGATCTTGGTATCAAGTCCATTTGATGATTGATACTATGCATAGGTGGTAAACCATTTGGAATATCTTGTGACATGATATCCACGAACTCATCTAACATCTCCTTCACTTCGTAATGTCCCTTTTTCCCACTTGAGAGTCACTATTTGGATTTCTTGCCATTCCTTCTCCATGGCAAAGAAGTAGAGCTGGAGGAGAACATTGAGCATCCGAGAACATTCCCACCATTTTAGGAGCCAATTTTGCCTATAATGTGAAATTTACCCCCTTTTCAATTCTGCTCAAGCTTGGAAGTTTATGATGACCACAAGGAAAACCAACACATTGGGTGTGAAGAGGGCATTACATATGTCACTTTGGCTTTTGAATCAGGTCCCAACTCTTCATAGAACTCCCAAAACCTTCCATTGAATCTCAACCTGGGATCGGGGATCTTCATCTGCATTGCCGGGCCCATATCTCAAAATCCACACCATAGAATCTCCTGAAACCTTTTGCAATGTGAAGTAGGCCTCCTTAGCTTTCCAACGAGTATCCGGTTGCTTCCCAATTCATCCCGAGGCTCCCAAAACCTTTGGAACAAGCCAACTAGCTTTTTTAATGCTTTCATTTCCTTGCACCATGCTATAAGTAGCCCAGTGTTGCATAACTTGTTCCTAAACCTGATTTTCCTTGCACAAATTTCCTAAACTGCCTTAGGTGATTACATAGCTTTGCCACACACTGCTTGGATGCATTAGCTCTTCTTGGTTCATTCCTAGAGGGTGTTCATTAGGTGCAAAAACCTGAAAATAGGCCTTTCGGGGACTCCGGAAGCACTTGTCTTTGCTTGGATCCAAATATCTTCATGAATCAACTTGGATAACATCCCCTACACATGAAACACACTTGAAAATCATATTAGCACATCCCTCCAGGCCATAATGAGGGTAACACATTGACTGAGTTGGCCGGAGGGTAGGTACACATTGATTGGGAGAAGGATTTTCAAGGGTGGCTTAAGTTGTCATGTCAAAATTTTGAATTTTCATGCTAACATTTTGCATGATAACAGGATTAAAAGCAAGGGTTGAAGATTCCTTATAGGAGCACCCAGCAGGTTAATGACTACCACGAATGCATCGGGACACTTCAATAGCCATAATAATATGGCATTGCGAGAAAAGAAATTTTGTATTATCCTAGGCCCTGCATCTATGAATTATATGTGCATTTGTCATCAATGAGAGTATACTTCAGTAACATAGTATAATTATTGCTATGGACCCAAACTGTAACTTTTCTACACTTGCTGTAAACACTAAGGTAGAATGCCTTGGTCTTAAAGAGGAAATGCAAACACAAATATTGGTATATTAATGCTCCTAAGAAATCCTGAAATAACCGTTGGAAACCCTAGATCTACAACATTAAATCCGAGATGCAAACTGAAATATGAAGTTCTGAGTGCTCAAAAGGAAATATTTTTCTTTTCTGATTAATAACTTGAAACCAGAATGAAAGATCAAACTGCTCTTGAAATCCGGGAAAAGTAATGTACTGGCAAAAACTGGTCTCCTACATAATTCAGATTTCAGCTCCAGGAAACACATAGAACACAAAAGAACTAGAGGAGGTATGGACACAAACATGGGGCAAAGAAGTCTCTGAAGTGTTGTATGGTTACTGCTCTTGGTCAAAACATAGTCTCCATACACCTATGGACAAATATCTGCTTTTAAGACATATAAAGACTTCTAAGGTCTAAGGGAGTATTTGTAGGTACTTTCCTCTAGGATTTTTTTCTTTTGTGCATGTGGGATACTTACCTTTTACATTAAACTTTGTGAGTAAGCATACAAGTACAAAATACTGACGTGTAACTCTATGAGCTAACAGAAAAGTACAATTGAATGACATGGAAATCTATTAGTTGATAGAAAAGTACAATCTGTCTATATATAATGCCATCAACTAACAGAAAAGTACAAGCGACTAACATTAAACTCCTTTAATCAACAAAAAGATAAAAACAGTCAAAAACTCCAGAGCTGCATATTTTAAGAGTTCTCCTCCTTGAATTGCTTTGCCCACAAAGCAAATTAGTGCTCGCCACAATATATATAATCCTTGATGTTGCAGTATTTTGGGGTCTTCTCCCTTCATTCTAAAAAGGTATGATTCTTCCATTTGATTAGGTTCCGTGTCAGTATCTTATTCCTTGATATATTTTCTCAAGTAGCCAAAATATGTTTTTGAACCATGATAACAGGACCTTCATCATTTAGAGGAACGAAAGCATATGATGATCTGGCATTTTTCCTGAAACTTTCTTCAAGCATGAGATATAGAAGGTATTGTGCACTCAAGATCTTCATGATAGGTCGAGTGTATGCAACTTGTCCCAGTCATGCCAAATCTTGTAAGGCTCATAGTATTGAGGCCTATGTTTCTTGGCTACTTTATCTTGAAGGAATTGTTTTTAAACAAGGTTATAGCTTGAAGAAAATTGACTCACCCACCTCAAATTCTCACACTTTTACACTGGGCCAGTTCAGATTCATCCTAACTTGGCCACTGTGAGGGTTTTCTTTAGTTGTTTCAAGATTTGTTGGATCTCTTCACCAAAATTACATACAAGCACTTGGACGTCTTCAATGGATTAATTAAACAAGAAGGAGAATCATAATTATACAGCTCCTCAAATGGTGGCATTCCATTGTGTGTATGATATGTCGTATTTGTACCAATTCTCTGAGAAGTACAATCATTTTGGCCATAAAGTTTGTTGATCTACAACATATTTTCTCAAGAACTTGAGAAATAATGGGTAACAATCAATGCATTTCCATCTGTTTGGGGATAATGTTGGTACTTAAATTTTAAGGTGTCCCAACACTTTTAAACAACTTTTTCTATATATGATTCATAAATATTATAATATACTATCTTGGAAGTCCATGTGCCCTATAGACATACATATTACACAAATAGATCAACAAATTTTGAAGCTTTTTCAATGCCCATGATGCTCATCGAAATATATTATGTATACATAGTCAATCGATCCACTTGTGGCAGGCCTGCAGTGTAAACAATGCTAATCGATCCCTGATTTTGGTTGGGAATGGGCAAGCACTGCAACAAACTTGGACTGCACATTCTCTTTTTCATCCTTTGACCAGTTTCACCTGAAGACAGTTTGTCACGTCTTTTATTCTCTTCCAAAGTTATGCTGTAATGGATCTTGTGACCAACATGTAAGAAATGCCATTTTTCTAGGACCTTCTTAAAATTAGAATTGGGTACAAAATTACAAAACAGGTCACCCGAAAAATACTGTAGTATAGCACAATTCTCTCAATTATTGCACATTCAGCCAATACTTCGTCTCTCCTCATTCCTTAAACAAATATTGGATGCAATTCAGCTAGCCAAGATAAGGAATCAAAATCTTGTTGTTTGCTTACCTACTTTGCTGCTTATTTGCCCAAATTCTTTTGGAATACTAGAAACTTCAAAATTTGACGGCCCATGGCCTGTTTGGATAGTAAAATGTTGGCCCAATTCATATGGTCTGAATTTTCTCTATAGCTTAAATCAGGGCCAACATTTATGTATAATAAATGTAAAGCCTTGTCCCTTATAGCCTGGATAAGGGCCAACATTTCCATATCACAGATGTGTAACTTTCCTTGTTAATTTTGTACTTTCAAATGCGATAGTCTGCTGATATTGCATGATCACAATCTATAAGACTATATCCCAGTGCATGAAATGTCACAATCCACTAGAAAGGGTTGTGAAAATGCAAGTACAGGGCAGGGGCTACAAGTCATTACCTTCTTCATTTGTTGAAATGTGGCTTCTACTGCCTCAGTTGATATGAATTAAATTTATGAAATAATCCTTCTTTGTAAGATCAGTAAGGGGTGACATGATCCTTCTGAAACCCTTGACAAAATTCCAATAGAAATCACACAGCTTAATCCTTGCAGCTCACATTCTTGGGATTGGGTCTGTCAAGGATGGTTTTAATCTTTAGTTGGATCAACTTTGAATTCCTTCTACTTATTACATGTCCCAAGAGTAAAGCATGCTACTTGCAAAGTTACATATTGATTCTTTTGCAAATAGAAAGTTTAACTTTAGGTGTTCTAAAATATTTTTCATGTGGTTCAAATGATCTTCCAGTTTTCCATATGACCTCAGATAGGGCTTGAATATTTTGTTCATCGACCTTGAAATGTGGCTGGGTAACTGATTAGCTCAAAACATATTGCTTGAAACTCTTAGGCCATTAAGAGTTTGAAAGAGCTATTTTAAAGTGGTAATACTCGCTTATCCTTAATAGGTAACATCCAGATTTCAAATCAATCATTCTAAATACACCTTTATAACTCAATCATTCTAAACATAGTTTTGTAACTCATTCTTAAATGCTTTGGATATCTGTAGGGAATATTTGTCGAATTGGCTCACCGTCCATTGTCACCAGCTCAATGATATATCTTCTTGTCAGCTATTTGATGGCAGTCCTGGAGATAGATTACGAAAGGCATCTGCAAATTCATCAATTTTTTGTTGCACCTCCTTTTGTATTGCTGTTGTTTGTGCCCTAACCTTGCAATGCAAGCCCTTCATGGACATACACTGAAAAATAAAGCACATTTTTCCCTGAGGAAACTGTTTGAAACTTTTGTTTGTTGGAAGCAGTTTTTGCACTGGATTGCAGTCTATCTTGCCACAAATGAGAAAAGGGGAACGGCATCATGATGAGACAAAGGATTGAAGGGGCTGCATATAGGAAACATGTATATATACTAATTTTATGAGATTTCCATGGTTTAACATAGTGATAATATATCTGGAGAACTGTGTTTAAATTTGTGGAAGTCCAACATTTCGGGTCCAAAATCTAGACCCATCATCAAGGATAAAAAGAATAAAAATGATGAGATCGCTGAAATACTAATCATAATAAATATTAAATCTAGAAAAGAAATACCAAAATAGGATGAGTAAGAAATATTTAACTTCATAGATTTAAGGTTAAATTATTCAATTAAATAAAAATAGTTTAATTAGAGAATCTTAGAATATTAGTATGGTAAAAATGCGAGCAAATTAAAACTCTTATTGGAACTAGATAAGTTATGAAAACAAAATTAATTTCATACTTAATCATTGAATTTTAGATAAAAATTTATTAAAAACCAAAACTGAAATTTAGAACAACAGGTTTCTAGGTGTTACTTATAAACCAGCCTTTATCTCTATTGATGTTATCATCATGGTGCATGATTTCAGCGGCTTCACAGAGATGCCTTTTTACATAATTTTCTTTTGAGGCAATAACCATAGCAGAATCAATACAACTGTAGTGCTTAGTATTGAGGGAATGTTCAACTAACGCAGATCTCTTGATTCTATCATACTTAATGTCTTTATCATGTTCATTCATACGTGTTTTAGTTGATTAGCCTGTTTCACCTATGTATGGTTTGCCACAGGAGCATTTAACCATATAGACCTCACTATTAAGATTGGTTTCAATTTTATCTTCAAGGGAATGGAGGTTTTTTCTTAGGGTGTTGATAGGACTGATGGAGGTTACAATACCTTATTTATTCATAATTTTTGCAATTTTATCAGTGGTGTTTTTATATAGGGAAGGAAGACTTTTCGGTTAGAATCAAGGTGATTAACAAAGGAATGAGGGGGATTAATAACATTCTGAAATGTGTTAGCAATTAAGTTATCATTATAACCATTATTCTTAAACACATTAGCAAGGTGATAAAATTTAGAAGGACTTCTGTGCTTGCTATTGGAAATCCTGAATGCCCTAGTAGCCAGTGTTTTCAGCACACCAACTTTTTGTGATGGGTGATGGTGGGATTCTGCCCTGAGGTAACAATCCGTGTGAGTTTTTTTTTTGAATACTTATGAGAGAGAGTCCCATTTTCTTTTCTTCTAAGTAAGATGTCAAGGAAAGGAATAGTTTCATTAACCTCAATTTCCATAGTGAATTGAATGTGTGGAGAAATGTTATTTACATGAGTGAGAAAATCATTGAGCTTGTCCATGCCGTGAATCTATAATACATTGGTATCATCTACAAACCTTTTCCATGATTCTGGTTTTAATGGATAAGAATTAATTGCTTTCTTTTCAAAGTTTTCCATGAACAAATTGGCAATTATGGGGGAAGTGGGGAACCCATCGCAATACCTTCCGTTTGTTTGTATATTTCACCGTTAAAGCTAAAGAAGATAGATTGCAAACAATGCTCAACTAGATTTGCGGTTTTAGAATCAGTGATTTCTCTAATGTATATATATTCACACACATTTCATTTAGAAATTATTGAATTAAATACATAATGTTTTCAAGGTCCATAAATTAGATGACCTAAACTTTTGGAAAAAAATGTGTAGAAGATTTCAAAACAATTTTTTCCAAATTTTGTTCCATCAATTTTGAAATAACATTCTCTGCAATAAATTTTTAGTAAAATTATAAATTAATATCTAACTCTATTAAAAACAACATTAACTTCAAATAAACTACATTAATCCAAATCCTACCTTTGGCATTTGCCAGCTACACTTTTCTTAGAAGTTTTTCATATGTATATCAATCTGCTCATCTTTGCTACAGCTGTGTTTGGGTTTTCCTAAAATTCATTCAAAGAGTTTTATGTCACCAGTGTAGATGTTACACATCTATGAGCAATTTGAATCAAACCTAAAGAGACAATGTATAACAAAAATTAATGCATATTAGAACTAAGAAATATCATTTGTGCCAAAAAAGCATTTTTTCATTCAATAAGGCCCATACAGCCCTGGAAATTGGTAAGAAACAACCAGAAGCCTCCCGAAATGATGGCATTTTGGCTGCTGGTTGTGGCAGCTGTTGCATGAGAAAAGAAAACTGTGCGGAACAGAGTTTCAGCTGTTAAAACATGCAACAAGCTGCAACTGTTGCATTATCGGCAACTAAAGAGTGCGATCCCTAACCATAATCAATCAATGTCCTTCCTCAAATTTTAGGCACAACTTAGGAGAATTCACACAGGAATCACCCAAAGTCTTCAACAACTTTGCTCCTATTACAACATCAAGGCCTGCTAGAGCTACACCATAAATTTCAGAGCCTATTTGATAGTTGTCCAACTGCAGTCACAGCCCATTGATTGTTCCCTTGCACTCCATCATACTGACATTAGTCATTGATACCTGGAAATTTGTCATCGGGTGGCTTTTAGGCCCACAGATGTCACCCTCCTTGCATCTATGAAATTATGAATTCTGCCAGAACTGATGAGGGTCACCACAGTTCTGCTCTTTGTTTTGCTTTTAACCCTTAAAGTGTTGTATTGGGTGATTCCTAACACGGTATCAAGGAGGAAATCATCATTTTTGTTGTTCTCGGTCCCCACTTTTAAGAGATTTTTCCCCCTATTTCCATGACTTCTACATTATTAGTTTGAACCATCTCATATGATCTTCATCCATGAATTCAATCATGTGGATCCTTCTGGGTGCATGCCCCTTGGACCAAACCTCTTTGCGATTAAAATGAATCCCTTTTGAGGGTAAATAAAAATGATAGCAGGTTTGCTATTCTTCCCCTTGACTATTTAAGGATATTTTTATAATGATACAAGAATAACAGAATCCAAAAGCAAACGGTAATCACAATGTTGAAAACAATGATACATGAATAGAGAATACAAATATTTAGTATTGTAATGCCATTTTGAGGAGGCAAACTCCTAGTATAAGGATCAATAACCAACACTAAGGACTCTAATCCTATTTCTTACAGAACAGAACAGTGTTAGCTATTTTTAGGCAGCCATAAGAGTGGGTACAACAACCAAGATAAATTACCTATGTAGAAGACAGACAAGAAAGTGAAAAACAGATACTAAGAGAAGAGAACCGTGACCTAGAGAATTATGAATAGGAGCATAAGAACAGTCCAGCCATGTAAGTGGAGAATTAGTTTAAACATCACTTGGTTCTTCCATGGTTGGATCTTTTTGGAGACAGTTCCTGCTACCGGACAATCCCTGATAATTATAGTTATGAAATCCAGCTGGATCTGGATTTTTCAGCGGATAAGTTCAGTCTGGGTCAACCATATTTTTATGGCAATTTTTAATTTTTAGTGTTTTGCAAAAAGGTAGCCAACAACCTTATATATTATTTAATATTCAATATATTAGCATTTTTACTATGTTATTGATTGGTTTCACAGTATCTGTCAATTTTACATATTTTTGAAGCTATGCTCATATATATATATATATATATATATATATATATCAGACTGGATTTTTCAAAACTATTTCAAGAACTCTGTATTTTTGCTCTCCAGAATGAATCCAGATTTTTTTCAGAGTTGGTGACTAAGCTGATAACCTTTGAATAAGCTTTTACTTGCGGCATGGCATCTTCAAGAGCTGCAAGACTAGAGGCTTTGGTATATATTTTAAACTTTAATGAATTACTTTCTTCCGTCATTATACTTTGCAACAGCAAGTCAATGGGAAATGTTTTCTACATTTAAATTGGCTTGACAGTGTCAGTCAGTGTGCCTATTGCATTAGAGTTTTCAGAGCCAAGAAGTCATCTTCTTGGATATGAGCCTCAGAGTTATGATAAATAGTAGTCATGGCTTTCTCAAGTAGTTATCTTTTACCATCATCCATGTTCGATCCACATTCCATAAATAGTGAACAGAGTTGAATGGATATGGATGCAGTATTAGATATGGATACGGCTAGTTTTTAAGGCCCTTTGATATGGATACAGTTGGATATATATATATATATATATAATATATATATAAAATATTATAATAATCTAGATTATAAATTAAAAAAATTACACATAACTTACACACTCCCAGCCCATCGGAAAGATATGAAGTTGGGTATTCAATTGATTTTTTTGCAGGTTGTGTAGGCCAATGGAAAATAGATGAAATGAAGAAAAGAAGCAGAGTAGGCCAAAGGAAATAGATCAAAAGAATTGCAAGTTGAACAGAGCCAATGTGAAAGTTTGAAGTAAAAGATCGAATCAACACTCTCACCTCCATGTCCTCAATTGTTGCTGCTAAAATGCCTTGGAGAATGTAATTTGCAACTTTTTAGCCTTTCAAAGGGGCCTTTTTGTTATTTTTAAAAACTTTTGAATCAGACACGGCTATAGTTGGCCTGCATACAATATCCAATTGTATCTAATACGGACCATTTATGGTTCTGAACCATATCTGAGCAGTGCCAAACCCATATCCGTATCCGACATGTGGATACGCATGTCCTGGCAGTAGGGGTGCCATATCCTGCAACCTTGCTTGTGAACAATCAAAGGCTGCCCCCCGTCAAACTTAGGAGAATATTTCTCGAGTAATATTTGGTCATCTTTTTTTTGAAAGGCAGAATATTTATATTAACATAAGAGAAAGTTACAATGAGGGGCATCTAGAAAAGATGTTTAAAGACCGGAGCTAAGTACAGAGAAAGTATAAAACCATGCTTGGAAAAATCAAGACAGTAGGAAATTTAGATAACAAGAAATCAAAAGAGAGAACACATTAGTATTAATGATCTCGAGGCATAATGTAAGGGAAACTTTTCTCAAGAATAGGACAAGACGTCTAGGCTTGTGGAGAGGAAGAGGCATGAAGTGTGAAGGATGCAGCAGCATTGGTAACCGGATATGTGAAATGTTCTTGTCGAGTATCTTGACACTTTAAATGAGGGCTAGTTGTATCAGGATCTTGCATATGAACTTTCAATCGCTTTTAGTGTGTTGTCAAAATGATGGCATTGACTGCATGCAACATTTTGTTGTGCTTGATGATGATGTTGGTGAGGGACCTTTGATTGATTGCTCTTATTCATTCTCCAGTTTGTCCTCTTTCTCCTTGTGTGTAATGCTATGTTCCACAAGATCACATTCCCATCCCATGGTCCCTCATCCTATTTTCCTATCCAAATATCGTTCGTAGGATTTTGGGCGTGATTCTAAGCATCCACTATTCATGTTCTGTGTTTCTCTATCTCCAGCCTCTCCCACCCCGATGCCACCCTTCCTATTTCCTGCCTTTCCCCAACCCCAAAGTGGTCTTGCTAGAACATACATATAATGAAAATCCTAAGAGTAAGGTAAATGATCATGCAAAGGTTGAATAGACATGAAACAGTTATATACATGGAAAACATATGCATGGTCATAAAAATGTAATCGTGGCATTTTATAATCCCCATAGCGTAGATGCATTATCTTGGAAATTAAATATACACTAAATGCACTCTATTGTATTGAAATAGTCAAACCAAATGGTGGTATTGCACATTATTAACAATTAGTTGTAAACAGTTCTACATTTCATCAATGTTGCCTTCATAGTATTTTATTCATGATAATTAAGAACAAGGCTGAGGACTAATGCAAATAAGTTCTTAAAATATGGTACCATGCCATTAAATCTCTTGAAAGTTTTCTGAGGCCTCAATTGTCATACACAATCAATGAAGTATCAAGAAAACATTTAGAAAATTACATCATGTTGTGCGATTCTGCTGTTTTGTAAATACAACTTCAAAGTCTATTTACATTTTAAATCTGCGGTGTAATTTTACAGGCATAAATTATATGGTCATTTTCAATATGATCTAGAAAAAAACCATTAGAATTTCCAGAAATTAGCACTTTTTCCAAATGTATCACAGAACTTAATGTTTTTCACTTTTATGGAGGAGTTATTATTGACATACATTGCAAGTGTCTGTGGTTTTTCTATGAGTGGCAGAGGTGTTGTAAAATTGTTGACCTATACACATAAATCATTAATTTTCTTAGTATCTTGTTTGTTTCGATAACAAAAAGATAAAAGTATAAACTTAGTTGACTAGAAAATAATAATTATAATTCATAATTTGATATAAAGATTATGAAATGGACTTTTAAGTTGTATTTGTTTTGAAAAAACCTCTGAATTTTTCATTCCCAAAAATCATGAAATATCCGATTTTCTTGTTTTAAAGACTGTTTGAACTTCTTCCTTATTTTTCCAAGATTGAGATTACTAATACAAGATGAAAAGCATAAATTGCTTTAGATGTATGGATATAACAAAGTATAGCATCCAAAGGTCCTTACCATTTTTAGGTTTACATCTTTGATTATGGAATTCTTGTTTCAAGCTTTTACTAAATGAACTTCACTCTGTTACAAAGATTTTCTAAACTACTTGTATGTATTCAGATACAAAAACTATCAGTTGTGTTCATAACTTTTATGGCGTGGGCTTTGTCTGAGGTATGCTCTCTTTACCATGCAATTTGGATTTCTCTGTTCAGTCTCACCATTGAGGTTTGCATGACACCATTAATTAGACTGGCTCTTAAAAGCTATGTATTTTTGGCAAATTATTTTCATAATAAATGCAAATAATGTAAACATACTCACCTGTTAGCATTTTTGGATGATGTGAAGTAGCCTCTGCAGGAATCTAGAAGACAGTTAGGTTTCCCTTTGAATAGAAAAAAATATCAAAGATCCAAGCAATAATGGGTGAAGATGAACTGTCTATTTAATTATCGCATAGCAGGTAAAACATCCTATTTTGTAGGAGTAGAAGAATACAATGTTTGTTATACAAACTGCATTACCAAAGGAACATCAATTACTGAATAGTAAATGCATACCACAATGCAACATAGAAGAATATGAGAGTAATCACAGCTTTATTCCCTAGCTCAATACAAATTATTCAGTACAGGAGGACCTAATACTCAGTTTCCTTACCCTGACGTACATCATGCTATTTATGTGACAAGCAGACACAACGTTTGTTGGTTAAACACAACCTTCAACAGCTGAACATACTAATAGGAGTAGTTACAAGACTGCCTAACATAGGCAATACAATCATTAAGAATATAACATCCACAACCAATACATTGACAATACTAACACGTCAGCCTACATTACCCCCTCCCCTTGCCTCCCTGACCGTCCCCTTCCCTTCCTCTTCCCTCCCCCTTTCTGCTTGAAACAAGTCGAAGTCCCTTCCACACAAATACAAGATAATAAAATGAGAACAAAAGGAAAGATGGCAAACATCCATGGAGGATCTGCTGGCCAATTTTCAAACACTTGGGAGCTGAAAAGGTCGTATGGTTTGATATGGTTCATTTGACACTATTGGAGTAAAGGGGCATGGTAGTAGAACAGGTGTACATTGCAGAAAAGGAAGGGTTGTGGGATGCAGAAGTATACAACCCGGGAAGAGCTTATGACTGGAAAAAGGGAAGGCATGTGGGGCCCAAAAATTGATTGTACAGTGCCACAACTTGTAGGTGGCCGACATCCTAGCGGCATGCAGAGGTTAATAGGGCTGCAAGAGCTTATGGGATTACTATGGATACAAATTGGGTGTATGATGATTATATTTTGAAACGGTGTTATGCAGGGACGCATCTCCTCCAAAACTAGGTGTCTGAGACATCTTGGGGATAGCAGGATGGGGGCAGACTCCCTCCCCCACGGTTCGAGAATGAGGAAATGCTTGGGGATGTCAAGGAATGTTAGGGGACCCCCTTGTTTTGAGGACGCATGGGATGACTGAACGTCCCGGGATGATCGAGGGACGTCCAAATGTCCTCGGTGGCATTGCTGTTTTTTTTTTACATTTACTTCTAAAAACACTTTTTGTCAAAATTTAATTTATGGAAAGTTAAAATAACATAAAAGAAACACAATAACACAACCATAACCCTAAAAGTGACATTCTAAGTTATAAAATGACTCTATGACCTAATTCCATATCATATTCAATATTCACACTTGAGCAAAGTGAGTAAAGATAAGAAGAGGAGAGCAACTGCAAGAGCAAGAGAAATGGCAACTGCAAGAGAAAGAGCAAGAGCAAGAAAAAGAGCAAACAAGAGGTATTTATAATTTTATTTGTTTACATACTTGATAATACTCTTTAGTTTTTAAAATTTAGTTTGTATTTGTATTATTTAATTGTTGTTTTTAAGTTTTTGTATCTACATTCACATTGTAATCTTGTTTATAGTTTTTAGGATTTTACAAAATGCATATTGCATAGGGTTTGGCTGTTAGGGTTTTTTTTTAAATTTTAAAATATAAAACTCTTGATTATTGAATAGGTTTGGCAAGGTTTACCATGATACACATTCTTAAAACATTAGGAATACAAAAACTTTGATACACATGTGAATGTAGATACAAAAATGAAAAACTTAATATTCTTATTCATGTTTCTAAGTTTTTGTTTTTAAATATTTTTGCATATAGTTATGGGCCTATGACTGTTTTTTTCAATCGTTTCATATAGTTATGGCTGTTTTCTTAACTCACTGCATATAGTTATAGCTTTTTTTTCATTCATTCATAACCCCAATAATCATCTCAATTAGTTCTTCGTGAGTATGATTATGAATAAGAAGAGGAGAGGGTCGAGATAGGTGGAAGTGTTGGTTGTAATATTATTGGGGGCGAGGGGTGGTGAAGAAGTGAGGCAAAATGTAGTGGCAATGCCAATAGGTAGTTTAGATGGTCGTGCTACTATTTGCCATCTCAAATGTTGTTAGCATTCGCCATGGGACCAAAGTCTGCAATATATGTTTAGAGACTTGGCATGACAACATCACTAGGACCAATGCACATTTGTATACCTGTAAGGAAGGGGGTTTGTGTTTGTAAGGCTCTTTCACTTGATCAAAGAGCAAAGATGGTGAGACTTTATAATGGAAATACCATGAACGACATTCCAAAAGTTTGTGGTACTAGCATTGAGGCTAACACCCCTTTGAGCTCTCTTAGGACTGACAAGAATACTTTGCTAGTTCTAGTTTTGGAATAACAAAAGTGGAAAGCAGATGGAAGAGAAAGGCCGTGGGGATGCCCCCAATGCAGTTGTAGAAATGTTTGATTCAAAGGCAAGGGAAGAGGCAAATGATGTTATCGGATTTTTTTATGCTACTGGGATCTCATTTCATGTTGCTCGCTCTCTTTATTACAAGGAGGCTATGGCCAAGGTAGCAAAAGCAGAGTACAAATTATGTGCCCCTGGAGACACCAAACTTAGGACAACAATCTTGGATAGAAACTATTCCAAGGTTAATCTGTTAATGGACGAGATGTTCACATGGGTGTCACATGGCTGCAACATTATCATGGATGAGTGGACGGATATTAGACTCCATTCACTCTTCAATATCATTGTCTCCTGCAAAGATGGATTGTATTTCTTGAGAGCAATTGATTGTTTTGGGAAGCGGAAAGATGCCGAGTTTCAATTTCAGATTTTGAAGGAAGCCATTGAGGAGGTTGGCCCTTCAAATGTTGTATAGGTCATCACAAATGCAACTTATGTGTGCAAAGCAACAAACAAGCTAGTGGAGGGTACCTACAATCATATTTATTAGACCCCGTGTTGTGTGCATGCCATGAACAATGCACTGAAAGACATAGGAAAGATTTAATGGGTCAAAAAGTTAGTGGTTGAGGCTAGGGAGGTGCAAATGTTCATATGCAATCACCACACACTTTGGCACTCTTTCAAAGCTATTCGAGGAAGGAATTCCTCAAACCAGTTGATAGTGACACCCACTTTGCATTCTATTTTATTTTGTTACAAAGAATGCTTGAGTTGTAGGAGCTCCTACAAGTTATGATTATGACACATGATTGGACTAGGTGGCATGAGTCCAAGACAGAACAAGGGAAGAGTGAAGGAAGTGGTGGTGAGGGAGACATTTTGGGCCGCCAATGTGAAATACATCACATCAATTATATCTCCATTTTTAGCGTCATCAAATATGGGGATTCTAATAGCCCCAATCTTGGTGAGATATATGAGTGCATTGACAACATGCTTGGGCAAATGAAGGCAACTATTTGTGCGGGCCCCTCTCTGGAGTTCTACCATGAACATATTCAACCCATCATTCAACATAGATGGGAGAAGTTGAACACCCCACTTCATATGGTTGCATATGCACTTAATCCAAAATGGTATGTGGAGAGGCCAAGTAGAGTTATCCCTTTGGATGATGAGGAGGTGAAGAAGGGCCTTATGAAGGCCCTTAAAAAAATGTATGGTCTAGAGGAGGCTTCATAGGTCAGATTGGAGTGGCTCAACTTCATTAAACTTGATGGGTACAAAACTTCAGCGAAGATGGATAGGGTAACATTGGCACAAAAAAATCCAATGAGTTGGTGGTGGTTTTATTAGTGTCCATGATTGCTTTGTGAATACTTGCAATTCGCCTCCTTTCCCAGGTTTCTAGATCCTTTGCCTTTGAGAGGAATTGGTCAATATATGGTTGTATTCACTCTGTTAAGAGGAATAGACTTACCTTTAAGAGAGCAGAGAAACTTGTAGCTGCACAAGGTTTGCGTCTTATAGATGTAAGACAACTAGTAGAAGTAGACCTCAACATTACAATGAGATGTAGATCCCGAGGAGCCGAGGAAGGTAGAAGAGGACAATACTATGCAATGGGGATTGATTGGGCTCTCCTTGAGGACGAGGATGATAGTTCAGCGAGGAGTTCATGGATGTTGTTTCAGATGCTGATTTTGTTTTTTGAGCTGAAACTTCTCTTCTTTTTGTAATATTGACAATTGTTGGTGTATTTGAATTTCAGATTAATGATATGAATATCAAATATTGTCAATTGATCAATCACAATGGTTTTATTTCAGCTTATTTAACTTTTAAGTCTCAAATTGAAATGGTTTTATTAAATTATGTTTAATTTATAATTTAAATTTGTTTGATATTATGTCTTAGCTTATTTGAATCTCAAATGGTTTTATTTCAGCATATTTATATAATTCAATCACTTTTTTTTATATTTTAAATATTTTTATATTTTTAATTAGCCATCTCCCGACGTCCCCAAAATCTGGAAATTGTTTGCCATCCCAAAAATCATGTCATGCCGTCCCAAGGTCTTAGGTAACTATTTTCTGGTTGTGTGCCGTAGGTTATGCTTCTTGGGCATACATCACTAGAAGAGCATACAGTGGACTCAAAGAACTACTGTTCAACAATACTTCAGCAAGGTCATATGGAAATGTTTGCATGCATGAATAGAATTTTTGTTGACTGTACGAGGTGAGGGACTATTGGAGGGTGTATGACTGAGGTGGGGTGGGCTGGACATATGATTTGTTTTTAGCTTGGACATATAGTGAACGAGGTTGTTGGGCGTACAATATGTCAGTGGAAGCATTTTGCTGCCTATACTAACTTTCAACTGGAGCATACGGCCTTAAAGTGTACTGTTGGAAATCCAAAGGTTGACATATAGCTTGGCTGTACAATGGACATGGCAATTGCTGGACATATATCTAAATTTGGGCAGCATTCAGAGGTGGAGGGCATATGGTTGCTTGTGAGTGGCTGTATGGCATATCACATCCTTCTATTTGGGCGTAAGATCCGAAGGCATATGGCATGTCTTACCTTTTTGTTTTGTATAATTATCACGTACTTCATTTTTTATTTTACCTCCAACAAGCATAATTTATTCTGTAGTTTTCCTTTTTCTCACCGGGTTTCTCAAAGACTTTTCCTTTTGTACATAATAGCTTGATATCAGTCATATTAATATTTGTATTTCAGCAGATATAATTTAAAGTTGGACCCATTCATTACACCTTTACGGCCCATACTATCAAAGTTTTCTAGTTGCTCGACTGCAACACAATTCTGCAATTTAAGTTTTTCCTGCTCTACTTACCATTGATGATTACTTTTAATATAAACAGATGTGAAATTCTTGCACCTTAAATATTTATCATGCCCGTACTTTTGCAATATTTTTAACACAAGTTCTTTCAATTTAAAATTCATGTGCTGCAAGTACTGGTCATGACAACACTACCTCGACATAGCCCCGGTTGCCCAATGTGCCATGACTCTTTGTTCATCAGGTTTGAGCATGTTCATATCCGATTATGCTTCAAAAATAGGCCATACTTTAGGATGTTGTATTTCACCCTTTATTAAATTTTTATCCTTATACCTCATACACGAGCTTTAAGGTCGGCTCTTCAAACTTTATGTTAGCTACAAGTTCAATTTAGTGGGCAAACTTATCATCGATTTTTACACCTCATACATATTTTGTGAACCTAGATGGGTAAGTTGAATGTGATGTTGACAGTTCAGAAGGACTTGGCATCACCTTTTGGTCATCTCATGACAAGCCTTCACCTTCTTCAATCTCCATAATGTCGACTCTATTGCAATCAGGTTCAACCACTTCATATTCTTACATTTGCCAATGAATAGACCTTTGAGAGAGTTTGTCTCATCTTTGGAGCATGACTACCTCCAAGATCCTTACATCATTCGGCCCCATCATACCTTGGTTCCCATACAATGAGAGTTCTTTGAGTCCAAATCCTATTAGTCCGATGAGGCCGTTTCATCACTAATTACCCAATTCTTCAAATCTACGATATACTTCTAGCCTTTGGTTTCAATGGAGGTCAAATTCTTTTTCTAATTATGGTCAGGTTTGGCTGCTATCAATCATCCCCTACCCCCGATAGTGCATCGTAGGCCTTTTTTTTTTTCAATGAGACAATTTTAAAATTAGTATAAAGGTTTGGGGGCAGTAATTACTTGTTGGGCCATAAGAACTATAAATTTGGTAAGAGATTGAACAAATAAAACACAATAGTAATAATACTTCATTATGTATATATATTCGGTGGAGACTTTTCAAATGTGTAGGCATACATACTCCTACATCTAAAGAGTGTGCCTCAAAAACTCTCCCCGAATCTCTCCCACAAACAACTAATCTACTTAACATGGACAAGTTGTTTTAACAACTCGTATCGCACTCCAAATACATTATTATTACTCACTCATATAATATCTCTCTAAAATACTAATGAAGTACTAACGAATTCCTAACACACCCCCCAAGTGTGAACATGGTAGAAAAACTAATCACACTCATCAACCGTAACTTGAACCTCGGCTTGCTCATGATCTTGATCCACGTGCACTTTTGCACAACTCTTCAAAGCTGTATTCTCACAAAGTTGCTTTCATGGATGGATATAGAACCGTCCCAAGTATGAGCAGGGACCCACACATCCATCCATCCATCCTCCACACCTATACAATGATGGTTTTACATAGGAGACCAACAACCTAAACACCCAAAAGGTTTCACAGGACAACCAACAACCTAAACATCCAGATGGTTTTATCAAGATAGACAACAACCTATAAGGATGGTTTTGTGCCAACCAACAACCTCAAAGATGGTTTTGCTAGACAACCAAAGAACTAAATAAGTATCTAGATGTTGCAGTACACCTTTGTGCTTTTTGTTATCTACTATATTTTTACATTAGGGGATTACATTTGAATTTTTGCTTACTTATTACATCACACTGTAAAATATTGAAAATATGAACACATTACAAAACACATGCCACCAAATCTCGTGGTGGCCTCGCCGCTACTTGGTTGACAAGAGGTCGTTGAATGACCTCCAACATCCAATGTCTCCGTCCTCTCGCCTAATGTTGCCTAATTACTCAACAAATTGACCACCCTACATGTGCTCATCCCGTATTAGCACTACTGAGCCTAGGCACAAGCATGTGAGGGACTAGAGCTTGTGGTTCCACCCGAGACCATGGAGGCAATGACACCAACCTTGGGAACAAGGCCGATGACAACAAAGGAGAGTAGAGATGGAGGCAAAGACACAACCATAGGTGCACATTATTGAGGATAACCCCGAGCATGATGCCCCAACATGGGAGGATGCCTTAGACGTAGTGTAGACATGGAGATAGAGATCTTGGCATTGACATTATCACCTGGAGATTACAACATGCATGTGTGGGTTACCTATCACCGATTGGGGTCCGTATTATGCACATTATGGTAATGTCCCCTTGTCGAATTAATTAATTTTGAATACCTAAAGCCTATTTTCATTATTTTCCATAGACTAAGGGGAAATTAAAAGAGGAAAGTAAATTAATATAAGTGGTCCAAGGATATTTTTATATTTTAATTGGAGAAAGGAAACTTAAAGTATATTTTAATCCAAAAAACAGAAATAGAATAAAATAATAATAGAATGATGTCCTTCTATTATTAGGCACCAAAATTGGATAATAATTAAATAAAATAGTCTATAATGGGGGTGCCTAAAATGTCCCTTTCAAGGGATTAGACCAACAACCAAGGAATTTAGACAAATCACCAAATAACCAAATCTAATTTCTATAACCAGCAGACTGAAATAAAAATCAGGAACTGAATTCTTCAAGCAGCAGTATAAAATATAGGCCAAACACCAAATCTACTTCAAATAAACTTGCCACAAATTAGAGATATCTTTTATGCATCCAATAGAACCATAATCAATGATAAATCTGAACCAACACACTACTGGAAATTAATAAATGTCCAGCAAAGAGTAGCTACAACAAAATTATGAATTATGGGTCTAGAAACCCCCAAAAATCATGAAAATGCAGATTCCGGCCTTAATAAATATGCCAAATCAGATTATGAACTGAAAATGCAAATTTATGTCCACTAAACCCTCAAACCCTACACCAAGGTAGGTCACTCCACATGTAGGAAGCAAATAACAATCTGAAAATGAATATTCTTTTCTCAAATCTACCCTTAACTTCAATACCAAGCAATGATGAAGGGTTTTCGTCCTTCACCCAAACCACTAGAAGGGTTTTCGTCCTTCTAGGAAGCCACACAAGAGGGTTTTCGTCCTCAAGTGGAAGAACAAGGAGCAATAAGCTCTCAATGCTCAAGATTAGGAAAAAGGGCCAAAAACTAGATGTCAAATGATGCCTTAAGACTCCTTTTATATTCCTCCATTGGCGCCAAAGCTTGAAAAGGTAAGGCCGACCCACAAGAGATGTTTTTTTCCTTCATTAGTTTCCTTTAATTGTCTTTAACTCAGCCGACTTGCTATAAGAGGAAAACACTAAAAAAAAATATAAAAATTAGAAAAAACAAAGCAAATGGAAGCTCAATGTTCTCCTCCAACTCCTCTACTTCTTTGCCATGGAGAAGGAATGACAAGAAGTCCAAATAGTGACTCTGAAGTGGGAAAAAGGGACATTACAGTCCCCAATCAATTGCAATTGTGGATGTTTTAATATTGCTGCACTTTCCCATAGCATCCTCAAGGGTAAATCCTTCCAACGAACTAAATACTCCTTGATACTTCTATTACTCAATTTTCTTTCACGCACTTCTATGATGTCTCCGGGAATTAGAACCAACTTACCCTCTTCATCCAATGGTGGCAACTCATGTGAAGGAGTAAGATGTTGCCCAAGTGCCTCTTGTAGTTCTTCTTGAATAATGATATCTAAAACCCTCTTCACCTGTCCATGCAAAATTGATTTCCTCTTCAAAGGTTGGGAGAATACACTTTGCCCGATACCACCGTAATGTCCACAATTTTTGAAACCGAAAATAGACTGAAATAACACAACAAATCTGAACTTACACTTACAATAAAATATCCAAAATTTGTCAAAATGAACAACCGACTGAAAATTATTTTTATTCCTCAAATATTCACTTTTCCACATTCCCACAAAAGCTAAAAATGGCAATTTGGGTGATCGAATCAATCACAAGTGAAATCAAAATTTTCTAACCCTTGACTGATTTTATAGAAATAAAATAGGGCCGAAAAACACCAAGAAAATATAGTAGTGAATATTAATTTATGTGTACCACAAATGAGGCTGGAAATGATGAAAATATTGTCCGAGGATGCCCAAACAGCTCCAAAAAGTTGCAGATCTAACAATAACCAAAAACCCCAAAATGAAGGCTCCTAATTCCCAAATTGGGTCGTTTGGGGTGTATAAATTGCCCATAAATGTGGAGATTTGATTCCTTTACAAATTTTCCTGTTGGGCTGGTCCAAACACACATCAAACATGAACAACTCAGATCTGATTAATGCCCAGCTGATCCTTGGAGTGCAATTAGCCCAAATATGTCCAGATCTGAAAATACTTCTCCCAATCACTGACAACAAAAATGCAGCCCAATGATGAACCCCGGATGGATCCACCTCTCAAAATTGAGGAGTTTTCGTTCCTCAATCTTTGAAACTTTGGAGGTTTTTCATCCCCAACGTTTCCTCTCCTTGAGGGTTTTTCTCCTTGAGGGCTTTCATCCTTAGGAGATTTTGGATGCAAGCTCAAAGCTCAACATGCAAATTCAGATTTTTATAAAATAAAAAGGATGCCTCTTCAAGCAAGTCGACTTGCTTTTATAGAAGAACTTGGCTAATTAGCCACCCACAACTACCAATCAGCTTCCTCCTTCCACATTTAATTCTTTTTTCACTTTGTTTCCTCCACCATATGGGTCGCATTTTCTCTAGGAGGAAATAAACATTAGAAAGTGACTTTTCCCTTTTATTGTTTTATTTTTTATTTTAGTCTATAATAAATTAATATAAGTGTTTTTATAATATTTCTTTTTCTTATGCACTTTATAATAATTTATTATAACTAAAGTTCCCCTTTTATTCATCCCTTAGCCGTCGGAAACCAAATTGGGCTAAGGGTCTTCAACATGTTATTTTTAGAAAGAGGGACATTTCATTTTTAGGCTACATGGATTGCCTAAAAATATTGTGAGTGACAAGGATAGCAGGTTCCTTAGTTTTGGCAGGAGCTCTTTTGCTTGACAGAACAAAGTTAACTCCAAGTACCAGCTATCATCCACAGATAGATGGGCAAACAAAGATTGTGAACAAGTGGATTGAGGGATATTTGCGGAATTATGTGGCAAGGCAACAATCAACTTGGGTCAAATGGCTTTATATGGGAGAGCATTGCTACAATACCACTCATCACATGTCCATAGGTATGACACCTTTCAAAGCTTTGTATGGTTATGATGCTCTTTCCTTTGTGGATTTGGTATTTGTAGATAGTAGAGTGTCGGGGGCAAGAGACTTGGTTGCACAGAGCCAAGATATATTGAGAATGCTCAAAGAGAATATCCAACATGCACAAAACCAACAGAAATTTATGTGGACCAGCACCGCATTGAGAGGACTTTTGAGGTTGGTGACATGGTTTTCTTGAGGTTGCAACCCTATAGACAGTCTTCTTTGAAGAAGAGTGGAGCTAAAAAGCTCAAACCTCGTTTCTATGGACCATACAAGATCAAGCAGAGGATAAGAGAGGTTGCCTATGAGTTGGATTTACCAAAGCAGAGTAAGATACATAATGTTTTCCATGTCTCATGCCTAAAAAAGGCTTTGGGACAACATATTGTTCCTTCCATTGAATTGCCTCCTTTGGATGATGAAGGCAAACTTGTTTTGGTTCTTGAAGTAATTTTGGATTTTAGGGAAAAGAAATTAAGGAACAAGATTATCACTAAGTATTTGGTACATTGGAAGGATTTACCTATAAAAGATGCTACTTGGGAGGGTGCTGAAATTCTTAAGCATCCCAGCTTGCAATTGCTTGAGGGAAAACAATTTCGGGAAGGGCGGACTGTAATGTCCTCTTTTCAGAATTAATTAATTTTGAATATCTAAATCCTATTTTTATTATTTTCCATATGCTAAGGGGAAATTAAAAGAGGAAAATAAATTAATATAAGTGGTCCAAGGATATTTTTATATTTTAATTGGAGAAAGGACACTTAAAGTATATTTTAATCCAAAAAGCAGAAATAGAATAAAATAATAATAGAATGATGTACTTTTATTATTAGGCGCCAAAGTGGATAATAATTAAATAAAGCAAGTCTATAATGGGGGCACCAAGGATAGAGTGGGCTGCATGAGAAAACAGATCCTATTTTTAGGATAAAGTGAAGATAGAGCTTTTTAATATTGCATATTCCTAATATTAGGATGGGGCGCCAACTTGAAGAGAATAAAGTATTATTTTATTTGTTTATGGGGCATGCATGTATTTCCGAAGGGGGCACCCACTTTGGAGAAGGGTTGGAGGTTATAAAGGCAGATTTGGGGTTTATGCATCTTCATCTTGGAAAATTATTAACTACATATTTGTCTGCAAGTAGCTTCTTCTCGCAACCGTAATAGAGGACGAAAACCCTCCTTTACACACAAATTGAGGACGGAATCCCTCACATCTCAGCTAGGTAATCCCATTCGGAGGTTAAGAGGACAATTTAGGCACAAGGGTTCCTCTAGTTCAACTCCAAAACAATTGTATATAGACTCTGGTATTTTTATTGTAGCTGGTTTGTAATCAATAAATAAAGGACTGTTTTGACGCTTTATGGTTTGCTGTTTTTATATAAAAATATCAGATTATCGTTGTTATAAAAGTTAGTTTTTTTATACTATTGCCCTAGGGATTGACAAAATATCCAGGTTTGTTAGAAAGTTTTTCAAGGATATTACAATGGCTTAGAATGTCACCTGTTGTGGTAGTAGCTAGTTCCTGCGAGAGAGCCTATCGATGAGGACGCCGCCGTGCTAGGCCGCAGCAGATGGGTCGGTCATTGAGGACTAGGTAGGACATTTAGGTCATCCAGGTATGAGAACCTGTTATGATGTTAAGTTATTTCCCTTCATAGATTAGATATACGTGCTTAGCAAGAGGTGATCTTAAGTTGGATTATATATGATTTCTAACGTGTGATGTGTTGTTTTTGTAGAGAGGCCGAATACAAAGTGGCACACACTTATTGAGAGTGCATATCATGAGATCCTAAATAGAGTCCTTGATTAGAGGGACACGACCTTGATGACTAATCTAGTGACACCTTTGGCTAGTGAGCATGCAGTGCATTTAGACTCATTAGAGAGACAACCACGGGAGCAACAACAGAGGGCAACCACCGTAGTGGTGGAGTGGGGAGATATGGGAGCTTTACTGCGCAGATCTTGAGTCAAGCGCAATGGGCCTTTGCAAAGTGGAGCAAGCCAAAAGATTTGCCGACACATAGGTTGTGGTAGCTAGATAGCAGAGGGATAAGGGCATGATTTCCACCTTATAGGTTCAAGTTGTTGATGCACAAGGAGAGGCTCAAGGGTATGATCTAGGGCATTCTTCATAGCTTGATCTCTATGGGCTGGTAGTCGGACTATGTCTTATTAGAGCATTGCACCTCCGCCTCGCCTAGGGGTGAAGGGAATGTCCGAGAGACTGGATTGTATTATGATGCATATATTGTACCTTTGAGATACACTTGTATATATATGGATATGACAACACTTTGACTTAGTTATACATGGTTTATGATGTGTATTGGATGATTGTATTTATATTGTATGCTATTTATGTTTACGCCGCAGCATTTTATAGTGCGGGCAACCTCCTTTTTTTGTCGTGCTATTTTTCGTCTCCGCTTTTTTGTTTTATGCCTTTGTTTTGTTTTTACTTGTTTGATTGGCCATTGTTGTGGTGTTTGTTGTTGTGATGTGGTAATTGTTGTTTCCCTGACGGTGTTGTTTCTCATGTGGTTGCATGCTCTCCAATATTATTGCCATTTCATAATTAGTCTTCTAATGCAGTAAATTGGGGTTCATATCTACAAAAATCTTGTAAATATTGCATATTAATCGGTAACAATTGTAAAAGTGCATTTCAGCTGTTTACAACAAACTTGGCATATTTTTCAAAATAGATAGTGTTTTCATCATACAAACCCAATTAACGAGGAAGAGGTAAATGGCGAAGAAATTTTACCAAGAGAGGGAAATACAATTACAAATAGGTAGGGGAGTTTTTCTAAAATAGACTCAAAATTTTAATTGCCCATAGCATTGCATTTTTTGTCGCTTTGTTTGATTGTCCACTGCTGCATTGATTGTTTCAAAATCCGAAGACAACATTTTGACTTAGTTGTACATGGTTTATGATGTGTATTGGATGATTGTATTTGTATTATATGTTATTTATGTTTTCATTTCTATGTTTGTACACAATGTCATGACATTTATGGCTAAAAATGAAAAGGCAAATGATAAGTAGGAGGTGGAATGAACATCTAATGAAAAAGATAAAAAAATTGATAAATCAAAAATGAGTTAGAAATAATTATGTAAAATGATATCTAATCAAATCTAAAAAGGATAAAAGAAATTAAAAGATGTGGCAAAATAAAGTGTGATAAAAGGACATCCAATGTAAAAGATGTGGGATCTCGTAGATAAAGATCATGGCCAAGGATAGTAATAAACATCTAATGTAATCTAGGAAGGATCGAAGACAACAAACGCTGTAATAATAAGGTGATAAAGGAAGCACCTAAGTGAGATCGAAGTCAATGCTTGTGTTGGATTTTCTCAAAAGGTAAAGCACTATCATCTAATGAAGATGGTATAGATGCAGGGGTGCATTTGTGAAGAAAGCCTGAAGATCCGACAATCATACTCAAATCTTTGGTGGACGTGAAGAGGGAAAATATGTAGTAGGATATTAATAGGATAAAAGGCATGGTTAACTACCAACAATATCCATCAAGAGGAATAAAGGGAGTGAACACAAAAAGGAATAGTAAGGCACCACGATGGCCATACAAGATCCTCGGCGGAAATGAGACACTAATCCATAGGATAGGACTACAGTTTTCATCATCCTAGTATAAAGGAACCCACATAGTATGTGGGTTTGACTTAGGCTAGCTAGTGAAGTATAAAGATATCCCGTGTTAGCTATGAGATGCTATAATAGTAAATGGGTTTCCTACCTTCCCAAAACATTTTTCTTGTTCCTCGGGACCTCACTTAAGAAGATATAGGCCTACTACGAGGATGATGTATTGGAGTGAAAAGGCAAGGGCACTAAATGATAGCAATGTGACCTCCTAGCCTAAGCGAAAATAACCTACTTCACTCCGAAGGACCTCAAGCTTTGTAATGATGTAATGCCCCTTTCTCGGTTAATTCAATGAAAGACCTTTGACCCATTCCACTTCCCGTGGGCCCAAGGAAACAATAAGGGAAGTCATTAATGTCATAATTATAAGTTGCTAATTGTATCCATGTATTAAATTTTAGGCAACTTTCTAATTGTGACATTATAAACTCAAGTTGGTGGGAATATGCTAGCGCCAACTTAAAAGGACAAAAGGAAGATACAAATTAAAAATAAAAAGAATGTTATTACTCCCAAAGGAGGTCAGTCCTCATTGGGGGAATGTATTTGAATTTTGGCACCACCTTCCATTATAAAAGGGGTTTTAGGGGTGGAGAAAGACATTTGATCATTTGATAATTTTCTTTCTTGGAGTTGGAGCACTCTTGCTCTTTTTCTCTCCATAGAGGATGAAAACCCTCTTGGAAGACCTATTGAGGACAAAACCCCTCAATAGTGGCTAGTTTGAGGACGAAACCCCTTAAACTTGCAAAAAGGTGATCTCACACAGAGATTACATTGTGCTAAAATCAGTTTGCAGTCATTTCCAGCCCTTCCCAAGGGTGGTGACCTGCCCTAAGGTGAAGTTTTGGTGTTCTAGGGCACGGTGGTATCAAATTCTTGCACCATTGTGTTCTCCATATTTTTAGCAGTTGGATCTTCTATTTGTACTTGTGTTTGGGCTTGGAAACGCTTAGTTCCAGCCATATTTGTAAAGGTATTCACTGTTAATTAATTCCAGCTAATATTAAAATTGTATAAGATATGTTTTTCGGTGCTTTTCTCTTGGAATCATTCCCAGCTTTGAAGAATAATTTTTTGAAGGGTTTCTATATTATTTCCAGCAAGTTTGTGGCTGATTGCTATCATAAAAAATATGTTTACAGCCTGTTGCTAGGGTTTGAGAATTTAATTTCAGTTTACTATTTGGATTTGTGCAAGTTCCTTTGGTGTTCAAATTTAGCCCAAAAGGGACATTACAATGGTATCAGAGCATAATCCTCCCAACCTGTTGGGTAAACATGCAAGGCGGTGATAAGGAATTCCTCTTTTATCAAAGAAGGGAGAAGAAGATTTTAGGACAGCAATCAGAGGGTTCCAAGGTGGCTATAGAAGAAGGGAAGCTTGACAAGATCATGGAAGTACAAGAAAGATTGACGGATACTTTGGATTTTCTAGCCCTAACCTTGCAAAATATTCATGGAACTAGGTCACCTAATAGGCAGCCTCATAAGGCACTAGTTGCTAGGCCCTTTTAGCCCACCTTCCTTCCAAAGGAAGAGGTTGCTCCAATGGTAGAAACAAGGCATTCAATGGGTCACAACATTGCTGCCAGCTATGAGGAGTATAGGGCTCTTCTAGATGAGATTCGTGATGCCATATCACTTGCAAAGTTCATAGGAGCGAGCAAGGGTAGATCAAGGCACAAGCCTAGGTCTCAAGCACCACAAAAATATCTTCAACATGCCTTGAGAAAGGAAGAGGAAAAGAATTTCCAAATTGCAATGGTGGAGCATGAAGAAAAATTAGGGCTGCAAGTAATGGAGAGAGAACAACCCATGGAGGAATCTATCATGCCAAAGGAAAGTGGAAAAGATGTTCCAGCCCAAGATGAAAAGAATTCTCCCTTTGTGATGAGGAAAGAGGAAGAAATCATAAAACAAGAACAAAAGAAGCCCAATATGTAGCTTGAAGGTAAAGATTCTTTGACAATAGATGTTTTATTGATTTCCAATGATTGCATGTGGCAGCAAAATAGTGAAGAAATCGAAACAAAAAGGGCATTTCTAGTTGAATGCGAAGAGCTCAAGATAGAGGCACATGTACCATCCTTCAAACTTCCTAAGGATGAGCCATTGACTGATTTTCATAACAACATTGTGAAGGGACATGTGTTTGAAGAGAATATTGGGAGTCACAAGGATGGAATGGTTGGAGGTGTCTCCACAAATCCTAATTCAACAAAGGAGGGTGAGCTCCTTGTTGATAGCACAAGGTATGATAGTGATGATCATATTTCAGATTTGTTGCTTCCTCCTATGTCGCTACTGTTGGTGCCTGATTTTGTATTGTTAAAATCTTGGCATAGTTTGTGAAGTTCCCTAAAGTGTGTTTAAATAATCTTGCTAATTTCCTCATTGTTCCTTTGTTCTGCAAATTGTTTGGTAGTTTTTAGTCCTCAATGTCATATTTGTGTCATACTTAGCTGAAGCAGTTACAAATGATCTGAGGATAGGAGATGGGATACCATGTTATAGAAATGGTATTCGGTACTAGTATATACAATCAGTTTGGTACTGAAAAGGCACCTGAAAGATTATGTACCTAAAAAGGCTCTGTGCAGCATATTACAACTGACAAAAACAGTATATTATCCTTCTCTCAAGAGTTGAGAGTAATCTTCCAATACAAAAATGCATGCTAATGGAATGTTGCCAACTGTTACAAGCATTAACAAAGGAATTGCAATATCAAGAAGTTGGAGAGCAAGCTATGAAATTCAGCTGCAGCATTTACAAATAATCCGAGGATTGGAGATGCAATACCATACTATCATAATTGCATTTTGATACTAGTATATGCAATCAATTTTGGTAATGTGGCCAATAATGCTACTGACATAGAACCATTTTCAATGTCTTAAATTGGCTACAAATTGGTGTAGCAGATCACATAGTTGAGGGCGATTGTCATGTCAGTATTATCTTCTCACCAATGAAAGCAGGGAATTATTACATATTGGAGAGTCAAGTCCCTGTTTTTGAACTAAAAGAGGTAGCCATGGCTTCTAACAAATTCAGCATCCCGGGAAGTAAACAAATTGGCAGAAGCATTGTCAAAAATAGGATGTGGTATACTACAGGTGCAAGCATATAATATTAAAGGATAATATATAGGTCATGGTGTTGATAACAGACTTGGCCGACCACTTTTGGGCTTGGGCTTAGACTCCAAAATTCTCCCCAAAAAAATAAAACTAATTCCAAAATCTCATTTTGCTGATAGTCTATTCCATGAACTTACCGAGCTTGCCAGAAACTTGTAGACTCACTCATGGTCTCTGCTGGACTATCAACAGACTTGGCAGATCACTTTTGGGCTCAGGCTGAGGTTTGGATTTGGATATGGAAAAATTCTATAAAAATAAAATAAAAAAATTAAAACTAATTCCAAAATCTCACTGTGCTGATGTGGGAGAGTCCATTCCATTAAGCTGCTTAAGTCGCCAAAAAGTTGTAGACTCATCCATGGTCTTGGTCGGACTAGGAGTTGAGCCTTTTGACTCATTTTGTGGAATTAAGCTTAGGGCTCAGAGAGTTTTGAAAATCTCACCTAGTCTCAAGGCTTCAATATAAGTCATCTATCACGATCTTGTGTTTGGTAAAGTTTATCGCATGAACATAAGGGAGGGTAGGTACACTTGATTAGAAATTTATATGTAGTGTATAAGTATAAATCCTGTGAAGGTTACTTATTGAAGTCACATCTACATTTCGTAACTAGGATTTAGCAGTATTGCAGTTATTATGTCATGTCATGTGTAAATAGCTATCAGATGAAAAGTGCTGAATTGATGTGGCTGTGGTTTTTTTGTTTTAGTTGCCAAGTTGGCAATGCATAATTTAGCTGCTTCTATTTTAATTTCCACATATGGCCATTTGTTTGGCATCAATAATGTCAGATGGTCCAATCCGATAAACAATTGAGATGCAAATATGGAATGACATTGGCCATATTAAACGTTAAAATCTCTTTGCTTATTATAAAATGATGAGAAGTTGCATTCTTGTTTGTGGGATTTTTCGCTTATATATCATGAGATTTCTACCCTGATAACTGCCATTCCACAGGTCATTCGATATCCACAGTATGCGTTAAGTGCCATAAGACTTTGCCCAGGCTGGCTTACTTGGCTTAGGTATGATCATGCAACAATACATTTCCTGGAATTGCTATTTTGATTTTGCAATTTAATATCTGCATTTTGTTGCTGAATCTCTGTAGCTGATATATGCTTTTTTGGCAGATACTCTGCTTTTGTTATCTTGTATCCTATAGGAGCAATAGTTGGAGAAAGTGAGTGAGACAATTTAATTTGGAATTGCTATTTTGTGTTTTGCTTGCATTATTCACTTCTAAGTGTGGCTTTATAAATTGAAACTCTATATTCATCCATGCAGTGCTGGTAATGTATCAAGCACTTCCTCATATAAAGAAGAAAATCTCTATGGCAACATCTTCGACAAATTACCATTTAGCTATTATTCGTTCATTGTGGTATGTAAACAGAAAAAATTAATTACATTTTTTCAACATAAATCCAAAAACCAACATGATTCAAAATTTCAAACATATAGAGTTAATGCGTTTGATTTCTTCTTGGTGATTAATAATTGCAGGGTGTATTGGTATTTTATCCATTTTTATGGATGAAACTGTACATATATATGTTCAAGCAAAGGAAATCCAAGCTAGGGAAAAGAGCCCAGAGTAGGAAGGATTTCACACCCAAAAGAAGGGTTGAATAGTTGATCTTCATAGCTACTTTTTCAATGGTTTGCATTTTTCTATACTTTTCATGCGAGTCTCGAGAACTATGAAGACTATCATTTGTAGAGTCCATCAAAATGTGACAAACAATATATAAATAGCATTGTTGTCTATTTGTAAATGAGGTCACACTGCAGAATTTGTTTTCTCAAACACTTGCAGCTTTCATGATAACGAACTAAACTTATATACTGACATTGATTAAGTTGTCCACATGTTAAAACTTAATACATAAAGACATGAACGTTGCATTGACAAGGAATAACAAAAACTGGATGTTTAGATACTTTCTGGGAACATATCAGGGCCAGTTTAGAGGTGAGAAGTTGAATAATTTTAAGTTTGGCCAAAGGAAAAGGTCAGCAGTAGAGGTTGTCATATGAGAACTAAATGACTAAACATTCACTGTCATTAGAGCAACGACTTTTGGTATTAACTGTGTGGATTTTTCGATTGGCGTGTTTGAATCATAATCCATGATTCATCATCAGGAACAAGATTATTGATAGAGAAATACAGACTCTAGCTTCCTTTAAATAGTTTTAGTTGCAGTATGAGTTGTCTACATTCCAAGAACTCCAATCAAACTAACTGTTGGCTGCCCGTGGAAACTAAGAAATTAAAGAATAAAATAAATTTTAAGGCTGTTGAGACTGTAGGGGAAAAGATCTTTGCATTTGCTTTGAAAATTGATGTGTGCACCTTCACTTCTACCAGGAAAACATGTGGAGAGACTGGTGGAAATTGGAAGATTCACATAAAACAAAACTGGACATATAAAATAATATAATATGATGAGAATTTGCTTCATGGTGGGTTAAATTTGCAACGAGATCACATGGAGAAAATGGTGGGAGATAGAAGTTTCAAATTTAACCTCACCATGAAGTAACTCTCATCATATTATATTATTTTATATGTCGAAGTTTTTTTTTTATGTGAATCTTCCAATTTCCTGTTGTCTCTCCACGTGTTTTCCTTGTAGAAGTGAAGGTGCACAATTTAATTTTCAAAGCATATGCAAAGCTCTTTACCCCCATGGTCTCAATGGCTTTAAATTTATTTAATTCTTTTATTTCTTAGTTTCAACGGGCAGCCAACATTAGTTTGATTGTTCGTGGAATGTAGACAACTCTTACTGCAACTAAAACTATTTAAAGGAAGCTAGAGTCTGTATTTCTCTATCAATAATCTTGTCCCTGATGATGAATCATGGATTATAATTCAAACACGTCGACCGAAAAATATACAGTTAATCCCAAAAGTCATTGCTCTAATCTCATGAACTGTGGAAAATCAGAAATCTCATGCACTGTCATTTCCTTATTTTGAAGGTAAATTGGTAGAATTTCATAATTTAATTAGCAATCCTCCTCTACCCTTCCCTTCCTTACATTTGGATCATGATTGTATTCAAAGTAGTGGTAGGAGTCACCTCCACAAATAATTTTGCTGTCAATTGAATCCAGAAGCAAGTTTTCCAATAAAGAATGCAGTTGATTATGGGAAATAAACCTGAATTGGAAAACTGCTTGGGTGCTCCCAAACATAGGAAACAGATGCAAAACAAGTTTTTAAATCGGTAAGAGCTTGGTGAAGAGGGGAACCCATCTATTGAAAGTCCACAAATATTTAAAATAGAATGAATAAATTATAAAACCCTTGCTTGAAGAACTCCGCCTCCCGCCGTAAACTAGATTTTGATACACCCTAAAATCCTCTCTCATTTTTATCGTCAAGTTACCTAGCAAAAACATTTTGGAGGGTTATAATTAGACTTGAGCTTTGTCCATTAAATTGTAAGAGAATACTTCTATGATAGAAATGCAAATACGTGTATAGAAACATCAACGTTCTTTAAGACCTATCATTACTATGAAAAAGACTAGATTACATACATATCGGAGCTCCCTATATTACAGAACTTTCTGCAATGTAATGTCCCCTTCTCGGGACATTTTTAAAATGGAAGAATTGAAGACCCTCAACCCATTTTCTCTCTTCATGGGTTTGAGGAGGGAGCTTGAAGATGGTCCTAAGGTGTTTGTTGTCTACATTGTACCCCTTGGCATGCCTAGCGCTACAAGTGGGAGTCTCTAGTTAGTTAAAAATGTGCACATAGGTTAGTTACTCTTTATTATTTAATTAGAAAATAATAAAGTGCACATAGTCTTAGCATATTAAATGTTTTAATGTAATGGGAGGGAAACTAATGTAAAAGGGGCCACTTGGCTATCCAACTTGTAATTGCAAATTTAAAAAGTGTATTTTCCCTCCAAGTGGGTCGATCCCTTTGGGAAGTCTATTTAAGGGATGTGAGGGGGTCATTTCACCTCATGTTGATTGATCATTTGATTTTACTCCATGCTTGGAGAAAAGGGATGTATGCCCTATGTTGTTGATGCTCTCATTGTTGAAGACTCTCATTTTGCAAATCTATTAAAGCTGGTTTGGAGATCTATCCCTTGTGCAATTGTAATGTGATCATTGCTCTTACTTTGGCGACTTGATATAGAGTGTGGCGCATTTATTTGTGGGAGAAATCTGCATGTTTATTGCTCATTTTTGAAGGGTTTGGGTTTGTTTTAATTTATTCATCGATGCAATTATTCCAGCTATGGCGACTTGAATAGAAGTTTATTTTAGCATAGATGAGCTAGATCTGAAATTTGGTTTGTGTTAGCTTTAATTTCAGAGCAAAGGGGAATTATTTTGGTGTGTTGGGAAGCTATAAGTGTTGGAAATATTTTAAATATTTTTCTCTAACCTAGCAACTTGTTTTGGGACTTTCGGGCTCTGTTTTGGGTGGGTTTGCTTGCTCAAAAAAATTTGTTTGATAGTGCATTGGAAAGCCCTAAGAATCTAGTTTATTATGCACTTTATTTCATGCAAAAATATGGAGTATTGAAAGATGAATTTTAAAAATTTCAGTATGTCGCAAGTTATTTTGTTATTAATTAATATTTATTTCAGACTGTAAGTTTGAAATCGTTTAACATTGATTTGGTTGTAGAAATTAGGAGAAATTAAGAAACTTCATAATTTTTGAGGCGATTTGATGCCCTAAATGTGCTAGGCGGCCTACTTTTTAGGGCAAAATTATGGTTGTGTTTGTTGCGCATGAAAATTGATTTTAGAATATTATTCTTCATATTTTTATGGCCCAAGATCCAAAGTTTCGGCTCATTTGGACTTCTTTAACAAAAGATATGAATTTTTGAAAATTGCAACATTTTGGGGTTTGAATGTTAATTGTTTTCGGTTGTGTGTGATCAAATATAAGCTAATTTCTAACTTGTTAAAGGGGACATCACATGCAAGTACAAGGTTTGGGTGATCCATACCTCACCAGACACTAAAAAAATGTCCCCTAGACATTTATTTTCCGATATTTTACACGTTATGCACAATTGTCTATTAGGGTGAATGGTCCAAATTTGGCATTATTAAACGATTATGTCGACTTCTAAATCTTGATACTACCTTTTTGCATCCATGTGTGACCCCCGCATCTCTCATGCTTATCTTAACGCCTTGGTAGGAACGTCTGTATGGTCCATAAACTTGTTATGATTATTTGTATGATCATGGCTCAATTTCCTAAATAACCTTTTAAATCAAAGTTGGCTTTTCCATCTTCCATGCCTTTCTATTTTTAGCTATTGGGTGTTGAACATGTACACCAATACATATCATGACCAAACAGATGGTACTCGGGCAATTGCATAGACAACCTTTTAAATTGGGCCAGCCAATACATCTTTCCCACATTTCTTGTTTCTAGCCATTGGATGTTGGTCATGTGTGCCAATTTTGTTGAAGTTTAAATTTGTTCATCTACAAATAGACAAGTGATTTAGCTCATTTGATCATCAAGCACTTATCAAGTTCTTGTCCGGAACACTCTTAGAGCACTTCATCGACACTTGTGCTATTATACAATTTATGTTTATCAACTTGCAATTTATTTGTACACTTTGAGAGATATGACAAATTATAAGGGTAAGCACTAACCCTATGTAAGTAGATTCCCAAACCAAACCCTTGTCAATTTCAATCTTGCAAGATTTGCCCATTTCAAAGAGTTAGAAGTTTGAGTGCACGAATTTGAGAGGGAAAGCGACATATCAAAAGTAGGGGATCATGATCAAATACTTGCATTGCATGGATTTCCAAGCCCTAACCAAGACCATCCATATGGTCACAATGACCCAAATTCAATTGACGAATAGGTTCATACATTTGTAGATTGACACAAACATCTTCAGGGTGTGACAAAGTTTTCGGGAATAACTCAAAAGTCTTTGTTCACTGGAGCAACAACATTCTAAAAGGCTAAGAACTCTCAATCTCCTATATTTGATTGCATGATTAATCGTATTGGTTACAATATTTTACATGTCTTATAATGCTTAATATGAAGTAGGACTTTCTTTTGATGATTACATTTTAGTGAACTCGTTTTGTGCATGCTCTTAGATCTATTGGTTGCTTTCATTCTTGCTTGATAGTGCTTGATATCAAACCCTAGGTTCTTTGTAATTTTTGAAAATTCTTTAAAACCTTAGTGTTTGGATTTATGTGGTGTTTTTGCCTCAATTTAATTTTTTATCACCAAAAAGTGAATAAATATGAGATTCCAATTAGAAGAAGTGTTCAATGTTATCAAAATGAATAAAATATCGTTGCAAAACCTTTTGGTTAAATCTAAGCTAGTCTTAAAAATCTGGAATATGAAAATGAGTCTCATTCTTTGAATGAATGTGCCTTTACAAAATAATGTGCCCTCTTATTTGGATATAAAGGTTAATAATATGATTTTCCATGGTGTCGTGGATGACAACCATGAATATTTTGACCATGATGCATATGTGATTGCCCAAGCCAATGTCAATCTTGAAAGTAATCAACCACACGTGACTCAAAATACTTTAGTGAGTCAAATGATCCCATTACTTCTCAATTTAAGAAGTTCCTAAATAAGAAAACCCTAAAATAATTGCAAATATCTAAAATATACTAAAAGAAGTTACATGTGAAAGTTTGTCTCATGGTATAAGCACATCCCAATCACCTCTTACTACCCAAAATATTGCATATTCACAAGTATCTTCCCAACCTCACATGACTCTTTTTTATTACAAGCCTTTGATATCTTGGTTTACACCACTTTTCCACATGCTATTCTTATATCTATTCCCTACACCATTTATGTTCCACATTTAGCTCTTTCACCTCAATCACATAATTTTTCCGATCTCCAAATATCCCATTTTAACTTCCACCATCCTCATATTCTTTAATGAATATTCCTATTCAATAATTAGTGTTATAAAATTAGAAATGATGCATACCCTTCATGATATGCAAAACAAAATGAAAACACATTTTTTAGGGTTGGGAAAATCAAATAATAAGAGGGTCACTTGCAAATGATGTTCTTTCTAATCCCCTCGACTCGTAAAGTTCATTCTCACCCTTTTCCTCCAAGTTTTTGTACCAAAATTTGAATACAATAATGGAAAAGGTGATCCTTCACGTCATATTAAAGCCTTTTATTTCTCTTGTTTAGACACCTATGATGATAAATTATGACTAACTTTTTCTTAGAAGCCTAAAGGATTATGCTCTTGATTGGGGTTATGCTCTTCCAAGTTGATCATTTAATTATTGCAAAACCCTTGTGGACGATTTTGGCTCATTGTCATTTCAACATTGGCATGCAAGTTACTTTTGTTAAAATTGCTCAAACTAGGCAAGGTACCAATGAAAATATTAGCAGTCACATATACTTAGATTCAAAATAATAGTTACTAAAATGAGCTATGGGTCACGATATAGTGAACTCCAAAGCCTTTTGTTGATAGTTAACTTCCAGTTATTAAGAGAGTGTTGTTTTCAATTCTAATCATTTTTTGATGATTTTTGCAAAATTATTAGAGAAATATTTTCAATCAAACTATTAGAAATGTCCATTCTAATCCTTCAAATTTTCTAAACAAGCCAAACTTTAAGAGTGGAAGCAATGATGGTGGGTTTCCAAGTAAAAGTGACTTTAAGAACACAATTAATGTTATAGAACAATCATCTCATTAGGTTATTTTAGAAAGTGAAATGATACAATTCAAAGTAGGCTTAATGAGGCTCCAAAACAACTTTTGAAGAATATAATTGATAATGACATGATCACTTTACCTTAAGTGAAACACATATATACTTTAAAAGTTTTCCAAATGATTTTGATCCAAATGCATCTTGTGGCTAGCATAGATTATGTTGACATACAACAAATATAGACATTGCATTGAAGCATATGACTCAAAATCTCGTTGAGAATAACCAAATTCAAGTAGGAGCAAACTATGCTACAAGTCGTGAACACATCAATGGCTCTTCCAAATCATTTTTTTACAAATCCTATTCCAAACCACAACCAATGGCAAGGCAATTATGCAAATGTAAATGCAATTGTTGAGAAAACAAAGTTAGAATGAGGTTATATTTGACTACAAACCTTAAGTAGTTGATAGATTCATTGGTTTGGTTGAACCAGAGCAAAGATGCATGTGTTGCTCTAAATTTTATTAGATGAAAGGGAAATTCGAAGTGAGCCTCCACAATAGTCCTTTGATCATCATGTATTTATAGAAGGTAAAGAAAAGAATGGCATAATGATAGATAAGGTCCGACTTTGAATTTGTGTCCCAAAGAGTATTTCTATAGCCTCAACTTTTGTAAAAATGACTTAGTATTTTTAAGACAATTATTAAGGGTTATGATGGTATGGAGAAACAAGTTTTGCATTGCATAATGGTACTTACCTAGATATGTCCAAAGAAGGTCCAAAGCCTATTCCACATAATGTATTTTTGAAGACAATTATTAAGGGTCATGATTGTATGGAGAAACAAGTTTTGCATTGCATAATTGTACTTATCTAAATATGTCCAAAGAAGGTCCAAAGCCTATTCCACATAATGTTGAGTAATTGACCATACAACATGTTATTTAGGTGATCTTGGATACATCAAATGAAAATGATTCCTTAAATTGTGCACCTAAAGGCATGGAATTTGGACACAAAGGACAAGTGGTAACTATTCAAAGAGAAAGAGTTCATAAAAGAATAACAAGACAAAGTCATTTCAAAAGAAGAAACAAGTGAAATTACAAGATTGAAAAACCAAGGCAAAAACAAGAAAAAGTAAATTACAAGATAAAGAAAACATGGCCACAAAAATAAAGAAAGCATCTCTAACTTAAGTCGCCACGAAGATAATGGAAGCTATAGGCTAGAAACAAAAGGGTTTGGGGATCAAGGAACAAGGAATCAAATTATAAGATAAGATGATGTTTCTATATGGACAAACATGAATGAGGATGACCTCTTAGGTGCAATTTACACTTTGTAAACCCCAATTTCTTGTGGCATTATTTCTTGTTTCATTAGCTCTCTTTTCTTTGTTTCAAATACCTTTTGGGACTTGATAATATGCATGTCTATTCACTTATTTGAATTTCATATTCTAGTCTTTTAGGCGAATTGTAATTTTCAATTTTATTTTCTTTCATTTAGCTTGTCAAATTTGTAAGATGTTTTTTTGTCATTTGAGGTTTATTTAAGTAAATTGTTTCTCTTATGATTTTTTAACTCTCCATACCTACATAATTTTCAAGAACGATTCTACTTTGATACACTATGTTCCTACTCATGTTTTTTTTTGCTTGAGTTCTATAAGGACTTCTATATGATGAACAAACACTTATACTAAATACTAAAGAAGAATTTTGATGGAAAGAGTGAACAAATAATGATTTTATTTTATTTTTGCCTTGTTTGTCTTGGGCTTGTGAACTTTCATCACAAGTTACCTAATGATGATTGATAGATTGCAAATGCAAAAATATTTTCAAATGCAATCGTTTCATACTTTATTGTGATGATATATGACAACTAATTTATTCTATGATGCAAAATACAAAGATTCTTTTGAGTTTCTTTGCTACAAGTTAATTAACTTTGAACACGTCTACTTTGAACTTGTTTTTCATGCTTTATTAAGTGATTTTATGCTTGTTTGCTTTGTGTTGTCTTGCTTGCTTAAAAACTAAAGCACACACATGTACACAAAAGCATATAAGTACATGAAAAAATCCATTTCATTTCTATATGGGGTTTTGATCGATTAACAAGATAAATTTATAATCTTTAGAAGGTCACAAATTCATTATTGTAACATCTCAATGATAGGAGAAACTCTTTATTCAATTGTATGTATGTGGCATATTGCCTTTCTACCTTAAAGGGAAAGCATTTTTGAGAAGGTGGTCAACATCATGCATTTGAAAGGTTTTAGGCATGAACCTTTTTTGTTCAAGGTTGTCATGCTTATGGTGGGGGCAACATAGGGGCAAAATTTGCTCATGTGCATGCCATAACTTCCTTCATCTTTATTAGAATTTTCTCATTTTAGCGAGTTAAAAGCTGAAGTGTGGAAATTCAAGAGAGATAAAATAGATTAGTAGTATGCAAACATGATCAGAAAATCACATTACAAATTTGAGGGGAATGAATAGGACCATTTGTATTGTCTTGAAAGTGACTAAGACCATTCGTAAGAGCTCGATTGTGAGTAATACTTTTCATACAACATTGACAACAACTAAGACTATCCAAATGGTCTTGAAACTTCCATTTTAGATTCAAATGCTCATACATTCATCGATTAATGTAGACCTCTTTAGGCCATAGAGACAAGTTTGTCAACAAATCAAAATCCCTCGATTCATTAGAGTGACAACATATTTAAAATCTAAAAGCCCTTCATCTC
Organism: Taxus wallichiana var. yunnanensis; assembly: GCA_018340775.1. NCBI lineage: Eukaryota > Viridiplantae > Streptophyta > Pinopsida > Cupressales > Taxaceae > Taxus > Taxus wallichiana. The sequence continues at coordinate 13,138,855 of CM031242.1, read as the reverse complement.
CTTCTATATCAAACTATGTGATTAATTATACATTGTTTATTGAGATAGACATATTTTTATGCATACACCTAAAGTACCCTAATGTTGGTACAAGGCATTTGGTAACATTAATTTTTACACCTCTTAGGACCCTTGACCTACTAAAGCACACATTTGGCTCTCATTGACATCCTTTAGCCCTTTCAATCGAATTTGCATCCCCTATATCACCCGCAATTTCCATGTATATAATATTAGGATCATTTATAGTTTTCCTAGTACACTCAACACACTCTTTAGACTCGTAGATATTCATTATGAACATCTCTAACCCTCTTTTACGAAGGATGGGTTAAACTACCTAAAATTGATGCTCTATATCAAATGGTCACTCTCCTATTTAGGTAATTTCTTGCCGTTGACTTGTTAGAGTAGTTTGTTTACCTTATCTCATGTTCACTTATGTATTCTATTTAATTTCTCTTTTATTTATCCTTACTCAATTATGTTTGGATATTCCTTTTATCTTATTTAGATATTAGGAAGATATTATCTAATTTTTAGGTATAGTTCTTTCATTGATCTATGGTCTTGACTAGTTTCCTAGATCTATGGTCTTGACTAGTTCTTTGTTGTCTAGTTCTTTCCTTGATTTATGGCTTGATCTATGGCCTTGACTAGTTCTTAGATTGATCTTCCTTGCCTATATAAACAAAGTCTCTTCTCATTGCACTACACGTGAGCTCCATAATAATATAGATATTGTTGTTCATTTGTTTGCAAATATTTTTGTAAAGTTATTTTATCGAATTGCTTTCAACTTACTTAGTGAGACATTTTATTAGCATCTGAGTTCTTTGTGGCTTGGAACGATTTATTTATCATTCCTTTTATGGTATTAGAGTAGTAGATGTTGTAGACATTCATTTGTAATTTTTATTTACAAGCAACAACTATTTGTCTATCATATATTCAAATTATTTGTTCTCCGTTGGAACTTTTTTGCACCATATATTTTACGCAAAGCAGAAGGCTCCATTGGATTCGGAAGGCGGAAAAACCCCGAAACGATTGTAAACTAGGCCATTGGCGGAGGCATATTTTTTACTTTTTTTTGGTTTTGTAAAGGTGGATGCACATACAAATCTACTTGGAAATCAACGCCGACATGAAAAAGGTCTAGAAAAACAGTTTATGAGTATTTTTGGGTTTTTCATGTTGGTTTTTGACTACCTTTTTTTGTCTTGGTTCTTCTCCAGTTGCTTGGGCGTGCAAAAAGCAATAGGCTATTACACTTTCATATTCAGAGGCAGAGTATAGGGTAGGATTTATAGCGAGCCAACATATTCTTTGGCTTCGAAAATTATTGATAGAGTTTGGATTCCCATAAATTCACCGACTGTACTTTATTTCACACAACCCCGTTGAGCACCAATAGACCAAACATATTGAGATTCACATACACTTCATTCGTTAGCACATTCATGATGGAGTTCTTTGCTTGGAGTACATTTCGATTTAGCAATAGGTTGTTGACATCTTTGAAGCCTTTTTCATAACCTCATTACCTTGAATTGTGTGGCATGCTTAGGGTTTGAAGTTGTTCTTGGCGGGTGTTCGTGAGACCATTTTCCTTCTTCTTTTTCTTTCCATCTAGTAGGATTCTTTCCTACTTTTGGTTTGATATTTCTTCATGGATATATTGTACATGAGTACTTGATCATACTTTGTTGCGGGACTCATATTGTGGATATGCCACTTTTATTTTAGGCCCCTAGCTTCACTTGAGGGGGTGGTGTTATCATGTTCACCTAAGTTACTTTCTCTTTTATTTATCCTCACCCATTTAGCTCATGTTCATTTGTATATTAGGAAGTACTTTATTTACTTTCTATGGTTTATTTATCCTCACCCATTTATGTGTGGATATTTCTAGTTTTATCCGATTTGTATATTAGGAAGATATTATATAATCTTCTCATTAATAGGTATAGTTCATAATATGTGTGTTTTTGATCTATGGTCTTGACTAGTTCTTTGATGACTAGTTCTTTCTTAGATCTATGGTCTTGACTTAGTTCTTTTATGACTCTAGTTCTTTCAACTTGTGTAGACAATTCACAACCATCTATACATAGTCCCATGTGTCATTTATACCTAAGTTAGAACAATAGAATTCATTCATTATATGTGGGTATCATTACTACTTGAGCTATGTACATGCTAAGCTACTTCAAAGTACACTATAATGGACATCATTCCTCTTATCAAATCTAAAACATATTTCAATATCAAGTTGCTGCACAAAGTATCTAGTGCAAAACAATGGATCATTTTGTTGTATTGATTGAACATATATAGCGAGAGTGAAGGTAAAAATACTACACTCAAATAGGAAGTAGGTCTACATAACAAAAAATAGCCTTTATTCAAATGGATATGGAGTGCGATGCTCTTATTAGAATTCCTTTGGGAGGTCGGTCTAGGCCTAGTGCAAGGATTTTCCTTTCATGTTCTATTGAGTTGTGTTATTGGTTCTAGCTAGGAGAAGCGAATTCTAGAGTGTCACACTTCATTACAAAAATATGAGCAAGGTCATCTACATAGAAGAGACATACAAACATGCAGATTAAAACTCAGTCACACATAATCAACATAGGTCAAATTTGATTGTAGAACCTACACTTGTAATTAATTTATCCTAACCACAATTTTTTAACTCACTAAATTTATTGTTTCTATTTAGACGATGTTATAAACCTATTCGAAGATTTTGCTCACCTAGACTCATCCTTTTCGTAGAATCAAGTGGGGCCTTTCCTTACTTAAACTCTTGTATCTTCTCTTTCCAAATCAATCTAGTTTCCTTATTTCTAGATCCTAAACTTTACTATTTATTATATTCAATTTAGATCTAATTACAATCATATTTTAATATGTTTTAGGCCATTGTGTGTAAAATAATTAAAACAATTTGGTCAACCTTCTTATTGTGTGAACATCACCCTTACGGTTTCATTTTCTCCTTCTAGGGTTTTCATACATATCCTTTCCATGATCTCATTTTTGGAATGATTTCTAATTATTCAGATTTCCATACATCATTTCCCTCATTTTTCACGCCTAAATACATTTTGTTCATATATTTATCCCTAATTTTCTTGGTGTTTTCATGCTTGTATTAATAGTTGTCTAATTTTGGTTTGAGGCATTTTACAACATCATTTTTGTACCTTCCGGACACATTGGACTAGTGGAACATATTTGACTCTGTTGACACTTTCCCCTTTAACCCCTTGATAACTCCTCGATGGAGTGTTGGTTACCTTCTCTCGCTAGTCTAACACACATAATATGAGTTTTAGTTTGCTCATGAATCATCTTAACAATTTGTGGACATTTATCCATTTCCATATCCCTATCTTTTGACCTATAGGTCACATTCAATTTCCAAGTAGATAGGTTCAATACCAAACCTTTCCATCCTCCACAAAAATTGTCTTTCTCCTTTGCAATGGTCAATTGTTCAAATTGGGCGCTTTCATTAGGCTAGCCAAGGCGTGATTTTTAAGTCCACTTGCATGAGAAACTAACAAATAGTCTCATATATAAAAAAACCCATAGGATTCATTTATTACCAATACATCAAGGATCACCTAAAACACTTTGGAGATCATTACACAAAGAGCCTATACACATCCAAAACATTCTAAGAACCATCCAAGAGAAATATTTTTAGTCTAAATCACCCCTAAGCCAAAGTTACAAGTTGTTAATTATTTCTTACTAAAAAAATGGCCATCCTTATTGTATATTATTTACATAGTTACATTTGATTAAGTGTATAGGAACATAAGTGAAGCATATAAACTTTATTCATCTTGGTAGAACTACTTGGGCCTTGATCCTTGATATGTTATAAATAAATTTCACACATCAAGGTGTGGAAAGTCTATCTAGGCTTAGTCTAAGGATTATTTTTTTATGTTATTTCAATTGGTTGTAAAGCTTTTTAAAAGGAGAAGTTGGTTTTATACCATTGTATATCATCACAATGTTTTAGAGCCACATTGTAGAGAAAGCGGATACATGTGAACATGTGTCATAAGTTGCAGAAGGTAATGAGTAGCGAAAGACATGTTTAACATATAGAAGATATTTTAAACCACTAGTAGATATGTTTAATACTAAACCTAACCACGTCTATCAAACCTAACCTAGACATAGCTTCAAAGTGTGTAATGTCCCCTTTTCCAATTTAAGAGCATGATTTGGACTTCTTGCCATTCCCTTTTCCATGGCAAAGAAGTAGAGGAGTTGGAGAAGGAAATTGAGCTTCTTTGTATTTATTTTTCTAATTTTTAATGTTTCTTTTTAGCATGTGTTTTCCTTTAGCAGGTCGGTTGGGTTTTATGCACTTTAAAAGCCAATTAAAGATTAAAAGAATACTTTAAGAGGTCGGCCTTGCTATTCCAAGCTTTGGTGCCAAAAGGAGGTTATAAAAGAAGATTAGAGGAGCTCATTTGGGTATCTAGATTGATGCATTTTCTATTATTGGGCATTGAGATCTTGTTGCTCCATGTTCTTCCACTTGAGGATGAAAACCCTCTTGTGCTTCTTCCTAGAAGGACGAAAACCCTTCTAGTGGTTTTGTTGAAGGACAAAACCCTTCAACCTTGCATGGTCTTGAAGTAAATTGCAGATTTGAGGAGAATCATATACTTTCATATTTTTATTTGCCTTCTATGGGTGTAATGACCTACCTTGGTGTAGGGTTTGATGGTTTGAAGGACATAAAGTTGAATTTTAAGTTCATAATCTGATTTGACATATTTAGTAAGGCCAAAATCTACATTCTTATAATTTTTTAGGGTTTTTAGACCCATATTTCATATTTTAGTTATGGCTGTTATTCGTTGGTTGTAATTAATTTTCTAGCTGTGTGTGACTCAAATTTTTCATTGATTATTGATCTATTGGATGCCTAAAATTCATATCTAAATTGTGGCAAGGTTAATTGGAGTGAATTTTTTGTTTTGCATACATTTTCATACCGCTTTTTGGAGGAATCAGTTCGCTGGTTTTTATTACATTCTGTTGGTTATAGAAATCAAATTTGGATATTTGGTGTTTTATCTAATTTCCTTGGTTGTTGGTCCGATCCTTGAAAGGGATATTACACACATCAAGGTGTGGAAGGTTGATCTAGGCTTAGTCTAGGATTATTTTCTTATGTTATTTCAATTGGTTCTAAAGTTTTTAAAAAGCGAAGTCGGTTTTATACCATTGTATATCATCACAATATTTTAGAGCTAGATTTTAGCGAAGTAAGATACATGTGAACATGTGTCATAAGTTGCAGATGGTAAAGAGTACCTTGAAAGACATGTTCAACCTATAGAAGATATTTTAAATCGCTAGTAAATATGTTCAAGTACTAAACCTAACCACGTTTATCAAATCTAACCTAGAGATAGTTTTAGAGTGCCACTTTTTTCAAGGTTTGTTGATGATGTCTTTTGAGCCTATTCTTCTTTTGTTTCTTTTGTGTAGTAATCGAAAGAGTAAAATCAAGTTGGGTCTTTTCTTTACACACACTTTAACTTTTCTCTTTCATATACAACAAAAGTTAGACTTCTCCTTATCACCATAATTTAGGTTTAGATCATTGCTTTATTTATTTATTCTTAGGATATGAACTATATACATTAATATTGGTTGTTTTAGGCCTTTATGTCTAACATAATTAAAGCATATTGTGAACCCATATATTTAGTGAACTACAAAACCTAGAGTTGCATTCCTTCATTTTGGGTTTCATTTTGGAGTAAATTATGGTTCCTCCTTTTTACATGAAAAATTTAAGTTTTTCTTATCATCATCTCTAGCTTTCTCGGTGTTTTCATGTTTACTTCTTATGCCATATATGAAAATCAAGTCAACTACACCTATTAGTTGAAGTGTTAGATTGAATGGTGTTATTGTTTTTATGGGTAAAAAGAGAGGCTTGGATGGTCCTTCACCCATTTCATTAAAATAAAAAAATCATGTATACACTAAAAGTAGTTCTCATGCTTTATCAAACCGCTCAATAAAGGAGCCAAAACATTCAAATACTAGAAAAACATTAGCAACTACATATGTTGTAGAAGATAATTTTTGCCACTTTATGCCTTATAATGAATCTTGGAAGGTAAACAAATTTATACGTCCTATAGTAACCTACCACTATCTGTTCCTCGTGGAAATCACTCCTTTCGTAGACATAAGAATTAGATAATTTCTTTTGCAACTTTTAGAAGTTAAAAAATATTTATAAGACCCATTGTAATATTCCCTATTTGAGTCAACTAAACACTAGCCGCACAAGAAAATAATTGCTTCACAACAAGATATAAATATAGAAGATACTAATGATAATTTGAAAGATTTATATTAACTACATTCTAAATCTTCGTAGTTGTAGAATAAAGAGTGGTTATAGCTATTGTGAACTTAAAGAAGCGAGCATGATCAAATTGGTAGCTTAGCATGCATAAAGTAGACATCATAAAACTCCAAAAAAGATTCTACCTACTTTTTATAACCATCTCATACTCGGTTAAAGAACATGCCAATCCAAAGATGTACATAATCCAATCACATTACCCATCTTTAAGTACAACAAGAAGAAATGACCCAAGAGTCAATATGTAGCTAAAGCATTTCTTCAAAAGTAGCTAGAAAACTAAATTGTCTTCTACGATAAAAAACACAAGTCTTTTTGTATTTGAGACCAAAAGACCCAAATGAAAAGCAAGATCTCTCTTCCACAACCATCTATAGTAAAGACCAAAACACCTCAAATAGCAAGAAAAAGTGATGCATGAAATTATGTATATAGTCACAAAAACCCCATCTATCTTACGCAATTGATAAATTAGCCTCCAACTATAAACCAAAAGCCTTCTTGGCCAAATAAAAAGCTAAAAAATAGATATGTACAAAATTAATATAATAGTGTAGCCATAGCCAAGAAACTTCCACCTCCATTGTACCTCCATCAAAGAAACTCACATTCAATCAAAATGATAATCTTTAGAAGAAGATCTCTACAAATTCTTCATAGTACTAGAACACAATATACAAAGCACAAACCTTCCAACAAATGCAAATTTATAAAATCCATAAAACCAACAGAGAATGAGCCACAACTTAAAAAAATCCTCAAATAGCATGGGAGAGCTATCTTATGCAAATGATACCTAATAAAAGTCAAAATGCCCAAAATAAAGGAAAGTGATATAAATTACCATCCCTATACAACCCAAAAATTTCAAATCTTTGTATCCCCTCGCTATAACATATGCCACTCTTTTTGCAGCCATAGCCAAGAATTTTCACATCCACTCAATACTCTTTAAATATGTAAAGTAGCCAACCCAACCTTAAAGAAATCAATTCCAACATACTGTCAATCTTTGCAGTAGATCAAAATAAGCTCAAATCCAATATGTAGACAAAACTAAAAGAAAACTACTTGTCACGATTTACTTAAAAATGTAAAACATGGTCTGGAAAACATGCCAAACGAGTTGAAATGAGATTTTTCCTTCATGTTGGTTCATTTTCACACTTGTGAATCCTCCAAATCAGCAAGAAGCACAATCTACAAAGAACAAATCTCTCAATAAAACCCCAAATCAAAGACAGAGTGGAGAAACAATAACGAATTCAAAAAGACCATATCCAAAGCTAGCATGATTAGACAAGGCGTATAAGTGAAAGAGAAAACAAGTAGAGATGGATGAAAGATAAAATTATAAACCTAAACCAAAAATAAGCAAACAAGCAAACTACTCACCTAAAATTTCACAAAAGTGCAAAATGTGATTATGGACTTAGAAAACTAGCAATCGCATGTGTACAATGCAATGTGAATGCCGAATGGTATATGTTATTTGATTTAGAGGGATAGTTATTACGCACTCCATAAAAATTTCAAAGACAAAATAAAAAGGTCTAATGGACGTTTACATGGTATACTCTGCTTTTACTTGGTGAAGGTTGCACTCTCCATGTAACATGGCTCCATGTCTCCCATCCCTACTCTCCAATTTTAACACTTGACTCCATTGTGGATAAACTCCTTAATTATTAATTTCCCTCTGTTATCAGAGATCTACAAAATTGTAAATTATTTTATGATTTATTCCGAAATATGTGTCTCTATAGCAACTGTCAAGGCACAACATATAAGATCTTAACTTGTGCTTAGTCTTGTGTAAAAATGGACAATTTGAGTGGATTTACATGCAAAAAGTAAATAATAATTGGCCCATAGTAAGAGTGCTACATCTATCACTTCTATGGGCACATTGCAGCTTCATGTCTGCCAAATTAGAGTCCTCCTGCATCAAATCATCAATACAAAATATATCCTTAGTTCTAGGAAAGCATCAGCTAAATTTCCACTGGTGAGAAAAGAAAAGGAAAAGAAGAAGAAAACCCAAATGAACTGTTGAGGGTAACGAAAGGTCAAATTGTAGCCATTCTTGCTGAGGGAATCCCTTCTAGAGATTTAAATTTGAATCAAATAGATAAAATATCCTAATGTGTTCAACCTTTGGAAGCAAGTAAGGATCTGGAATGATGAAAGAATCCAAGTCCTAAAGAAGTTGGAAAACCTCTTGAGGATCCTCTTCAATGGCAATAACAACTTCAAAACTTCAAAACTCCAGTTCAAGTACTCTCCTAAATGTGGCTGGAGAACATAAATATCTTGGTCTAGATTTTCACAATAGAAATGGCTGGGAAGCATGGTGTTCGAATAAACTCCAAGGAAGATGGAAGGAACCATATAATCACTACCAGAGGCATAACTCCAAGCTTTGTGAACAATACTAAAATTATGCCATTTCATTTCTAGAGTTGTAAAGCTATAACCATGGGAATAATAACTAATAACATGTTTTTCACGGATATTATTAACCAAAAATAGCACATAGATACAACAAACAACTACGCTGAAAATCCAGAAGAATTTTACAAACAAATTTGTGTGATTACTTATAGAAGGGATATGAAACTTGGAGCTACGACAACGAGGAGTATTTGCGTATCAACCATGCTCTGTAAATCTTAGCCTCATCTGGAATGGTTTGAGCTCCGTTGTAGTAAACATATAAGCCAATTACAATTACCGGTGGTAAAATACTGTGGTGTAGCCATGATTGCCTGGAACTCTAAAGCTCGTTACAATAAACATATAAGCCGATTACAATTACCAGATGCAAAATACTTGGTGTAGCCATGCTTGCATAGACCCTAAAGATCGTTGCAGTAAACATATAAGCCAATTACAATTACCAGCTGCAAAATACTTGGTGTAGCCATGATTGCACAGACCCTAATTCACATACGGTTTGCTTTGCTTCCAGTGCTTTTATAATTCAATCGCCATTGTTATTGTCGATACATAATTCATAAGAAAAACATAATTTAACTACATAATTGAAGCTCGTCTCGTTGTGCATGGCCATGTAATTTTTAAATCTTAGATGCATCTCATCAACCTTAAAAATACAATTTAATTACTCTTGTTTTAGATAAGATCACCGAATACCAACCGCGTAACATGTTATTTTCGAGATTCATGCAAAAATATGAGAAATTCTATCAAACATATGATCTTATCTTCTTCTATAAGATCATGTATGCGCTAGAAACAAAAAGGGATAACTCCACTTAAAGCCAAGAATAATAAAACCATTATTTCGGTCGTCAAATTTAACATAGTGACGTGAATGTCTGCAAAGCCCTTTCCTATAGGGGAAACGCCTTCGGCGTAACAAGATGTCTCCCAAGGAGGAAGTGCACCACTCCTCACATTGCTCTTGATTTGATATATTGCTGCCATGCATTCTATTGATTCATAAATAAAAATCACATGGGAGAGATGAATCCCATAAAATATCCTCTATTTGGCTTATATAACATTTGGGACCCACAACAACCTTGAAACCACCTACATCTAATTATACAACTAATCATTTGTCAACATTAGGTGGACATGTGTTTTGATCATCAATTGCACCTTATTACATAATAGTCATTTCCAATTACAGACCTTACATGTGCATCTATTATAATGTTGAGTAGAATACATTAGATTGCACATATGTATGCATGTTTAAATATGTACATTATAATACAGGGGCCCTTAGCTAATCATCCTCACATCTTTTTTTTATTCTGGAAGAGGGGAGGTAGTATACACAAGATATCTTTAATGAAACCATTGTTGGGAAGAAAATGATGTTTTCGTCATAAAGCTCCATGTTGTAGGTCAGTTTTCCTCTTCCTTAAATAAGTCTATCTTACCGAATAAAGATTTTCGCTTACCTAACATGCATGTTACTTACTTGAAATGTCTGTAGGTAAGGAATAATTCATTCTCAATTCCATCTAAGATCTCTTATAGGTAGGTAAATTTGCATACACCTCTCTTAAACACCTTCTTACCTACTAATGAGTGCATTATACATGTTTGTCATAGCAAAACCAAGGAAATAGAAATTATTTAGTCTTCATTCATGTGTCCAATAAAGAACATTTCAGACTGAAGGTATTCCCTGCAAGTATCAATATACCACTACCATGTACAATATGTCATGTTATTTACCATGCCCCAATGGCATCATTGTACCACTCATCACTCTTCCCATCTCTATGTGTTTAGCCCCACAACAACACAAAGTGTTGGCTAAATATGCATCATCATACCAAATTTCAAAAGGTTGCTTCTTGCAAATTCATTATATGGTAACCAGTGTTTCAAAAATATTTGACAACCTCTAACCCCTGTCAAAGCTAGAGGGTGTCAATTCTAGTTTAGGTGGGAAATCCAACAAAAGAATTCATGCATACTTTTAGCCTATTCCAAGAAAATCATTGTTTCCATATTTCAATTGCAACTTGTGCTTCTACCTGCTTGTCAAAGTTTGTCATGTATCCACTTAGCCTTGCATTCAATGTAAAATACAAATCAACCCAAAAATGTTCTTGGCCCTACACCTCTTTCCATCTATTTCTTTGACTAAAACTAGGCGTTCCCAAACAATTTGTCTTATCTTCATAATATTCCTTGTTCTTATTTTATGTCCAAGAAAAGATTTATTTTGCTTTACCTTTTATGGCTTCTTAAACTTTCAAGTCTGCAATGTTTAAAGTTGTCGGGTGATCAGGGCAACATATGTATACCGCTAGACTACTTCCTTCATATCATGTTTGTAAAGGAATTTTAGTTACAATAAAATAATGAATACTCAGTCATTATGTTATCCAATCCATTTGCAACTATGCCTTCCCAAAATAAAGGATCAAGGCGTCAAACATGTATGAGTTCAGAAAATGAAGAATGCAACAATGAACAACTCTGCTCGGATCCATCTTATCCAACTTCATCACACTTGAGCCTTACCTTCGTTTGAGTGAAGTATGTCTGGTTTACATGCTTGATATCATCTTCAGAAATTAAAAAATGCTTGAAAGTGCTAAACAAGTCTTCTTAACTTTGAGAGTTGCACAAGGCAACTCAAAAACTTCTTCTACTTGGAACTACACCTTGTAAGCTATGTGCAAATATTCTCCTTGCCTTGAGGTGATTGGTCCCTCGATGACTATTTGAAAAGGAAGAAAAATGATATCTCATATGGCTCTTAGAATGAATTTTCACTTCTATATGAGTTGGTGGTAGACACATCTACAAAACATTTACCATTTGATCCATTTGATAAAATACTTGGTAGAGAATTACAAGGTAAAGATATCTATCTAAGAAGTGAAACTCACCAATAGATTTGAACATGGAAGTGCTATAAAACATGATACCATTAATTCCACTCAATTGTTACAAAAGCAGTAATCCAATGTCAATCTGCAGCCTCCCATGCAAAGAAATTTTATATTAGTTAGACAAAGTTGATTTTGCCATATGAAAGACAACAAATAATGGTAGTTAATATACATGAATTAACATTTAATTAGCAGGCATATTAGTCCATGGGTTTTCGCTTGCTTTGATACAACAGAACCTTCTTTTGACAACGATTTTTTGATTTTGGGGTCAAACAACCACTTTAAATTATTTAAGCAACTGCGAACGGTTGTGGGTTCTCTAAATCTGCAGGGTTTACGGAGAAGCAACAATTGGAACACCAGATAAAATGCCTGAGTGCATGTAACTTTGCTAATTCAACTTCGCTAATTTTACCAAAAGTCAACTCCATTTAAAGCCAAAAATAGCAAGACTGTTGTTTCGGCCGTCAAATTTAACACAATCCCATGAATGTCCACAAAGCCTTTTCCCATAGGGGTAACGCCTTGGCGTAATAATAATATATTTACATTAATCATTGATTGATGGTTACGCAACGTTATTCTCTTGAATTGATGGTTACCCAACATTATTCTACAATTTCTAACATTACTTTTAGACAATTTTAAATAATTAATTAGTAAGATTCCTCTTCCACTTGCATTGTAACATTAACCAAAATAAGAAAAATAGAATAAAACAGTTTATGGAATTTATATTTAACAACAAATCAAACCTATTGAAAGAAAACAACCAATCTTACCAACTAATTTAGGAAAGAATAAAGATTTTAGAATTCTAAAAACTAATTCTGAAATGCCATTAGTTAGGTGGATCGTTAACTTTTAGTTTCAACATAAAGTACACTTGACGTGAATTCCATTACTAAATCAAATAGTGGAGGGTTAATTTTTTGACAGAAGATAATTTATTTTTCATAAAAATAATAAAAGCTAGAACGGAAATAGGTAAAAGATGTGCGGTAGTCAAAGTGGTCACGAGGAATCGGGCGTGTTGTTTGATCTCCTCCTTTTTCCTGTTTCAAAAATGGGTAAGATTTCTGATATTCCAGAACAGCCCTGATCAGATGCCTGAACGAGAACTCGGGCCACAAAATTGGAGTAACATACAGCAAAGAAAAACAAGTCTGCCACAGAAGGAAGTTGTTGAGCCTCGTCTCACCAGAAGTCCTGATCAACAGTTGTGGCTCTGGACAATTCTTCGTATACAAATGACGCTCAATATCCTCCACATTAATCTTCTTTTCAGAAATACCCTCTTCAGCTTTCTCTGTAATAACACCTTCAACAGCGTTCACGATCTCCTGAGTGGCAGTGTAAGGAGCGCAGATATTCAGAACCGCCTTATCATTATCTTTAGAAAACGCCATGGCTCTCTCTGCCGCTTTTCTTACCGCTCAGGAAGAAGCCCGAGATCTCCTAAAATCTGAACGCGAATTCCATATTGATTGACGAGGCTCTCCTTCTCGATCAGCGCCTCCAGCTTGTCGTGCATCAAATTCATGAGCGTCTCGACCTCGTCCTGTGTACGCTGAAATTATCAATACTGAAGGTGTAGACGGTAACATAGAATTCATGGCCCTTAAGCTTCATCATTTTCTGTTATTTGCATATCTACGGTTTCCATCCATTATGATCGCAACATGCTGCGGAATAGGACCCGCTGAAACGATCCATATTAAAAAGCGTCTGAACAAAATAGAATAATTTGCATTTTGGTTTAGTTGTTATAAAGTATTTAAAGACAATTCAGCATGCGAAAAAGTGAATAGAAAAAAAGCAGTCGAAAAAATAGCAGTTAATAATAGGTTTTTAAAAATACAAACTAAAAGCCACGGTTAAAAATTGCCCGCAAAAGTGAAAATGACATGCAAACGGCCATCAAATTTAACATCGTTGCAGAAACGTCCAGAGGTCCTCTATCATAGGGGGAACACCTTCGGCGTAATGAACTAAAATGAGTATTTTCCTTCCCGTTGGTTGATTTTTACCCCTAATATTTTTCTATATCTACTCGACCCTTTGGTTAAGTTTATTAGGTTCTTTCTTTCACTTAACACCTCTCATGTGCACCTTGGTGAGCTCCATCCTCCCATTGCTCTCTTGATAGTATCTAGTTAATGGTAGTGTGCATTTTTTCCCAAATCCATTCCTTTTAATATTTATGCCTTGCTCCAAACACAAATGGGTGGGTAATAATGGATCCTAAAAGATGTAAATAATTTGTTGTAAAAAATGTTTGGAAAACACTATGTGCGGAATGGAACTTGCATTTATAAAAAAATATTTTTGAGTCATCATTGATATAAACAAGATTTCTTTTTTGAAATCCTACAAATATCCTTGTATTCTTTTAAAGCCCCGAAGATTCAAGGAAGTTGTCATGTCCCTTTTGGAGACTGGAGGAATTGAAGACCTTAACCCATTCTTCCTCCCGTGGGTTCAAGGAAAGAAGCAAGGGGAAGACTTGGATGACATTTTCTAAATAGATATTTTCATTATTATCATGTATTCTATTGGGAAGCCAAGCACTCCAATAGAAGAACTTATTTAATTAGAATATAAAGTATTTTGAGCATGTAGGCTCTAATTAGATAATTAAAAGGTACTTATTATAAGGTCAGCCATCATTTGAATTGTAGCACCCCTTATTGTTATAAAAGGAGGTTGCTTGGCCATTATGTGATATGTTGAATCTTATTATTTCTTTTGGGTAAAGGTTGTACCTTTCCTCTCTCTCATCAAGGATGAAAACCCTTGTTTGAGACCACTTCAAGGACAAAACCCTTGATAGTGGAACTTGTCTTGGGGACGAAAACCCTCAAGCAAGGATATTTGGAATTATTGAATATCTCAAGGAATTTGGAGTTGATATCTTTCTATCTAGCCCTAGGTGACTTGTATCATGAGCATGTTGGATATGTTTTGATGGATGTATGGTATGATTTCTTGCATGGATGGACTTATACTAATTATTAAAGGTGAAAGCAATCATTTCCTTGCATGTTTGAGCCACTAATTCATTATTTCCAAGAGGGGCAAATTGCTTGTAGGTCAGATTTGGCATGTTTGAGTGGATGTTTGGGAAAGTTGAGTTGATATTTGCATTCTTCATATTTTTAAACCCCAAGATCCCAAGTTTCATGAATTTTGGAGCTTCCTAGGTAAAGTTATGAATTTTTAAAGTAACTTTGCAGACAAGGGTTTATAGAAATTCATATCTTCAATTCTAGGGCACTAAAAATCAGTTTTCCTTCATATTTTGATTGTTGGTAATTAATCAAAAATTTGAGCTTGATTGGGCATATTTTCAACAAGTTTAGGGCATCCAAAAGTGAGTGGGAGTTCCCAAAACAGGTCGCTGCCTAGGAAGGGAAAAATTGCAGGTTTCACGTGTGCATTTTCAGTCATATCCAGCCCTCGAAAGTTTGATTACAACCATCTAAAAATTAATTTCAGTCATCTCTCATTCAACGACAACCTTAACTTTTTTTGTAGAAGTCCCCCAAAAAGGGACATTACAGTGGTATCAGAGCATCATCCTCCCAGCCTGTGAAGCATGGAGAACAAGTCAGAAAGGATTGTGAGAACACAAGGAAGGATAGTGGATGCACTAGATAGGCTTACCCTAGCCATCCAAAATATGTAGGGTGGTGGTTCACTCAAGGAGAAAAGGGTTTCAAGGGTTGACAAATTGACAAAAGAGTACCAAGCCCTTCCGAAAAGGATGTGTGATGCCCTTTCCTTTGAGGAATTTGTGGAATTAGAGAACAAGAGAGTGGGCATTAGCACAAGGCCTAAAAACTGAACTACACCAAGAATCCACTCAACCCTAGAAGGGAAAAACCCTTCCTTCATGAAGAAACATGCAAAAGAGCATGTGGTGGATCACCTATATGATATAGAGGATGGCCATCATTCTAAAGCAAAGAAAAAAGAAGATATATCACATCGGTTGGTTACCAAGATGGATCAGCCCTTAGGAGTCCAAAAATCCCCAACACTCTTGCCCAAATGACACTCTTGATGGATTCTCTGGGAAACACCACAAAGACACAAGAGTCTAAAGAAAAATTAGATTTGTAAGGTGTTAAAGAAGCTCAATTTCCAAAGGATAAGGAGAAGGCTACACCAATTTCTCATGAAGACCACCAAAGGTATGAGGATAATTCAAATTTGTTGTTTTCTATCATGTCATTTCAGATTTATGCTTATGGGAAATTTGTTGGAAAAGATGACCTTGGGGCAAGTTTTATGCTCCATAGCAAATAATGGCAAAGGGGAAATCCTCATGGTACTAAGAATGAAGGAAAATTAAGTTCACATGGGGTTAATGAAGCTAGCATTCCATGTGACCTTACTAGAGACATGCCCATGTAATGAGGGCCTCTTTTGATGTTCATGTTAAATTTCAGCTCATTGGAAATTTCAGGCTAACGACCTATGGTAATCCATTTGATCATCTTCTTAGCAAGGATTGTCTACATCACCTTTATTCTATGTATTTACAATGTTTTGGACATCATAAAAATACCCTAACCACTTTGTGAAGATGAAGGACCTACTAAGTGGGAAGAGGAAGAGATTGGTTTACCAAAATGGAGAATTGAAATCAAAAATATTTATCTTGCTAGATTGTCCCAACCAAGTAGTCACACGGAGCCAATCAATGGGGATATCAACAAAGAACAATCCCAATTTTGCCATCATCCAAAGAAAGGTAAAAGTTATTTGATGGTCTATGATAGTTTATTGGATTCTAATGGTTACACAAGAAAGTCTCATATTAGAGTCAAATCATATTTACCGAGGACATATGAGGATGATATTATGCATGAGATAAGGGAACCATTATATATTTTTTAGCGTTGTTCGTAACTCAAAATTTTTGAGTCAAAACATGGTTATAGGCAGCTCATGGTATAAGAATATTTCAGTTTTGTTTCTTGCCAATATGTCGTTTCAAATTTGTTGTGGATAGTTGGGTTCATGCATGTTGTATCCCCATATGTCATTGTTGATTGGACATTATTATGCACCTCATACTCCACGAAATAATGAGGTAAGAAGTACTTCTTGTTGCATGGATTCTTGGGCTCAATTTCAAAATTGTTTCGCATGTGGAATATAGGTGCAAGTGTTGGGAAAATATCTATGTTTGAGGCATCAAGGGCATGATGATAAGTCTGATTTTCCATCCCATAATTCCATGAATATGGAAGAGATAGAGAGAATATGGTGGAAGGGTCTTCTTCATAACCAAGGGGTCACTAGGCTTGTAGAGAGTGGCACCATCATACCTTGCTCAGGGAAAATAGTACAATTGTCAATTCTCTTGGGAAATCATGAGATGCGGGATGATTTTTTTGTGATTGAACTAGCTAATGATGAAATTGTTCTTGGGATTCAATGGTTACAAACATTGGAGGAGTTCACCCTCAACCATCATGATAAACAATTGAAATTTAGTGATAAAGTTGAATAAATTAGAGTTCAAGATATAAGGAAAATGGATGGTCCATGTTTTTTAAAGAATGCACTATCCACAAAGAAGATATTCCATCTGCTCATCCTCATAGAAAGGTATGAAGTATGTCATGAGTTTTATTTAATTAAGCCAATTGAAGAAAACATTATTCTTGAGATACATTGGTTGAAATCATTGGGGGAATTCACCCTCAACTACCATAATAGAATATTGAAATTCTTGATTAGAATAAAAATCATACTTCAAGGTACATAGAGAATGAAGGGTACATGGTAGTCATTTCGGGAGAAGAAGGAATGTTGTTTTGATTCCCTTTCTCATATTTTAGCTCATTGGGAGAACATGTTGAAGGAAAAAAACATAGATCTCGAAAGTAAGTTGTTTGCGACATGAAGATGGGAATCGGTTGTAAGTCCACTTTCCAAATGGCATATATATATATATATATATATATATATATATATATATATATATTAAGTTTATGGATCACTTTTCGGAACACACATGGAGAAGGTGGTGAAGTGGTTGTTTGGGAGGCTCAAAATTACAAGAGCTGAAAAATGAGGAATTTTTTGACACATAAACATAATAACAAATTATTCCCCACCAAAAAATCAAATTGTACATATTTATTTAATCAAATTCATTAATCAATTTTTCTCTTTTGATCTATCGATAACATCCATGTAAGCCATGTGCATTCTATTGTAATAAGAATGGTGTATCAGATCTCCACGATCTTCCTTTTTCACTACTTCGAGTGATAATGCTTACTAGCATTTTGGATCAACCTTTTAAAGGTCATGGGAACTATGTGAAAGTCCTTGGGTCTACCACGAAGCTAGTTTCCCACTATGTATTTCGGTATTCAACCATTGTCTACCTCATGTTCGATATTTCAACTTCCCATGAAGCGGAGTTACTGAGATAAATTTTTTTATTTAATTGAGGATTAGGTGATCGACAATGCACTGACCATCAATGCATTACTTTGGCCAAAGTTATCTTACAATAAATCCATTGTGCAGGGTTATGGCTAAACTCAAGACAACACACTAGTCTTATGAGTTTTAAGTCTTCCACCACCTCACAACTATCCCTTTCACAATTATCTAGATCTTTATAGAATTTTTTGTTTTTATTTTATTTCCAATTAAACCTATCTTGCAAGAGTTTATATTGAGATAGATGCCAAAGGCCAACTAGGATCTTTATGAGATAAGTACATTCGTTATCTTTGAAATGTAACTATATCTAATCAAGCATGTGAGTACCTAGCATTCCGCATGTACTTATCTCTTAATATGCCTTAATGGATCTTTTCATCTATTTACCATCCCATTTAGTCTCTTTTTTCTGATGTTTAATTCTTTAACCTTAAATTACCATTTTTACAACGATACTCTTCCATTATCTATACAAAGGATTTACAATCTTATCATATTAATACCAACTTTTTGAAAGGCCAAATCGGATCAATCAAAAGCTCTACGTAACATGGAGTTCTGGCTTGAGCCGGTTCCCGTTACTAGGAGAAGCTTTGTGTTCGGGAATATATATTAAAACATATATATTTAATTATTCCTTTGATTAAGCTATGCCACTAAATAACTTATTTAATTTAGAAATTAAAGACAATTGATTTGTTACAATAATTGCTCAATTATCGGCTTTCTTACATTGATAACTATCAAATAAATGTATTCAACAATTTGTGAAAAGTAAGATTTCACAACTCAAGTATTCATCATTTACTCATATTGAGATTTTATTACTCACAAAGTAATCATCTCTTTATTAAAATCATATATTACATATGTCGTTAAGGTGAAATATATAACTATGGGTATAATAATTCTCACATAGTGAGGTTTGAATATTCTGACAATGGGTCCAAGATCCCAATAATTCACCAAAAATTCAAGGATATCACTTTCCTTTCACCAATTGAAATCCAAGTATCTCATTTGGATCCATGCTACGATAAAACTTCTCAAGACATGAGTTTCCGCACATCCGAATGTGATGACTAATGGTCTTGCAAGATTTTTGTATAAATAGGGAACCCATTCTATCAGAATATAATACGTAAACTCGGAGTAGCAATAATAAATTAAATATTGTCAAGCTGAGTGAGTTATTCTGAAACTACCTGACGCCGAGGAAGGTGGAAGTGGGATTACGGTGCTATTTTTCACCCTTGTTGTCGCCGAAGAACTGGGTGTACCTGACAGTAGCCCAGTAAAATTTCATTAGGTTTTCTTGTGAAAGTACTATTACTAACTTAAGTTTTGACTGTATGATGTTAGTTCAAAATGAACTAGCATGAATATTAACTCCATTTTCGATGTAATTAATAAATAAAATATGAAAGGATATATAAATGTTGTTTTATCAACAAGCATATGGTAATATAGCTGAAAATGTATTACTACTTGGTTTCTATAAAGATACAACTATGGATGCACACAAATAGAACAACCGATTTCTATATCAGCGATCATGTTTCCCTCTAATCACAAAGGTCAATACATCGTATTCCGGCTTTAATCAATATCATTTGACA
This sequence comes from Taxus wallichiana var. yunnanensis, assembly GCA_018340775.1. Taxonomy (NCBI): domain Eukaryota; kingdom Viridiplantae; phylum Streptophyta; class Pinopsida; order Cupressales; family Taxaceae; genus Taxus; species Taxus wallichiana. The sequence continues at coordinate 13,118,945 of CM031242.1, read as the reverse complement.
TTTAAAATTTCTACATAACTTTGTAAAAACAATATGATTAAGAAGATTATTTTTTTAGTCAATGAGCAACTCTACAAATTAGCACAAATATCACCATATTTACATTACTTTAACAAGTTTATATGGTAAACAAACAGCCCAACCAACAATATAAAGCAACACCATGGTTACATCATTTAAACATACTCTTTTTAGTAAAAGAACAACTAATAATTTCTTTCATAAGATATCATTATTTTAAACCCAATCATGCCTCAATTACTCCTTGGTGCATCTCGGTGAAGTTGTCCTAGCTTTCATGCCCTTACCAAGACAAGCAATTTCTTTTCCATGGTCTTCTACAAGAATCCGAATTCATATTGCCGGGCTAGAAGTTTTCAAGCTAAATGCCAGGATATTTTTTTTGTAATTATTCACACATAACAAGACACCCTCATTTATAGATGAACCGAATTATATGGTCCATAATAATAAAATTTACGGAAGATGCAGCATGGATGCCATACAAGAGATATTTGACACCCGAAATTTTCATTCAAAAGATCTCAATAAATTAAAAATCAGACCTGCATATAACAACCAAGAAGGAAAAAAAATACAAAACCCCAACCAGTTGCATACCCATATTGATTGGGTTACCCAAATCGATTCATTTATGCAAATTGATTTGTATACCCAAATCGATTTGTTTACAGAAAACACACAACCAAATTTCAGTTTAACAAAATGAAAACCCACAAGCACAAATTGATTTTAAACACACAAATTCACAAAACATTTTCCTTCTTCTTGTACAGGAAAAACCCAACTCTTTTCCTTTTGGGTATAATTTATTATAATGCAAAGAAGGAATTTTTAACCTTTCTTTTACTTTATTTTTGCTAATCAAAACCCAAAACCCCATCTACGTATTTTTCTAGGTTAGGTTAAAACCACACAAAGAAAACTAAAAAGAATATAGAATCCATCAATTTCCTTTTCATACTTCATCTCCAAACAATTAAATCAAAAGTTGTCCACAATTTCCTTGATTTCCATTAAAAACAGAATGTGTATTTCCTCATTTTTTTACAAATAATGTAGCAGAGAAAGGAGAAGATATTCATGCCTGAAGTAAACCCAGAATCGGAAACCTTCTACTCTTCCCGCTCCAACAAGTTGAATCCTTCTTTCCTCCAAAACTCATGCAGGTATTCCAAAAGGGGAGAATGAAAATAGACGAAGGAAAAATAACAGAAAAATATAATGAAAGAACTATAGTTGGGCGGCATATTGAAGAATTTTGGGCTTCCTAATCTTTGGTACATGTTTTAGTGCATGTTGCACATTTGTGCCTATGTGAAGGTGTTTCACTTTATGAAATCTATAAATTTTAATAACTAAATAAAACTTTTGGCTTACATGTCGAATCCCTATATATATATATATATATATATATATATATCATCAATTTTTTAGTTGTTACCAACAATATATTACCATAAAAATTAGTTGAATTTCGAGGTTTATATAAAACATTCCAATACGAAAATCACCAAGTCCATAAAAATAATTGAATATTCTCATAAAGTTGGCTTGATATAGCATTGTCAAATAAAATAGAGACAATTATCGTTGCGGTCATGCAAAAGTCGAACAAAACAAAAGACGACCAAACCGATTAAAATAAAGTAACGGAATACAAATAACCGAAAGATTCACTATCATTTATGAACCGTTTTACCTATGATTAAGGCCTAATCATGTTTTATGAAGGATCATCAAGGTGGGTGTGTGGTTATTCATTCTGCAGTGTCATGCCCCGTAACAGAAGTTGTGGGTCATGATACGATGAACCAAATGAATTTTACACCCAATGATGATCTCGTCTAATCTTGTTTAGACTTAACCGTAGTTAATTTAACTTATAAGAAATTTTGGGATGTTACATACTCCACCCCTTAGAATAATCATCGTCTCGATGATTTTAGGATAAATAGATAAACTAACCCATTATTCATTTGTTGCATAAATATATTTCAAATCAACTTAGAATTTGTAGCAATATTATTTCAGCTGAATCATAAAGGTCACAACAACCCTTGTACATATATAAAATCAGTCATATAATCTGTAGACATAATACATTATTGCCTAAATGATGATTTTCTGGGTTCATTAACAAAATCTTCAACAATAACTATTAATAAAAAAGTATCTTAGTCCCAATATTCAGTTGTAGGCTTATCTACAGAATTTTCTTATCTACCACTTTTATAGAAAAATTGAATTTAGTACTTTAACAAAACATGTTCATAAAAATCAGTCAAACAGATGCAAAAAAGTAGTCTGGATATCTTCTAGATTCTCCCAAGTGGCACTTTCTTCATAATATTGGTCCCACTGGACCTTACATTGTGAAACCTCATGGTTTCTCAAGTGTAACTTTCGGGTTTCTAGTATCCTTATAGGATCAACCACAATTACCCCTAGATCCAGAACCTACAATGAATCCCAATTAAGTACATGTGTTAAATCAGGTACATATTTCTTAAGCAAGGATACATGAAATACATTGTGCAGCCTGGATAGAGCGGGAGGCGTGCTTAGCTTGTAGGCTACTAGTCCAATGACCTCTAGGACTTCAAATGGTCCTACAAACCTAGGAGATAGTTTGGTTGACTTTCCAAATGGAATGGAACTCTTTTTAGGTTTGACCCTAAGAAAAAATTTATCTCCCACGTTAAAACTTTACTGTCAATTCTTTTAAATCTGCATAACTTTTCTGCCTATTTGTTGCTTCTTTCAATCTTTCTTGGATTAATTTTACTCTATTTTTCCATTTCCAAAAGCATTTCAGTCCAATCGTACCCTATCCTTAGGATTATCCCAACTTATAGGTGTTTTACACCTACGACCATATAAGGCCTCAAAAGGAGCCATCTCGAATGGAAGAATGGTAAGTGTTATTATAGGTAAATTCAACCAAGGAAGATACTCTTCCCATTTGCATTCTGATCCATGCAATACATTCTTAGTAAATCTTCTAACACTTGATTTACTCTTTCGGTTTGACCATCGTTTTCGGATGGTAGGCAAAACTTATGTTTAGTTTTGTCCCTAAGGCGACATCAAAGTCTATCAAAATCTTGAAATTATCCTTAAGTCCCTATCACGAAATTATTACTTATGGAACTCCATGTAATCGGAAAACTTCTTGTACAAACCTTTTTTCTAGTATGGGTGAATTATCCGTTAAATTACTTGTTATAAAATGTGCCACTTTATTTAACTTGTCTACAACTACAAGTATAACATCATGTTTATTTTGGGACATAGGTAGACCTTGGATAAAATCCATACTTATAACTTTCCATTTATATTCTGGCATGTTGTGAGGATATAATAGTCCTGTTGGATGTAAATGTTCACCTTTACTTGCTGACATTCCAGGCATTGTGAGACATAAAGAATCACATCATTTTTCATCTTTTTCCAGAAGTATTGCTTTTTGATGTCCGCCATCATCTTTGTTACTCCTGGATGTCCCGAATAGGGAGCATCATGAAATTCTCTCATGACTTTATTTCTAAGTTCTTTACCTTCTGGTACATATATTTTGTTGTTATAACGTAGAATCCCATCTGTTTCCACCTTGAAACCATCATACCTTTTGTCCCTTGGATCTTTTTCTAGAGTTGTTTTAACATGATTGTAGTAGGGGTCATTGGTTAACTCATTTTTAACTTCATCTTTGAACTAGGTTCTTAATGTAATTATAGCAACAATCTACTTTCTATGACTTAAGGCATCAGCCACCCTATTCTCTTTTCCCTTAATGTAATTTATATCAAAGTCATAATTTCTAGGAACTCTAGCCATCTTGCTGCCTTGCATTTAGATTCAGTTGTGTAAAAATGTACTTGAGCCCAAGATGATCTATTTTGAGTTCAAAAGGTTTTCCTAGCAAATAGTGCCTCCATACTTGCAGCGCATGAACAATCGCAGCAAGCTCAAGATCATCTAGTGTGTAATTTACTTCATGCACCCTCAACTTCCTACTTTCAAAAGCTACCACATGCTCATCTTGTAGTAGTAATCCACCCAAACTTCCCCCTGAAGCATCGGTTACCACTAAGAAGTTCCCATTTGGATCTAGAATTTTCAATGCCAAAGCACTTGTGAGTCTACCTTTTAACTCATTAAAGGATTCTTCACACTCATTGTCCCAAACAAATTTCTTACCCTTCTTTTGCAAAGAAGTGATAGGTCTTGCTAACCTAGAGAAGTCCTTTACGAAATTTTGATAGTAGCCTGCTAGACCCATAAAACTTCTCACTTCATGCACATCCTTTGGTGTTGGCCATTCCATGATGGCACTGATCTTGAAGGGTCCACCGAGATTCCTTCTTTACTTAATAAGTGGCCTAAGTATTGTACTTCGTATTGATAGAAAGCACACTTAGATAATTTTCCATATAATTTATGTTTTCTAAGAATTCCCAGCACAATCCTTAAATGTTCATCATGTTCTTCCTCATTCTTGGAGTATATTAATATATCATCGAGAAAGATAAGTACAAATTGGTCTAAGTATTCCCTAAACACGTTATTCATCAAGTTCATGAAAGTGGCAGGTGCATTTGTTAGACCAAAGGGAAAAACTATAAACTCGTAATGCCCATACCTTGTTCTAAAAGTGGTTTTATGGATATCTTCATCCTTGATTCATAGTTGATGATAACCGGATCTAAGATCAATCTTGGAAAACACTTTTTCACCCCCATTTGATCAAATAGATCATCAATTGGGGCAGTGGGTACCGATTCTTCACTATTACCTTGTTGAGCATTCGGTAATCAATACAAAGTCTGAGGGTCCCATCCTTCTTTTTCATGAAGATAACTAACAGTGCACCCCATGGTGATATACTTGGTCTAATCAGACCCAAGGACAACAATTCATGTAATTGAGCTTTCAACTCAACTAATTTAGTTGTTGTTATTCTGTATGGTGCCTTGGAGATTGATTTCCATTGCTGGTTTGACCTCTATTGTGAAGTCAAATTCACGCTTAGGTGGAATTCTAGGCAACTCATTTGGAAACACATCTCTAAATTCCCTTAGGATGGGAAATGCTTCAATTTTAGGCTCAATTTCTGTCCGAATTTGTTATTTTTATAGCATATAGATGGCAGCCCTTCCTTTTCCTTTTTAGCTGCATGGCAAAATCTACCTAGTGAAAACTCTCTTTTAACACCCTGAACACTTGCTATTTTCTGTTGATCATCGCAACATGTTACACTTTTCCCTAAGCAATCCAAGGTTGCATTATGTTGACTTAACCAATTTATTCCTATGACAACATCATAGGATCCAAGAGGTGCCACATACAAGTTTAATCTTGTCATGAACTCAGGTAATTCTAGTGGTGCCTCAAACAAACATTGATTCACTCTGTGTACAACATTATTTCCATATTGCACAGTCCAAGTGTGTTCCATGTACCCAACTCTTATTTTGAGTTTATCAGCAACTTTAGATGAAACAAAACATTTTTGAACCGGAATCAAATAAAATAGAAACATGTTCTCCAAAAAGCTTACCTGAAGTTTCTATTGGAGTTGCTTGCTTTTCCACTTGCTTATTATGGACTGTAGCATAAATCTTATGTTGTTGCCCCTCTTTATTTACTGTAGTAAATCCCTTCTGCTAGTTATTCCATTGTCCTCTTGGATAGTTGTTAGCGAAATGATCACCACCACACTTAAAACATCCTCCCAATGGTCCTTTTCTCTCAATCTTATTCTGGCTGAAACTTGTTCCTTGTTGCCCATTTTTATTATTATTCACAACAGTTCTACCCGCTATTCCTCTTTTATTGACAGGCCTGAACTTGTTGTTTCCCTTTTTCCATGTTGGTTTACTTGTGGTTGATGTTTGGAAATTGCTATTTTTCCTTTTGTTTTCCTCTTTAGAGGCATAAATACTTCGCAGCTTTAGTTCTTGCTTGATAGATTTTTCAAACACTGTTTCCATCGAGGTAGGTCCATGAACATCTACCTCACCACCAATACTAGGATTCAATCCCATTATAAATTTTCTCATTCTAAACTTCTCATCCTTTTGATACAAAGGAACATATTTCAGCAATCGAGTGAAACATTCCCAATATTTTGTAACTGAGTACTTTCCTTGAGTTAGATTTTGGAATTCTGCCATCTTTTGGTCAAAGTATAGCTGAGGTAGCCATCTTTGATGGAAGTAGGCCTTGAATTGCTCCCATGTGATCATACCAGAATCAATTCCTAGTTCCATTTTCGGTTATCCCACCAGGAAGATGCTTCACGGGACAATTGGTAGGCTCCCCATATTGCTTTTGTCTCCTCTGAAAAGTCCCTAATCTCAAAATACTTTTCCATTTTAGAGAGCCAATTTTCAGCACCATCCCCAAGAGTTGTACCATCAAATTTAGGTGGGGATATTCTTTTAATGTCCCTTGCTAACTCAGCAACCAGCCTTGCTTTCTTATTTTCCCTTTCATTTAGGTGCTCAGGTTGATCATCATATTGCTCATCACCCTGATTCTCATCCCTACGATCCTCATTCTCTTCACCACCCTGACCTTGTTGTTCTAAGGAAACAACTTAGTTTGGTGTCATTCAAAAGGTTGAGGATTTCTTCTAACTTAGCAACCGTATTATCCGGCACGTCATCAATATTTACCCCACTGTCACTTGCCATACTAGCTCTTATTGTCGGCCTAGCCATAGTTTCTGTTTTATAAAAGAGGATACTTTTATTAGAACGTGTGTCCCATTAATGTCCAAGTGTCTGAGCCTTTGGCTCTGATACCAAAATGTAATGCTCAAAATTACAAGAGCTGAAAAATGAGGATTTTTTTTAACACATAAACATAATAACAAATTACATGCTGCAATCGTACAAATTTATTTTATCAAATTCATTAATCAATTTTGCTCTTTTGATCTATCCAATAACATCCATGTAAGCCATGTGTGGCTGAGAAGGGTGTATCCAGATCTCCATGATCTCCTTCGTCACTACTTTGAGTGACAATGCTTACTAACATTTTGGCTCAACCTTTTAAAGGTCATGGGAACTATGTGAAAGTCCTTGGGTCTACCACGAAGCTAGTTTCCGACTTCATATTCGGTATCCGACCATTTTCTACCTCATGTTCAGTATTTCAACTTCCCATGATCAGGTTACAGAGAATTTTTTTATTTAATTGGAGGACTAGGTGATCAGACAATGCACAACCATCAATGCATTACTTTGGCCAAAGTTATCCGTCGTGCAAGTTATGGCTAAACTCAAGACAACACACTAGTCTTATGAGTTTTAAGTCTTCCACCACCTCACAACTATCCCTTTCATAGTTATCTAGATCTTTATAGTTTGTTTTTATTTTATTTCCAATTAAACCTATCTTGCAAGAGTTTATATTGAGATAGATGCCAAAGGCCAACTAGGATCTTTATGAGATAAGTACATTCGTTATGCTGAAATGTAACTATATCAAGCATTCCGCATGTACTTATCCCTTAATATGCCTAATGGATCTTTTCATCTATTTACCATCCCATTTAGTCTCTTTTTTCCGATGTTTGATTCTTTAACCTTAAATTACCTTTTACAACGATACTCTTCCATTCTCTATACAACAGGATTTACAATCTTATCATATTAATACCAAGTTTACCGAAAGGCCGAATTAAATATATATTAAAACATGTATATTTAATTATTCCTTCGATTAGCTACACCACTAAATAGCTTATTTAATTTAGAAATTAAAGACAATTGATTGTTACAATAATTGCCCAATTATCGGCTTCATACATTGATAACTATCAAATAAATGTATTCAACAATTTGTGAAAAGTAAGATTTCACAACTCAAGTATTCATCATTTACTCATATTGAGATTTTATTACTCACAAAGTAATCATCTCTTTATTAAAATCATATATTACATATGTCGTTAAGGTGAAATATATAACCGGTATAATAATTCTCACATAGTGAGGTTTGAATATTTACAATGGGTCCAAGATCCCAATAATTCAGCCAAAAATTCAAGGATATCATCCTTTCACCAATTGAAATCCAAGTATCTCATTTGGATCCATGCTACGATAAAACTTCTCAAGACATGAGTTTCCGCACATTCGAATGTAACAGCTAATGGTCATGCAAGACTGGAGTAGTGGTATGATGTCAATTCAAAATGAACTGGCATGAATATTAACTCCATTTTTTGATGCAATTAATTAATAAAATATGAAAGGATATACATGTTATTTTATCAACAAGCACATGGTAATACAACTGAAAATGTATTACTACCTGGTTTCTATAAAGATACAACTATGGATGCACACAAATAGAACAACCAATTTCTATTTCAATGATCATGTTTCCCTCTAATCACAAAGGTCAATACATCCGTATTCCAGCTTCAATCAATAAGCATTTGACATTTAAAATTTCTACATAACTTTGTAAAAACAATATGATTAAGAAGAATATTTTTTCAATCAATGAGCAGCTCTACAAATTAGCACAAATATCACCATATTTACATCACTTTAACATGTTCTATTTGGTAAACAAACAACCCAACCAACAATATAATAAAGCACCATGGTTACATCATTTAAACATACTCTTTTTAGTAAAAGAACAACTAATAATTTCTTTCATAAGATATCATTATTTTAAACCCAATCATGCCTCCAATTACTCCTTGGTGCATCTTGGTCAAGCTATCCTGGCTTTCATGCCCTTACCAAGACAAACAATTTATTTTTCACAGTCTTACAAGAATCCAAGTCATATTGCCAGGTTGGAAGTTATAGGCTAAATGCTTTTTTTGTAATTATTCACACATAACAAGACACCCTCATTTATACATGAACCGATTTAGTGGTCCATAATAATAAAATTTCTAGAAAATGCAGCCCCATGCAAGAGCTTTGACACCCACAAATTATCATTCAAAAGATCTTAATAAATTAAAAATCAGACCTACATATAACAACCAAGAAGAAAATACAAAACCCCAACCAATTGCATACCCATATTGATTGGGTTACCCAAATCGATTCCTTTATGTAAATCGATTTGTATACCCAAATCGATTTGTTTACAGAAAACACACAACCAAATTTCAGTTAACAAAATGAAAACCCACAAGCACAAATCGATTTTAAACACACAAATTCACAAAACGTTTTCCTTCCATACAGGAAAAACCCAACTCTTTTCCTTTTGGGTATAATTTATTATAATGCAGAGAAGGAATTTTTAACCTTTCTTTTACTTTATTTTTGCTAATCAAAACCCAAAACCCCATTTGTATATTTTTCTAGGTTAGGTTAAAACCACACAAAGAAAACTAAAAAGAATACAAAATCCATCAATTTCCTTTTCATACTTCATCTCCAAACAATTAAATCAAAAGCTGTCCACAATTTCCTTGATTGCCATTAAAAACAAAATGTGTATTTCCTCTTTTTTTTTTTACAAATAATGCAAAGCAGAGAAAGGAGAAGATATTCATGCCTGAAGTAAACCCAGAATCGGAAACCTTCTACTCTTCCCGCTCCAACAAGTTGAATCCTTCTTTCCTCCAAAACTCACGCAGGTATTCCAGAAGGGGAGAATGAAAATAGACAAAGGAAAAATAAAAAAAATATAATGAAAGAACTATAGTTGGGTGGCATATTGAAGAATTTTCAGGCTTCCCAATGTTGGTACGTGTTTTAGTGCATGCCGCACACTTGTGCCATGTGAAGGTGTTTCACTTTATGAAACCCATAAATTTCAATAACTAAATAAAACTTTTGGCTTACATGCCAAATCCCTCTATAATATATATATATATATATATATATATATATATATATATACTAATTAATATTTCATACATTTTTTTTTTAGTTATTACCCAACTTAATGGTTAAGTTAAAATTAACCTTCATAATACAAGTCCACATATTTCCAACAATATATTACCATAAAAATTAGTTGAATTTCTAGGTTTATATAAAACATTCCAATACGAAAATCACCAAGTCCGTAAATAATAATTTGAATATTCTCATAAAGCTAGCTTGATATAGCATTGTCAAATAAAATAGAGACAATTATCATTACGGTCATGCAAAAGTCGAACAAAACAAAAGACGACCAAACTGATTAAAATAAAGTAACCGAAATACAAATAACCGAAAGATTCACTATCATTTATGAACCGTTTTACCTATGATTAAGGCCTAATCATGTTTTAGGAAGGATCATCAAGGTGGGTGTGGGGTTATTCGTTCCGCAGTGTCATGCCCCGAAAGCAGAAGTTGTGGGTCATGATATGACGAACCAAATGAATTTTACACCCAATGATGATCTCGTCTAATCTTGTTTAGACTTAACCGTAGTTAATTTAACTTACAAGAAATTTTGGGATGTTACAGAACCAAGCTTCACACTTGAAAACAAGTGGTAGAAGGATAGTCACCACTACCGATGCAAAGAAGATTTTGATATGGAAAGTGGGTAAGTCATATGATCTTTTTGTATTTTATGTCATACAAGTAGTCTCAATCATCAAAGTTAGTAAATGGAGGTTCTTGGACATTGTTAGGCCACATTCCATCAATGTTGGATTATTTCCAGCCCCATCTCATTGATAGTGTGGAAAATTTTGAAGAGATATCATGCTTACAAATAATGTACTTTCCTTTCATCTAATGTTCAATAGTTATAGTGTAGGTTGAAATCTTGGACAATTTATGGCTAAGTGTGGGTACACATGGAAGTTAGAGAGCACATGGAGAAGGAAGGGGAAACACAACAAATCAAGTGTAAGTTTTCAGGAGAGTTTATGAGCATTTTGTGCAATGGAAATTAGTGAAGTCACAATGTGCAATATGTTTGCAAAAGGTTAGGCAGAGTAGTAGGTAGGCACTGAGATAATGATGCATAATAGTGTGCTTAGGATTTTGGGAGTGTATCGAGTAGTTTGGGCCAACTTGGAAGACTAGAGGTGAACAAAAAGTATGGGGAGAGTTATGTGTAATACAAAATAGTGCATGGAAGACACAAGAAGATAAAAAGGAGGAGTTGCACAATAACATGAATTGTGAGAGGCACACAAATGTTTTGAAGAAGGATCATAAATCCCAAGGTCGAGAAAACAAAATAATGCAAAAATGAAACTCAAACCATTGAGTTAACAAAAGGATTGTGATGGAAAATTATAAAGAAAACAAGGAGTGCATGACATAATTGGTGGTTGGAAGAAAATGACAAAAATCTCGTAAATGTCTTATCAAGGTAGATGAGAGAGATTGAATGGTTAGAGGATCCCAACACCCAGTCGATGAGGCATAACAAGGAACTCCACATAGAAAAAATTGGTTTGAGCATCTATGATCTTGAGTTCAAGTTTGAGTTTGAGCGGTAAGATCCGAAAGTGTCTAGAAGGATCCAATGAGAATAGAGAAGTGGGAAAATGCATATGTTTAAGGATGTTGAGTTCACTATTTTGGGTTGTTAAACCGAAAGCATGAATGGACAAGGAAAAATCCGAAGTGTGGAATGTGTATGTAAGGCACAAGGAAGACCAGTCTAGGTGAGGTCCATAGGAGAAGCTTTAAGAGTTTGTAAAAGCTCCATGAGAGAGTTGTAATATCCATAGACAATAACTTCTTGTAGATGCCATTGAAAAAATAGAAGGAACCTTTGTGTTTTATTCCACTGTGTGAGATATACAAATGGTACCACATCATTTCACTCTACCATGCTTTATCCTTAGTGGTATTAAAGCGGGCTACCTTCTTGCTAGAAAAGTGGAAACACTTTGGTAGAATGCCAAACATGAGGCAACTAATAAGGTCATTTTGTTCTCCATTGTGATAAAGATATGTAGAGAACACATAGAAGGTCCTATAGTGTAGTGGTGAAAGCATTATATGGTTACCATCCACCATCTATCACTTCTTCCTTGAGGGTGTAAACTAAGGTCGAGATGTTAAGGAACACATTCAACATCAACAAGTTTTGGCTAGTTTGAGGAGAATTTGGCATTGGCATAAAACAGAAGAAACAACAAGCAAATCAACATCGTAGTGAAAGACATTTTGAAATTGATGACTAGGTTTTGTATGTCTACAACCTTACAAACAGATGTCCACAAGTAACATAAAAAGGACAAAAAAATGCTCCTAAATATTATGGTCCTTATCAAGTTTTACAGAAAATTGGAATTGTTGCCTATAAACTAGAGTTTCCTCAATCTTCATGCATACACCCAGTATTCCATGTTTCCTACTTGAATAAGGTTATTGGACATAAATTTACAGCCCATACAGAGCGACCAGAACTTGATGAGGAAGGAAGAATCATTTTGGAGGCAGAGAAGATTTTACAAACATGTACTAAGAGGCTAAGAACCATAGACATTAAGGAATATCTGATCAAGTGGAAGAATCTGAGCATAGAAGATGCGACCTAGGAGAATTAAGGTTTCATGTAGTAACATCCAGGATTATTCAACGTTGAGGAAAACATTGGTTTTAAGGGGAAGGGCATGCTACGCCCTTAACCTATTACTTGTATTAGGATATGAGTAGCCAACTTGTGGCTTACTATATCATTTTACTATATCATTTATACTTTCTCATGCTTAGTAGGTCAGCCTTGGTGATGGCCATAACATATGAATAATATATATAGGGTATTGTAGGTAGTAGTTGATGATCATTTGAGCATTTGAGTCTTATTGTATGATTTGGTGGTTTCCCCCTCGAAGTGGCAAAGCTATTCTATCTCGCATATTGAGATCATTTATCTGCAATATTGTGTTATTTGGTGTTCTATTTATGCTTAAAATCTGAATTATACAAGTAATTTCATTACAAATTTTACATGAAAGTGACACATGTTCATCCATGACGATACATGCTTCTATTATATTTTCATGGACTTGGAGGGGTAAGTTTTTCATTATAAGATCAAATAACATATGACATGTATTAAAATGACATTAACATAAGCTACACATAAGCTCATCTAATACATAAAGTCACACTTGAGACATATATTCAATTAATATTGGTTTGGTCTACTCACAATTCCTTCATTTAGGCTCATATCAATTTTTCCAGTAGCCCTACTAAAGACATCCATCTCAATGAGTGCCCTTGATGATTAATATAGCCAACTCTCTCAATGGACCAATAAATTATATATGTGGCTCTCTTAGTCACCTCTTAGTGGTATAGATGATACATATTCCTCTCTTAGTGGCCCGGGTGATACATTTTCTCTCTTGGTAGACCATTATCATTATTATGGCGTAAGAATTCCAATGTTAGTTCTCGCATAAGACATTTACGCATTTTTATACAACACACTAGGGGAATGGTTTGATACAACCAATCAGGTGTAGTCATTATATGGATTCATTGCACTTTACATATTTTAATTTTCTTATACTAATTTTATATATCTTTATTGATCATTAATCCACATGTTTTCCATGTCATTTCATATTTCTAATTAGATTGGCATGGGGACACATTCCTCATTTTCATATGATGGTATGTTATGTTTGCATTCACTTGTTCTTTTTCATTTGATCCAATATTTTCAATCATATAATATTAAAAGGGGAATTGACCAAAAATTGGTCCCATGGGATTTGGAAGTATCACTTTGGAATTTATCTTTACAATATCTCATTTACCTATTTATTAGCCAGCTTAAATATTCTTTCTTTATCCTAGACCCTAAATCCATTAGTTCATAGATTACTTCTCTAGTTTATCACTTCCAAAATCACTTCAAATTATACATAATACATATCCAAATTCTCTATAGACTACATCCTCTCTCATATATAACTCAAAATTTAGATTGGATAGGTTTATGATCCTATAATAGGTTTGGTCAAAGAATTTATCCCTAAGCCAAAAAAATTCCCTTGTAGTTGCAACAATCATAATTTAAAATGCACAAACTACCTTAGTCATCTTAAGTTGAATGGAGAGAGGAATATATTTGAAATACCATCAATATAAACATATGCACCCTTCTTGATTAGGGGAATCTAAGGATTCCATATCAAAGGAACACTCTAAAAGGTCAATAAGAAAAGGCATTGAATTTCCTCTTAGTAAAGCTACTCAAATATGAATACATCTCTATTATTACCCTAGATCACACATTTATGCACCATACTCAAGCCAAGTGTTAATTCCCAAGAGTTAAGAGTTAAATCAAGAACTTCATCTTGTTAACTTTATCTAACCTAAGTGTCATTGTTGGATTGGGAGAACTACTTGTGGATTGAACACTCTTCATAGTTTTAGCACATAATGTAATGATCATCACGTCAATGTGGGTGTGGTGATGTCATTCAAGTGTAGATGATGACCAACTCCTTGTTTGGTCAATAAGTATGGAGAATACATATACATATACATAAGAATCATTGCATAGATTTATATATAAGAAATAGGTCTAAAGACATAAGCAAGGTAAGTGTTAGAGTCAAATTATAGGTCAAAACCCCATGTCACACATTCATATATCCCTATAAAAATTCAGCCATGAATTTTTACCTTTCCAAATAAACCTATCATGTACTCATTTCCACATGCCCATATTTTTTATATTGTTTTATGACACCTTTCCCAACTTTCTCGTACACCTTTAACTAATTGTCTTGTATTTAACCTACGAAGAATGATGAATTATTTCTAAACCCTAACCCTAATTATACTTTCATTATTATATTTATAATGTGTCGATTGATTTTATTATCCTTGCATAATTTAGGACTAGGTATTTAAGTATTTACTATTATTAATTTTATTTTATACACACATGAGTAATATCTAAATTAGAGTGAACCCTAGTTTTGATATTATAGAAATAGTTTAAAGATAACTTTAAAAAAAGTGGTAAATGCAATCCTTAATATAAGTAATAGATATATCTCTCATTCATAGCTCTTTTCTTAGTATGTATAAAGGATCTAGATTTCCTAGGTGACATAAGATAACATCATAAAATGGCTCAAGGACCACACATAATCTAAATAGATCTAGGGATTAGTGTTTATATGAGACACTAAGATCTAGAATCAAACATAAAATTTGAAACCTTAAGGATTTGAAATAAACCCTAGATTATGTGTTTTGGATCAAGGATGAAGTTCACAAATAATGTAATTCTAAAAATAATCCAAGAGTATAATTAAAAAACTATTTGAATAAATTATTCTCTAATAATAAAGGGAATTTATAATTTGAATTATTGTTAAAACTTGATATTTGAAAAATAATTACCGGTTTAAAGATAGAAAATCATTAATTAGGGCATAAAATGAAACAAACTCATTGATAAATACTTAAAGATGATGATATCATATAGGAAAATACTTTTAAAAAGTGTGTAAACATTCGTTAAGATGCTTAGGAAAAGTTTTGGGTTAATGCTTTGATCTAGATGTGTTCTAAATAAGTGAACATGTTCAATTTGAAACTTGTCAAAAGGAAGACAAGTATAGGCCTGAAGTTTTGTGGGGCTTCTAAAGTTGTCTAGTATTGACTTTTTGAAGTCGAAAATTTGGTACATGGTTCAATTGGATGTATTATTTGGTTTCTAGTACTAGATCGCTATGATGTAACTAGATTATTTTCTCCTCTTTCAATCCCTAGCTTGTATTACATTGAAGATGGAAACTATTTGAAATGGGTTATCATTTTGGGCTAGAGAGTCTCAGTCACTCCCTAGTGGTGTGGTAATTGTTTCTTACATACCAATACTCAAAAGAGGATCAAGCAATATGTAGTTATCCCATAAACCTACAATAATTGTAACACCAAAAGTATGGTTGATATAATTAAGATATCTAGCAATTATGTATTAATCAATTGATATTATACTATAATGCAAACAATAAAAATGCATATGATAAACCATATTAAGGTAAAATATGGTCATTTGTATTATCATAGATGAGATAACTACGAATATAAAAACTAGGGTTAGAGAGGATTGCATCATTTTATGAATGAGGCACAGTGAAAATGATTTTAAAATGAGAAGGAAGGGTGTATATATTGTCATCAAGTTGTGGAGTGTAATTCTATAAGAAATATAAAGTTTCTTTTAATAAAATCACACAGTAACTTTTCCCTTTGTTTGGATTTTTCATTTATTGGGTGTGACTAAATCTTACACTATGTTCTCTTTATGTTTATAACTTCATTTTCTATGGTTGAATTCCCATAATTGCACTTTGTGCAACTAATTGGGGTTTATCTTTTTATTTTCCTAGGGACATAAAAATGGGCTAGTGCTTTTAAGTCGTGTGGCACCCACCATGCCTATGTAGAAATACCCCAAAGAGGTATCAAACCCTTATAGTTCCTCACTCGGTGAAATGTGTGTAATATGTAAATTGCAATGTGTTTTGGTAAAAATACCTTGTTAGAATTGTTAATACTAAACACTTATCTTTTAACAAACTTAGTGTTGGCTTAATATGTTTGAGAGACTAATTTTACAATTAGGTTCTTTGTTTGGATCCACTAGGTAGCCCAAAGATGTGAAGTGTGAGGCACTTATAAAAGGTTATGTGAATTTTCTTATGTAGGTGAAGGTTGTGACAATATATCCCACTCAAATGACACATGGATGACTAGGGTAACTTATGGATTTTAAAATGTGACCATCAAGAGTTTCTAGGAAAGATTCATTGGCTTTGGACAAATTCGGCCAAGTGAATTTGGTTTGCATGTGTAAATTCATTCAGTCATAGTGCACAATGCAATATATATGTTGGAAATTTTGGTTAGATGTCTAAAAATGTGTCTTATATTTTGAGAATAAGATTAATGATGGATAACAAGTGTTCCCTAGTGGTCAATAGTGTTTATTAAGGTGTTTGTAGGAAATACTCAATTAATTATACAATGAGTTATAGGTTGAGTTAAATACTAATGATTAATTTCCAAATGTCAATAGGTCCATATTTAGGTATCTAAATTTGCCCATTTTAATCTAGTAATTGAAAATTGATTGATTAAAATATAAATGAAACACAAACCTCCCATGAGGATAACGCATGCATGAGATTGGAATTTTTATGTTCATTTTTCCTTTGTGTGTATAGATGTACATGTGAACCAATGTGGCACATGCAAAAATATTTATCAAAGTCCAATCAGATGTTAATACAAAATTAGTAAATAACATAAACTAAAAAGTAAAAGCATGAAATGTGTATAGTTGAAATCCCTTGTCCTAAGGGAAGAGTAACTAAAAAGTGAATGCATAAACTATATACACATATTTCCCCTAGTATTATATGTGAGGGTAGAGTAACCATATATAAATAATAGCGTAATAATTTGACCTATTATGTGAATCCCATAAACCATCACAATGACAATTAGGCATCTTGAGTGAAATTATGTGTAACCATTACAACAATTAGTCCCGTTGAGTGAAGCTATAAACCATCCAAAATAATCGGACCTATTGAGAGAATCCTATAAACCATCTGCGATAATTATTTCTACTAAGTGAAGCCACATGGAACCATCCATAGAAATTATGCATGTTGAGTGAAGCCATGTCTAAATGTTGTGATGTAATAGTTATGAAGATGTCATGATGTAATAACTATGTGCATATCATTGTATGATGTCATATGAAGCACCATAACTGAAATATGCATGAATGTGTTAGAAAACCCCATAATATACTCCTTTTTTGAGATAAGGGATGTTTCAAATGAAAACTTATCTCAAAAGAGAAAGTTGTTTTCTTGTAAAAGAATAAGATAAACATGATCAATAATATAAACTAAAATTAGTTTATCAACTAATATAGTAAAGTGTGTATATTTCATAAAGTAATTGTTAGTATGAGTGTTGTGTTACATTAGAGAGATAAATTAATGTGATATTCAACAATGTGTATGAGCATAGGAGTAAACATGTCATTATAGTGTTTGTGATACATTTGGAAAATAAAGCACAAATAATGTATATAAGTTGGAAGATAATAATAGTGTGGGCTCAATAATATGAATACATCATCAAAAGAGTGAAACATGTCATGAAAGTGTTATAAGAATATTCAACATGATAACATAGTAGTGATAGGATGAGCAACATAATAAAATAAAATTGAATCAATGTCTAATTGATCCATAGTGACTTGAGAAACAACATGAGATGACAAGCCCATCATAATCATACATCACCGATAAGGCGTGATAGACATGACCAATGTTAGTAGTGTTAAAGTTATCTCATGTGTAAAATAATGAGCATGCAAAAAATAGTGATATATACCAATTATGTACAACAAGAAAGTGATAAGAATCATGCAATAATCGATAATAAACATCATGAAATAAGCAATGAAAGAAAGAAACAATATGCACTAATTAATGTATAACAAGAAATATCCTAATCATGTAATCTAGCACGCAATATGTACATATAAATGTGTAATAAGAAATGTCATAATCACGTTTTATAGAAATAAATGTGCATGGAGTAATGTATAATAGGAAATGCCATAATCATGTAGTCTAGTAAACAATATACACGGAGCAATGTCATAAGCAATCAATATGTGCAAAACAATGTATAATCAAGTAATTTCATAATCAATCAATATGTGTAGAGCAATGTGTAATAAATAGTGTTATAATTCAGTTTTTATAATCATCCAAAGTGGTATGAGAAATGTGTAAGAAATAGTGGTATACCAATCAATTTGTTATAAAACCATGTATAAAAAGTGATGTCAATTGTAGTGTAAACCAACCATAAGGCCTAGAACCAAGAATACAATCAAGCAATGTGTGTCAATGATTTAATAAAATTAAATCTACACTGTAAGAATACTGAAATCAAGTAGATAAAATAGTAATAAACAATATCTAGCAAGAAAAGTACAAGCAAAAGTTAAGGATAGGAGATAAAGAGTGATTTAGTTTGTGTTAAGAGATCTAAATTGATTATGGACTAGAAAGTGGGGTGAGAATGCCATATTTGGGTTGTCAAGCTATGTGTGGAACACTAGGATTTAGAACCTCTTGGGATAAGACCACCCCCGGGATTTGGTGTCTGATATGGGCACTAGTGTCTTGGCAAGTGCTCTACTTTTGCTCTTTTAGGGTATGTTAATATCTTCCTCCTTTCATTGTTTGGTGTACTAACTTTGTTGTAGGGTTCCTGTGTCACACATATACCTACAAAACAAACCCTAAGTACATGCTGCAAGGCTCAAACAAACATTATATGAATAAATAATGCATATACTTAATTTGGAATGACCTCGTTGATCACCCCAATGTGATTATCACTGAGTATTACACTACATTTAAGACTCAATGTAGTTCTGTGTGTGTGTGTGTGTGTGTGTGTGTGTGTGTAATTGAATCGTATCCCTTAAAGCTAGGTTTCCCTTATGCCATTTGCACCAAGATAGTGGGCTATAACTAATTTTCCCCAAGATGAGTGTGTTAGATGGAATTCATAATAAACCCTCATATGCAAAGTGAATAATGCAATCCAAATGTAGTCCTAGAATATAGTATATATAAAGTAATATCTCTTTTGTGTAAATGTAATTACCTCATTGGTTGTTTTCCCTACAAGTAATAAGTAAGTCATGTATACATTTGATTCCCTTGTTTGAATTTTTCATTAACAACTAAAAAGGCCGACCTAAAGTGATAAAAGAGAATTTAGAAAATATAACAAATGATATGGTATTTCAAACTTGAGAAAAGGAGGGAAAATGACATAAGCACCCAAAGGAGACAGAGACACTGGGTGCTTTTATCCCTAATGGGTGGTAGTGTATGGAATGCTTGAAAGATATAACAATCACTACGGATTTGGGTCATCTATCATCTAGTGTCCATAATAATAAGGTGTAAATCCATAAAGGAAAAATGATATAGTACAAGAAATATACAACAATGTAAGAGCAAAACAAGTATTGTTAATTTCTAGTTATCTCATTTAGGAATCATGTATATAATGACATACTTAGAGGTGTGATGTAAGTAGTAAGTGCATTATTTCATGACTATATTTTCCCCTACTTTATACTTGGTGAATGAATATTTGGTAGCATAAAGTAGATAAAAAGAGTGTACCTTGTAGATATCCAAAGTAGGTTATAATTGATAGCATGCAGAATGCGGATTGTACTTGATATCATGTCAAATGGAGATGGTAGGATGTGTATCATGTAATCTAAGAGAGGATAAGGATCCTAGGGGTTCCCTCACATGCATAGTAGAAACGATGCCTACATTTTTCGTTGGATATTGCATTTTCTTGAGCGTATTTTGCTTGAGATTGCATATTATTCCATTAATGTGTTGCCTTTTGTAGGAGTAAGGTCGGAAATGAAAAAGAAGGTAAGTGTAGTAAATGCTCATGATAAATGAAATTGAACTTTAACTTAGATGATATGAAAATAGAAATGTGTAATGAAAGACAAGTGAATCAACGATAGAATACACCTAAATGTTGTGAGAGAAGAGATAGAATTTTTCATGTGCATTTTTTTTTAGAGATGGTTGGAATAATGCTTTGAGGATTTAAGTGTCTATCACCAAACTAAGGATTTAATCATCTTGTCACTAAATTGAGGATTTGAGTGTCTCGTTGCTAAGGGAAAGATTATTGGGAGATTTTTAGGATTTTCCCTCCAACTGGTAACACTTCCCCATGGATAAGTGCTACTACAGATGATCACAAACCTGATTGAAACTTGTCACAGGTGACACATTATTATAGGCATATCGTTTTCTTACATATTCCCTAGATACCACTTCCTTATTTAATCCCGAGAAAAAAACAAAGTAATTAGTTCCATTTTAATTTGTTGATGATTTTATTCCTATTAGTAACTATTTATAACCTATAATTGAGTCTATCTTGCTAGAATTTGAGAAAAGCGCTAATGAAACTTGGTAATCTGTATTGTTCTTGTTTTACCCCTAGGACATAGCTGTCCAAGTGGGACACTAGCACATACCATTCCTATTTGAGTTGGGTGCTCTTGTACATG
The DNA here is from genome assembly GCA_018340775.1 of Taxus wallichiana var. yunnanensis. Lineage (NCBI taxonomy): Eukaryota > Viridiplantae > Streptophyta > Pinopsida > Cupressales > Taxaceae > Taxus > Taxus wallichiana. Next base: position 13,097,819 of record CM031242.1, on the reverse strand, counting down.
ATCTAATTTTGGCCCAATTTTGATTCGAACCTAATTATTAGCTCATGTTTGTTTTGATTTTTTATGTACCACTTTTCATATGCCATTTTATACTTTGATAGGGTGAAATAGTAATCAAATGATTGTCCCCACTCATTTGGGGTGCTTGATATGACCCAAGGAAAATGTGGCACAAAAGAGGAAAGCTAAACTTGATGTACAAATATGAAGTAGAACTCATGCAGGGGGTCAGGGAATACTCATGGTAGACAACCACGATGCATGAAAAACAATGAGAAAGGCTAGCCAAAAATGTTATTCATAAACAAACATAACATGATGTAATTGAAAAGAGTCAAAACACATGATAACTTAGCAAAAGACACAGTGAGTAGCTAGTTGAACACATGGGACACCACTCAAGATGTCACAAGACACTCAAAGCCATCAAGGCTATAAAAGAAAACATGAAATCAAGCATATGGCATAACCCACAAACAAATACAATCAATACAAGCATAGATAATGTACAAGTAAAACAGATAACCATGGTTGGAAGTAGACCTACAATATAAATGTTACACATGAAGCACTTGATATCATGTTAGAAAAATTGATAGTATGCCACAATATATACATCTATAAATGGGAATAAAATTAAGTTTGGTAATAATAGAACCTAAATATAGAGAAATAGGAAAGGTAGATGCCCTTAGGAGCCACAGTGGGACTAGTAGGGAACAATGTCAAACATCATACATTGTGTATGAACATGTAAGTGAGTTGCATTCACCTCAAAATTACCATGTGAATGCACATGTGTGTATGTAAAAATAATAGAGCATATTATGAATCCAAGTAACATGGTGAGAAATGTGTAATATATGATAGTATGAGAAAGCAAGGATACATCCAATCAAGATCTAAGCTAGTATTTTTTATTTTTTGTAAATATGTGAACATGAAATACAATAGCTACAAGAAGGGAGAAAGGTTTCCCCAGTGTATGTGTGCAAATTTGTTCATGTGTATGTGTGCAAATTTGGGTTCATGTAGGCCCAAAATAGTTATGTTTGAACCTAGAAAAAGTGTGTCATTAGGTAGTAAAAAGGGGGAGATGATGCCCCCAAGTGTGTGGGAAAATGTGGCTATACATAGTAATTATTAAGGTGCATGACCTTCATTGGATCTTTGAGAGGTTTTCCCATAAGGGTTGTGAGATAGTGGACACCTTGGCCAAGTTTTTCAAGTAACAACATATGGGCCATGCTAATTAGGTTAAAAAATTCCTTTTAGAGAAAGTTATGGATTAATGTTATTTTGATTGTTGTTAGTAATAAATCACATAGTATTAAATTTCGTTGATGCATCTTAATTGTAAGGAATTATTGATATGTGCTTAGTAAGCAAAAAAATATGATCCAAATCTTGTACACAATGGGAATCAAGCGTTTCCAGTTCATGTAAGTGTCATGGTAAAATATTCGATATTCATTGTCTTGGAGGATATTTTTAAGAGAAATGCATAAAGATGGGATTTTGAGTTCTAACTAAATGACTACTTTGGTACCATATCATATGCAAGAGAAAATGGCGTGGTATGTACACTTATTCGGTGGGCCTAAAGGGTGTATAACATTTGATTATGCCAATCAAAACCATACATATCATATCGTATTTATATCGAGTAACTTAAATCATTGTTTTAGTGGTAGCCTCAACTTGGCCATTACCTTAGGGATAATAAGGGGTAGAAAATGTGTGTTTAATCTTATATTTAGCACAAAATATTTTGACATCATGATTTTGAAAGATGAACCATTATTAGTTGTAACAATTTTGGAAGGGACCCGAAGTGGGTTATGATATGTGTATTAATAAATCTGCAAACATCTTCACCAGTAGTGGTGTGTAAAGGAGAAGCCTCAACCCATTTGGTAAAAATATTCAAAAAGATGGCGAATATCAATGATTATAAATTTGTGTCCTTGATCGTATCAATATTGACTTTTCCAATGAGATCAAATCCCCATAAGGAGAAAGGCCATGGTAATGCAATAGGTTATAATTCATATGCTAGTGCATGGCAGAGATTACTATGATGATGGCATTTTATGACATTGCGTCATTTAATGTATTCCAACCAATATTGTTCCATGGTTATCCAATAATAACCATGAAATATTTGCAATATCTTAGATTTTGGGCCAGTCAGTTAGGTGGAAGTAAAGGAATAGCTTATCATCAAAAACTAAAATGTCCCCACAAATATTTTCATGTATCATGGGATAAGGAAAGGTGGGATATCATTCTCTTAAGATCTTTTATGAAGGAGATTACCATCAAGAGCATGTTTGAATAAATAACCACCAAAAATAACATAACGTGTGGCATCATGGTGTAGTCATCATGCCTAATGTGAGGAGATATTATCCAAGAAGTTTTAGGATAATATTTATCAAGATGAAGTCAGTATAACAACCAAAGGAAGTTATATATATTAGTATACCATTCTAGATTGTCATTGAGGTAACTTTTGAGCGTCTAACAGGTCACCAATGTATTTTGTTCATAATTTTCTACATAGAAGAATTTGACATATGTCTACTTATTGGCTATACAGTTTTTACCCCATTTATTGGGTGACACAATGAAGTTTTGTTAAAGCCCTATGTGATGGGAGTCAATAAAGGGATGTCAAAATGATAATTGATGAATATAACATGGTTTTTTAGTAATATCTAAGGGGATATGAGAAGTGGCATTAAGCCATTTCATCGACATATGTTGATTATGTTTGTGAGGGGTATATTGTCGTAATAGTGTATGAGTCATTTTCAAAGAACTTGGTGAGCATGTTAGTAACAACTTTATGAGAGGGTATGAGCTTTCATTTTTTTTTTTTTGTTAACAAAAGTACCCCATGTGTGTCATTGACTTGATTAACAATTATTTCGGGAGTCACAAATAATGTGAAGATGACCATATAGGAAGAACCAGAAGCGAGAAACAAATAATCCTAAAATGAGGGCTTGATATTCAATAATATTATTTAAGCAAGATAAACCTGGCACTTCAAAGTGTAAGAAAATGGCATGGGTTCACCATGTGGTGTTATAAAGACAATACCAGCTTTAGATCCATGGCCTTTCTCTCTGCCTAAACTGGGGCTATATAACTTGAGATAAATTATTCCATTTTCACGGCTTCCAGATGATTGCGGTTTGGTGAAAATTTTTGTCCCAGCTGTCCCTAATTCCGTGTATCCCTTTTCCGTAATTCCTCCCGAGTTTAGAAGTTCAGTGGGATCCATCAAAATGCATGGTCCAAATATCAATGTCAATAGTGTAAGTAATGAATTTGGCACAAATTGCGGACAAGATCATTCATGCGGTTAGGAGCTTCACCTAATTGATCATCAATTACTTCGACCCCAAATATCCTACTTAGTCAAATTTGTCCTTTAATGGATCTTTGCGCTTGGAACAAAATTAAGGTAAAATGCAGTAAGCAACATAACCCAATGAGTGAGATGGGTGGATAAATGAATCCAATAAAGTAAGTAGCGCATATTTAAAGGATCAACTTTATTTATGACATGGATCTTAGCATTGATCATGTAGTGTCGTAACTTATCACAGAATAAACATAAATCCTAAATACAAATTTTTAATGTAATTGTAATTGTAATCATTAGAGAGTAAGGTGTCACTAATAAAATAAATGGCATGTTCATGTTGGGTTGCATCATGTTGAGAAAGCAAGGCTCTTAAGGCATGAAATGTATCCGAGATATACAAAAGGAGCGGTGATCAAGAATGGGAGGTGTTGGGATTACAGAATATTAAGTAAGTAAACTTTAATATCATCAAAAAATTATTAACAATTGTCATCCCATGTAAACATAGTATATTTTTTCATGATTCATGTAAAGGTTTGGGATATTTCAGCTAGGTGTGTGATGAATCAATGGATAGCCTGAATTTTACCTTGTAGTGATTGCACCTGATGAAGGTTACGAGGGGGAGGCATATCTACAATAGTGTTGATCTTTTTGAATCAATTTCAATACCACATCGAGAGATGATTCAACCTAATAACTTACCAATAGTCACACAAAAAAATCATTTTTAGGATTGAGGTGAACATTATATCGTCCTAAACATGTAAAGAGTATATGAAGGTCTTGAGCATGTTGAGCATGATGTTTCTATTTCATCAGCATAGGATATCATCAACATAATATGTGATGATTTAATGAATATAATCATGGAAAATATGAGTCATTTCATTGCTAAGTGGTATGTAGGTATCGACTTAGTGTTTTTAAGGCCAAAGGGAATAACAAGAAAACAAAATGTACCCCATGTGAAGTTGTGAAATAATTTTTTTTCCATCTATTCGAGCTATGGAAGCCAGGTTAATTTTGATTTGATTATACTTCATCGATGAACCCATCCATGGAAAGGAAATCATGTCATGACCCATGGTAGAATCAACGATAGAATTAATAAGATGGTGTGGGAAAAATGTCTTTAGGATAATATTTATTAAGGAGTGGAAAGTCTTGGAGGAGGCTTTATAACAACCAACTTGGTCATTAGATTTCTTTCAAAGATATGATTTGCCAAGATGAAATAATATTTGAGACCCATTATTGGTAATCAACAATGTGAATGAACCATGCAAAGATTATCTAGCAAGTTTGGGTTTTCTTCTTTGACTAACAAGGTCCACGAGATGTATTTTGTGATATTCTTTTTTCTACACAATTTTGGCATACTAAGTTGAGGTACGATTGGCAAGTAACAATATTGTGCATGGTTACAGAGGGATCAATGTCATGAATGTCCCTATATTGTCATGTAAATGAAATAGAGAAGTCCTACAACACTTGTTGAATATCGGTGTACTTTCATTATTTCTTTGTGAAAGAAGTTTGGAGCTCAAAAGAACTATATGTGGATGTATAATCATCTGTGTTATGTTAAGAAACTTTGTGTTCCAAGATTATATGGTTTAATTTCCTCATTAAGTAATGTGGATCATTCCTCAACATATGATTAGGTAGGTATGTTATCATGGGCATAGAAAACACTTTCGTAATATCCAAGTTTAACCAACAAATCATGTATGTACACAATATCAAGGTCTGAATAATTCTCATTAAAGAGGAGGGACTTGCATTTGGAGCATCAATCAAGGTCGTTCTCGATGTAGGAGCATCATAGTTGAATAAACCAAGGTTTTTATTTCTCTAGGATCTAAGGGGTCATTTAGATTTGTTAGTATGTTTTGAGTCCATGAGAACCTCTCTTTCTCTCGTAAAATTCAAATTAAGGAATTCCCTCCATATGAGTTGTATTTGAAAATTTGAAATTGTAAAAATCATATAAAAAGGGTCTATGTAATAGAAAAGGTTATTAATGTATGTAAAATATCATTTAAGATCTTGTGGAGGGAAATTAGGGCGTTTTAACCTTTGTGACTAAGTTTTTCATGACCATAGTCACCCTAAATATAGTGAGTTAAAACTAGTAACTACTTTTCTTATGATAAAAGAAGAAGAACTCAAATGAAGAAGATATTTAGGAGGTGGTAGGAGGGAAATACAAAGGTTTGGAACAAGGATAGAGCTTAGAAAAGGCTTATGAGGTCTGAAACCTCAAAGATTACACTATACAAACCTCCCATTGTGAATGAAAATGATAAAATACTCATGAAATTGGTAATGTTTATATGCTCTCAATCTTGTGATATTTATTAACGTTGTATTATTGTGACATGGAATATTTTATATTGGACTAGTGTAGGGTTGATGAATGTTTTAAGAGAGAGAGATCATAGTGAACAATGATTTTGGTGGAAACTAGACTATAAGAATGGTAAAGTTCTTTTCTTGACCTTGTAATATATTTAAGTGTGTGGCGAGTATTGGTGTGGCATAATGGCATTGTGAGATCAATTTTTGGGTGTGCATTGTTGTTTAGGGTCATAAACTAATAGAACAAGGAGCATCTTAAAAGGTTACTCAATTTCGATCTAAGACAGTCAAGTGTGGGGAATTGGGATTTGTAACACTTCATGACAATAAAAAGGTAAATATTTAATTATGTGTGTGCATGTCTGGAAGAAGTGATTTTCATATTAAGGAGTTATTGTCAAGAAAGGGAAATGTTAAAAAAGGAACTTTGAGGGATTTTCAACAGTTTGTTTCGAAGAGACATGACATTCTAGTAAGAAAGATAAGAAAAATTTGTGGGTGAGAATCATACAAAAATAATCAAGGGTGGTTGTAGAAAGAAAAAGTTTTAGGACAAGGTCACAAAATTTTTAAACTAAGTTATAAGTAGTGTGAAACTAAAAGTGAAGCAAGATATGACCAAAAGAGCCTCCTCGGGCTATGTAGAAACCCTAACCCAAAGTGTTTATAGAAAAAGTTTATAGAATGAGTTCCCATGGATGAAAAATTCTAAAAATAAAAATATCATCTCAACATTTTTTTAAAGGACATCTCGAGAGTTTTGAGGTTATTGTTCATCGTACGGTCACTTATTTTCTTGAAAATTTTGAAATTGTGTTTAAGGGGTAGGCTTGTGAAGTAAAATGAGTTTCATATAGTTTTGTTGAATCTCCTCATTGTAAGAAGGTTTGACACATTGAATTGAACTTTTGAAACCTAATACAAGTATTGGAAGGACATTTGAGAGAGGTTGGTTTGAAATTTCACGACAAGCCAAATGAACTAGCCTTAAACCATAACGTTAATGATCAAGAAAAATAGAGTAAATAAGAGAATTTGTAACTAAGGAACTAATAGTAATGGAAATGGTCTTGAGGTGAGTAGTAGATGATAAAAGGAAAGATTGAGAAGATAAATAGTTTTGGTTTAATGTAAAGGAGACAAGATAATTGTACATGATCCCAATCCTAGATAAGAATTATCCATGCATGACTGAGTCATTAAAGGATCCTACTAGTTTTTGTTACCTTAAGAACTTGGGCACAAAGAGTTTAAAAAAGAGAGATAATTTTCAAGATAGAAGGTATAAATCAACTGTGATAAAACCATTTAGATGTTTTAATATCAAGACTAATGTAAAAGTATGACAAACTTAGTATAAATAGAAATATTATAAGTTTTGGGTGAAGGATGATAAGGTAAGGGCACAAAGTGATTGGTTATATGTGGGAATGTCTTGATCATAAATGATAAAGATTATTTAAATGGAGAGAGAACAAACTTCAAATTTCAAAGAAGAGTAGCACAATATAGAGGAAGTTATAGAAAAGTGAGCCAAAAAGGAAATACAATGAGAACTAGGTTACTCAAGAAAGATAATTTCTTAGAAATCATAGCAAACAAAAATAAGAGTCTTCTAGACCCTTGCTTGGGATAACCAGTGAATGAAGTCCTTATGATTGGAATGAAGAGGCTTGAATAAATCTGAGGGTAAAATCTGTGAGCATGATTACAAACCATTAAACATGAGTCTAGTGAATAGTTTAAGGAGCAAGAAGTAAAATATTTACCTAATTTGAAAGTGGACGAGACTTAATAGAAGGTGAAGATTCTTTATTTAAATAAGATCCAATTTAATATAATTAGATAAAAATCACAAAGTAACTTGTTTTTTCTAATGCTAGTATTGGTAAAGGAGAATGTCAATTTGAATGGAGCTCTACATTATGTGGTATCGGAGCGTATTCATACCTCTTTTATTCTCATATGTTTTTCTAATGGTGAAATGTTGAATGATTGAATGTGATTTAGAATCGTAGGTGAATTATGAGAATAATTGTTTATCTTTTGTTGTGGTTATGCTATAGTTTTGTTGTTTTTATGCTATGGTCTACTTATATTCTTATTTTTATCTCCTAGTGTCTCTCATTGTTATATCCATGCCTAGAAAGGATTGAGAAGAATAAAAGAGACAAGTGACCGAGAAAATAGATAAATTAAGAGAGGAAATGGATAGAGGAGAGTTGATAAAGGATATGGTGTTGTTGATAAGCCAAAGGAAGAGGCAAGAAGAGAAAGAAAGAAAGAAAATAGAGGAAAAGAATAAAGAGAAGGAAAGGAAGCATGATGAATGGATGGGGAAAGAGTTGAAAAACTGAGAAAGGATGTAGAAAATATTGAAGAGTTAGTGAAGGTTGAGAATATGATGGAGGAATATGGTGAGGTTGGATTTATGATGAAAAGGAAATTAAAATGGCATGTAGAGCTGCTTATGAAAAGAAAACAGAGAGTACAACTGAGAAAGATGATTAGAGAAGAGGAAAATAAGTTGAGACAAGAGAAGAAGAATGCAAGAAAGAAAGAGAAAGAGGTCATCAAAGGGGTGATCCATGAAGAGGTTGAGAAAATTGATGAAGAGGAAGTCATAGCAAGCTTCTTAGCTTGCCTAAAGGATGAAGAAAATGAAGAGTTTTGTAAAAATGAACAAGAGAATGAAGATGAGGAATAATATTATGATGCTTGTACAAATTTGAATGATGAGGATCAATTATTTGAAGGTGAAAAAGAAGCTAAAAATGAAGGAAAAACAGTTTTGAGAAATATTTCCAGATGGAGAATCTAGAGGTGGAGTAAAAGGAAGGAAAAGAGAATCAGATATCTCCATGTTTCATAACTAATGTTTGTTTTGACTATGAATGTGTAGGTATAATTGATAAAGAAGTGAGTTTAATTGAAGAAGAAGCTCTTAAGAGAGCTCAAATGATGAAGATACTAAAGACTAAGAACATCCTAAAGAGAGAAAAACAAGAAGAAGAAGAAAGAAGAGGAAGATGAAAGACCAAGAAAGCAAGAAGATGAAGAAGAACTAGCTGAGAAGAAGAAGAAATCAAGGAAAGAATACAATTGGAAGAAGAAAAAGAAGGATATTTCTTTGTACTAACAAACAATTTCTTCCACTTTAGAAGTATGATGCAGGAGCATTAATGGAATATCTAAATAAACCAAGGTTTTTTATTTCTCAAGGATCTAAGGGGTCATTTAGATTTGTTAGTGTGTTTTAAGTCATGAGAACCTCTCTTTTCTCTATAAAATTCAAATTAAGAACTCCCTCCATAAGTTGTATTTGAAAATTTGAAATTGCAAAAATGATATAAAAAGGGTCTATGTAAGAGAAAAGGTTATTAATGTTTGTAAAATGTCATTTAAGAACTTGTGGAGGGAAAATAAGGTGTTTTAACCTTTGTGACTAAGTTTTTCATGACCATAGTCACCCTAAACCATAGTGAGTTAAAACTAGTAACTACTTTTCTTATGATAAAATAAGAAGAACTTGAATTAAGAATACAATTAGGAGGTGGCAGGAGGTAAATACTAAGGTTTGGAACAAGGATAGAGATTAGAAAAGGCTTATGAGGTCTGAAACCTCAAAGTTTACACTATACTGAGACCTCACATTGTGAATGAAAATGATAAATTACTCATGAAATTGGTAATGTTTATATGCTCTCAATATTGTGATATTTATTAACATTGTATTATTGTGACATGGAATGTTTTATATTGAACTGGTGTAAGGTTCATGAATGTTGTTAAGAGAGAGATATCATAGTGAACAATGATTTTTGGTGGAAACTAGACTATATGTCTAGTAAAGTTCTTTTCTTGACCTTGCAAGATCTTTAAGTGTGTGGTAGAGTATTGGCATGGTCTAATGGAATTGTAAGATCAATTTTTTGGGTGTGCATTTTGGTTTAGGGTCATGAACCAATAAAACAAGGAGCATCTTAAAAGATTACCGAGTTTCAATCTGAGACATCAAGTGTGGGGAATTGGGATTTGTAACAATTCATGACAATAAAAATGTAAATCTTTAATTTTGTGTGCATGTCTGGAATAAGTGATTTTCATGTGAAGGGAGTTATTTTCAATAAAGGGAAATGTTAGAAAAGGAACTTTTAGGGATTTCTAATGATTTGTTTGTGAAGAGACAAGGCATTCTAGTAAGAAAGATAAGAAAACTTTGTGGGTGAGATTCATACAAAAGAATTAGGGGTAGTTGTAGAAAGAAAAAGTTGTAGGACAAGGTCACAAATATTTTAAACCAAGTTAGAAAGTGTGAAACTAAAAATGAAGCAAGATATGACCAAAAGAGCCTCCTTAGGCTCTATAGAAACTCTAACCTAAAGTTTATAGAAAAAGGTTATAAAATGAGTTCCCATCAATGAAAACTTATGAAAATCAAAACATATCATCTTGACATATTTTCAAAGGACATATGAGAGCTTTGAGGTTATTGGTCATCGTACGGTCACTTATTTTCTTAACAATTTTGAAATTATGTCTAAGGGGCGGAGCTTTTGAAGTAAAATTGAGTTTCATATACTTTTGTTAAATCACCTCATTGTAAGAAGGTTTGACACGTTGAATTGAACTTGTTGAAACCTAATACAAGTCTTAGAAGGGCATTTGAAAGAGGTTATCTTGTAATTACATGAGAATCCAAGTGAACTAGCCTTAAACCATAATTGTGACCATCAAAGACAAACAGAGTAAATAAGAGAATGTGTAACTAAGGAACTAATAGTAATGTAAATGGTCTTGAGGTGAGTAGTAGATGATAAAAGGAAAGCTTGAGAAGATAAATATATTTTTTTAATGTAAAGGAGACAAGATAATTGTACATAATCCCAATCCTAGATAATAATTCTCCATGCATGACTCGAGTCATTAAAGGATCCACTAGTTTTTGTTACCTTGAGAGCTTGGGCACAAAGAGTTTGAAAAAAGAGATAATTTTCAAGATAGAAGGTAGAAATCAACTTTGATAAGACCATTTAGATGTTTTAATAGTAGGGATAATGCAAAAATATGAAAACTCAGGTATGAATAGAGATCTTGTAAGTTTTGGGTGAAGGATAATAAGGTAAGGGCACAAAGTGAGTGGTTGTTTGTGGGAATATCTTGATCATAAATGATGAAGATTATTTAAATGGAGAGAAAAAAACTTAATATTTCCAAGAAGAGTAGCATAGTAAAGAGGAAGTTGTAGGGAAGAGACAAGAAGGAAATACAATGAGAACTAGGATATTTCAAGAAAGAGAATGTCTTAGAACTCAAAGAAAACAAAAATAAGAGACTTCTAAACCCTTATTTGGGATAAAACAAGTGAATGAATTCCTTATTATTGGAATTAAGAGGCTTGAAGAAATCTAAGGGTAAAAGATGTGAGCATGATTACAAACCATTAAACCCGAGTCTAGTGAATAGTTTAAGGAGCAAGAAGGAAAAGAGTTACCTAATTTGAAAGTGGACAAGACTTAATAGAAGGCGAATATTCTTTGTTTAAATAAGAGCCAATTTAAAAGAATTAGATAAAAAACACAAAGTAACTTGTTGTTTCTAATGTTAGTGTTAGTAAAGGAGAATTTCAATTTGATTAGAGCTCTACATTACTCTCACCAAAATATGTGGTGGTGTGTAGAGAATGGGGAAATATCCTCTTGTGATGATGTGAAGGGAAAGGTTCGTAAGATCCAATGTACTTTAGGAGTTCTTCATCATTGTGAAATTTATTGAGATAGGGTAGGTCAGAGGAGGCAATGTCATCAACGATGAGATGGGGATGGACCAAATGAAGTGTGGAGGAATGGGAAGTAGTATAGACCTCATATTGGGTTTGGGCTAGAAGAAAACAAGCTCCTAAGAAAGGTTGGTAGAAGAATGAGGGGAAATTTGATGCTAGGATTATCAAATTTTTCAAGGAGGATATAGGCTCAATAATGTCTTGGCCATTTTTTCCATGTCCGAGCTAGAAAACCCATGTCGGAGAAAACACTTATATCTAATACCATAAGCAATATAATTAGCACTAGGAGGGTAGAGTGGGTCGAAGTGGTGGGGTATGTGATCAAGTGCAAAAGTATCACAAAAAGTAAAGGGTTGGATCAACTAAAACATCATAGACAATGCCCTCATAAATAAATTTGAGTTGGACATGAAGGGTGGAAAGGATGACATACATAGATTGAAACCAAGGATGGGCGAGGAGAAGATTATAATTGAGATTGTTAGGCATAACATGAAATAAGACATTAAGGGTACATGGTCCCACAAGAATGGATAAAAAAATTCCTAATACTTGCTTAGGTGTATTATCAAAACCATGGATACATAGAGTAAATGGGGTGAAATTAGCAGCAGAAAGTCGTATCGATGTAAAAATACATATTTCATATATTAATACTAGATCTATTGTCATTAACTAACAAATGCTTAACTAGCACATTACGAATATGGAGTTGAATATATAAAGGAGGTGCATTTTTAATAATTTTTGGGAAGGAATGCCATCAAAGGTAAAAGTAATATGCTCATTATTTATATCCAAATCTCTGAGATACTTGATGGGTAACATGAGCGGGGGTGGTATCAAAATGGATGAGGGTGTGGTCCATGGTGTTTCATAAAGCATGGGAACACTCGGGATGGGTTTTATAGAATTCGGTTATAGAGATATCCATTGGGAGGAGGTAGATGCTAAAGCAAAAAAATATGATTTCTATAAGTACTCTATGAAAACTAGGGTGTGATCAATAAACGGGTTCACCAAATGTTTAATAAAATTAAATCTATGTGTAAGAAGACCGAGATCAAGTGGATAAAATAGTGATAAACAAGATCTAGAAAAGGAAAAGCAAGAGTGAAGGATAGGAGATAAATAATGACTTAGCTTGTATTGGGAGATCTAGACTAATTTTGGAATGGAAAACAAGTTGAGAAGGCCAATTTTGGGTATGTAAGCTCTATCTGGAACATTGGAATATGGAACCTCTTCAGAAAGGACCACCCAAAGGTGGATAGGACCTCCCTAGGTTTTGGTGTCCAATCTATACTTTAGTGTCCTATAAAATGCTCTACTTTTTCTCTTTTCAATGTCTTTTAATGTCTCCCTCATTTCGTTGTTTGTCACACCAACTTTGTTGTAGGGTTCCTGTGTCACACATGTACCTATAAAACAAACCCTAACTACCCATGCAAGGATCAAGAAAACATTATATGAATAAATAACGCATATGCTTGATTCATACTAGCCTCAACGGCCTCAGTGATTGTCACCTAGAGTGATTTGACTCAATTACGTTATACTAAATTTTAACTCATATGTAGTTGTATGTGTGTGTGAGAGAGAGAGATTGAATTGTGTCCCTGAAGCTAGTTTCCCTTGTATCAGTCATACCAAGATAGTGGACTACAACTAATTTTACCTTTAAGATGAGTATGTGAGATGGAATTCAGAATAAACCCTCTTATGTAGTAAATAATGTAGTCCAAATATAATCCTTGAATGTAATAGATAGATAGAAAGTAGTAGCTCCTTTTTGTAGATGTAATTGCCTCCTTGGTTACTTTCCCCTAATAGTAGTAAGTAAGTCATGTATGTATTTATGTGTGTATATATATGATTACCATGTTTGAATTTCATCATTAAAAACTAAAATGGCAACCCCAAGGTGATAAAATATAGTTTAGAAAAGATAACAAATGATATGGCATTTTAAACTTGAGAAAAGGCGGTAAAAGGACAAAAGCACCCAAAGGGGAAAGTACCACCAGGCGCTCCTATCCCTAATGTGGAGTAATGTCCAGGATGATCAAAATATATAACTCTCATTATAGATTTGGGCCATTTGTCATCTAGTGTCAAGAATAATAAGGTGTAATCCAAAAGGCAAAATGATAAGATTGTAAGAAAGATAAAGCAATGTAAGAGCAAAACAAGTGTTGTTAATGTCTATTTTTCTCTCTTATGAATCATGTATATAATTAAATACTTAGAGGTGTGATGTAAGTAGTAAGCACTTGATTTTGTTGCTATAGTAAAAAAATTATTGAATAATCCGTGTGTGTCAATCAATGTGTTCAAAACACAATGTGTAACAAATAAATGGAGTGTCATGATATGAGTATTTCATAACAATATGTGTCTAATGAAATTAGTTAAGTAAGTGAGAAAATATGTCATTATATTAGGTATTTTATCAAGGATGTAAAAGGTAATGTGTCGTATAATGTTTTGTTCCATTTTAAGAATATAAAAAAGTGTGTATCATGGTAAGTAGGAGGGATAATGTACCCAAAATGTAAATGATCATATAGTAGACAAGAAATGGAAATCAAACATAGGTATCCATGTAAATTAGCAAAAAAAGTATGGAGCATAAAAGTGTAGAAAGAAAACAAAACATAGAACACACAAGTGTACAAAACAACACATGGTATAGAACATACAAGCAAGTTTTTAAAAATAGATAACATATAATCACATAGAGGAGTCAAAGTAGACAATTTTTTTGACTCAAACAAGTTTATAATACAAGCAAGGTATCATCACATAATTATCACACAAGTGTAAAAGTAGTTAATGCCAAACAATATCATACAATAATTAGTAGAATATAACACACAAATATATGAAATAGTTATTTCAATCATTGTTACACAACAATCAAAGCATGAAATATACAATCATATAGATTAGTCATACCAATCAATGTCCTTAAACAATCAAGGAATAAAACATAATCAAGTGCATAGATAATTCAAGTCTTGAGTAATGTCATACAAAAAGTAATGATGTACACAAGTAATTTAATGTGAGAAATCATTCCCGTAAATAAGCAATATAGTGTGAGAAATTAGTTATATAAGAAAGTAGTGGTGTGTGAGAAACCAATCATGTGAACTAATTATGTAGTGTCATTTGAGCAATCAGTAATGTAAACAAGCAATGTGGTGTGAGCGATCAGTCATATAAGAAAGTAACACATTTTGAGAAATCAATTAAATAAGCAAGTAACATTGTGTGTAAGTAATAAAGAATAACCAAAATAGTAGCCCAAGGACAATAATAGTGAACTAGTAAAAGTAGTCAAAATGAAATGAGCACCCTCCTCTTCTTTTTAACAACCAATTTTATTTACAAAGACTTGAAGGCTTTTTATGGAGTGAAAAATTATTTTGGAGCACCCTTTTTGTGTTCAAAATTGTCACATTTTCTTATGCATATAGATCTAAATCTACACATAGGAAAACAAGGCAGCACTTAGTCAATTTCATGATGTTTTATATTAAAAAATAAAAAAAGATATTCAAATCACTTGTTTTTTTAAGGGAATAGACCGTCAAATTTAATCGATCAAACTAGGGACATTTTCACCAAGTGATGCCTTTCAAGATTTGACTTGATGATTTATTTACTTTGGGTTGACTTGTTTTTAAGGTAATAGACCATCAAATTTAATTGGTCAAGTCATGTAAATTTGTCACCAATGGCGATGCCTTTCAAGCTTTGACTTGATCATTTATTTGCTTTGGATCGATAAGCAGTAAGTGTCACCTATTGGAATTCCCACATTCCATAAAATTCAAAGTCTCCTCTCAACCCCGAGTCTCGCCTAAAGATCTTATTGAAAACAAGTTTCTTTTAGGACACATGGTTATGATTAGCATTTCTATAATTTTCATTTTCCTTAATTAAATAGCGATGCTTTGTGAAGCATCAATGAAATACATGTAGCAAAGTGTGTACACGCAATGATGATATATTTTTAGGATTATATTTGATTTAGTTGAAGGTTAATCATCACATTGCAGACTTCATAGGATGTCAATGATCAACATGTGGCTACGAAAGGTATATGACACTCATCGGTGTGTCGTCATGCCTCAAGGGCCATGTCCCCTTCATGTCGCCAAAGAATGAAAAAGTGGTGCTATGTTGCAATCGGGCACTCCAAATATTTTTTTACTTGCATGTGATTCCTACATTCCCCAATCCACCTATTCGAGGCACATCAACAAAACACACATGGATAGATCCATGCAGCCCTACATATCCCGCAATGTAGTTCTCATGAGGTTAAATTTGATGGTTCACCCTAGTGAAAGTTTAACCCAAAACATAATGGCAACACAATAGTGACTCTTTTATTTGCTCATAATTTTTACTAGGGGCCCCTTTCAACCTATGAGCAGTTTCATTCAAAGGGCTTCAAATTGATTTTTTTTTATAGGAAGAGGTCAACACATATGGGAGATTTTAATGACATGGTTTTGGGTATTTTTAGCTTGTTTTTCTAACTTATGATGCCCAAATCAGTTACAAATGCTTTTTTATATATTTTTATATTTCAATATTCTTATGAGATGGTATATTCCCTTTATGGTCAACCAAAACACATAGGAGAGAGTAAAAATAGTTGTTGATCAACAATGATTTCTTTTTGGTGGTCCAAAATGCTATCATAGTTTTATTAGACAAATGACAACTAAATTTCTCATTCTTTCTCTTGATCTCATGGGCGTTTTTGGTTGTTTGGTTGAGGGACCATCTTTTGGTAAATATATAAATGATGTTTGTAGATTAAGGCATATTTTCTTGTTACAAATTGTCATGAGACCTATAATATGCTTCCAAGAGGTAGTTTTGAGTGAATTCTCATATCAAGCATTTTCCTTAGCATATTTAAAACTTCATGATCTCTCTGCTTTGAAGATAATGATGAAGAATGGGTTATTATTTAGAATGTTCTTCATCCATTTCTTTTTTTCTATCTTTTCTTTTTTGTTTTATATATGTGCATCTTGGCACAATTGTAAGGGACACTCTCCCGAGTGTAAAGTCACTCTACCCAAATGGTGGCTAAACAATTTGAGTTGTGGACCTTAATTTTTTTAGTGTCTTCCTATGATTTTAATAGATTATGCAAATTTCAAGAAATAAATATCATGTTATTATGGCTCTATTTCTACCCTTTAGCTTGTGTTATTGTGTTCTTGCTTGTTTTTCAGTTATGGCATGATGTGTGTGGATTACACTTGCAAGGTTCTATCTCATTGTGTCAATTATGTAGGGAATTAGAGTTTGATGAAATGCAGAGTTGAATGTGACTTGTTTCTGCCCTCTTGGCCTAGTATTTGTCCTCTTATTTTCATCTCAGTGAGATAGGTCCCTTCTATTATGGTGTATCACCATGTTTACTTTTATTTCATGATTTTCTTCTTCCCCTTTCACTACTAGTTCAATATTTAAGCTTTAGTTAGTGATAGAATTAGAGTAGTTAGGAAGGGAGGCCAACCAATATTTGGAGGCTTGTCCCAAAGAGCCAAAATCCCACACATTGGGGACACTTCCATGTTATTGTTGAGATACACCTAGTCCTTCAACTTTACAGATATTTCATGGGTACACATTAGGATGACAACATTAGTAAAGTAAGAAATCATGGATCATATTTGAGTCTATGTATAGAAGAAATAAGTGTGATCATTGGATAAAATCAAGGTATAATGTGTTTCAAAATAGTAAAGCAATATATTGTATGCAACGGAATATTTTCAAGAGATGTGATTGTGATAAACTCATATGTGAATATGCCCCTAGTGTATGTATTTCCTCTAATGTGGTAGGAATCCCCCAAGATAGAATTTTGTAATAATCCATCTAAGGTACGAAAAAAATTGGTTGAACTAAGATCCGTATGTAATATGCCTTTAATGTGGATATGCCCTCAAAGTTATAATTGTATGCTGGTATAAGAGAGGTTCCCAATTGGGTTATCAAATATAGGGATCCGATCTAAGATCAACCACATTGTGTGGATACAAAGATTCTCATGGAGTGCTAATGTCATAACTCTAGAGGATAGTGACCCTAACCCTAGGATATCTATAGGTTTTAAAGGCATAAAACTTATATAAACATAGGTATTCTGCTAAGATTCAAAAATAAGAGTAACTAAGAGTTTTATAATCCAAAGGACATAATATTATAAGACAATGCAATAGATTAAATCAAATATACATTTACTCTATTCTATAGCAATGAATGACCAATATACAACATGCACATACAAAATAAGAGACTAAAGAGGGTTAGAAATACTTACCTATAACATGTGTGTGACCGTTTAGCATCTCCCCCCAGAGACAAAAACACCAAGAAAGAATCGTTGTGGGTGGAGAAGGGAAATATAAAAAACATCTCCACTCCTAACTCACTTTAGTGACCCAAATGCAAAAGAGGTAACTCCAAGGCTCCAATTTAGTAAATAATTATGAAATAAAGTGAAATAATATAAGCAGGAGTAAGTACAAATGTTGATGAGTGGTGTAATTGGTTGTGTTGGTGATTTTACATGGAGAGAAAATCAAACATATATACCTAACACCATCACCCATGAGTGATGGTGTTGGCTATGGAAAATCCAAAATAGACACCATCATCCATGGGTGATGGCCTTAGCCTTGGGGGAACCCTAAGGTCAAGAGGTATAAAACATAATTAAAAGAGGCTTGAAGGTAAATGAAGGTGATTAATGAAGGTTTGGAGTAATTCTAAGAAGGGATAATAACATGCAACAAGCATGAATAAGTAGGCATAATGGGTATAATGTGTGAACAAGGGGAAGAAATGAGGAAAGGATGTGATAACTAAGGAAAAATGATGACATATCTCAAATTTTATGATCTAGCCCACATGACCAAGTCCGATCACACCCTAATCCTGTGGGCCCCTTAAGACACCCTCTCTGGAGAGGAGAATGCATCAACAGTCCCCGCATAAAATAAATGGTTTTAAAACATCAAAAATATGGTGTATACATATGCCTCAATCGAGGATCATCATGTGTCACAATAGTGGAACACAATATGGTATACACATAAAAATATCTATACAACCTAAAATTGAAAGGAAATGTTGAAAGTAAAGCTGAAATGAAAGTGTTACAAAGTGATAATGAACTCCACCAAATTAAATATACTTACTTCACTCTTTCATGTCGGTGTTGCTCAGCTTTTCCTGTAGTGTGCACAATAGTTGGTTGGAACTATGAATAAGTAAAATTGAAAAGAAACACTAGAAGGGAATTAATAAAATAAGACATAAATCACCTATTTAGGAGGTCGTACGAAGGATGATATCTAAGAGGTAGATAACAACACTATAGAGCACAAAAACCAATGGGTAGATGTTATAAGGATAGTACAAGTGGATAAAGGTGCTAACCATGATGCGATGTCATGGATTTAACATGCCTAAAAAGATAGATAAATTATCAAACTCTCAAAGATGGGAATCAATGGTTGTATAAACTCAAGTGGGAAGGATATACCCAAGCAGGAAGACAATCCCAAGTAGGATGACACTAGATTAAACTAGGAGGTTGATGAAGTAGTTAATTTGAAGAATGTTATTAAAGAGGTGTTATTCTTTAAAGATTTATTGTCGTTGAATTTTTTATTTGAAGGGAGGGTGGGAGTCCTGAGGTGCCCCAAAAGAAGAGTCAATCATGTTGGTATTATGGTTAAAGGTATGAATTCTTTTCAAACTATGATGGGAATGAAGAACATCTAAATGATGTGATTTAGCATGAGGTAAGATCTAGTCTTTATTAATGATAGGTGAAGTATAATGATTCATAAGGTCATCATAATTACAATTTTCATAGTCAAAGATATTTTCATATGTCGTGACCCCCATTTTTATAAAGGAGTGTGTGGAAAATGGGTCCATGAAGAGGTTTATTATATCAAGTTCATCATTTTCAAGGGGGTTATCATTAGGTTGACTAAAGGAAGAAGAATTACAAAGAGGTTCTTTAGATTCCAAAACAGGAGGAAATCAATCTTGAGGTTATAAAATTGGAAGAATATAGAGTGTAATTGCATTGTGTAAATGGTTTTTATTGACTATGTTTTGTAATTCATTAGGTTCATCATCATCTAAGTTGAGAAGGAGACTTGCATATCAAGTCTATAGTCATAAAACATAGGGTATGAGATGTTAGGAATTGTGGAAGTAGTAGGAATGTAAAGCTTTTTTCAGCAAAGGGGATATATATGTTCCATGGATTTGGGTCGACATCATATTTATATCATTGATTATTATGAATGAATTCAATTTATTAATACCCAAATGATGCAACTGCATGCATGCAATGTGTCTAAGGCCATCCAAGTATGATATTATAAGAAATAGGATGATTAGTGTAAATTTTCTTGGGTCCCATGGTGATGGGAAGCCAAATGCAATCGAGAGGATTTTGAAAAGTTTTATTGAATCCACGACAAGTGATTCAAAGGTGCGTGCTTAAGACCATCAATAGAAAATTCAATGTTTTTATGAGATATAAGGAAGTGACATTTATTTTTGTAGGACATTCAACCGCCAATATTTTCCTTACTTGTGTATCACAAATGATGACAATAATAAGGAGTGGAGGATTATTAGTATGGAAAAATACTTCTTTGTCGATCATGTCATCTTTGAGAAATTTTATGGCTATGGATTTACAAATTTTAAAGGGAATGGTAGTTTTACTATTGTGAATTTTAGGGTTAGGGAAAGGTACGATAGAGGGAGGTTCCTCCACCTCATCAAAGGAATCCTCCAAGCAATAAATTTTTCGCATAATGAATTTTCAATTTTGTGGAGAAGTGTGCATGATTTCCTTTAAGGGGATTTTATAATTCATAGAATCAAGCTCATCAATAAATTTAATTGCAGCCTAAGATCGGTGTCATAATGGTATTCAAGAGGATGAGAAGCATAGGAATACCCCATAGCTAAATGAGGCTTGTAGGATTGAGAAACCATATCCAAGGATAACATAATAGATTTCATAGAGAGGCTTTCTTGTGTGGATTTGGGATGAGGCTTGATTGAGGGAGTAGGCTCATCATTAGGTTGCTCGTGAGAAGTAATGATGAGATTTTGGTCATTAGGGAAGGATTTTGGGTTTGTAGACAAGGTCCTTATGTGTGGACTTACATCGATAATTAATTTTAGTCACATTGATATATTGTGAATTGAGGTAGTTATGATCATAGGACCCTTCAATAGTACCTACAAAGTTGTTCATATGTTCTTTATTATGGTTGGTCCTAGATTGGTGGTTCTCATGGGCTTGTAGAAGGGATTAATATTTCTCATAACATTTTTGGATAATAGCATTAGTATCAAATTTAGGTTCGGTGAAGAAATCAAGGGCAACCTTCTTAAAACCTTGAAAAATCCTCATGGGAATGGCTGATAGTGGCATGCCACCAACAAAAGAGGTAACAATTGAAGGAATCAGTTGCTTGGTAGGAGGAAAAATGTGAGGGAAGGGAAGAACTTGTAATAGTTCACCATGCAATAAATATGGGTAGTGTGGGTTATGAAAATAACATTTTTAGTATCATTATTTGGAGAGGAATGAGTGATAAAGTTTCCTTTATAAGGGGCTTGAGGTTTGATGGAATTAGACATTGATTTGAAGGTGTTTGAGGGCTTAAAAGGTTGTTAGAATCCTAGCATAAGGTAGTCTTCTTTTTATCTTGTTCAAGATCCTCTTCCAACATGGTGGGAGAGAAGGATCAAACCTTATATTAGAGATTAAGAACAAGGGCCTTAAGGAAGAGTTAACAAATATTTTGGTTACTAAGATAATGGCTTCCTTGATTAGATTAAAGATTTTAATGCTTGATGAAATCATGATATGATTCATTAGGATATTTTTTCAAGTTAATGAATTTTTGAAAGGTGTTTTCACGAAGGTCATGTTGTTGGAACTCCTTACTAAATCTTGGAATAAAATTTAGGGGTTGATAATAGAGTTTGAAGGGAATTGATTATACCATTATAGAACATCTACTACAAACGTATTTGTAAGGAGATTAGTTTCAGCAAAGGTATTGGTTTGGATCCATTCCTTGATGTTTCCAAATTTCTTAAGATAGATGGTTGGATTAATTGACCGTCATAAGAAATGGTAGGAGATATCCCCCTTATATCTATAAAAGTCATGTAAGGTTTTAGGGGTTCATTTTGCAATGTTTGGACAACCTTATTTTGGATTAGAGGAGGAGGGATGTAATTCCCATTAGCAACCAAAGGAAAGGAAGGTATTGAATGTTGATTAGTACATACAATGACTTGTGTTGGATAAGAATCCATTTCTAAAATTTCAATTGTGAATTTGAAGCATATTCAAGTGGCAGATGATTACATAGTGGCTAATACATATATAATCATGAGATTAGGATCAATTGGTGGATTAGAGCCACTATAAGAAGAAGACTTGGTATTTTTATTTTGTAAAGGATTTGTTGGGGATTGATTAGGGGTAGCTCCATTTATAGGAGGTTTATCATGACTAATAGGTTTTGAGTGAGCTTTTAGGATTTTCCTTTCCACAGGACCTATGCCTTGAGAAACATTGATTAATTTCCCCTCCTTGTTTGGTGTGTAATATTCATTGTTGTTAAGGTTTTTGATATTTTTTGGGTATCAATTATTTAAATGGCTACCATATTACAATATATTGTTGGTATATGTGCAAACATGATTGGTTGTGCTAGATCATAAAGGATGATGGTGTTGGGAGGATAGGAAGATACATATATAATTATTTGTACATAAGAAGATGTAAATTTATGAGAAATGGGAATATAATTTTGGGGTTCTTCAATTGTAATGAGTAACAAGTAACATTTTGTATGTCTCCAATTCTATAAATCATGTAATTAATATTATGGTCTAGCTCTAGGATGATGTTGGTGACATATTTGAGGCCAATGCAAAGTTGTTTTTGGTATTTTTCCCTAAAAATGGGATCGGTTGTGTAGAGACACACAAGGGCCGATGGTGTCAAAAAGGGGTAAGGATGTAGAGATAAGAAAATTTATAGATATCATCCATGCAAGATGACAGGGCTAATAACATAAGATGATAAAATAAAATACATAGGAAAAATCGATCGTGTAAGGGATTTACACAATGGCCAATGATGTAAGAAATGAAGACAAAAATAAGATAATTGATGAAAAAATAGAATCATGCCAAGACCAACATACAATAGATCATAGATTCATGGAATAGAGAACCAAAATTTTGATTATTGGAGATGAATAAGAGTGATCACAAAATTAATAATGAAGGTAGGCCCAAAAAGTGATATTTGAATAAAAGATGACCATCATCAAATTAATAAAATAACCATTTATGGAGATAGAAAGTGAATTTAACAAAACAAAAGAGATATTTTATCAAATTAATGTGTGGAATAAAAACCTCCAAGGAATTTGTGAAAAAGTGAATATATTTCTAATTATACCCTTATTAATAAAAATGGTAATTTTGAATTTCTAAAAATTATGCTAATATTTATGCCCAAAAAAATATTTTCCTTAATTTATAAAAATAAAGAAAAACCTCTAAGGGATTTTAAAATAGAGTCTTTAATTGTTATATTTTAACTAAAGGTGCATTGGAAAACAAGAAGCCCTCAAAAGAGATCCAAGGAGGAGGACCAACCATGAGACCCTAGGGGAAATTGTGAAAACTATATTTAGGGCATGAAATAGATGGAAATATGAATAAATACCTTGTAATATTGCTATATCTAAAACCCTAGGGAAACTATGGATTGAGAAAAGTGATAGATTCAATTCAGAGAGTATTTAATGTGAATATGGGAAATGAAATGTGAAGATGAATCAATCAAGAGATGGAGTAAGATTCATATCAAGTTAACTAAAGTGTATGATAGATAAAAAGAGGTTCCTAGTTTGGGTTCTCAAATATATGGATCCAATCTAAGACTAGTCACATTGTGTAGATACAAAGGTGCTCAAGGAGCACCGATATCATAACTTTAGAGGATAATCACCCTAACCTTTGGATAAATATAGGTTTCAAGGCCTAGAACTAAGATAAAGATAGGTATCTTACTAGGATTTATAAATAAGAGTAACTAAGGGGTGGAAAATATAAGGGACGTAATACAATAAGACAATGCAATAGATTAAAGCAAACATACATCTACTCTAGTCTATAGTAATGACTCCACCAACATACACATACACAATAAAAGACTAAAGAGGGTTAGAAATACTTACGTGTAGTGTTTGTGTGACCACTAATGCATAATCCCCCTAGATACAACAATATTAAGAGAGAATCACCATGGGTAGAGAATGGGAAATCTCAATAAGAAGATCCCAAATCCTAACTCACTATGGTGACCTAAATGTAAAGAGGTGAGCTCCAAGATTCCAAGTCAACAAATAAGTGAAAAATAGTTCAAGAAAGAGTAAGTGCAAATTTTGATGAGTACTTTAAGAGGTTGTATTGATTATTTTACTTGGAGAAAGGTAAAATATATATAATTGAATCCATCACACATGGGTGATGGTGGTGGCTATGGAAAAGACAAAATAGACACCATCATCTATGGGTGATGGCATCAACCTTGGGGGAAACCCTAAGATTAAAAGGTGTAAAACATGAGCATCGGAGGCCGAAAGGTAAATGAAGGTTCAAAGTGGATGAAATTTGGGATAATGATGTGAAACATGCATGAACAAGCAGACATAATGGGATAAGTGGACATAATGGGTGTAATGTGTGAACAAAGGGAAGAAATGGGGCAAGGATAAGATAACTAAAGTAAAATATCAACATCTCTCAAATAATGTGGTCTAGCCCACATGACCAAGTTCAATCACACACCAATCTTGGAAAGCCCCTTAAGGCACTTGTTTAGGAGGAGAATACATTAATAACCCTACACAAAAGAAATATTTAACACGCATAAAAATCATGGTGTATATAGTAATGTGTGTAGTGTCCATGTGTTTTAACGCTTAGTGTGTCTATAACGTGTGAGTGATAGTGTAGTGTGGAGTGTTGAATCCAAAATATCAAAAGGCTTAAATATATGGAAAGGACAATATATGTCACATTTAGGTCTTGATTTTGTGTTTTGTAATATTGTATTATTTTTGCATTTTTAAATAAGATGTGATAAATGTAAGACTAAAGGCCCTATTTTAGTGGCTAGGAATAATATAAAAGGTAAGGTGGGGTTGTGGTAAGTAAATTTCCCTCAATAATCACATCAAACTTCATGAGAAATGTTTGTTATGTTGTTAAGCCAATTAGGTTAGAGCAAAATTATTATAGATAGGAATGTGGATGTAGATTCATCCAAGGATCTTAAGCCTCTAATGGTTGATTATATATTGTACTTGATCATGATGTATGAAACTTGATATTTTGATATATATTATATAAAGGTTCATATCATGGATGTTTTTAATTTCCTACATTTATTTAATGTATGAGATAATTGATGCATGTGTTAATTACTTGCTTGTATGTTGGTTTTGATTTGCAGTTGAAGAATTTTTAATGATGATTGTCTAATTTTTGTTGACAACTAAGTTGTTATATGAATTCTTCCATTATATGTATCATTATTGCTTTGAAATCAACCAATGATACACATAACTTTGGGATTATCACATATATCAATATAGCTTGCACAATTATGATTAGTAATCCATCATGTGATTCATCCACTTGTAAGTAACAAGGATGCATGTAATTCCAATTTGAGATGTTATGATATAGTGGTATGTCTACTTATAATTGACTACATTTTCTTAAATTTTTGATTTTGTATTGGAGGTTGTTGTGTATAGATTGTTTCATATTATTTCATTACTAAACCCTTGGGTATGTGATGTAGTATCTTATTTTATCTCCAAGAGGTATGAAATTAGGTAAAATATGACCTATTGGGAATGATGTTAGATCCATTTGCATTGGTTTGGATTTCTCTTGCTTAACTTGTTTGTGTTATACTCATTTTATCAAAATACAAAAAAAGAAATTTTTTGATCAATAATGGGAGATGATATTTTCTCAATATGAACTTTCTCCATTATAAAAAGATTCACTTGTTGTAATTGTTCTTCCTCGAAAGGTGTTGATTATGATTCATAATATATCAATGTGCTTTGTCTCGCATAATAATCAATTATTTCTCATGTTTAAGAGGAATATAGTGTTAGATTTCTTACTTTGTTTTTATAACTAATCAATGTAAAGTTTGCTTCCAGAGATGGATAAATAAAATTAGGTTTCTAGTCATTTTTAATTCTTTCCAATATTTGCCACTTTCTATTCTGTTGTGTTGCACTAAGTTTTTCATCTACACACATTAGGATTCATCTTCTTTGTCTACGGATGTAAGAATATTTGTCTGCTTTTTTTTTAGATATTATTGTTTATCTTGCCTTATATTTTAAATGTAGCCACTTAGGAGAAGTAATAACTCAATTTTTTTTATTTTAAATTAATTACTAACTACAAATTGTGTTGCTCATGGAATCAAGAAAACTTTATTATCATTATATTAAGTTTTATAAAACTCTTTTTAATTAATTTTTTTGAGGGTTTCCCCCTTTGATTGAAATCATTCTTGGGAAGTGCATGACTAGGGGAAAAAATTGTGAGGAGTACCATAAGAACCCCAAAGTATGGCACCTTAATGGCCAAGAAACAAGATCCCCACCAACTTAAATAGTATACCCTTTGTGAAGATTAGAGCCAATGTTATCCATAGTGAACCCTAGTTTGAAACGGAGTAAAATCCCACTTATCTAATCAGGGGGTTAAAGTCAAGGAATAGAAACAATATACCACACTCATTTGGATAAGTATTTGGTATTTAGGGAGAGAACCATATCTAGGAAGTTTGACCAACTGAGCCAAGTTACTTGACAAAATCCCCTTACCACCATCATTATTGTCCACATTCTCAAATTGGTTTAATTTGTACTTCACATCTTCTCATGAATCACATTTTATTCCATTTTCATTTAAATCCAATCTCTTTTCAAACTTCACACATTCTTTTTGGATACCCCATTCCAAATTAGATTTCTCGCATCTAAGTATTTCACTTTGGGTTTACTTCCCAAAGTTTAAGCACACCACCCAATTTATATCATGTCTAAGTCTTAAGTTTGGGATACCCATACCCTTATTTAAGCACATCTATTTTCAATCCAAGTCTTGATCTTTGATATTCACTTTATCAAGGATTAAGCACAATCATAATCAATCAATCAATTCACAATTTGAGTCTCGACCTTTGGTATTCAATTTATCAAGGTCAAGAACAATCACTATTTCAATCTTTAAGTCTTGTATTTTAACATTCACTTTTTAGACTCTAAGTGATTTCTCTATCATTTTCCTAAGTCTTATAGTTTAACATTCACATTGTTAAACTCTAAGTACTTTCCTATTCTATATCTAATAGTTTAACATTCACTTTGTTAAACTTTAGGCACTCTCATTTCTAAACTCTTCCATCTTAGCATTCACTTTGTTAAGGGTTGAGTAATAAATTTAATTTCTAAAATCTTCCATCTTATCATTCACTTTGTTAAGGGTTGAGTAATCAATTTCATTTCTAAACTCTTCCAT
Organism: Taxus wallichiana var. yunnanensis; assembly: GCA_018340775.1. Lineage (NCBI taxonomy): Eukaryota > Viridiplantae > Streptophyta > Pinopsida > Cupressales > Taxaceae > Taxus > Taxus wallichiana. The sequence continues at coordinate 13,070,553 of CM031242.1, read as the reverse complement.
CTTAACATTCACTTTGTTAAAGGTTGAGTAATCAATCTTCATTGTTAAACTATTCCATCTTAGCATTCACTTTGTTAAGGGTTGAGTAATCGATATTCATTGTTAAACTCTTCCATCTTAGCATTCACTTTGTTAAGGGTTGAGTAATTAATCTCATTTCTAAACTCTTCATCTTAACATTCACTTTATTAAGGGTTGAGTAATCGATCTTCATTTTTAAACTCTTCTATTTTAGCATTCACTTTGTTAAGAGTTGAGTAAATAAATTTTTATTTCCTAAGCCTCTCATTTTAACATTCACTTTTTTAAATTTTGAGCAAGTACTTTCATCTCCAAGTATTTTATTTTTGACATTCACTTTGTCACAAATCTAAGCACATTTTTTACATCACTATAATGTGATTAATCAATTCAATTTCCTAGTCTTATATTTTGGCATTCACTTTGCCAAACGTTAAGCACATCTATTTGATCACTACCCCTTATATCTTGACATTCACTTTCAATGTATAAGCACATCAAACAAGTTTCCATGTTACCCTTTTTCATACAAAATGGTGGGAACAAGACACGGAAATTACGAACCCTTCGAGAAGAAAGGATAGAAATCCTTTTCACATTAGTTCTGATGAATGAGGAAGAAGAACACCAACAAAATGATACTTTTATAGAAGAAGAAGAACACCTTGAGGGAATCTTATGAAAAATAAAGATCAATTTCTTCTCCACCTCCTTGACATGGGAGAAAATTTGGCTTCTCATTTTGATGATGAGAATTTTAAAAATCTACGAAGCCTACCCCAACCAAATAATAACACCCAACTCAAGTCTAATAAGAATAATGCAGCCGAATCAAGTAAAACAAAATATGACAACAAGGAAAGTTTAGTGCTTCCATGACTGCATCAAATTAGGCATTGGTAAACCAAATCAATGAGATGGCTAAACAATTAGATTTAATGGCCTCAAAAGTCACTAATGAAATAAATAAAAAAAAACAAGACTAAAATTGAAACAGAAACAATGAAAGACAAACTTGAAAATGTTTCAAATATTCCACAAGCCAATTTATCATTTGTAAAGGAATGAAAACCATGAAGGATACCATTTTCATAATGCAAAAACAAAGAAAACAATTCAAATTTGAAGAGATGTTCCCTTATCCATTTTACCTTTCCCTTCATCTTTCAAAGTTCCAAAATTTGACAAGTATAAAGGAAAACATGACCCTCGTGAACATGTCAAAGATTTTTTATGGATTTTAGGAGGTAGCCTATAATGATGTATATCTTTTGCAGTTATTTTTGAAAAGCTTAGGACGAAAAGCCCTAGATTGGTTCTTGCATCTCCTAAAAGGTTCAATCACAACCTTTGTTGACTTATCCGAGAAGTTTGTTAAACACTTCTCCTTTAATCTTGATTTAGAGATTACAATGATGGACTTGTGCAATACCAAGCAACGAACAAATGAAAACTTTGCACAATTCTTACAACGATGGTGAGGGATCGCAAGTCAGTTTCCTTACTTAATTTCAAAGAAACAACTGGTTAGTATCTTCATACCTAACCTAAATAATGAATTATCCTTTCAAATGCAGATGCATTGTCTCACAAATTTTGAAGAAGTCATTAAGAAGGGAACCCAAATAGAAAAGGCTCTTATTGCAAAAGGGCTTATTAAAATTCCTTCCAAGGACCACACCAACAATAATAACAACAATCATTCACATGAAAAACCAATTTTATTAATCAAAATGAAATGTTGTTAATGATGGCGTAACTGATAACCATAATGTACACAACATTCAAATAATCAAGAAAAATAATCTAAATCAAAACAAGCCATCATGGTGCCAAGTAAAGAAGTTACTCCCCTCGTGATAATAAGCAAAGAAAATTTACATCATTAGGAGAGAGCATTTCAAGCATTTTGTGACAACTGGTTAGTGCCAACATGGTCACTTACCCTATCACAAAACCCTAGGTCGAAGGAGATCCTAAACCATCTTGGTATAAATCTGGTGATTATTGTGATTTTCATCACATTAATGACCAACTTAAAGATTGGTGCATGAAACTTCACCACTATATTCAAGACCTCATTAATAGAGAGATATCACGGTCAAAGACTCACCACCTAATAAGACACCCAATGATAATTTAAAGGTGTTCTCAAATCCTTTTCCCAAGCATGGTAAAAATGGAAAATCTCAAGAAAAAGGCCAATCCTCGAATAATGTCGACTTTAACTTGATCATATCATTTTTCAAAGAACTACCCAATTCCATTACCACCATTAAATTCCAAGCTCCTAACTATGCAGTGGCCACTGTGACAAAAGAAGGTTTGGGTTCCCGATCGAAGCAACCATCCACTTCCACCGAGCCTCAAGTGTCAAATCATATGGCTCCAAACAATCCAAAACCTACAACCATAACTAAATCTTTGTCTCGATCCCTATGATTTAGTCAAGAAACTAGTGATGACACCCACACATATCTCCCTCGTGGAGTCCTTAAAAGCATCGCATGCCTTCCAAGAGATTCTTACTTGTGCTTTGTATGAAGCATGTGTTCCTGAGAATCTCAACACACAAAATTTCAGGAACTCATTTCCCATATTTCACCAAGTAGCCCTATATTATCATTTGGTCCTCAAGACCTCCTAAATCCCAATCTTTAGAATAATAACTCATTGTACATTGAAGCCTATATTACTGATCATAAGATCAAACAAGTTCTTATTGACAATGGAGCTGCTTTTAATCTATTTTATGAAGACTTTCAAATGTCTCAGGGCATACTAAAAAGAGCTTAGAATCCAATATCATAATCATCCATAGATATGACAAAAGTGAGTGGCAATCCTCTAGAACCATCACCTTATCCATATAAGTTGGCCCGCACATGTTGGATACTCTATGTCATGTTATCGATGTTGAAACCTTATATAATATCTTTTTGGGTTGGCCATGGATCTATGCAATGCAAGTTATACCTTCCACTTTCCACCAATGTATCAATTTCCCCATAACGTAAAAAAAACTTACCTTGCTCACTAATGTTAAGCCTTTCAATTATTGTAAGCTCTATAAGGCAAGTATAACAATGCAAACTATTGTCCATCTACCAAAAGATTTGTTGTGTTGCATGTTATACCAATCATAGATGACAACCGTGTAGATCCTAATAAAAATTTAAATCCCAACCCTTTACATCAAGTTTGCAACCGTCTACATCTAAATCACCACCTAAACTCAATTTTCTCATAAAGGTTTTGGTGAATATAATCTTGAGAATGTAGTTCATATTGGGAAGCTTCCATTGTCTCCGTTTAGTTATAAATGACCCAATGCACCCCACCTAAAAGAATATCCCATATAATTTCTTGAAAATACCTTATGGAAACAATATGCATACTTAGAGGATGAACACATTCATGGATCTAATGGATCTTGGTTATATGAGGATGGGATGGATGATCATTTATATGAATTTCCTTATTATGTTAAGGCTCACAAAATGATGAAAAACATGAAATGGAAAGGAAAAGGACTTGGCCCACAAGAATAAGGCCATCTTAAACCTATATTATATGAATAAAATCTATATCGTTACATGGTCTAGGTTATGAAAATTTGAAAAGAGGCCCATAATATTTGACATAATGACTAATGAAAAGGACTCTGACTTCAAAGTTGAGACGGTTCCACACATATCCTCTTTAAGGACCTCACTGAAACTAACCTCTTCCTCGAACACCTATCCATATGTACTCTTGAATTTGATATCATCTACATATCTATTATCCATCAAGACCAACAAAATCACATCATCATGGACCTCTTTCAGAATGATGAGGCCATTGAGGAGTTCCTCGGGACTCGAACCCTATTCCCTTATAGATCACAAGAAAGGTTTTGATATAGAACTTAATTCTTCATCCTATTTGGGAAAGGAATTTGAGTGCTCTAGTCCATCAAAAAGCAAAAAAGTAAAAATAAGAAAAAAAGAAAACACAATCTCTTATAGTGAAAACCTCACCAAGACATTATTCAAGAAAAAAAAAAAATAAGAAAAAGGAAAAGGACGCATCTCTTGGTGAAAACCTTTCTGGGTGCCAGAGAGAGGAGAATCAATTCTAGATCAACTAGATGAATTACATAAACCTACCACATCTTTTCAAGATAATGACACATCAAAAATGCTGGTAGAGGAGACCATCACAATCAACATTGGAACAAGTGATAACCCCAAATTATTACAACTTGCAAGCTTGTCTAAATCAGAAATAGAGGTATTCATGGAACTCCTTACTGATTTTAAGATGTCTTCACATGGTCCTATAAGGATATGCTAGGATTGTATCCTTCCCTCATCATGCACAATCTTGTGGTTCGCCCAAACGTGAAGCCCGTAAAATAGAAATTGAGAAAAATGCATCCTAAGGTTACATTGTTAGTCAAGGTAGAAACTTCAAAAGTTTCTCAAAGTTGGCTTTATCAAATCTATAGATTACTCTAAATGGATATCTAACATGGTTCTTGTTGTAAAGAAGACAATTTGAATTTGAATATGCATTGACTTTCATGATATAAACAATATTTGTCCAAAGGACGACTTTCCCCTACCAAACATAGACATGATAGTTGATTCTACAACTAGTAACAAAATGTTATCCCTAATGGATGGCTTTTCAGGATATAATCATATTCAAATTTCTAAGGAGGACCAACACAAGATGACATTCACAACACCTGATGTACTTTTTGTTACAAGGTCATGCCTTTTGGCCTTAAGAATGTAGGGACAACATATCAACATGCAATGGCTATTATTTTCCATGATCTAATTCATGACATTATGGAGGATTATGTACATGACATTATTGCCAAGTCCAAGACCAAGGTAGATCATTCAGTCATTTTTAGCATATATTTGAATGATTAAGAGAATATAAGTTGTGCCTTAATCCAAAGAAATGTGTCTTCAATGTTACTTCAGGAAATTCTTGGGATTCATAATCTCATGGAGGGAAATTGAATTTGACCCTACTAAGGTAAAATAAATTATGGATATGCCTCCACCACATAACCTACATCATTTGTGAGTTCTCCAAGGAAATATTTAGTCTATCTGGCGCTTCATATCTCAACTTGCAGATAAGTTCCATCATTTTAACCAACTTCTCTCGGATGGATGTCTAGTTCAAATGGACATAAGAATGTCAAGATTATTTCACTAAGTTGAAAGAATATCTATCAACTCTGCTAGTGTTAATGTCACCTATTCAATAAAATCCTATTTTTTATATACATCAACTATAGAACATGCTATATGGGTATTGCTTTTCGACACAACAACAAAGGACAAGAGCAAGTTTTTTACTATCTTAGAAGAACATTGATTGATCATGAAATCAAATACTATCATGTTAATAAAAAAATTTGGCAATCATAAGTTGCGACATTACCTACTCAATCATACAACAAAGCTTATTGCCAAGGTAGATCCTCTAAAGTATTTACTCTCCATACCTTTCTTAACCATTCAAATGTCTAGCTGGATTGTACTCCTAAGTGAGTTTTACATAGAATTTTTCAATCAAAAATCCATAAAAGGGAAAGCTCTAGCAGATCAACTGGCCGCAGTGCCACTATTGGAATCCAAACCACTTCATTTTGAGTTACCATATGAAGAGGTATTGTACATTGATGTAGTCCCTTCTTGGAATTTGTTATTGATGGATCTTATTACATACATGGGTTAGGAGTTGGAATTATGCTACACACACTTTGGATGGTGATGTTATACCCAAGTCTTACCACATTGATTTCCATGCACTAACAACATCGCAGAGTATGAAGCCCTCATAGCAGATTTAGGATTTGCAATATATTGGTGGCTTAAAGAGTTGACAATTTTGGAGATTATCTTTTAATAATCAAGCAAGTAAACAAATAATATCAAGTAAAGGATGATAAAATTATTCCTTATAAATGAATGGTCAATAGTCTCAAAGGGTACTTTCATATTATTACATTTGAACAAGTTCCTCGTGCATAGAACAAAGAAATAGATGTTATGGAGACTATCACTTACCTTCTTGAATTTGATATAAATCAAACACACAAAAGTTTCTCATCGAACATCTTTTGGTGCCTACATACGATCTGTCAGAGTCCACCATGGTGTGTGAAATTTTTGGTCATGAGAACCCTTGGTATCAAGACATTTATACCTTCATCCAAGACAAAACCTATCCCCCAAACATGAATTCCACTAATAAACAATCCTTAGTACAACGTGTTTCACGTTATACTATCCTCATTGACACCCTATATAGAAGAGGTTATAATGGGACTCTCTTAAGATGTCTTAATCAAGACCATAGTTAATCAAACTTTGGTTGAAGTTCATGAAAGAATGTGTGGCACACACACGAGTACACACATGAGTGACATGGTCTTAGCTAAAAATATCTTGTGTACGAGTTGATATTGGCCCATTATGGAATAAAACACATGTACCTTTTCAAGAAATGCCAAACATTTCAGTGACATGGTAATCTTATTCATGCACCCTCACAAGCCCTCCAACCTATCACTTCACCTTGGCCTTTTTCCAGATGGGGCTTGATTTAGTCGAAAAGATAAAATCCACATCCTCTGATGACCATACCTTCATCATTACTACCACTGAATATTTCACCAAGTGGATAGAGGCCATGTCCCTCGCCTATATCACATGGTCAAATATTGTCAAGTTCATCTTTAACCACATTATCAACCGCTTTGGTATCCCTACATCTCTTGTTATAGATAACGGCACATCCTTTAAAAATAATAATGTCAAGGAGTTAGCTAAAAATTTACACATCTAGCTCAAATGGGCAACTTCTTACTACGTAGTGTAATGGCCAATATGAAGCTTCTAATAAAATAATAAATTCAATATTGGAAAAGACCGTCAATAAACATGGTTGAAATTGGCACACGTAACCGTATCCCACCCTTGGGCTTATCGCACCTTCACCTTCTTTCCACCCCACCCAAAGCCACTCCCTTCTCCCTTGTATATGGATTTGAATCCATATTACCCATAAAATTCAAGTTCTCTTCCCTCGTGTGTCACGTTAACACCTAGTGCATGAAGAATATTATTACCAAGCGTGTATTACAGAGCTAGAGCTCCTTAATGAGAGGTGCATATATGCCTTAGATCACCTAGAAGTGTATTAGAACCGGCCTTGATGAAGCTACAATAAGAGAATCAAACCATGTGAGTTTGAGATTGGTGATCTTGTGCTTAAAGAGAATAAGAAGAACACTACAAAAGAGCATGAAAAATAAGGCAAGTTTAAACCTAATTGGTTGGGACCCTACATTGTAACTTCCAAGTTTGGATCTGGAGCATATAAACTATCTAATAAATATGGAAAAGAGATTAAAGAGCTCATGAATGTGGTTCATCTGAAGAATTTCTATTCATGATCCTCTAAGAGTATCCCTCATGTTGGGGCATATCAATACAACCACTTGTTTCATCCCTTCACTCTATTATGCTTCTTACTTCATCCCAAACATCCTTGTGTCGCATGTTCCTCCTAGTTAGGATGTGAATCTCATGATCTATCAGTCATGTTCACCCACTTCCATTGTATTTCATCATGCGGTATTTATTGGGCTCGTTCATTTGTGTCATGCTTACTAGAGTTTAAGGACACCTTTTCTTTTTCATTGCATGCAAAAATTCAAAAAAATCATATATAAAAAATCAAAACATGTCAAAATACAAAAACATTCACAAAATCTCAAAAAACTCTCAACATAGTTAAATAATATCATCATTTGACTATGATCTAATGATCATTCTAGATCATCCTACGATTATTACTTCTCTTACCCTTGGCATGTATTATTTTTTATGGGAAAGACCATCAATCAACCCTTCATGTGTATCCTCGCTTAGGGAAACTTCACTTTTTAAGTTTTTCCTTGCATGTATCCTTTTTGGAAAAACTAACTCGATTACATTTTCAAATTAAAATTTAACGGGATCAATAAGAGTTTCATGAAGAGTAGTTACTTCACTCTTTGGTATGATCCAATCTCCTTGCATATATCATTGTTTGGGGGCATTCACATCTACTCGTTCCTCATTATAGAACACATTAGGGTGATAGTTATATATTGTTATTTGTTGGGGTTAGCACATCGGTTGTAAAAACAATATATCAGATCTAAGCATACATGCAAATAAAAGTAGATATTCTATCAGAAGAAATATACAAAACAAGAGACATGAATCAACACAGATTTAACATGTGGTTCACCCGAAGTGTGGGCTATGTCCACCAAGAAACAAGCCAATCTATTATCCAAAGCTTTGAAAAGATATACAATGAAGATTTACAATCTTCCACACCTCTCAAATGTACAATACTTTCTTTCTCTCAAGCTTTTGCTTCATCACCAAGAATTCTCTCTCTCACCAAATTTTTGCAAGTTCTTCTTAATTCTTGTTAATACTTACTTCTAAACCCTATCTTTCATGCTTATATAGTCGTTTATAGACTTAGGGCACTTAGCCATGTAATTACAATCAATAGATATACTTTAATGCTAAAAATAGATCTAATTCCCAAGAGTTAATTAAAACATCCTCGCATAGGTAACCGATCTTTGGTTTTCCCTAACCGATGTCAGTTTCTCCTTGCACGACCAATGTCGGTCTTGGGTGACAGATGCGAGTTCCCCTAACCGATGGCACTTACTATGTTTTTCAAGCAAGTTTTACATTACATGCTAATATGAAGTAATTGAGCTCCACAACTACACAATCTCCCACTTGAGATTAATTCTCGCACCATACCTATACAACATCATTCTTAGATCCTTCCTTAGCTTTGTTTCTTCCTCTTCAAGTCTCAAACTCGAAGACCAACAGAAGTGGAGTGTAGCTCCAACTTCTCCTTTATTAATGGCTTCGTTAGCATATCTGCAGGGTTCTTACTTGTATGAATCTTTTCCAGATTCAACTGTCCATCCTCAATACCTGCCGTATGAAGTGATACCTCAACTGAATGTGTTTTGTTCTCGAATGAAACGCTAAGTTCTTTGCCAAATGAATTACACTCTGACTGTCATTAAATAGTTTACAATCATCTTTCTCCTTTCCTAACTCTTCCATGAACCTATTCATCCATATCATCTCCTTGCTAGCCTCTGTAGCTGCAACATACTCTGCCTCTATAGTAGACAAAGCCACAACCTTCTGCAATCTTGAAATCTAGCTAACTGTCATCCCACCTACTGTGAAAATATATCCAGTAGTGCTCCTTCTACCATCTAGATCTCCAGCCATATCCAAATCAACATAGCCACATAATGAAATATCTGAACCTCCATAGCATAACTACATGCTAGATGTCCCTTTCAAATACTTGAGTATCCATTGGATTGTTTTCCAATGCTCTTTACATGGTTTGGCCATATATCTACTCACCACTCCCCTTTCGCTTGTGTAATGTCCGGTCTAGTACAAACCATAGCATACATGAGACTCCCATTTGCTTAAAGCATATGGACACTCGTGTCATGTATTTGACCTCCTCATGTGATGAAGAACACGATCTTTGCGTAATTTTAAGTGTCCAACCATAGGTATACTAGCAAGTTTTACATTCTACATGTTAGAAACTTTTTGACACCTTGTAGATATAATCCTCCTGAGACAAATAAAATTTCTTATTTTTCATGTCTCTATGTATTTTCATGCCAAGGATTCTTTTTACAACTCCTAAATCCTTCATAGCAAATGTGTGAGCTAGCTTTCTCTTAAGCTCACCAATGTCTTGCATACTAGATCCTACAATAAGCATATCATCCACATATAGTAACAAAATAATATAGCTCCCATTTTCAAACTTCTTGAAATAAACACAATGGTCATATTCACATCTCAAGTAACCATGCTCATGCATAAAACTATCAAACCTCATGTACCATTGCCTTGGAGCTTGCTTGAGCCCATATAGGCTCTTTTTCAACCTACACACTAATTTCTCCTTACCCTTGACTTCATACCCAAGTGGCTGCTACATATAAATCTCTTCATCCAAATCACCATGAAGGAAAGCCGTCTTCACATCTAGTTTCTCTAAATGTAAATCTTCTATTGCAACTAAACTCAATATAGTATGAATAGAAGTCATCTTAACAACAGGAGAAAATATTTCACCAAATTCAATACCTGCTTTCTATGCAAATCCCTTTACTACAAGCCTTTCCTTGTATCTTTTTGTCCACCCTCTTCTTCCTTGATCCTGAAAGCTGTAATATCCCCTTGTATGATATTAACTGATTATTATTAAATACTTGCAAAAATAAACACTTAGAAGATAAACCCTCCTAGGTTTACCTCAACGAACCCTAGTGTCAGCTTCAATACAACCCAAATAGGGTTGGAGTGAGCCAAGGTGAGGGTTTGATGGGAAATCCAGTTGGTATTTACACTCCTTTATCTAATACAATTTGTAGAAGTAAAAATAATAAATAATAACTACTGAAAATTAGCTGAAACTTTGGAAATTAATAACTCCCAAAATACTAACTCTTTTAACTTGAAACCAAATGCAGTAGAAAGGGAAAATTATGAGCTTCTCATCAAAATAAATATCAGATCTTTGCATGCACTAGAAACCACTCAAATCAGCCCCAAAATCCCAAACCCAGTCGCTAGGGTTAGGGTAAAATCTGCAAATTAATTCCAGCACTTTTCCCCTTCACTTTAGAGTCAATAAATGCAGTTTCAGATCTGCAATTAATAAATCTAAAACAACAACTTGATAATCACTTCAAAATCCCTCAAAACACTCTTAAAACATGCCCAAACAAGTTGATTTCATCAAGTAAAAACAACAACATATAATAAAAGATATTCACCATAAATCACATTCCAAAACCCTCAAAGCAAGCTTAGGTCTTCTCCAAAAATGGCGCCTTATACATATATAGAGAAATGATTGCAAAAACTTATTACTTCAAGCTCAAATGGGCACACACACTTCACAAATGGTGGTGTTAATGAACACCTTTTTTTTTTATCACAAGTGGGCATACATCCCTTCTTCAAGCATGAAGATAAGTTTCATAAACCATCAACATGCCCAAAAAGGAGTATCCACATCTTCTTTTATAGCTTTGCCTTGCACATCCTCCAAAGCTCTTCTCCATTTTTGGCGTCATGCTCTAGGAGGGGATCTTATTAAAAATATGCCTGAAAATCATATCCAACAACACACATTAAATGCATAGGGATTTTAAAGCAAATGAGACCCATATAAATCGACCCATGCATAGAAGGGATCACTTTATTTTTAAATATTAAATATTAAAAAGTCTCCCAAAAAATGTGACTTGCTTAGTCACTTGATTCACCCTTTTAAAATGCATTGATTAACCCAAGGTGAAGTCGACTTGCTCTTTTTATTTTGATTTGCACAATTTAGAATATTTTATTTTAAATTTACATGTGCAAATCGATTTCCTTTTCTTTTTAATTTTTAATAAAAAAGGGGGACATTACAGTCCTCCCTTCCCAAAATTGCTTGCCCTCAAGCAATTGCATACATGGCTGGTCCATTTCTTCTCCCATCCCATGGGGCCTTCTAGATAGTGCATCTGCAGCTACATTATTCTTCCCCTTTACATACTCAATGTCAAAATCGAAGGCCTGCACTTTACTTACCCATTTCTACTGCTATCATTTAGTTCTCTTTGGTTAAGAAAAAACCGCAAGCTATTATGATCATATTTAATGACAAACTTCCCACATACCAGATATTGTCTAAATTTACTCAAAGCATGCATGATTGCCAACATTTCTTTATCATACACACTATATCCTCTTTCATGCTCTTTCAATTTCCTACTCGAAAACAATGGGATGTCTTTCTTGCATTAAGACAACCCTATTCCTTCACCCAAAGCATCACATTCTACCACAAAAGGTCTAGAAAAATATGGAATTGCAAGAACTGGACAAGAACACATTACCTCCTTCAATTTTTCAAATGCTTCTTGGGTTGGCTTGGACCATTTGAAAGCCCCTTTCTTGGTCAAATCTGTCAAAGGAGCTGCAAATGTGAGAACCCTTTAACAAATCTCCTATAATAGCTACATAGACCACAAAACCCTCTTAGTTGTGTGAGAGAGGTGGGGTAGGCCATTCCATAATCGCTGCAATTTTCTGTTTGTCAACTTGCACACCATTAGCACCAATAACATGCCCCAAATATCCAATTTCTTTTAAACCAAACTCACATTTAGATTTTTTTGCAAAGAAAGAATGTTGTTCCAAGGTGGATAAAACCATATCCAAATGTGTCAAATGCTCTTCCCAAGTTTTGCTATACACAAGGATGTCATCAAAGAACACTAGCACAAACTTTCTTAGATATTGGCTAAATACATGATTCATGCAAGATTGGAAAGTGATTGGTGCATTAGTTAATCCAAAAGGCATAACCAAAAATTCAAAATGCCCAAAATGACATCTAAAAGTTATTTTGTGCACATCTTCTTCTCTTACCCTTATCTGATGGTACCCGGATTTGAGATCTATTTTTGAAAAGAAAGAAGCACCATGTAATTCATCAAGTAATTCATCAATTCTAGGAATGGGGTACCTATTTTTGATAGTCCTTTTATTCAACATTCTATAATCAATGCACATCCTCATAGTACCATCTTTTTTTTTACCAAAACAACGGAAGATGCGAATGGGCTAGAACTAGGCCTTATATGTCCCATCTCAAGAAGCTCCCTAATAGTCTTTTCAATTTCTTCCTTATAAACTCTAGGATGGTGGTAAGGAGTGATCATAACGGGCTTAGTATCCTTTTCCAACTCTATGGGAAACCCTCTATGGGGAGGCAACCCATGTGGTAAATCATCAAAAACATGAACATGCTTTTCTAAAAGAGCTTGTAACTCACCTTCTAATGACTGTTGTTCTGATTTTTCTGATTTTACTGTGATATAACAGCCAGCTGCCCACTCAATTTGACCCCTTCTAAAAGCCCTTTCCATCCTCTTCATGGATACCTCTTGTGGTGCACCATTTCGCCATGCCTTTTAGGATGATTTCCTTGTCATCTTTAGTGAATTTTAGCTCCATTGTTTTGTAGTTTTGTGTGAAATCACCTAAAGAATGCAACCATTGAACACCCAACACAAGATCAATATCCCCAATATCAACAACATAAAAATCATCGGTTACCTTGTGCTTCCCAAGTATGAGGGGAAGTTGTGCAATCTTTGTAGAACACGGAAGAGTAGTCCCATCCGCAATGGTTACTTTGAAAGCCTTGCAATTTGTGGTTTCCAAACCCATTTTTCTTACTAGACTTCCATCAATGAAATTGTGGGTGGCCCCACTATCAACCAAGGTAATCACTCTTTTCCCTTAAATGGTTCCCTTCACCCTGAATGCATGACTTACAAGAGAAGCAAGGGCACTTTCCTCATTCTCTTGCACATGCTTAATCATTTCTTTATTAGTACCATGGTTAGCATCATTAAAATCAAATTCAAAATCTGAATCAATAATTTCAATGTAGTGGATTTGACCTTTACCTTTACAATTGTGACCTCTTACCCATGGAGTTTTGCAGTTAAAACATAGTCCCTTTCTTCTTAAGTCATCCCTTTCCTCTTTTTGTGAATTGTTTTGAGGCTGATTTCTATAGGGCTGATTGACCCTTCTTGGGGCTTCTCTTGATGGCCCTAGGGACTGCCCTCCTTGCATTTTAAGGGGCTGATGTAAATCATACCTTAGTTGTCCTCTTAATTCACTCTTGTGAAATGTTTGTGAGGTATTAGAATGTTGTCCTTTAGGCACATAAGCCCCTCTATAAGCTGCACATTCTAAATCAAGAGCCTTAGTAATACAATCTTGCAAAGTCATAGGGTTAAAAGCTCTTACCAAACCTTTTAGAGGCTCTATCAAACCCTCCGTAAAGAGGACAACCAACCTCCTTTCACTAACTTCGGAGACCATGACTGCAATTCTTTGGAAGTCTGTAACATACTCATCAACATTTCCCACTTGTTTGAGTTGGGCCAATTCTCTAAAATGAAGTTCTAGGTCCTTCCTTTCAAACCTCTCCATGATCCTTTGGCTAAATTCTTCCATTGTGTGAATCAAGTCATGACCTTGGGTGTGCATACCATGGAACCACCACTAACATGTCATGCCTTCCAAATGGAGAGTAACAAATTTGAGGGCCTCTTCTTCTTGCATGGGATTGAGGGAGAAGTAAGTCTCCATCTTTTGCAACCAAGCTCTTACTGTAATGGTATTAGAACCATCAAAGTTGGGGAGTGAAACCTTTCCCAATATTTGTTGAAGATTCTTATGTGGTTGCTTGTGGAGCCTTTTTGACTTCTTGCCCAACTTGAGGGCACAAAATCATCAAATCCCAACATATCTCTTGTGGCTTGGCTCAAAGAACCGTACTCCAACCTTTGAGCATCTATGAGTTCGGCTAAGGTGGGTTCTTCTTCTTCCTCTCTCTCTCTAAAGGTCTCTTTAGGTAAGAAGACATCTTTGAAAAACTTAGGAGTAGAGCCTCCCTTATGTGAGCTCTCTTCATTGGAGCTTGCATATTTATCTTTACCCATAGCCTCTTTGATGAGCTGGGGCATTTGCTCACTCATGGATCTTTGTAGTTCTTGCCCACATCCTTGCATTAGTTCATGCAAGAATTTTACTTGATCCGGTGTGAATGCTCCTTCATCCATGTTTCCCTTATCTCTCCTTTTATAAAACAACCACTTCTTATCACCCTGCATGCACAAATCACCCACACGAAAAGAGGAAAGAAGCTCTGATACCACTGTAATATCCCTTGTAGGATATTAATTGATTATTATTAAATACTTGCAAAAATAAACACTTAAAAGATAAAACCTCCTAGGTTTACCTCAACGAACCCTAGTGTCAGCTTCAATACAACCCAAATAGGGTTGGAGTGAGCCAAGGTGAGGTTTGATGGGAAATCCAGTTGGTATTTACACTCCTTTATCCAATACAATTTGCAGAAGTAAAAATAATAAATAATAACTGTTGAAAATTAGCTGAAACTTTAGAAATTAATAACTCCCAAAATACTAACTCTTTTAACTTGAAACCAAATGCAGTAGAAAGGGAAAATTATGAGTTTCTCATCAAAATAAATATCAAGATCTTTGCATGCACTAGAAACCACTCAAATCAGCCCCCAAAATCCCAAACCCAGTCATTAGGGTTAGGGTAAAATCTGTAAATTAATTCCAACACTTTTTCCCTTCACTTTAGAGTCAATAAATGTAGTTTCAGATCTGCAATTAATAAATCTAAAACAATAGCTTGATAATCACTTCAAAATCCCTCAAAACACTCTTAAAACATGCCCAAACAAGTCAATTTCATCAAGTAAAAATCAAGCAACATATAAAAAAAGATATTCACCATAAATCACATTCCAAAACCCTCAAAGCAAGCTTAGGTCTTCTCCAAAAATGGCGCCTTATACATATATAGGAAATGATTGCAAAAACTTATTACTTCAAGCTCAAATGGGCACACACACTTCACAAATGGTGGTGTTAATGAACACCTTTTGTTTTTGATCACAAGTGGGCATACATCCCTTCTTCAAGCATGAAGATAAGTTTCATAAACCGTCAACATGCCCAAAAAGGAGTATCCACATCTTCTTTTATAGCTTTGCCTTGCACATCCTCCAAAGCTCTTCTCCATTTTTGGTGCCATGCTCTAGGAGGGGATCTTATTAAAAATATGCCTGAAAATCATATCCAACAACACACATTAAATGCATAGGGATTTTAAAGCAAATGAGACCCATATAAATCGACCCATGCATAGAAGGGATCACTTTATTTTTAAATATTAAATATTAAAAAGTCTCCCAGAAAATGTGACTTGCTTAGTCACTTGATTCACCCTTTTAAAATACATCGATTAACCCAATGTGAATTCGACTTGCTCTTTTATTTTGATTTGCACAATTTAGAATATTTTATTTTAAATTTACATGTGCAAATTGATTTCCTTTTCTTTTTAATTTTTAATAAAAAAGGGATACATTACATAAACACACTTGTTCTCGTAGTGTTCTCTTACTTGCCTGCAACTTAACCAAATCCCAAGTCTAGTTTGTTCCAAGAGTCCATCTCCTCATCCATGTCATGCTCCCCCTTTGCACATGGGTCTTATCATGCATTACTTCTTCAAAAAAATTTGGTTCACCATTATCAATCAATAATAGATAAAATAGAGAATGTGTAAATCTTTCGGAGGTTTACTTACCCTTTGTGACCTTCTCATAGGGCTTGGGGTACCTGGAGGCTCAATATGGACCTCTTGGGCATTTGTATCCAAATTTGTCGGTGAGCGACATCGTCACCTCTAACCGATGTCGGTTCTACCAACCGATGTCGGTTTGGATCTTCAGAATCGATACCATTTCATCCGACCGAGGTCAATCGACAGTTTGGTTACTCAGTAACCTGTTGGTAATACTTTTAAATCTAAGAGTTCATTTTCATTCACAAACTTATCAACCAATTCATCCTTGGGTACCAAAATTTGATCCATGTACATTCTCTTTTCATTCCATTCAACATCATGACTCCTAATAATTTTAGAATTCTCTAAATCCCAAAAATAGAATCCGAAATCACCATATCCATAACCAATGAAAGTGCATCTCTTGGATTTTGCATCCAACTTTTTTCTATTTTCCTTATCAACATGCATAAAATCTTCTGAACCAAAAACTTTAAGAAAAGAAATATCTACCTCTTTTCCGGTCCAAGTTTCCTCTAGTATTCCTCCATCTAGTGAACTTGAAGGCCCACAGTTAATCAAATAAACCATTGTATCAATTATACACGCCCAAAATGTAAGGGTAGTCCGAATGTATCCTCATACTTCTAAAGCATGTTCCATGATTGTCATGTTCATTATTTTAGCAACACCATTCTCCTATGGTGTTCTTGGAACCGTTCTTTCTCTATGTATCTCATTCACTTTCGAACAATAATCATTGAAAGCCTTACTATATTATTCACCACCATTTTCATATTTAAGGCACTTTAACTAAGAATTTGATTCATTCTTAACAAGGGCTTTCCATCTTTTAAAGTCTCAAAAACATCATATTTACTTTTAATATAATAAATTCATACCTTTCTTGTAGCATCATCAATGAAAGAAACATAATATTGGGATCCTCCATTAGAAACTACCTAAGTTGGTCCCCCACATCCGAGTGTACAAGCTCCAATTTCATTTCTTCTTAGTTGCCCCAAATTTGAGAAATCTCACTCTCTTTTGCTTTCCAAAGACACATGCTCACAAAAATCAAGATCCAAATCTTTCAAATATGATAACTTACCCTTAGCCTTTAATATTTGCATTCATTTTTGACTCATATGGCCCATCCGGTTATGCCACATGCATACATATAAATCGGAAGTAGATATTGTAGAAAAGGAATCGAGTAATACAAGTAGATAACTATAATGTTCCTACCTTCTTACCTCTTGCCACAAAAATGTACCCTTGGTGACTTTCAAGAGTCCCCTGTAAAAGTAACCATGCAACTGCGATTCACCTAGTTGCCCTACATAAATAAGATTCCTCTTGAGGCTGGCACATGCCTCACATCTTTCAATACCCATGTATTTTCATTCGTAATTTTAGATGAACTTCCCATTTACTAGTAATATTGCAAAGTTCATCATCACCCAAATAAACATGCCGGAATTTCCTGGACATAATTTCGAAATAACCCTTATTAGGGGTTGCATGGAAAGAAGCTCCTAAATCTAAAACCCATGATTCAATTCTATTATCTAAAGAAATAATAAGATCTTGCATTACCTCTGATGTAGCAAGATTTTCTTCTTTACCTTTGTCTGGTTGTTGGTTCTCTTTGTCCTTTGACTAACAATCTTTCTTTACATGTCCTTTCTTTCCACATTTCCAATAAGTAATTCCCTTACTTTTAGATTTAGATATGTTATCCCTTGACTTTGATTTCCCATTACTCTTATTCTTGGATCTCTCCTTCTGCATGCCCATACTTTCTACATTCAAAGCATTCCCAGATGATGATTCCTCTATACTCTTCCTGTGAATTTCTTCATTCAAGATTATACTAACCACATCATCAAACTTCAAAATATTATTATTAGATGTTGTATTACTAACAACCATTACCAAGTTATTTGTTGGTTCGAAAATCATCGGGTGGATAGATCTATGGAATTTGATTTTAAGCCATGAAATCAGTGTGCGGGCATAGCCCTCTTTAAGTCAACAAAGTGAAAGCATCGGTTTATTGTTATTCTACCAGCAGGAATCTTGTGCAAGTCTCACAATATTCTACCTTCGGGGTTGGGATCTCATCCCTTAGAGCGTATTTTCAATTTGTCAAATAAAAAGAAGGGAAAGAAAGCGAAGTGGGGAGATAGGAAAAATCGAAGGGAGAAAAGAAATGAATTCCAAAGTAGAAAGGTCAGAAGGTCTATGATTTGGGTTGGTAGTATACAGAGCTGAACCTACTTTGCATAGATGAATAAAGCAATACTGATGAATAAATGACAACAAAGTAGAAGTAGATTCAACAGAACAATCACACAGATCTAACATAAGAAAGGTCTGATGTAAAACACATGTATTTCACAGCACAAAGTCTAAATATTGTATTAATATTTGTTTCTATTACAAAAAGTTCAAAATCTTTTCTCCTAATTCTATTTCTCATCTGAAAGTATCCACCTTTGAATACTGACAAGTATTCAAATATATATAGAAGGAGAGAAGAAAGAAGTTAATTAAAAAAACAAACCAACCACCTAATTACAAAAATATATTACAAGAGATTTTAAAGTTATTTGTTGACTTTTGACAACTTTGTGGATGACATCATCACATGGTGCAACATGGATGGTGTTATCATTTGTGTCAACATACTTTAGATAATTACAAGGAGAAGGTCGGGAGGAATGAAACTATTCATCGTTCGTTAATGTTTGGTGAAAGGGGGATCTCATTGGCTTTGCGATGCTCGGTGTGACGAGATGTGGAACTGGGCATGGTATTCCATGAACTTGCTGATCATGGGTTGAAGTTGATCCTGAGAAGGATCCTTGTGTTGCCGATCACTGATAGCCTCGCAAGTCTCCCGCTCGTCTGTGAGCTTTTCTGGGAGCTTGGAGTATTCATTTTTTGCGTCTATCAGGTACCCAATGAAGTCACGAAAAGCCAATAGGTTGTTGATGGATTCGGCGTCGAAAGTGACTTCGGTCCCACCCTACGAAACGATCTCTTTGAAGATCCGAATAGTTTCATCCACCTTTCTTAAGGCGAAAGAAGGAGTGAGCAAGCCCGGAGACATTCTCAGGATAATTTTCTCCATTTGATGCATTGCATCCAGGGCTTCCTCCTTGATCTTGTCAATCTTCTCTAGGACGAACTCCAGCTGATCGATCCGGTAATCCAGAGTAGAAAGGATTTTGTTGAGGGCTCTGGGGTGACCAAAGACGCCGAACTTGACCGGATCTTGGTGAGCAGTCGAGCATTTTTCGAAAGGTCTCATGCTACATCTGACATGGTCGGCTCTTGGAGATGGGTCCTGCTATCGCCTGGAGCTCTTTGTTCACCCGATTGATATTCTGATATAAACTGGTGAACTTGGCGATCACTCCCTCACTTTCTTTGAGGATTTGGCTCCTCCAGGCGGAAACTGCCATACCCTGCTCACCGATTTTGGCGTATTCATTAATCTTATCACCTGGCTTAGAAGCTCAGAGGAGTTTCGGTGCTTGATTGTAGGAGGTAGTATTGCCCATCTTCTGCAAGGCATGGAGGAGATGTTTATTTTTCTCCTTTAATAGTCTCTTCTCTTCCTTTGCTTCCTAGAGCTATTTGCGAAGGGCGTCGACTACAAATAGGGCCTCTCCTTGAAGGCTTTCGAGACATCCCCATGGTGACTTGGGTCACAAAATATTTTGTATAATCTGTAAAAGCAGATCCTTTTTATCCTTTAAAGGATTGGGGTAAGCTATCTCCATTACTCTCTCCCGATGCACTCGAGAGAAGCGGGTTATAGGCTTTTGCTTGGCCCCTTTGATGGGATGATGAGAGAAGTCCATCGGTGCGATGGGAACTTTCCTCTTTTGTTGGCTCAGGTGCTGAGAGATCCATGCTGGACTTATGGGAGAGGGGCCGGAAATAGAAAAGGGAGCAGCTGCAGTAGTAGAAGGAAAATGCGTGGAGACACTTGGAGGCGGCATTGAGAGGAGGCCGAGGAAGTGCTCACGGGAGGAAGAGATATTACAGGGGAGGTAGACATGGGAATGGAAGGGAGCCGAGAGATGAGTGAAAAAATGGTGGGGGACAACTCCGCGAGAAGAAAGAAGATGGATGATTGAGGAAGGGGAGCAGTAGAAGAGGGGGAGAGGATACGACCAAAGGAATGGTCAGCTTGGGTCACTCGAGGAGGGGAAGGAGGAGAGGGAGAAGAGATAGAAGGGACCTCAATAGTTGCAGTAGTGGCAACATCCTGAATGGATGTGCCCATCGGAACATCCTTGGCCGCTTCTTTCTCTGGAGAAGCCAGAGTTATAACTTGTTCTTGTGCGGCGGAAGGGGGACTCTCAGGAGTCTCTTCTTGGGTAGAGCTTGACTCGCCCTCCTTGTCTTTACCTTTTCTCTTTGGCAGATGCTTTAGTCTAGAAGGTGCGATTCCCAATGGAGATGTGGTGAAATCAACTCCAAGGTAGATGAGACCATTCATCTTACACCTTAAAGTGCTTTGTTCTCCGGTTAGCATGAGTTTCTTTGACCCTTTCTTTATCGTCGAGGCACTTTAGTTACGCCGATCACACTAAGAAACGCGATCGTCCCCACCTATGTCAAGATATACCTAATCAACTTCTTGATCAGCAGTTTGATAACCTTTTGGGACGATGGCTACGCTCGATATCTTGGATGATTTCAAGCAAGCGCCAAGCGGGAGTGATCTTTCCTTCACCGAGCTCGACCTCATGATATGTGTCGATATAAATATCCTCGATCTGCCGAATGTGGATTGGATCGAAGTTTGGCCCACTCAGGAAGGCAATTCCTTGGGTCGAAAGTGGGCCTGCTGGGAAGTTGTGCTTTAGATTGAAGTTCCGGCTCTGTAAACATCTCTCGGGCTTTATGGTGGGAGAGACAAGTGTACCTCCGCCACCTTGTGAGGGGGAAAGGAGTCCCACCCTTCTTTCTCTTCAAGCACTTCTCGTGATAGGTTATGAGCTATCTTGATAGCTCCAACAAGATCACTTAGGGCCTATGCATATCTTGGATTTGGTTGGTTCCCCCAAGAATTTGGCTGCCCTTAGGTAGGTGAAGGTGGGGAATTGTGTGAATAAGGCCCCCACTTTTCTCATTGTTGCACTGACAATGCTCTTGGTCGTGCGACCGTGAGTCATGTTTGGCCTCAAGAGGTAGAGGATGTCGTAGAAGAATGCATCGTTAATCTTTGTCAGAACCGAAAATATTGTTTTCGACCTTCAGCTCTGGATAGTATTCATATATTTTTACTTGGGGCCAAACCCCACACCGCATCAAATATTTGAGGATAATCTCTTTTTCGAGGTTGCAAGCATAAACTATGTAGGAGTTCATGTAGAACCTCCCGTTGTGGTGAGTTGTTGAGCCATTCGGATATAGTCTTTGCTTATGATCTCCGCCCACTCAAAGCGTTGATTTGGCACATTCTTGTTCATTGTCTCCAGGTATCTAAGCATCCATTTATGAAAGTAGTGGGCATTAGGAAGCCCAAATACTCTGCTTAGGAACGTGATGGTATCACTTAGTTCCTCTGAGAAATCTGCGATGAATGACTTGTGGCCATCTGGTCACCACCTTCTTGTTTTTTAGGTATACCTCATTCATCAATTACATACATTGGTCTTCATTATCTTCCCAAGTCTTGGTGCGCGTCTTCTTGGCTTATGGCCACAAAGCCGATGGTGAGGAATACTTAAGCATTATTTTGAAGTGTCGGGCAGTGAGGTTGATCACGACCTCACCTTTCTCATTCTGGACACACCTTGTGTCTTTGTTGTAGCAGCGGGCTACTACCATCATGAACTCGTTATTCACTTTCCGACTCCACTTAGGATCCCTCCAAAGAAATGCAGCCAGCTGCTACCATCTTGTCCATCCACGGACTCCTGTGACCCTTCTGGTTCTGGCCCAGAAATCTTCCATATCGATATGACCAAGTTTAAAATCTAGTCTCTTATATCCAGGTCACATTCTCACGGGATTGCATCCATCGATACGATATTTGTACTTCATTTCTTCCTCTGTAAGCTTGGCTTTACCCTTAGACTTGGTAGGTCTCTTGCTTGATGTAGACATATGTAGTTCTGAACTTAGTTGTTGATCTGCAAGAAGAAGAAGCGAAACCCAACGTAGGAGAGTCATGTTAGCTGTTTGATCTCCCATTAAAGTATTGACAGAAGGAAGAGTTAGCAATTTTAAGGCATCAGGGCGCAGGGCGCATGAACACTGCAGGCTGCAGGGCTAAATAGTGTGGCACACAGAAAAATGGTGTTACAAGGGACAAATCAGTGCCAAAGGGCACAAGGCGCATGGATACTGCACATGACACTTTTTGTTGTTGCAAGCGGGAGTGCGCCGGTGCCATTTATATGCGTTTTATACCGGGCGCATGTATTTTTCATGTTACATGGGATTTGGTGTGCCAAAGGTGCGCAAGTTTAGCATGTGTAACATAGACTTCAAAAAAGGGGAACTTGGCGCGGCGCATGGGAGGTCTGCATGACATGATGTTGCTATTGTAATAGGGGATGCGCTTGTGCCTATATGGAGACTAGTTTTCGCAAAGCGCAGAGAGCTCATGTGCTGCAATTAAAGCCGGTGCGCCATAGGTGAATGTTGTAATTCGTGTTGACCGTGCTTATTATTATAAAGTTGGTTGCGCGTGCGCCAAGGGAAAACGCAGCTTTGGAAAGCGATTTTTCTTCCCTCTCTGACAGATCACGATTTTTAGGCTTAACTCCACATTGCTTCAAGTGGTGAAAGGGGTAGTAAGGAGGTTTTGGATTTTGCTTCAGGGGCAGAGTCATCCTAACCAGCAGATCTGGAAAAAGGATGGAAACGGCTTTGGGAGGGAAAAATAGAAAAGCAGGAGGAGCTTCATGGTTCTCAGATCTATTCTATCCTACCACTCAAACAGACAATCAACAGCAAAACCAAAACACGAGAAAAACAAGGACCACTTACCCGGAATATATAGAATGTGAAAGACGAAGCGGGGTCCACGAATGCGACATGAGGACGGACATGTCCTTTTCACGCAGAGGAATAAAATTAATCACGTGTTTTGATTTGGTGAAAGTGACATGGGCGGATGCACCTATATATAAGCATAAGGCGTAATAAATGCACCAACCACTTTTGAAGTGCCGCATCAAAACACCTATGACACTTGAAACCATGTGCCCTTTGGCGCACAAAACACTTATCGCACAACATTTGAAATATGTGCGCCAATAGGCGCATCAAACGTGTAGATGCAACAAATGCTCAAAATCATGAGTGAATGAAGGCACATGATTATATATAATGAGTGCACATCTTGAAAGCGCATACAATGAAGGCGCTGACACGGTGAGGTGCACCAAAATGTGTGTCGACATGCCAAAGGGGTGCGCCAAAGGAAATGAAGGGGGCACAAATTTACCCTGTGAAACACATTGCATACAAAAAGGTGCACCCACCAAAAAAGGCTAAGTTTGGAAAACTAGATTTCACGGGAAAGGATTTTTGAATGATCCGAATGTAGAGGGTCACCCGACGAGGACCAAAACAAAATTTTCATTGGGTTACCGTAAAATTGCCCTTGCTAATTTTACGGGATAACATTATCTCAACTATCGAAGGCAAAGAACATAAGAACAAAAGTGCTTTCACTTCATCATCAAAAAGATATCAACCGATTTTAACTTATTTCTGATAGATCGAAATCATTCAAATGACTAGATGCAAATCCACCTTCATGCATCTTAGAACTAAATAGTTTCTTCATCAAATAAACTTTATTTAAAGCACTTGGTTTTTCATATAAATTAGCAAGAGATTTCATTAACCCTACCATAGAAGTTGCTTTTCTATAATATTGAAGCCAGGATCGGATGCTGCCAAAGCTCAATCTTATAGATCCCAAAGCCATTTTCATCAATAATCTTCGTAGGTCTAGACTTCTCATCCAACGGTAAATATAACTATCTTTGATACAAATAATCCTCAATCTGCATCTTCCATAATGGACAATTTTTACGCCAGGTTAAATTTCTCTACTTTGTATTTGTTTTCTTATCATTGTTGTAGCTCGACTCAATCAGAAAACCCTCATGAGTAAATCTATCAACACAAAAAACCCTCAAATAAAGCTATGATACCAGCTTGTTGGGGTTAGTACACCATTTGTACAAACAATATATCAAATCTAAGCATACATGTAAATAAAAGAGATATTCTACTAGAAGAAATATACAAAAAACAAGAGACATAAATCAACACCCAGATTTAACATGGTTCACCGGTGTGGCTATGTCCACCGAAACAAGCCAATGTATTATCTAAAGCTTTGACAAGATATAAAATGAAGATTTACAATCTTCCACACCTCTCAAATGTATAATACTTTCTCTCTCTCAAGCTTTTGCTTCATCATGAAGAATTCTCTCTCACCAATTTTTACAAGTTCTTATTAATTCTGTTAATACTTACTTCTAAACCCTAGCTTTCATGCTTATATATTCATTTATAGACTTAGAGCACTTAACCATGCAATTCTGATCAATAGATATACTTTAATGTTGAAATAGATCTAATTCCCGAGAGTTAATTAAAACATCCTCACACGGAGTAACCGATGTCGGTTTGCCTAACCGATGTCGGTTCCTCCTTGCCACGACCGATGCTAGTCCTGGGTGATCGATGTCATTTCCCCCTAACGATCACGTTCTTGTGTTTTCCAACAAGTTTTACATTCGCATGCTAATCAAGTAATTAAGCTCCACAACTCAACATTATCAACAATTGTGTTGCATTGTTATTGTATGTTGTCTTACAGTAGGTAATCTTGTTAGCATTTTTGGTTTGTATATAACCTTGTGTGTACATCGTGTTATGTATATGTGTGGCTTGTTTTGCATTCTCGTACATGTTTTTGACTAATTACAGGAGGCAAGATAACTAGGCTCATTGTTAGCTTTGTTGTATTCATTTTGCTTTTTTGAATTAGGTTTGTTTCCATGTTTGTTTTGGACCAATTTCTAGTATCATGTTACTAACTAGGCTCATTTTTAGCTTTATTGTATTCATTTTCTTTGCATTTTGGGTTTGTGTTTCATTCCTCGTCTTTGTGTTGATTAATTATCGTATTTTTATTGATCGATTGCTCATTTTCACTTGTTATCTTAGCTCATTTTACTTCGAACAAGAAGAAGATGTAGATGTACGGTGGCGCTGACTTTTGGGATTTTTTCAATTTTTTCTTCATTTTTGGACTTATTTAAGGTATTTGTAACCATCTTGACTTATTCATAATCAAGGTGTCTATCAATTACCATATGTATGGGGTTTGTTTGCAATCTTGTCATTGTTTTGCAGTCTCTTTTGTGTGTGTTTTTAATCATGGTGTTAATTCTAAATGTGCAATAATACAACAAAATTATCATGTTCATCATACATCATGAATAAAATCTAAGCTATAAACATACAAGCTAAGCCACAAGCATGTAATCATCATACATTTGTGATATGTCATCACATATCCATAATAAATCAAATCACAATCATCATCTACTCTAATATACATCATCATGTCATCATCTATATAATTACATCAAATTAAAACAAAACATCTCGTCATCATACGTCATGTCAAATTTCCATGTATCATGTATACAAATAAAGTCCATATCATCAAAAAATGTCTATGTAAACTATATCAAAAATTTCACATACATATCAACATGCCATGAAGGGTATCGATTTGCAAAAATGTGCCTTCATCATGAGGCATATACAAAAACATATACAATATCTCATATAATGAGTCAAGGGTGACTCTCTCCCACGTTGATACTATCGATCTCTCCTCTCCACCTCTCGGTGGTGGCATCTACATTGATCTAACCGACCTTGATAGTCTCTATGATCTACTAGATGTCATAGATATGATACCTACTCCTTGACTATAGTCTAGGGGTCTTTGGTCCACAAGAATAGATGCCTTATATAGGTCTCGTAGTACCCCTTCTCTATGATATAGAAATAATGTCCTACATCACATCACCCATCCGCCTACCTCCACCATGCGGCGTGCAACATCTCTCTATGGTCAATTGTTGAACATGTCTAACAATCTAATCTCTCTCTATAGTCCCTGTTGTAGAAGTTGTCTCATGTTGTCTCTCTCACCATTCCTCTAATCTAGATGCCTTTGAAGGGTTTGTACAAAGTGATAAATGTAATATCTCCCCTATTATGGCAAAAGTATCCCTCTCTTCCTATAATACCACCATTAATGGCCCGATCAATGGTCTTAAAGATAAGCACCTAACCCTATGGTTGTGCATGCGTACTCTCTTGCCACACATCCTACCCTTGTGCACTAACCCCATCCATCTCCATCTCCACTCCTCATCTACCTCGACCCCCTGATTCCTAAACTCGATGGCCTTGGTGGCATACAATGGGGCCTATACTTAGTGTATGTAATGGTACCTGTACTGCGGGAACTTGTAATGGACCTTGTCCCTACCATAAAACCTATAAAGGTATCTATACTAGTATCTACATCTGCACAAACAAAATCTTACATGGAATCTATAATAAAACATGTGTTTGTGCCTATGTATGTCTTTGCCTATCCCTACACCTATGCTTGTCCCCGCACTGTGCCTATTTATGAGCTTGTAAGCTTATGCCTCTCTCGATTCAACCTCACCTATTTTACCCTTGACTCCTCTCTATGGCCTAGAAATGGTTGTTGCCACTATCCTACCTGCTTTATAGCTTCTGAGAATAGTGATCCATCTAGGCATAGTCATTCCATACCATGTAACGCACTCTACAGGGTAGTCCTGGATCTATGATTTAAGATGTGCATCCCGCACCTATGGAATGAATCCAAAGAATCTCGCCCTCATTACCCACTCCCTAATTCATGGACCAAAGTCTATTGTCTCGTATATAACATGCACATACCACCTTGCTCTCCACGGGTGCATATCCTACATCACTCCAAATTATCTCCAACCGATCTCCGCCATGTACATCTCCAATATGTGATTGTGGTTGCCGATAATAAAATGATCCACCTCCACTATGGATAGCTCTATAACATATGTCATCCATTGATATAACCGGTATGGTCTCCATGTCACTATCTGTAGTTGTAAATCATCAAATTCTTGTCTATAAAAAGATATATCTCCCATATTTCCTCTCTAACAAACCCCCACTATCTCCCATTCAAACGATGACGGCTCCTTGGGATGTCTATCACACAAGATCCCTCTTGGTCGGTTGATATACGTGTGATCCCTATGACCATATATGTAGTAGTGTGGCTAAACTAAAAATCATCTACTCTCTATAGGCTATCATGTGTAAATCCCTATACAAATGGGTTAAGATACACAATATCTAAACAAACACCTCACCCTTCATAAGCTCTAAAACTATGCTTATTAGGCCTAAGCTATGAAATGATTGTTGTTCTTATCGGAAACAAATAACCTCCGATAAGAGCCATGAGATATGGAATAGGATAAACATGTTATTATCCTATCATCCATACACTCATATAAGTGAAAAACTATCCTCTCTCTGGGAATTACCTCCATCAAAATGGGTCCCATATATGACCTTGTATCCACCCCACATCCCCATCCCATGCACCATTCTACCTTGTACGACACTCGAAGGATCCTATACACATCTTCTAAGGCCATCGTCATCTCACCGGTTAGCAAACTAAATGTATGGATCTCATTGTGTGCCATCGCTTCGACCAACGAAATCAAAAAAACAATGGTCAGACAATATGTGTGGAAGTTGTTTTATATATGTTAACCCTATCACTCTAGTAGTGCACACAAATGCCTCTGCTTGACTACATGTAAATATCCTTTAGAGCGATCGCAGATAGTCCATGACGCTCACAAATGTCAAATGACAATGGTATCTCCTGAAAATCATCCAAAATAAATGTTAGATCATCATTCTTCTCTTTTAACCTTCAAAAAATTATTTTAAAATTACTTAATTACGTTAGCTTCACACTCATTGATACACTAGCACATGCACTTACACGCTAGCACACGTAATTTAATACTAGCGCATTCATGTTAGTGCGCATTGAGTTTAACATGAGTGCATCTACACTAGTGTGCCCACTTTAACACTCATGCTCTTACCTTGACGCTAACATGTCTAACACACTAGCTACGTACCCTTAGTTGAACTTTAGCGCGTACACTCATACGCTAGCATATTTCATGTGTTATGCTAATGCACTCAAGTACATGTACTAGTATTAAATTCTAGTTTTCTCCTAGACTTAACTAGCATTAAATGCATAAAAAAATAAGTTTTTTTGTTATTTACTATGGCACCCTCATCTAGCCTCCACCCGAACTCTCGAACACGGTCTACATGATGTCTCATTTTGTGATCGTCAAGTCATCTCTCTAAGAAATTGGAGCTCAAATATCAATCAAATGGAAAAAGATGATAATAGAACAATATTACATATGTTATTTGTTAACCCCTCACCCATTTATTTATACCCTCCTTAACCCTAATTCTTCTATTTTTGGCTTTTGTGACCGAAACTACTAATTTGTCTTCATTGTTCCTTTGAATGCTTATCTAGAACTCCTCTCTCTCCTATTATGCAATTGACCACTACTCCATCGCGATACCCATCCGCTCACGTGGGCACTCCAATTAACTAATTCTAACCCACTAGGGCATTCAAATGCTTCATTAGGGAAACTCAAGCCATTCTTACTATGCCACTTTCATTTTTTAGATAGTGCACTTGTTCCTAAGTCAAAAAACACAAAAAATTTAAAAACACAAAAATCAAACAAAAATAATAAATTCTAAAAATAATTAAAAATATAAATAATCACAAAATCCTAAAAAATTACAAAACTTTCAAAAATCCCTACAAGCCAACACAAATTAATGAAATCGGACAATTTACTCCTACCCTAGTGATTGTTTCAATCATCTTATGACTATCATAACAAATCATCTTATCCCATGCATTTCAAAGTCCTTTCTTGGGGCAAGTCAAATCAATCATTTCCCTCACATGTATACTCGCTTGGGCAATCTCTGCTCTCATTCCCTCCCATGCATTTCAACGTATTTGCTTGGGGGCAATATCCCTTTTCAATCTAGATCATTTTTAAATGAGATTCAATACGAGTGTCACAAGGAGTAGTTACTCCACTCTTTGGTTCGATTCAATCCCTTTGCATATATCATTTCTTAGGGGCATTCAAATATGCTTACTTATCATTGTGGAACACATTAGGGGAAAAGTTAATTGTCTTTATTTCAAATTTGTGTTGCATTGTTGTTTTTATTTCTGGACCAATTACAAGTATTTCATTATCATCTTGGCTCATTTATAGCCATGATGCATATTTTTACTGTGTATATTGGGTTTGTTTTCCTTTTATATTTTGTTTTGTTTTGGACCACTTACAAGTATTATTTTAACATCTTGGTTTCTTTCATAGCCACGCTACATACATTTACCATGTATATTGGGTTTGTTTAATTTTTATCTTTTGTTTGTTGTGTGTGTTTTGTTTACACACATAATGATTCTTTCATAATCATGGTGACAACTCTATTGTGCAATAACAAAATAAGGTTTCTCTAACTTTCACTATCTAAATGGAAGCTCATGTTATGAGAAAAATCCCTCACATTATTTGTCTACTCCTTGACTCATTTGCTCTTTCCTTCTTCCTATCAGTGAATGTCCACCACTTTCTTTGCATCACCCATCTCGCTTAAGGGGGCATCCCTCAACATCCACACTCTTTGAGGCATCTAAATGCTTGACCGACTTCTCTGTCTTACGCCCACTAATCTACATGCTCCTATTATCTTTAAAATGCTATTACTTTATAATGACACTTTAAAGAGGGGAAAATGTAGACACCCTAAAAATACATACCTATTTCTAGCTATTTTATCCATATCCAACACATAATATGTTAATTCACATTCCTTTAGAATTAATTAAATTAATTCTATCATGCTCACATTCCTTTAGAATTAATTAAATTCTATCATGTTTACATCCCTTTAGAATTAATTAAATTAATTCTAATCATGCTTAAACTATACTCCTATGTCCTTTAGCTAATTTAATTAAATAGTTAATTACCCACTCACATCCCTTAACTAATTTAATTAGTTATTTAAATATAAATAAATCTATTTATCTACTCACACTCCACTTCACTATCCTAGTCACTCAAGTCAAACTACCTCACTCCACTCCACTTCTAGAATCCTACAAAGGTGGAAGCAACAAAAATGCACATACAACCACCTTCCCAGATGCAAACTTATTGCCAACTGAAAATTCATTGCCCCTTAATGGATATTCAATTTATTTGAACTGCTTTAACCAAATCCTGTGGCTATTTTGGGAAAATGTATTCATGATCTCATTAAGAACCTTCAACCACTACATGGCCTCTCCTTCAATTATAAATAACATGTCATATCCTTCACAAACAATCCCTGGAAGCTTTGTGTAATCAGAAGAAACCTTTTCTCCTTTTCCATTTGATATTTGCATACCAAAACATTTTCCTTGTGTCCATTTCTTGCTCGTAGCATTATTCCTTCATTTAGAGATCAATTTAGAGCATCCACAATCCAAGATTTATAATATATCCTACAAGTGTTTAAAACACTTCAGCTATCTCATCATTGAGGTTATAAGAAGAGCTTGGAGAAATGTTTGTAGTATTGTGTTTTCTTATCTTTCATTTGCTTGAGTTTTTCCTTGTATACGTTGAATATAAAATTAGTTCTAATTGCCACATTCAGATTTAGATGTCCCAACGACCGAGGATATGGTATGGAATGTTGTAATTCGTGTTGATCATAACCTACCTAGTCAATTACGGTGAGGCTACATGTATTGTGTGAATTTTCCTATTGATTATCACCTTGTCCTGAATTTCATTGTTAATATATGATTTTATAAAAATTATTCAATTTATTCCTTATTATATAGTAATTTGACTAAAGGTTACCCCTTGATTAGAGTTGATGCCTTGATTACTTTCCTTTTGTTTGTGTGGGTTTGTTCACCGGCCTATATACTTTCTTATGCTCTTGTGGAGAATTATGCTCTTTAACATTTTCCTCTTCTATTGTATAATGTGCTTGTGAGAGAGATGCCAAATATGATTATGTAAAGTCCAAAACTCATTCGTGTCATTTCCATTAATGCGATGATAGTTGTAAAATGTTCGTCCCCTCGATGTTGTGTCAAACAATGTTGTGGATGATATTGAGTAATAAGTAACTTGATAAGATTCTTATCAAGAAAATGTTATGAGGATAATGATAGGTGTAGAAGTATCCCAATGGATAGTAGGATCTTGAATATGTTTTTTCTCATGTGAATATTTCTCTTCATCGTAAGTTGAGTGATTCACGGTTGTTGACATAACAACAATAGAGATGGTATTTGAGGGACATGTCCTTTTCACATGTGGATGCACATATGAAAAAACATAAAGGGTCTCATATTTAAGGGAATTAATAAGCTTAGGATGTCCATCTATAATACTATTCTCATAAACTATTAGTATGTCCACTAATTGAGAAATAGACTCACTTGGTTCATTGAGCATTGAATATGGAAATGAAAAACATGAAACTTTATTTTCGTAGCTTGGGTAAAATGTGGATTAACATACTAATGATGTGAACCATGTGAAATAAGCGTGAATATACTCATCAAGATGTTGGAGAGATACTTTTAAATGCTCAAAATCATGAGTGGAAGGAATGGATTGGAAATGACCGAGGAATAGAGATTATAGCAATAGGAATGAGTAACTATTAATGGAAACATTAGGAAAGCCATGAAAACATACTAGTGACATGCCGGTTAGACTATGTGGGAAGGATTTGATTAAAACCCTATCATTGCATGCATATAACTATAATAATATAGAAAAATGATCAATGTGTTGGTTAGGGTCCTCTTTTCATGTGAATATAATGAATTTAGGCATACAAAATCCATATGGGAATGCAACATTGTAAATGTTATGGAATCTTGGTTGATTACAAACATAGTTGTTGTCAACCAAATTTTTGAATGATTTGGAATATAATCATATGCATTTGAATTCACCGTGTGATTCTCCTATGGCTTGCATCATGTATTGTAGTTGTTTGGTTGGGATACTAACACATTGAGAAGGTGTAACACATGGTAAAATAATCTTAAGAGGCTATACATAAGGCTTATGAATAAGAGTTGGATTACTAACACATGAATTTAAAGAGATATCAATATGCTAAGACACATCCGTATATTGTTTTAAGAAATAATTATTTTCACTTAACACATTATGATTTTTAAAAAAGAAGAAACATTACTATTCATAAAACATGCCTAGAAATGTTTTTTTACAATTTACATCAATACAATTGCCATTATTCCAAGAAAAATATTACAATTATTTTCATCCATAACATAAGTGTTTTTAGGAACACTTGATGGGATTATATCAGTTTGATAGATGAATTCATTGGTAGAGATTGTATTCCAATTGGAGGGGTCATTATAGTGTTTAGGATCATCATCTAGGAGAGTAGATTTAATGTACATGTTTATGGTGGTTATAAGAGTGTTAATTTGGCTCATGTGTCCTTAAACACAATTATCAATAAGATACATTAAGGAGTGGTTTCCTAATCGTGCACAAAAGACATTATGACTTTATAGAGGATATATGTAAATCCTAATATAAGTATGGGTATTGTCATGGAATCACATATGAAATAAATATCCTAGGGAAAATAAAATAAATCCTTGGGGTGAGGCATGAAGCCTTATGTTAATGTGTTCGAATAAAGAAGTGGGTTCACCAAAATGTGACACCAAAATTAGGTTCAATCTAATTAAGATATCTAGCAAGTGTGTACTAATTAAATTAGATCAAATCACAATGAAAAGAATAAACTTTCATGTCCTAAATCATATTTTGTTAAAATAGGGTAAATTACACTAGTATAAATGAGCTAACTAGGAATACAAAAAACTAGGGTTAGAGAGGATAACACCAAATTTTGAATGAGATACAATGATAGTGATATGAAAATGTCTAGGAAAAACTTGCGCATAATGTCATCAAGTTGTCTGACGAAAATATGGGAGCATAATTCTACAAGAAGGATGAAGTTCTTTGTCTTTACTAATGAAAATTTTTCCTCTTTGGCTAGATTCATCCTCTATGAATGTGACTAAATCTTGCTTACGAAAATGTGTTCCTCTATTTTTATCGCTTTATTTTCTTGTGGCTATAAACCTGATATCACACTTATGTAGATGATTAGGATTATATTCTTATTATTTTATTAGGGTCATAAAAAGGGGTTAGCGCTTTTGGGTTGTGTCGCATCCACCACACATCTGTAGTGATAATCTAAAGAACCACCAAACCCTCATATTTATTCACCCAATGAAATGTGTGCAAGATATATATTGCAATGTGTTTTGGAAAAAAAGACCCTTTGAGGACCTACGACACTCGATAATGATCTTTAGCGTGTGATGTAGCTTTCATAAATGCCTAGGAAGCTTTCAATGATGTATGCAAACTTAAAGTTGGTTGAATATGCTTGATAAATTGATGAAATAAGGTGTTTTTTTTATCCCCTTGGTATCATAGATATGTGAGTTTTGAGGTAGTTAAAATGGGTTAGGTGAATATGCTTATATAGCTGATTGTTATGACAATATATCTTACTCAAATGACATATATCCAACTAAGGTAACTTGTGGATTTGAAAAAAAGTGATTGTAGGATTTTTAGGATGATATCCTTGAATTTGGATAATTTTTCCCAAGTTCCTTTGTTCTACATGGAAATTCACTTAGGAACAATGCAAAATGCAATCTATCCGTTGAAGATGGTGGCTAGATGTTTGAATATGTACCTTATATTTTAGTAATGAGGTTTTGGGTGGTTAATGATAGATAACAATGTGAGCTAGTGGTTGGTAATGTCTATTAAACAAGGCATGGGTAGGAAATAATCAATTAATTACACAAAGTTATGGGTTGAGCTAAATGGAAAGAATTAAATATCAAATGTTGATATATCCAAATTTAGGTACCTATAGTGAGATATAACTAGTAATATATAAGTGTGCACTTAGAATGAAACCTCAATTTGACCTTGGCACTTGATAATTTGATTTTTGACCTTTGTATGCTTCGTATTTATGCTCTTGAATTATTGAGGACTACTCACGCAAAATTTGGCTATTTATGTGCAATGATATGAAGACGTGTACTAGTGATGCCTAGATGACTACTAGATGGTTTAAAATGTCTTAGGCATGTTTTCTTATATAATTGACCTTTCATTAATTTCAAGCTTACATGACCCTAAAATCATACTAACGTTGAATTGAACAAGTTATTATTTTTCAATTTTGACCATTGGACATGTGAAGGATATATTCGTGGCACACAAATAGGTTTGGGACCAAACTTATATAGACTCCATGAGCTTGTTCAATGGTCATTAAACTCATAATTGAAGGATGGGTGATGTTTGTCTAGGATGTGAGTCGGTCTTGTAAATATTTATGTGGTTCTAGTGATGTAAAATCGAAGATCACATTCAACTTAGTAGATTAAAGGTTGCTTTGGAAGATGTGAATATGCGTGAATGATGCCAATAATGTATTTATGGACCAAATGTTAGTAAAATATATAAAATTGTAATTTTCAAGTATTTTAGACTAAATTTAGGGCATTACACATATACAAATCAATCTAAGAAAATGTTTTTAATTAGTAAGCGAAAAAGTTTATAACTTTTGATTAACACCAAATGGTGAAAGCATGAATGATCACTCAATTTAATATTGTGAAAGGGCACTTTTTAAATAAATTTACATATTATGTCACTTTGAGTGATGAGAAACAATATCTCTATAATTTGGAAATTATGAATGGTATAAACTAATGAATTATAGATTTTTTTAGTGTTGGTTAAGTGTAATTTAATTCCTTTCCCACTAAATAAATGTATTTAAAGTTTTCAAAAAGGCACCCTTGCATTTGTATAAACAATCATTTTGAGTGTCGAAACAATAATAAAGTGGATCTTAATGGAAAATCACTATTTTAAGAAAGATTGTATAGACAAATAGCCTACTCTTTATGTGTTACTTCAAGATCATTTTTGATAAACTTTCTAATTAATATTCAAAGTGGACATTCCGATAGTTAGAAAAGTTGAACAATGCCATGTATATCCCAAGATAGAAATACGGAATCTATAAACATTATTTTGGTTAAACAATTCCTTCATACTTAACAAAAAAGTTTTTTCAAAAAAATCATGGAAATATATTTATTATTTGTATAAATAAATTACTATTTCTATGTTAAGTGCATAGATTTGAGGAAAATATAATGTATTTGTTTAACAAAATATAATAAAATAAATCGTGTTGTCTTAACATGAAAATGATAATATAGTTGTTCCTCAATAAGAAGATTTCCATTGCCACAAACATGCTACCTCGAATTTCTCTAGGTTTGTTCTAGTGAATGGGGTTTGGGTGAACTTATGTTTTACCAAACCATGTTTATTTGAACACATTATTCGACCATACCTCTATCTCGAAACACCCAAATCTCTCTTTCCTAACATGTGATTTCCTTCTTAAAAACGAATTAACATTAATAGCACGCCTCAACCCCCTTCTTTACTTAACAAACCAAAGAGGTTGATTTAGTTGTTGTGAAACTGGTGATCAACAATTACTTCTTAAAGAAAATGTCACCTAAATAATGATAAGTGGCGATTTGCGAGTAATAACCTTACTACTAAACTGATTAAGTTATATGTATATACATCTAATTTGAAACAACATGCCAAATCCAAATTAGTTTGCCCCAAGTGTAGAGAAGAAAATGGGGAATACTTGTTTAAGGTTCAAAGAGATAGTAAAGGCGTTCACCAAGCCTCGGTAAACACACACATATACGTATGTGTGTGTATATATACACACAAACATATGTGTTTTCAAAGGGTGTCACTACACGCACACATGCGTGCGTGCGTGCGTGCAATTATTCTTAAGTGCGTGCGTGCGTGCGTGCGTGCGTGCGTGCGTGCGTGCGTGCGTGCGCAGTTGTGTGTGTGTGTGTGTGTGTGTGTGTGTGTGTGTGCGCGCGTGTGTGTGCACGTGTGTGTGTGTGTGTGCATGCGTGTGTGTGTGCGCAAATAATGAAAAAATATTTACCAATTTGGAAACACTACCGTCTAGAATGAAAAGGGTCTGATCGCGAATGCATCAAGAAGAGGAAATATGTAAATTATGTAAAAGCTACATTAAGAATTCATTGGTAAGGTAGAAATATTAATTGATCTTGTAGATAAAATGAAAAAGTTGTAGACAAAGCATATTTCAAATAAATCCAAAACAAAAACATCAAGATCATGGTAAGCCATTGTGCTTTCTATCTAAAGACTTCAATTATCCATCCAATTTAATTCATAGTTTTGAAATAACATGCCAAATAAATTAGTTTCAAGTTGTAGAAGAAAATGGGATATACTTGTCAAGGTTCAAGTAGAGATAAGTAAAGGCGTTCACCAACTTCTCAAGATAGAAACAAGTCCCAAAACTTCGGTCTTGAGTAAATTAAAGAGTCTTGAGTAAAAACTTCGGTCTTGAGTAAATTAAAGATGGATTTGTTAAGGTTGTAATTTCTTTACTAGTGCTCAAAATTTGGAACCATAAGTGCTTCAAGACCTTAATATTTCGGATAATTTTATAGTTTCTTTTTATATTCTCTAGGGCTAATCACTACACTTTCATTAAGTTTTTTACACTCTTCTTTTAATGTTTGTAATATCTATAAAGAAATTGTTATTTTTGTCATGACATGATTAGAGTGTTAGACTCACAATTATTCTTAAAGATTATTATATTTATTGTAGAATAATTTAATTTGTAATAACTCTTTCATTTATGTTGTAACATAATGTGTTTATTGGGTTCAATTTCTTTTTCGTGTTCTCTACTTTCATACACATTAAATTCTTACCGTAATTTAGTGTTTTTCAATCAAATTCAAATCAATCATGAAAGGCCTTAGCCTAACAAAGAGAGCTCAAGTCTAAACATCATCAACTTTAGACTAAGGTCAACTAATTAATACCATGGGTGTTATACATGCAAGATATGTACTTAATGGATCATATGCAATTGATTATGAATTATGACGAGGTTTGATGACGATTATCATCATTGTACCACTTTTCATTTTCTTAGGGTATATCAAAGGTTAGATCATCTTAATGAGGCTATCAACACATTATGTCTTTAGGTTGGTTAGTGACGAACACAATCAAAACTAGGGTAAAATATTTGCACACAAGAATTTAGGATGTCGAAGGAAATTTAAGAAATTTCCAAGTCCAATGGCTAACTATTTGAATGAGTAAACACAAGTATTATATGGATTTACTAGCAAATGAAATTCAAATGGTTCTTATTGATAAACATGCTTCTTTAGACAATCGCTAAGTGGATATTATTTTGGAGCTAGTTATTCATCGCGAGCTCACTTTAGTTGTTCATGTAATCGAGGGCGAATGATGCGGTGATTGTGCAAACTTTAGTTTACCTTGCTAATAAAGATTATTTTTTGGTGTTCAATTAATTTTTTAAAACTTTATTTTAGATCACCTTTGTTTCTTATGTGTATCTTGTATGAACTAGGTTTTTCTACTTTCTAATGTGTGGCTTATATGGCCTTGGGTTGTCTAATGGTTTATTTGTAACACTTTTGGATAAAAGTTTAATGTAATGTCATCATAAAGCTATTTTTAAATTTAATACCTCTTATAAAAATGAATTGATTTTTAAATCAATATGTTGCAATTCCTTCCATTGAAGAACATATATGAAAGAATCGAATATCTTTAATCAATCGTAACCTAACTCAAACTTAATGTCGAAAATTAGAGATATCCATTAAACTAAGATACTTCACCCTAATCAACTTCATCCATTTTCTCAATGAATGAATGAGGATCCCACTTGGCTAATAACCATTGCATAACTAACATAAGAATAGAAACAATCCTTTATATTAAAATACAAAAGAGTTACAATAGCTGGGCAATGGGACTATAATCCCTTCATGAAAATTTATTTTAATTAAATATAATTATCTTTAAATAGTTGGTCTGAATGATTTTTTTAATGAAATCTTGAGACGACCGATTTTCTTTTCCATTCTGCTATTTTGTCCTCGGCTTTCTGGAATCAGCCATTGAAAGCAATGGGATCCTCTGCAACTTAAACGTTTTTAAGCGCCCTCATTCCTTTAAACCCGTGAGCGTTCACTCCAAGAATCAAGCCCCTACACACCTTCCATTCACCACCCAATGCAAATGCAAGATTCACACGAACCAGAAAGCGCACACCATGTCTGGTGGTCGCACACAAAGAAGACAACAATGGAAGAAACCCAGAAAAAGAACAGCCAGTAGATAAGAAGAATTCTCGTAATACCGGGAATAATGGGTTTTGGCCTAAGCAAGAAACAGTGGCACAAAGTGAATGGAACAACAAAGACCAAAAATCAAATGCATGGAGGGACTCTTTTAGTGTAGTTTTAGAGAAGATAATCTCAATAAACATCAACTTTCTCGAGAGCGATTTCGCCGATATAATTCTGGGCCTAATTGGGTTTGTTTGGACTATAACTTTTGTGGCACCTTGGTATTTCTTCTGGTATACATTTTGGTTCGTTGTTGTTAATGGTCTCAAAATCTTTGCCGTTGTTGCAATTATTGGCCTCAGCTATGTTTACCTGTACTAGAAAGGTATTTTTCTATTTCCCATGTTTTCTTTTCTTTTTGCTCAGTTGTGTTTCCCTGCAATTTGCAATAATTTTTTTCCACGAGCATTTATTTCAAGCAAAAGGTTTCGGTATATGGCTGCAATTGGGGATTCGGATTTTGAAAGAATATTGAAAATAGACTAAAATATGCAGGTATATCACAAAAATAATGTTTTAATGCATCATATCATTCATTTTAGACTGTTGTACTGATGAGCTCCTCTGTACGAGCCGTTGTTGTTTACTTTAGACATGGTTGTGCTTGTTAATGTTCTTTAGCTGCCTTTTTGTGTTTAGGCTAGACTTAACAACTGGTTGTATTCCGGGTTGATTTTTTTAGTTTTTGTGGGGGCACGAATGCTAACCTATTAAATTAGGCTGCCCGTCTGCCTATAAATTCTTCATTAGGGATCAGCACCAGCTGACGGTATTTGTGGGCATGGAGCAGATGAATTACAGTTATTCATAAGAAGAATCATTCCAGCCCTGCAAACAACAAAATTCCAATAGTTTATCCTTGCGCACCCATAAAGAGGGTTTGCCCTACCCAATTGGTTGCTGGCTTAAAATGTTGATAATCGGGTATATGTGTTTGAAATGACTACATTCATGGCTAGATCTATGTTTTATAAAATGGGTACTTGGAAATTCGTCGAACAGGACAGCCAGGGTCAGGAAACGAAAACTTGGATATACTTCTATAGGAAACAAAGAAAGAATAGGAAATGACATTAGAAGCAGTGGGAAATGCCGTTAAAATTTTTAACAGAAACAAAAGATCAAAACGTCAAAATTCCACCTCCCCACCTTCCAGAAATGGCATTAAATGACATTGGATTCAGGATATGCTCCCCCAAAACATTTCCAGAGTTTGTACCTGTTGAAGAGGAAGCTTCTGGTGCCTGCAAACGTTTTCTATATGGGAAAATGCGCACCTGGCCTTCTGAAAATTGCTTTCAAGATTTGCAGTGTCTGCAGGATTCGCACTGTTTCCTATATGAGGATGCTCGAGGGGTTCCCAGGAATTTTTCTGTGTGTCATAGGTATAGGGTACATCTGTCAGGCATTCCATCTCTAACAAAAAAGACATGATCGTCTTCAGAATTGTTTTGCTTTTAAATACTTTTACTAGCCACGGGGTTCATCCACACCCATATTTTGTACAAATCTTTAGTGCTCGTCTATAGACTGTAATGAGAGCAAGAGATTCTGCAGCAAGTTGATATGCTAGTTAAAATATTAAACTGACCTGGTGTAACACATTTATTAATCCCTGATGTCAGTATAGTAAATCTGGAACCATACTCTGATGACTTAATACTGCTCGGCATATAGTAGCCTCCTTTGCCATGTTAACATCCTTTAAATATTGGAGGATATTCAATCTAAATGAATTCAACAACTGACCAATAATTCATTGCGCTGCTTAACATCACCTGTCTAGGTTCCAAATGGGTGTCATCTATTTGCTTTTGAGTTCTGCGCTTAAATATCTTGACATTTCTACCTGTATAAGTTTTTATAAAAAAAAACTTAGGCCTGTTTTCCCCATGCCGTGTCTTGAAATTTTGGGGGACTGGAGGGAGGATGTGTTCAACTGTCCCGAAAAGCACGTTCCCAGTTTTTGTATTGCCGTATCTCCAAAACTTTGTGGAAAATTGGTTGCTTTTATATGTGCACATGCAAGTGAGTTGACAGGCCTCAGGAAGTTGTTTCATAGATCAGTAGATGGGGTTGAACTCTGTAAGATCTAGTATGCACAAAACTGTATATATGTTTGTACCAAACTGTAGACAATCTCATGGTTGGTGTTTTTACTAAACCCATGCAATGTCTAGACTTTAGATCTGAAGTTTGATTTTGTTTGGACGAAAAACTATGAGCCTGCATCCCACAAGGTAGCATGCTCTTTGGAATTCCATTAGGTCTGAAGTTGAGTTTGTTCTTGTGGCAGAGCTTTCAACTGCATCCCACAAGGTGTCTTATTTTCAGAATGCGTAAATTTAATGAAGCACCTGCTTGGTGGTCCGCATCTTTTGGAAACTATGTCTTTAGTGATTTGGCCCTTGTTTTCTATGTTAATTTGTTTGCTAGCTGTGGAAATTGTAGAACTTCATTTGAGGGCAACTGGAATGTTCCAGGTCATTCTATTACAATGACCTTTTCCCTTTCTTGCTGATTCCTTGATTAAGGTTAGGGAAACATACCAACTGGTAGTACAGATTAAAGAAGATCTCTTCTGCAAGTTGTGTCAAAACAGAAGTATGAAATGTGCTCCTGAAGTATTTTAAGAGCCACATAATTTAGTCGAAACCATATGCAATAGTAGACAGAGTCGTTAAATTATAATATTCAGTGAAAAGGCATGTCAGATCGTATTTGATTCTTAAGAGACTGTACATAAGCTGAGTAGCCAATCCTGGTATTGGTACGGGTACAGGTATGCCAGTATGGAAAGTTTTTTGGGGCCTGGGTACATCTTTGGATATGTCCGTACAAAAAATATATAAAAAATAAAAAATATTGTCAAATAAGCAAAATTAACCATATAATATGCATAGAGTAAACAAAATAAGTTAAATAACCAAAAAATACTGATAATTCAATGCCAAATGTCATGATATTCAGTGGTTGAACTTGGAACAAGTACATTGTGCAAATGTTACAATGTATACACAAAAATCAAGATAAATCAGCATATTCATTATATTCATAATCATATTGCTCTTCAATGTCTTCATCGAGAGCATCAACACCATCAATCAACAATCCTCTTTGTTGCAAGCTCCTTAAACTCCTTGGCACCAAATGGGCAATTGTAGTGGCATAGGATTAGCAAAAGGATGGAGTTTCAGCCCTAAGCAATTGAAAATATGAAGGTGAGAGCAAATATGCAATGAGAGGTAAGTATGTTATGTGAGGTAAATGTGTTGTTTAAAAACAGAGTGAGAGTGTCTTCTAGGTTTTGTAATGTTTTTTATTATTATTTTCAGTCCCAGTTTGACTTTAAAAGGAAAAAAAAAACTGTGCTTACTTGTGGGTACCTGCTGGGTACGGTCTGGTTATTGCCCAGGGGAAA
This sequence comes from Taxus wallichiana var. yunnanensis, assembly GCA_018340775.1. Classification (NCBI taxonomy): domain Eukaryota; kingdom Viridiplantae; phylum Streptophyta; class Pinopsida; order Cupressales; family Taxaceae; genus Taxus; species Taxus wallichiana. Next base: position 13,028,138 of record CM031242.1, on the reverse strand, counting down.
CAGCTATACTGGGCTTGCCCTGGTACGAACCCGACTATACCCGGTTCTGCTGGGCTGTACCCAGAGGCAAACTGGACCAGTACTGGTACCCAAAATGTAACGTACCAGGACCAGCTCCTGGGTACAGGTACCTGATAATGTGGTATTCAAGTGGGAATTTATCAATTTGATATTTTATGTAATTTATAAGGGCCCAAGAAAATGTGCTTGATCTTGCTTGTCAATATCACCAACATGGATTTCTTTTAGAAATTGCAGCTTATGGCTGTCTTAGCATCTGGGTATCTCCTCGGGACTGAATACAATTTAGAATCTTGAGCTCTAGGATTTAAGTATTATAAAGACTTAATAGATGTTAACATTGATAAGCATTCTTTCTTTGAGAAAGGGACTGGAGCTATTGGTATGTGTGTGTTTATATATAGTCACCTAGAGATGTGGGATTTGGGTTAGGGGCCCAAGATGTCATTTTGAATAATATGAGAGTATATGAATAAGGGTACAGCTATAATTCATTTAAGCAGTCCGCAAGAAATGCCAGTACATGTTTGAATAATTGACATGTTCACAGGAGCTTAAGAGTATAACCTATTGCTATTAGATCACAAAAACTCAAAGATCTAGCATGAGAGTATTTGAATAAGGTTATGACTTTCATTTAAATAGTCCCTGTGAGAAGCAGGTACACGTTTGAATAATGAACATGTTCACAGGAGCTCAAGAGCATAACTTATTACAACTAGATCACAAAAACAAAAATCTCTAGTACACAATTGTATGGTGCTAAATTATAGTAAGAATCTCTTATAAGAAGTGCCGCAATCTGTTTCTTAATTGTACAACACAAAGAAGCCTCATTGCCTTTTTATAAAAAAATTCATAAGGTGGTTAAGTAGCAGAAGTGGCCCAAAATTGAGGATTCTTGAAGTTAAGCTTACACTCAACTTGTTATCAAGACCACTCCAAGGCTTATCTGATACTTAAATTGAAGATGAAGATAAGTCAACTCTAGTGTATAATCATTATCTTGAAGAGTCGTCAAAAAAAATAATCAAAATCGATATGAAAACACAAAAGTATGTAATTAAGTAGACAGTAATAAGCACTAGCAAATGAATAATAATACCGTTAAGGTGTCTTACTTTGAGAATCCTATTGAACAAGACCACCATGACAATGAGCATTTTACACACTATTTTGGGCTTCAAAATTTTACTTATTTTAGACTTGAATACAATTTAAATGTCTATTTTGTAAATGGCAGCTAGGAGTACATCTATAGGACTGGGTCCATGTGTTGGTTATTTATCTATTTTATAAGTGGCAGCTAGGAGTACACATTGAGTGGGTCCATGTGTTGATTATTGCAACATATAATAATGTCAATTTTATAAATGCTTTAATGTAATTTATATGTAATGATGGTGGCTATGCATTAGAGTTATTAATGATGTTTTATTAATACAATAGTCAGTGATGGTTATTGTTAGTCATGATGATGAATATTCTAGAGTGGGTCAATGTGTTGATTATTGCAACATATTGTAGAGTTGATTTATGTGTTAGTTGTTGCAACATACAAGTTTATGTTTACACCCTAATTAAATTATGTTATGGAAAGTGCACAACAATAAAGAAGATGTAAGGGTTTGTAACAGGAGATTATTATGAGATAATTCATTTACCATTAACCATACATAATCAGAATAATGCATTAATACTTGCAACAATGCATAAATGATGAATGATAGCTCAAATACATAAGAGGATATTAAGATTTAGTCGTGTAGGTTAGAACTGAGAGGATTCAGATGTACAAACAAGTGGAAAAGACATCAAAAATTGGAAATGCTTTGTTATCAATTCTAGAACTGGGAACTAAGTCGGGGCAGAACCATAAAAATTCTGTATGGTCCTGTGCTGGAGTTGTATAGGCCTATCCTTTGACATTTGGGCGTGAACTGACTTCGTGTTTCACTTGCTTGAAATGTCCTTTGCCATATGTTGTTCTTGCTTGCACAACCTTGGGATGACCTAAAATCACTTGCAACAAAGTGGAAACCCAAGAAACCTGCAATACCATTCATTAGAGTGTTACAAAACCAAAAGGAGAAATCATGTGAGTGATGAGGCTAGATTACACTTGGTGGTCGACCGACTAAACCAATCCAAGTGTTGCACTACATGGCCCTCGTGCAGGATCGAGCCTCATGTAGTTCTCCTAGGTGTTTGTGTAAGTGTGAGTGTGATCTAAGCCAACCTCCTATGGGTGCCTCCTTGTCTCTTCGACACGAGAGAATAACATGCTAACTCGTATAGTATAGAGTGTACCCAACACGTTAGTAGTGTGATGTGGTGTGTTTCAACTTCATGACCTAACTCTTTATTCTTTGAAACCCTTTGACAATGCTTGGAGTGACTTTGCTCTTGCTAAGACATGGCTCTATGACCTTTGCATGCTTGAAAATGGAGGAAGCTAGACTCTTTGACTTGGTTGAGTGCTTCAAACCTATAGTAGGGGCTGCTCTAATTGATGTGCAATTGATTTAGGAAGATTTTGGAGAGCCTTGAGTGCTTTTGGAATGATATTTGCAATAGGAGCTTGTAAGAGTGCCAGGTGAGTTATAAAGTGATATTGACTTGCTTATATAGCCTTCCTGCAAGTGAAATATTCTAATAAGGCCAACACCAGGAAAATGAAACGACACAATAAAAATATTCAAATTGAAAACAAAGCCGGAGAATATGAAAGGTTAGGACTGTACAAGTCGGCCAAAACTGGATTTTATATCCGACCAAACCTAGGTCTAGGATAGGAGTTTGACGCGAAACAAAAAGTTGTAGCATGTTGCACGGGGCTAGTTTAATGCTTTGATTAATTAATAATTCATGAATTTACGATAGAGCAAAGTGTAAAGATAAACAAATCACGAAAGAGCTAGGGAGATATATTGATTGGATTTCGAATGTGAGTATTTGTCTTAGCAAGGGAGCATAGCCAAACTTGGCATTGCAAAATGACAATTTACCAAATTTTAGTACAATTTAATGTCAATTCTATAACTTATTTAGAATTATTACAAAAACTATTTTTATAACACTTTCATCTAATAATAGTAATTTGTAAAAGCTAATTAAAAAAATAGACAATTTTTTCCATGTAAAATTTAAACCGAAACTAAAGGAAAAGAGTATAATCCAAAGTGGATGTCCTTGAAAACACCCTTATCACTCATCTATCTCTCATCTAGGTTCAGTAAAACCAAGATAGAAAGAAAAAAGAAACTATATTGATGTCCCTAAATGACCAAAAGTAGGTCAGTGGGACTTGAGAATATATGCAATTACAATAGAAAGCGCTAGGGTAAAACGAAATTAAAAAACAAAAGCATTGAAATCTAAGTAGTAAATCCCAAACCCATGTGGTTAAGATACCAATACAAATAGTCGCATGGAGGGGAGCAAGAACCCCAAAGGGCATTGGTTGATGAAATTTGGAAAGACTGGATGATAGTCCTATCAAACATCTTTGACCATGCCTATAATAGAGGTATCGTTTGTGTCAACATCTATCATTGTGAAAAGGCCAATGCGGGGTTTGATAATGCCCATTGGAGTGTGTCTTGGGCTAGGGGGCTAGGCTGGGTAATCCCGGGGAGGAAGTAAAGCACTCCCCCGTAATCCCTCCCAACATTTAAGGTCGAAGAAACTCTCATGATGATGAAGAAACATGTAATGTGTGCCTATCCCCGAGGTTGAGAAGTAGTTGAGTAGTAGATCCACGATGTCGAGGAGCACATCCATGACGCTAAGAAGGAGAAAATCCTTGGTGTCTTTGGGGGTAGTAGTAGTGTTGTGCAGAGATGAGCCCCACCGTATCCATCTATCCCCCTTAATGTGTGAAGCAACAATATTCAAAGGATAATTATTACTACCAACCTCCTTGATGGGTTGAAAGAAAAAGGCGATCAACCTAGGGAATCTAGGAGCTCCTTGTAGGGGCATGTGTCGAAGGGTGACACTTCTTTAAGAAAAAAGGGCTATGCATTGTAAAAGAAAGTGGATAGAGAGTCGCATGAGTCTCTATAAAGACAATGGAATCTCCTTTGAATCTTGTAATAAATGAGGCATCTGAAAATGAAGTGCTTCATTGTCTCCACCTCATGGAGGGAATAAAAAGGACAATTCCACCCACGCGGAATATGATGATCATTATCATCCTGCAAGTAGTGTGAGCACCCCTCAACTGGTTGAGGGGAAACCTCCAATTGTGAGACTAATGACGTAGGAGATAGTTAGGACGATGAATGACTCTGTCCACCAAGGATAGTAAATGCTCAACGTAAAAGGCAAGCTTGGGGCTGAGCGACTGAGGAGGAGAGGTCCAAGTGATCTAGATGTACTGCTTGTACATATCCTCTTTGATAGCTCTAATGATGACCACCTTTCTGAGAAGAAGCCGATGAGGGGCATCCAAGGAGTACTTGAAAGGAGGTAACCTATCAATAGAGATGTTGATAGATTGGAGGAGCAAATTAGTCCCAACATAGGGATAAGTATCCTCTCTGAAGAACATAGCAGTAACCAGAGCAGAATAGACACAATCCTCTCTGAAGAACATAGGGCTAAGTATGGATACCTCTGGCTGCTTGAAGTTGAATCCCCTATGGATATGAGTTTGTGAATTTAGAAAGAGCCTAAAAATAGTTTCAAGGCATAGAGGCTGCACAGAAAACTCAGCTTGGACAATACATTGAGGAACAGTCTATTTTCAGTGGATCATATGCTGAATCATGAGAGTATGGGCCATCTCAATACGAGCCCAATTAACAGATCACAGACTAGGTCCCTAAACCTCAGATCCATACAAATCTATAGGTTTGATGGCTGTATTAAGAGGCGCATCTTCAAAGGGATATCCTAGAAATGGACATGAAAACATTGGCGCTCCAAGATGAAAGGGATACATATTCCTTGCAAAGGCTTTCTCGAGAAGCACGGTTCATACTTCAAGATGGTTTGGAAAACGAGACCTCTAGTAAGTGTAGGCTGATGTGATCTCCAAGGTTCCCCTTTGTAGAGGAATTGGAATTAAGGAAAAGAACATTTGGAGGTGTTGAATATCATGACCTTAGTTTTGCTAAGGTTGACCACCAATTGACAAAGCTCACAGAAACGAGCAAGGGCATCAAGTTGTCTTTGTAAACCATTGATAGAGTGAGAGAGGAGAACGTCGTCAGAAAAAGGAAGTATGGCTATCACCACATCATGTAAAATGCAACCATCATCAACATGGGTATGTTGTTGAAGAAAATCCTCTAGCTCATTGATGTAAATGTTGAAGAGGGTTGGTGAGAGAGGGAATCCCTTAACCCCAGTGGTTCTCTTAAACAAACTAGAAAGACTGTGAGAAGTACGAAACTGCCTGACAATTGCCTCATGGTGCCTCTAACCAACAATAGTGAGAGAATATGGAATGTTGATATCACACAATTTTTGGAAAAGCAAATGTCTTGGAACCGAGTTGAAGGTCTTTCAGAAGTCTACAAAACAACAAAAGAATTTGGAAGATCGATGACAAGCCTCCTCAATAATAGCCTAGAGTGTAAAGATGTGGTCAATAGTCTAGTATTCTCTCTTGATGTCGTCTGGCCTCCTCTAAGATGACGTCCCTCTGAGTGGTCTTAAAGTGCAGGTCTTAAAGTTGCATGTCTTATACTGTGGCATAAAGTTTGGCAAATGTATGCCCAATCATAATGGTCCTGTAGTTGTTAGGGTTGGAGCTATCCCCAGACTTATGAATGGGATGGATTATGTGCTAGGACCAAGAATGAGGAAAACAAAGAAAACAACCTCATTAAAAAAATTTCCCAATGGGGAGGCAAGGGAGTCCACACCATATTGAGGAACCATCATTATCAATCACCACAAAAGGTCTTATACCAAATATATGAATAATATTTGAAACTAGTTAGGATTAAGTGGGCATAATTGATGATCCTATGGCAATGTAGGGTATGCCCCTAGAAACTCTACATGCATGCGTGTTAGATATAAATCACTCAAAGTAGAAAGGAAATGGTAATGGTAAATAATGCACAGTCCTCATGTTGTAAATAACTTCGTAATAACCTAGAGCCAATGGGATCAACCTCTTGGTCGATGCGGTCTGGCTTTCTTTTCTTACAGCTGACTGCACTGACCACTGTTGATGTTGTCGGCTAAAAGAATTTGTAATGTTTAATCATGATCCCTATATATATATATTATATATATATATATAGATATATATGCTGTATTTGAGTGCTCTTTCCATCGCATCATCACCAGTCATTCGGATTGCTTGCACCAGCAAATCTGCTCTTAAGATCTTAAAAGTTTTGAAGTTAGTCTTGCTTATCTTTTGGAGTCTACATTTGGAGTATAGGTTACTTACCACTTTCCATGATCTGCTCATCTTTTGGAGTCTTCAACAAGTGGCTTTTCTAGGTCTTCTTCTATTCGTTTGTGATCCTCTATTTCAATTCTATCATAAGGTGTTGCTACCCTAGGGGAAGTTAATGTGCCAATAGTGTCTCCAACCTCTCATTTCCTTATGTTATTTCAGATTTGATTGATTGATTGGTCATGCATAGATTAAAGTAGAGTAGCATATTCTTAATGTATTGCATTACAATCTGCCCCTTTAGGCTTTACAACCTATCGATCCTTACAATCAATGTTTACAACCCTAACATAAGTATCTCTATCTTGTTACAACCTTGTTATTATCAATCTATGATCAAGATCTAGTTAGATGCCACTCCCATATCCCAGATATAAAATAGAATTTAATAATTTATATTTGGGATAGGAGAGTGTGATTGGTAATGCATAGATTAGAGTAGAGTAGCATATTTTTAATGTATTGCATTATTATCTATTGGTCCTACCTTACAATCCATATTTACAACCCCTACATAAGTATCTCTATCTTGTTACAACCTTGTTATTATCAATCTATTATCGAGACCTAGTTAAACGCCACTCACCTATCCTAGATACATGATTTGAATTTCTATATCTTTCATAGAGTGTGGACTATCGTCTTTCTAGATCCACGTCTCTAGCAACCTACAACCTTCTTGTGTGCAGCTTTAGAATGGCCACCTTATTAACTTAGTCTATATTACCCAGAGAGAATGAGGATATTCTATAGGACCATGTACTCACATACAAAAATGCCTTTGAAAGATAATTTGTATTGTCCCTGTATCAAACAAAAATTATTGTTCTAATTATCCTCCTAGGGAAAACCATGGTTTCGGTAGACACCATCAAAATGTTGTGAAACAAATGCTGCTCCATAAACAATGTGCACTAATCATAGATGGTCCATCACTTTGAGTGCAAAAGAAGCAGTTCAAAAGGTGCTACTAAGATGGTGACAATGCATTTGGACTGTGATTGAAACACGAGTGTAAGATGTATGCAAGTATGCTGCGCAGCTGCAGATGTCACCATGACTTCTCACTGATGCATCCACAAGGATGATCGATTTTGGGAATTGAACCATTATTTTTCAATTTCCTCTTTTTCACAGATTTTATAATACTTTTATTACAGGAAGAAGGCATACAATCCCAAGTATATTGGCTAGAATGCCGATCTTTGCAATAGGGTGTGAAAAGTCTGTCTTCCAAAATTGAAGAACTTCTTGGCGATGTTGGACAAGACTCTGAAGAAGGTTTGTGAGTGGTGGCAACATGAAAGCTGTTATCAATCAAGGCAAAGTCCCCTTGGTAACCATTGCCCTGTCCAAAGGGTCAAAAAACAGGTGCAATAGGATAAGCAATCTCTTTTTCATGTTTCCCAAGTCTAACACCTTTGTACCTCATTTTGTGGAATAACTTAGAACCAATAGCTTTGGAATGCCGCTTAAAAATGGTGAAGGTATTTACACCACATACAAAATCGATGAATCATAAGAAATGGAGAGGCATAGAACAAAGCTATATTACTCTCCTGAACCTCATCAAAGGAGTTTAATGGCTATAGAATTCTATTTGAGAGTTTTGTGTAGATATTTTTGTGCGGTTTCCTTCTTGTTGTTGATCTAGTTCCTGTTTCTTAGTAACGTAAGATATTTTCATTTTTAAGATTCAAGGAGCCCCGTTTTTAAATTTTTAAATTCAGATATTTTAATATTTTCTCCAGCAGCTGCCATTTCCAACAATGTGGGTTTCTAGCAGACAGGGTTTTAACAATTAGAGCTTTTAGCAGTTGGAAGGGTTCTTCAAATGCTAAGGTTTTCTAGCACTTTCAGATGTTTCAGCTCTTCCAGATTTATTTTTAGGCTTACTTTTAGTTTTTTCCATTCATATTTTCAATTGCAGTTTTCAGTACCCAGTTCCAGATTATTCTGTTTCAACAGCAGATATGTCTGCAGATTTTAGTATTGTAGTAACGTGTATGCTTTTAGATTTTATTACGTTATGCAAGAAATACAATTCACACATCAATTATGGTTATACAGACCACGGAATGACACAGAGAACATTATGTTTAAGCAATAAATGCAATCGCCCTTGAGCATGTAAAATATTAAATATGCAACTCTCGGAACATTACTTAATTTTTTTGCTCTCTTGACTAGATAATATTTTTAGCATGTTTGGATTGCATCTTACGATGATTGCAAATAAGCTAATGTACAGTCCTCTAAATTATCCAAACATACAAATATCTGTTTTACGATTTTTAAATAATGTAGTGGAATTGATCAATGGGTAAGTAAATACATGCTATCACCAAGGATAATTAATAGGTAGGTAAATGTATCTCACCACCATGATGGAAGTATCAGAATCAAACATTCTTCAGTTATTTGTGCAAAAGAGATTTATGTAAGATATGTTTTATCATTATGATCTCTATGATCTCAATTAGAAATGACTAATAGATTAAATATAGTTAATGAAATCCGGTAGATTTATTTGCATATCTTTTTAAGTAATAAGAATACTAGAGCAATTTTAAACAAACTATTAGTTTATCATTGTTCTACTTATTAACAGTGCTTTCCTGTGATATTATAGGTGCATGTATTTCTGGATTCTTTGGCAAAGCTCTTTTGGCACCATATGCATAATGATTAAGGCAGCCATTGATTTCTACGAGTCTTCTATCGTACAAAGTTTTGAGCTTCCCCTACTCTCTTACTCATTTTCTTATTGTCATATATCATTATATGAGAACCTCCTTTCTAATTCTCACAAATATGTCGTGAAACAAGTTTAGTTGCATTGAAATGTTTGCTGGGTGATTGTTCAGTTTTATGAAACATTGCGGGTGGCATCATTTTACCTGTGGGAATGAAATGTTGGAAAATTACTACTGTAATTGCTGTGCATGTGTCATTTTTGTGTTAGACTCTCGAAATGTTGTAGGATTTGACACATTGGTCTTAATGCACTTTTTCTCGTGCTAGAGTTATGTAACAATACCCAGATTTGCATATTCTTACACGTTCAAGAAATATTGAACTGGATATGCTTTAATGAGTGGTCTACTTATACAGCTGTTATTTCCTCATTCATACAAGTAATGTTATAATGATAGGGTTTGGAGATTTGAAGTCTTGTGCAAGTGAACAATTTAGCTCCAGTCTTTTGTGTTCGTAGGATTCTTCGAAAAGTTAAGGATTAGTTATTCTTTCTATTGATTGAATAGATTCAGTCTTATACCTACACGAGGAAGGTAATTAAAACAAAGAATCAAAAGATTAGGTTCTTCTAGGCCCTCAACACCCACTAGAGATGCCTTGACAACATTTCTATGCTCATTTTCTATATCACAGACTCAATTGCATGTCCATGCGTGATTCCTCTTCTAGCATGATAGATACCATTTATGCAGTCACAGGGACGGGGTTCTAGCTTAGGAAAGCCCTAATCCAGCAGCTAGTAAAACAGACAGATGCAGACAAATCTAACATAAAGATCTCGTTATATAAATGCATTCAGTGGATTACATACATATCATTTGTTAGTTATAGGCTACGCATCACACAAAGCTGCAGCAACAAGCTTTTCCTCACTACAATAATGGAGTCTCTCAGACTTCCATCACTCACTCTCTCTCTCTCTCTCTCTCTTGAATCTAACAGAGTTCCTCTACCATCCATCCAAACTTCCGAGCAGAATCTCCTTGCTTTCTCTTCAGACTTCTATCCTCTTAAATCTGGTAGAATCTCTATTTCGTCTTGCAGACTGCTTAAATGCTTTCCCAACGCTCCCATAAATAGGCCTCCAAAAGTGCTACCGATTTTGATCCATGCAGTTACATGCACGCAGACGTGTCCTTTGCGTCCACATCCAAGGTTTTGGAGACAAATCCAAAGTTCCGTGGTCAATTCTGACTTTGGGGCAAACTCAACCACATGCACCTCATGTTTTGTGTCATTGATGCCTTCAACTTTGTGTGATTAGTTGCTTGGGATATTCTTTGACATGGTTTTCTTTTGTGCCTAGAGACATCATGTGCCACCCTTGTGCTATTGACTTTTGTGCAGTCCTACAGTGAAGCGCTGACTCTGGTTGCCTAATTTACATCCCCAAGTACTTTGGTCCTTCGCACACCACTTCCATCTTTGGTACAAAAATAGCTTGAGCATTCCATGCCTTGGCCAAAATTGCAAAATCTGACCTCCAGCTCCCACGTCGTTGTATTTCCTTTGTTTTTACTCATATGCGCGTCTCCTTGTGATTGCACCCCTTTATTCACAAATTTAGACTTAGTTATTTTTGGGTGATGCAAGATTGTTAATTTGCCTAGGATGCTCCGCATCGATTCCCTAGGTAATTAAAAGTTGTGAGTTCCTGTTCATTACCTGAAATCTTCAAGAGTATGGCCACATCGACCAATCTCTACGAGTTCCAACCATGATGAGTCTTCTACTACTTGATTCTTCCACTTCACTAAATACTCCTTGTAGTCTCTTCCTCATGTTCTTTTCGCAACTATAGAGTCGAAAATGGCGTCTATTCCTTCTCCTTTTGTATTTGCTCTCTCCAACTAGGTACTTCTAATCTTGATCCTCCATTCTCATCATCAATTTGCCCTTCATAGTACTCATACAAGTCTACTACATTGAATATGGGTCATATGTCCATGCTTTCTAGTTACTCGATCTAATAAGCATTTGTTGAAAACTTATGCAACACCTTGCATGGTCCTATCTCCTTCCAATTCAGCTTGTGATATGTTCCATGTGGGAACCTCTTCTCATGAAAATGCACCAATACCAAATCTCCGACCTTGAATTCCTTATTCTTGTGCCTTGTATCCGTGCTCCTTGTATTGTTGTCTACTTTCTTCCAATTTTCTTCGCACCTCTTATCTCGCGTATAAACTGTGTAGTGTTTTGCCTCCATGCTTAACTTTTGTGCTCCCATGATTTCTTTCAACTCCGCAATTGCATTGTTCCCGTATGCAATCTAAAAGCCGTTTTCTTGGCATTTCATTGAGTTCTTATACGCAAACTTTACTTGCACCAATGTCAAGTCCCATTGCTTTGGTTTGTTTCAAACGAAGCATCTCAACAAGTTTCCCCAACTTTTGTTCACAACCTCTGTTTGTGAATGGTATTTGAATTGAAACTTAGTTTCCTTCCCAACTTCCTCCATAACATTCAACAAAAAATGGCCTACAAACTTGGTTTTCCTATTTGACACAATACATCCATGCAATCTAACCACCTCTTTGAAAAACAAAATGGCAATGTTTGTTGTATCACTCATTTTCTTGCATGCAATGAAAATGCACCATCTTCAAAATCTATCGAATGCCACAAAGCGGATTTGTTTCCCCTCTGCATCCTTGCTAATCCCCACAGAAAATCCATGCTTATATCATCCCATGGGTTCTCCAATATTAGTAGTAGTTAATATAACCCTATGTTCGGACTATTCCTCTCACAACTAGCAAATTTTGCACTCTCTTACATTGCACACATTTGCCCCCATCCTTGGCCAAAAGTACCCTTCAAATCACTGGACCAAAGTTTTTTCATATCCAAAATGACCCGTTAAGCCTATGTTGTGTTCTTCCTTTATCAAATTTTCACACATTGACCCTTTGGGTATGCATAATTATGTTCCTTTAAATAACACCCTTTTCTATTTGAAGTATTTTGGCCACAGTGTTCTATTTGCACTTGTTGGTTTTGTGCATGCCTTCCAAGCATCCACGAAAATCCTTGGCTTCCGCTTATAACTCCATGGTATCAAATCCAATAACTTCAACACTCATTTCATTCAAGAGGAGGAGAGTTCTTTTTTGCTCAACACGCTTGCTACCTTATTTGATTTCCCACTTATATGTTTAACACAAATGAGTAACTTTGCAAAAACTCAACCCACTTCATGTGCCTCTAATTCAACTTGCACATAATGGTCTATATACAACACAAATTCCTTTGGCAACAATAGTGTCTTCACTTTTGGGTGCTTGCACAATGGCAAAAAAATCTTTATCATAGACTAAATATTTCTTCTTTCGTCGTTCAACTCTTTGTTGAAGTAAGCTATAGGCTTGCCTTCTTTGTTTTATACTATGCCAATCATTGTGCCACTAGTGTCACAATCCACTTGGAAAACCTTGTTGAAGTTTGCGACGATTGCCAAAGTTGGTTGCTTGGTCACTTTGCGCTTTAATTGCTGAAAATTGTGCTCGACATACCTTGTTCGGATAAAATCTTTGTGATCTCCTTGCATTAGCCTTGTGATTGCTGCACATATTCCACTAAAGTTTCTAATGAATTTCTATAAAAGTTTGTCAAGCCATGAAAACTTCATACCTCAAACGCATCTTTTGGTGATGACCATTCAACAATAACATGCACCTTCTCTGCATCCATATTCAACCCTTCTTGGGATATCACCAAACCTAAGTATACTAGTTCTCTCTTCATGGCGCTACACTTTTTGCATTGATCAAGTAGCTTCTCCGTAAGCAAACGGTGCAACACCTTCTTTAAATGTGTCAGTGTCCCTTTGTTTGCTAAACTCCAGGATGTCATCCAAATACACTACAACAAACTTTTCAATATTTTGTTCATGAGTTGCATGAACATTCTTGATGCATTACTCAAGCCAAAGGGCATGACCAACAATTCATATAGCCCTTCCTTTATTTTAAATGCAGTTTTCCACTATCTCCTCCCTTTTCGTGAATCTAATGATATCTACTCTTCAAATCTATCTCTATGAAGAATGGTGCTTCACTCAAGCATTGCATCAAGTCATATGTACGTGGCAATGGGAATCTATACTTGGTTGTTATCTCATTATGGCTCTCAAATATGTATGTGTGCCATTCATCTCCTTTCTTTGGTGTTAATCGGTGTTGGACGAAGACTTATCTCCTACAAAAAAATGCATCGCAAAGATAAGTACTTGTCTTGGAGACTTGCATTTGTGTTTTCAAAATAATATATATTTTGTACTCTTGACCTTAGATATGATGAGATATCAAAGATAAATATCAATATAATTACTTTTATTTTTTGTCAACATCTAATATTTTAACTTTAAAAAGGTAGTATCATTTTTCTTAGTCTATAAAATATTATTATAAAAAAATTGTCATCTTTGAATACCCGTCTCCTATTTTTTGGAAAATTGGCTTATTGTCCCCATCTCTTTGAAACCGCTACCCATCTCCTAGTAACTATGGTGTTAATGTTGCATGACCGCACATAGGCTTAGTCTTTCTCTTATTGGCACCTTATCCAACAACTCTTGCATTTGTCTTTGTACTTCCTCATTTTCTCAAGGTGTTAATCTATATGTTGCCTTGTTTGACATACTTGATCCGAGTATCAAGTCTATTTGATGATTGATACTCTTCATGGGCCGCAACCCATTTGAAAATTCCTTTAAAACAACTTCGCAAACTCGTTCAAAATCTCATGCACTTGGATGGAAGCTTCCCTTCCTTTGTGCCTACGCATGCACCCTTGTCTTGCGATGTGTTTGACTTGGGTACTAATGTATAGCATGCTTTCTCCCTTTGCTTCGTAGGAATTCCTTTCTTGTTACCATCAACATGGGTGCACAAATATTGTTGCACACCTCTTCTTCCTTGCCCTTTAAAAGAGTCAAGTTGAACTTCTTTCCATCCTTCTCCAGCGATAGGTGTTCGTTCTCTCATCACAAATAGTTTTTTTGTCATATTGCTAGGGTCTTCCTAACAACACATGACAAACTACCATTGCACGATATCACACAACACTTTATCTTGGTATGCACTTATTCGGAGCTTCACCGGGGTTTGCTCTTTAACTAACTAAGATCTAATGGCCCTTCTATAGCCATGACACTCTGTAAGGGTTTGGATGCTCTATTTTCTTTAAACCCAAGTTTTCTACCACACATGAGACTAAATTGTTTGTGTTGTTATCCACAATTACTACAACACTTACCTCCCAACTTACAAACCTGTTTGGAAGAAATTTTCCCTTGTACTAGTTCGACATCTTCCTTTGTAGGCTTCAACAACACCCTCTTCATCATGAGAAAGTCTCTTCGCACTCCAACTCCTTGAATGCCCCACAAATCTTACTAACTCATCATCTCCTCGTGACATGCATGCTTGCTTCCATGCTTCTACTTCCTTCATTTTGTGCCTAGGAACATTTGTGGCCCTCGACTAGGTTGTTCACATCTAAAACATGTATTTTGGGAATCCTCAACAAAATCCTCCTCGCTCTTTGGGATCGGGTACAATCCACTTACTCGTGCATAACCTTGTTCCATGCGTGCGAGATCGTCATGCCCAACATTGTTCTCTCCTTTTCTCAATTGGCTTCTTCGACATTGCTCCTTCCTCCTCCACATGCATATTTATTCCTTCCACGTGTGGTACTTGTTGCTTACGCATCCTCAACTCGTAGTGTGAATTGATAAGCTACTTCCTTTGTTTGGATCTGCACCATGCTAGTTCTCGGATTCTAAACCTTAACCCATTTAAGTATCTTGTGACCTTCTCTTGGTCAACTTCACTACGACCAGATTTGATGGTGATCCCATAAAACTCCTCCATGTATTTTTCGACACTTAGCTCTTTTTGCCTTAGATTACGTGATCTCTTGAACAAATCCATCTCGGTAATCACCAAGCAAGAACTTGCCCTTCATCTTGGCGACCATCTTGTCTCACTTAACTATTTTCTCCTTTCCTCTTCTTCTTTCATTTTGAATTGACTTCCACCACAACGGTGCATGACTCTTTAGTTTGGTTTGCGCAATTTTCACCGATTGCTGAAACTACTTATGTCTTCAAACTAAAAAAACCCATATGTATGTGCCACATGACCCTTCAACTTGGTGTGATCTTAACTCGATGCAGAGCACTTACATCTTCAAAATGAAAATACTCATCCATATTTGTGAGGCAAGCTCCTCAAGATTTAACATTCCCAATAAGTATGTTATGTCCATCTTTGGATGGTGCCCTATCTTGGAGATCACGCGTAAGAGTCTTGCCTCTCAACATTGACTTCTTCATGGATGCGGTGTTCATCTTCTTCAATGTTACTATGGTCTTCTCTTGGAATGAAACCTCTTATGCAATCTTCTTCTACAACAAAATAGTTTGGTTCACACACTCCTCAACTCATTCAACATGTCATCAAGTACTCCAACCATGACTACACTAGCACCACCTCTATCTTCTACTCTCCTTGGTGGCATTCGACTTACTTGATCACAAACCACATTGTTGCAAGTTTTGTGTTGCAATCCTATCCAAGCCATCTTCAGCCCAAGTCACCTTCTCCTATAGCTATAACTTGGGCTCTAATACTAGTTGATGTGTTCACGGGGACAAGGTTTCTAGCTAAGGAAAGCCCTAACCCAATAGCGATAAAACACACATTTAGATAAACAAATGTAATGCAAAAATCTCGTTATAAAATCTCGTTATATTCCGCATTCAATGGATTACATACGTTTCACACATTAGCTACATGCTACACATCACACATCACACATAGATGCAACAACTTTTCTTCACTACAACAATCTAGTCTCTCAAACTTCCACACACCTTCTTCTCTCTCTCTCTCTCTCTCTCTCTCTCTATATATATATATATATATATATATATATATATATATATATATATATATCTAGACTTCTAAGTAAAACGTGCACAAAGGTGGGTTATATGCAAGGAACTTATATGATGTGTGCTTTATTTGACTTGTGCCAATTATGTTTAAGGGACAAATCATGCACAAAGGTGGGTGATATGCAAGGAGCTTATATGATTTGTGTATTATTTGAGTTATGCCAAATATGTTTAAGGTGGCTTCATTTGTTAGAAGGTACCAATCATGTGGTTATTACATTTACTATTTATTCAATATTTGACACATCATGCAATTATTGTTTTACTATTATATGATGACATTCATATATAATGTGACCTTACGATAAATCATGTTCTAGTTGTATGTTGATGCTATCCCGAGTTTAGATATATTGTGGTGATTCATGCTCATGGGTAAATTTTCATGTGGACCATGTTGGGATATTATCATAGAGGGATTATTTTGTTTGCATAAATTTAACTTATTTTCAATACACAATTACTTATATGTTATAGCATCAATATTCAATGTTGTTCTATATTGAATATATTGTGGTGGTGCATATTTATGGATGCATTGGTTTTTGGTGGGAACCTTGGGACTTCATCATATATGGATTATGATTATATATGCATACTATCATGCGTTTGCTTATAGCAGACTTTGGTATTTTGTATCCATTGAGTTATGGATGTATTACTATAAGAAAACATATGGATTTTATTGTCTCATTATTATTACCATGTGTACAAGCAATGGATGTTTTATATACTTGTGAAATTTTCAATGAGCTATATAGTTGTTTTCGGTTGAGAGTTATGTGAAATTGAAGGATTGTTTCACTATGGTATTTGTACGTATTTTGCTAGCAAATTATCACGCATATTTTAATGATGTATACATGGTTTTGGACTTATTGCTCCGTGCAATGAGTGTGGAGGATAAAAGTACGACCCATAGAACAAAATGGAAAACAAGAGGTGTTAATAAACAACTATATCACTACTAATTGCTTGATCCTAGCTACCATGTGCGAGATACCTAAAAGCTGGTCTATAAGCGTTTATGAATTCTTAAATTGCACCAATTTAGCATGTTTGTATATTTTTATTACTAGATGTATCCAGTCGGTCCCGTGAATCTATATTCCATAACATCTATATAGATCTATATGTGACAAGTCTTTGAACAATCTTTAGTGTGTGTAAACCCCTACGTATTATCTACAATCAAGCACCACACCAAGGAAGATAAGATATAATAGGGCCAAGGCCAACAAATCAACCACTACATTCCCTTGAACCACCCCCTTGATCTAAAATAGGCTTATTAGTATATTTTAAAACATTTTTTGGCTTATGATAGTCCTCGTTCCTTTTTGCCAGTCTTATACTATTCTTATTTCTCTCCCCTTCAAGCCTCATTATCTTCGTAGGCACCTAAATTAGGTAATTTATCACTTAATAATGTCAATATTGGTTCAATCCTTACATCATGACTTTTGTGCACATTTCGGGTTCTATTTCTTATCCTTAGCCCCATTGCATGACTCGCTCTCTTCATTACACTACTTAATTGCTCACGTAATTGCTTGCATCAATCTAAAATAGTCTATTACTCCCACGTGTCGTGCCCAAAAGTTTCTAACACCTCACTCCTTGCATGTATGCAAATACCAAATAAGGACCAAAATGTCAAACGATTTGATCCAAAATTGGAGGTTTTATCCAAAGCCACCCAACAATCACTTTCTCGATTTGATATCTGTTATGGATCGGTAATTTTCTATGGACCAACCTTCATAGAAAATTTAACCTATGAAAGCCTATATAAACAATTTAAATGCACTCATTTACTCAACTAACAATTTCCATAGCATTATTTGCAAATATTATTTTAAAAATACTCAATACTCTCCTAAACTTCCTTGAAGCAACGACATACATTAGGAGTAGCCCCTACATAGGTTTGAAGCACTCTCAACCAGATTTAAGAGTCGAGCTTCCCTCATTACAAACCGTTTAAGCGAATCAAGCATAAACATGTCAAACAACTACAAAACATCATCAATTGAACAAGTCGCCAAAGCTAGTTGCATCCATATAGGTATCACATCTCTAGGTGGAAAACTACGTGTGGTTTGAGACTTCTTTAGAGTAGTGCCAATATATTTAGTGTACATATTGTACTTCAACCCAACCACCGCCCTTTTCACAGGGGTTTCTTCCCATGGTTAGGGTTTGAAGCTATTTAGGATCATGCAACGAGTTTCATGGGAAGACACTTTCTAAAAACAAAAGTAATAGAAAGCCAATAGCTTATGATATGTAATTGCCAAATAGGTATGGAATCGCCAAATGATTTCGTAAACAAATAATGGTTTTGTCCTTATTCATCTTGCACTTCCAAAACTAGAAACGAAGCAATTGAAGACCAATTCCACCCTTTTTAACCTTCTACCGTAGCCATAATTGCTTCTAGACCCGATTAGAATAGCTAAGTGCATATCTCATCTTGTGTCTTGTTGTATTCAATACTTGTTTTGATTGTGTTTCGATTGATCGATCTTGCAGTTAATGTAAATTAATTAATTTGAATTTATCCATTGTTTCAACCCTAATCCAAATTGTAATACAAACTTCACAACCACAATCTTATTCATTTTTGGGCGAATCATTTGGTGAGCTCACTTCTTGATTTAATCCTTTTGTTATTTGGCCTAGGTCATCCTATTTGGATTAAGGCCTTCTATTTCAAATCCCTAAGATTTCAAATTCGCATGTTTCTCCTCCTCTTAGGGTTTATTATCTTTAGTGCTTTCATGACTTCCTTTATTTGTGATTTGTTTGGTCAAGTGCAATGTGCCAAGAGAGCTTTGCTTGAGTTACTTCAAAGCAACCTTGCATATAAATATAGTCTTTATGGGGCATTCGTAATGAGTAATGGTCCTTGGTAATGTGGAACCAACATATGTGGAATCTCTTCTCCATACCTTTTCCGAGCATTTCTTCTACATTTGTAAGAACTAACCCCTCATCTCTTACTTATAACCGAACAATTGGGCCTCTTCTTAATAATACAAGTGATGCATATTCTAATGATAGTCACAACACTTAAATGATGATTGTAATGATAATGGGTGTGACGTTCAATCAAATGACACTTATCTTCCTCTTGTACATGATAATGTGACACAACCTTCCCTATCTATATTGTTTATGTTGAGGATCCCTCCTCTCTTACTTCTTCTTCCATTATGTCTTCATCATATCTTTTTGGTAATATTATTATGGTTGCTTCTACCAAGTCGTCTTAAGGGGAAGGTTCTCACGATGACTTCAATCCTAATATGAACCCTTTATTGAGGAGGATGAATGAAAATATATAGAGTTTATAAAGAAAATCCTCACCATATGGATTCACTTCTCTATATAGCTAGGGATGGACAAAAGTGTTTAGTCGCATTGAAGATTCATGTGTATGTTATTCCTAAGTCTATTGTTGTTTCTTATCCTATTGCCACATTTATGGGGGCATCTCATATTCCTCTTCAAAATTTTCAAATGTTTATTCTTATGTCTATGACTATTCCTACATCTCTCGTTCACACCCCTCGGTATTCTCACTCTTCTTATACTACATATGCCCTTGAGCATCTTGTTCATGATTTACAAACTAAAGTTTTATAATTACATCTTGTTGTCATGTCAAATTTTCCCTCATTTTTCAAAAAATTACCTTGATAACATGTTTTCCCTCTTGGAAATCCCATGGTTTTATTTCTCTCATTGTTCCAATGTTTGGTTTTCTCCCACACACTTCCATTTTTACCTCTTGGCCTCCTGTCAACCTTCACTTGCACCCCTTTGGTTAGTTCTCATGGTACACCATCACAGAGCTCAAGTGGAATGAACTAAGAAGATATGTTTCCAATCACTTGCAGTGTTGAAGCAAAAGAAACACTCATTGGAAGAAACTCTCACATTTTTGTCTTGGTTCCAAGGTTCCTCCTCTCCCATGAAGTGCTTTTCATTTGTATAAGTTCCAACATCATCTTCACAAGAGTGTTTTGGTTCCATTATGCACTCCAAAAGGTGTTTTGCATTAGAAGAAGTTCTAATTTGTTGTTGGGATGGCACTTTTGTTCCACACAAGACTCATAAGGGTGCATCACCTTTATATGGTTCCATAAGGCCTTCAAAAATGCACCCAAGACTCTTTATGAGTTCCCATGATCACCAAAAAGTGCATTTAGGCTTTTATGGTTCTAAAAAATGCAAGGAAGTGCGCCTTGGATTATTTTTATTTCGAATGAGGCTATTAAGTGCACATGGCGTACCATATGCGTTCTATTTGCACCTTGCGAGGATGGCCAAGGGACTTTTTGTTCTAATTTGTTGTTAGGAGTGCACCCATGCAATTTTTGGTTCTAAAAGTTCAAATTACAAGTGTGCATATGACTTAAGTAGGTTCTAAAACTTCATTGAGAATGTTCTTGTCTTGCCGCAATTTGGTTTCCAAAAGGTCCAAAAGAGGCGCCCAAGGTTTTAAGCACTCATTAAAAGTGTGTCCAAGTTCTTAATGAACTCAAAAAGTGTGCTTTACTTGGTGAGTTCATGACTTAAAGCGAATGTGTGTTCTTGAGATGAAACGGTGGAATCAATTTTTTTACCATAACTTTCTTGTCTAGACTCTTATTTGAGTATCATTTGAACTGTTGGAAAGATCTTGAAGAAATGATTAATATTTAATAGGTTTTAGCCCCAAAAAGGACATATATTTTTCATGAGAATCATTTCCCAACTGTTATTTTTGCCTTCATTTTGAGAGCTTGTTTTGCTCATAGTTTGAGTTCTACTCATTGAATCTCACTCAAACTTTGTCCATAGCTTCCTTACCATGGAACCACCATTTTGAAGTGTATTCATGATGATTTTACCATTGATGATGGCAATGTTGATCATATGAACTTCAATGACATCAAGACAAGAATGACCAATGGAAAACAAACTCCTATCAAAGATGCATGTGTTGAAGGTGAAAGTGCTTGAGTGGATCAAGCAAGGAACCTCCGTGGATGGAAATTCTTATTCTTATTCTCTTCCTCCATTCAAGTGACTTTCTATTTTTACATTGGGAAAGTACCTTTTATAATGTCACTTAAGTGGCTCAATTGACTATTTCTTTTTCTCCATTGGGAAAAGTACTTTTTGTGTAAGGATATTACTTGTATAAATCAGAACATATACAACAGAATAACATGAGAGAACACCAAAATATATATAAATGATGACAATATGCTCATATAATAGCTTTGCCACTTCGAGGGGGCAACCTCCAATACCACTTCGAGGGGGTAACCTCCAAACCATACAATAACACTCCAATACTCAATATGATCCTTAACTACAACCTTCTAACCCCTATATATACCATTCTAACCTATGGCCAATACTGAGGCCGACCTCCTACTCATAATAAATCATAAATGAATGATATAATAAGATAAGGGGATGTGTGCCACATGTCGGCATCTCCATCAATACATATACATCATAACATCCTTTCCCTAGGTGCATAACATTCCTTCCCTCCTTGACATGTTTCGTCCCCGAAACATAAGAAGAAACCATGTAATGAGTGTGTTGTAAATTTTTACACACTTTGCGCCATGATCGATCATCCATCCATATGTGATCCTGGTAGATGATACATATCTGAACTAATATCCATATTCCATTACGCTACTCTGATTCCATTCATGACCATAGTTTATCATCCTTGGATTCCATGCATAACCAACATAAGGATTCCATGTATAACCATAATAAGGATTCCATGCTTCATAATTGTTGCTCCATTGATCCCCTGTATAAATAAAGTGATTATTCCTCCAATTACCTGTATATCTATATTGGTTGGAAATATGATGTGCCCTAGGATATCTCCATGACTTTTTTTCTCTCATGTTGACGTGGATTTCCATATACTGCATTGTAGTATCCTTAACCTTATCAACCTGTTTCTGAACTTTCTTTTTTTCTTCCACCTTTGCATTTGATATTTTCTTTTTCTCTTGAGTAGATGAATCATCATTTCCTTCTTTTTCTTCATGTTCCTCTTTTGAATCATCCTTATTCCCTTCTTCTCCATATTTTAAATCATCCTCATGGTCTATATTGACTTTTCTTTGATTTCCATTAAGCCTGATATCCTGTAAAGTGACCTTCTTCTTTTTGTACCAAATCTTCATAAACTTATTTTTCATATTAATATTAATTGTCCCCAATGTCTCTAACCAAGGATACCCAAGAACAATATCCAAACCATCCATATACAAGGCAAAAAAATCTGAATGTAAAGTATATTTGTCCATAGTAAGTTTTAAATCTTCAAAAACTTGAATTTTCTTACCATTCACTTGAGCTTCTTTGATATTACTTTCTTGAATATGTAGATGTTGAGCCATATCCTTGTTGATGAAGTTATACTTGCTGTTAGGGTTTATGGAAACAATTATCTTATTCCTTTGAATGCATCCATGAAACTGAAATATGGTATCTTCCTTCTTGGGAGCTATAATATCTTCTTCTGCATCAATATCTTGTTTTTCTTCCTCTTCTTCATAGTCTTCTTCAACTTCTTCTGCGTTTGATTCTTCAATATATGTTGCACCATCATCTTCCCTTGAATCTTCTTCACCTTCCTCTTCATCTTCTTTCTCTCTTGATTCTTCAATATATTCTTCCCCATCATCTTCCTTTGACTCTTCTTCCTCTTTGTGGTCCCATCTATCCATAAAAAGTTGTTCCATTTCCTCCCAAGACCAATCCTTCCTGTCATTTTTTAACTCAGAAAACCAAATCCATGCAGGACCACCAAGATAATGTGAAAACCTATTCCTTGTCATGAAATATGAGAAATATATATTCTTAAATTTTATCCACCATTCTTTAGCATCCATCTCACCATTTCCATAAAAAATTGTTATCCCCGTGATCATGATTAGGGTTTAGGAATTCTGAAAATATTTCGGTAGATGGATAAAAACACAAAGAACAAACCCTAACTGAAATTTCAAGAGCTTTCCGAAAATATAAATTTTGCTAAAAAATACCACAATTTGCTTCTTGAAAAGTGAATTTATGAAAAAACCTAAAACACCAATAACATCCGCAAAACAGATCCAATGGAGCTAAAATTTTCAGATATTCTAACTTAGAGTTTTTCCAAATTATGATGCAAAAATTGGGAAAAATTCGATACCCTCTTCAAGATATATTCAAAACAAAAAATTAGGGTTTTTGCCCTAATTTTGGCCGAAATCGCTGCTCTGATACCACTTGTAAGGATATTACTTGTATAAATCAGAACATATACAGTAGAATAACATGAGAGAACACCAAAATATAGATAAATGATGACAATATGCTCATATAATAGCTTTGCCACTTCGAGGGGGCAACCTCCAATACCACTTCGAGGGGGTAACCTCCAAACCATACAATAACACTCCAATACTCAATATGATCCTTAACTACAACCTTCTAACCCCTATATATACCATTCTAACCTATGGCCAATACTGAGGCCGACCTCCTAAGCATAATAAATCATAAATGAATGATATAATAAGATAAGGGGATGTGTGCCACATGTCGACATCTCCATCAATACATATACATCATAACATTATATCCCATGTGAACCCATACATATAACTAAGGGGATGTGTGCCACATGTCAGCATCTCCATCAACCCATATACATTATAATATTATATCCCAAGGTACATAGCATTTTGTCATTTAGTCACTTTAAGTTGCAACTTGAGTGAAAACTAAATTGTAAAAGTCATATTTTTACTAGAAGGTAGTTATCAAGTAGTTATAAGCTAAAATTATAAATAGGGGATCACTTCTCATTGTAAAGGGTTGGTTGGCTCTCCTTCTCCTCTATGAATTATGGAGATAATATTGTTGTATCGTGTGCACATTTCCCCCAAAAATTCCATGAATATATAAATGCAATGCAAATGTGACATTTTTACTCCGTGATTTTATCAATTCTCTTCAATCATAAAATTGTGCCTTGTTTATAATTGAATAATGTCGTTATTCTCTTTTGTTGTATGTGATGCTTTACGATCAAAATTTATGTTGAATGTCTATGTATGTGGACTTTGTGCCATATTTATGTAGTTCACGGGTGATGAACACTTTGTGCTTCGGTTCTTATTCTTCACATATGATTTTGTACTCTATCCTTTATGTGAGGAAGAGTGCTTTATCTTGTATTTACGTTTGAGTTATCACAACAGTTCTCTATGTTTATTTTGTTGTGGGTTTATTTCTTTCTCCATCCTTTCCCTTCCTCTTTATGTTTCCCATTTTTACCTCTTGTGTCTTTAGTTAAAATTATTGAAAATACAAAAACCTATCATATGAGGGAATTGTGGCGCACCACTCCGCACGAGCCAAAATTGGACCCTAAATTTTGAGAACAAAATTGGTATTTTTTGAAATAGATTAAGTTACTGAAACCAATGTGCTAACCACTAACGAGCACCTTGCACGACATAATTAAACTTCCCGAAAAGGGTCTTGTAATTAATTAAGTCTAACCAAGACACTAATAATCACCATCTCTCGTAACTAGGTTGGGCTCAATATGCCCGTTAAAATTTTTACTTAAGAGTTCTCTATTTACACAAATTTTGAATTTCGGAAAATATATTCTAATCCTTTTGATCCATTTAATTTTAGGATTCCATCCCCTAGATTAATTTAATTTCGTAAATTAAATTAATTCTCTCAATTAAATTAACTTATCTTTCCACTTTAAAATTAATTCACTTGATTAATTTAATTTCACTAGATTAAATTAATCCACTTAGTTAATTAAATCTACCCAAGTTAAATTAATTCACTTAATTAATTTATTTTCCCTAAATTAAATTAGTTTAGTCAAATTAATTCCTAGAGAACAATTAACCCATAACACCCAAATTAAGCTAGCTACATTATTTAAGTGGGGTGGAAGATGGAGCATCCATCTCCCACCCTTGGATTTTTTTAATCTCCTCCCTAGATCTTAGGGCATCTCCCAAAACCCTAAAAATCCTTAAGGTTAGTTTATATTAGGATTTTTTTCTAAGCTATCTCTTTATTTTCTTCATTTTTGTCTGCTTTGGGTTTTGGAGCTTTCATGGGAGCATGGCTATGGAGATGAGCTCTCCATTTTGGATCCACACTCCAAAGAAAACTCTTGTTTATTGTTTATTCATTTGCATCTTTCACCCAATCTAATTTTCATGGATCTTGTATTCAAATACCACAATCATGCATTATTTTCCTTTTTATTTCTTTTACATACATGTTACTAACAAATCCCATTGAGATATATATGTATGTACACACGCGCTATATATATATATATATATATATATATATATATATACGGCCACGGATTTGGACACATGTCCCAAAACGACCCTCCCATAAATGAAACACATGCACATTAGTTCAAAAGATAACTACATATGTTAAAAAATCCTTCTATTTTAAAATACAAGTGGTCACTACTAAAGAGAACAATATTCATAGAAAATAAATATGTGAATTACATTCATTACTTATTTTTGCATATTTATATACTCATGGACAAACATAAATATATAAATGTACACACACACACACATGGGTTTTAGACACAATTTCATAACTGGTTTAAATCTCCATTTAGATTGAAATGAGCATGTAATAGAAAAGTGTATCAATAAGTAATTGCGGGTATTTCAATAGATAGAATCGATAATTATTTCATTATTAAAATATATGCATATATACATGTGCGTAGTCATTTTTCTTAAATCAATTCGGAATTTAATTTGGCATGAGTTTATAAGAGAATTACATCACCAAAATATGAGATTTCATAAGAGAAAATTCTTCTAATTCCATTCAGATTTAAGAACAACTATACTTTCCTTTTTACTAATATCCCAAAGCAATTTTATTTCAAAGTAATTCAAAGGAAATATGAAGATTAACCATGCACAAGAATATGCAATTTTTAAACTTTAATTACAATGACCTTCAATGCATCACTACCATTACAATGAAGCAAAAAAAAAAAAAAAAAATTAACTTCATTATTTTTGCATACTCAAAATAACCCGTTATTCCTTTATTTTCCCATATAATAAGCCATCTTTGAAGTGAACTTTACAAGTTTTTTAAAAAATGAAGAAATGCAAGTGGACAAGCCTCCCAAAGAGGGAACAACATGCCCAATTTTTCAACAACTTCCACTTTACCAAAACAGTCCCAAAAAATCCATCAGAAGCTTCAAGATTTCCAAACAACAAATGTTTGGTTTCCTCCCAACCTATAGGCATCATCATATGCCAAATCTCAAGGTGATGAGCATACTAGCCTCCCTCCAAGCCCATGGGAGAGAGGAGATGCTTCTCAAATTGGCACAAGGGTTCACACACAACCACAAAATGCAAACAACAAGAAAACCACCCAAAAACATCTTCCAAAACAATCAAAGGAGAGGGTAAAAATCCATACATAGCCATATGTATTTCAATATATTATTTTTACTTGTAAAAGAGAGAATAAGTAACCATACCTCCAACTCCTTATACCTCTATGAAACTTATAGCTCCTAAGCTCCTCCTTGTAAGAATTTTCAAACCCACCCCTACGCTCCTCCTTGTAAGACTTTTCAAACCCACCCCTACTTGGTTCCCTTAACACATATGAGACAAACTCCTTACCCTAAAGGAAATAGGTTCTCCTACTTCGACCATATGGAGGGAGGAAATACCCATGTATGGGGCTCCTCAAATCCCTCACTCGTCCAAAATACCCAACCAAATTATTGAGGATGGACTAGAAAAATTATCACAACAATACCTTTTTTAATCAACTTAAAAAACAACATATGCATTCATAAACAAATTAAGTCTTCCATGATAAGAGGCCTACCTTGAAAAATCAATCCAACAAGTCCAAGCTTCCAAGCTCTCCAATCCAATCCAAGTGCAATCCAAAACAAGACTCCAAAAAAGCACAAAGCTCACCCATTTTTTTGAAAATCAACAAGTTTCAAAGTAAGTGGAACCTCAATTATCCCAAATTTGGAGGATAAATAAAAAGACTGACCAAAATAGAAACCAATGGAGAGATATCCATGTGGCATCTAGTCATCCTCCAATTTAGTGGCATGTCAACTTCTCTCCCACAAACCCAAGACAAAAAGAAAAGCCAATAAAAAGGATATCCCAAAATCCAAGATGAATAATTCACCCATTTAAAGTGAATTGAACTCACCTCAAGTGATCTTGGCAAGACCAAGAAACACAAATAATGTGGGAGAGTAAATGAACGTAGGGAGGTGAAAAATTTCTTTTTCATTAGAAAGAGTCTTCCTAGCCATAGGTATGGCTTTGGGGGCTCTTTTCAAGGCAAAAAGGCCCTTTACAAGACATGCACACTTCCCAAAAATCTCATTCTTCCCAAATCCGAATTTGGGTGAAGGGGTGCCTTGGGAAGAGTGTAGCCTCTACTAAACAAGGTAAGAAGGTCATAAGCAAGGTTAAAACAAGATTAGGCAAAATCCACTCAATTAAAATTTAAGGAAAAGATAGGAAAAAATGAAATAGATAAACCATAGTTACAATTAAACTTAAATAAATTAAATAAATCAAAGCTATGAAGGGACAATGAAACCCAAGATAAAATATCCATACCACAATAATTAAGTGCAAAACATAATAAATCAAATGATCACCAAGCCAAAAAGGCTCCCAAATCAATACACCAAACCATACGATGACAAAACACAAGGGGGGTATAATTTGGCCAACGACCAATTTGTGCCTACGTGAGAGAGATATCTTGAAACCCATGTTTTCCAACCATTTAATCTATAAATGCACACACATCATACCTTCTTGATATAATATAAATGACAAACATAAAATCCATGTGTATCAACAACCAACATGCCATCAATGCAAGACACATCAATCACATACAAGAGGTGCGTATATCCCAAAACATGATACACACCACCTAACATCATGTATGATACCATAAACATCAGTGAAAATCAAAGAGCATACATAGATAATCACCATGAAATAGACATTTGTCATATAGTCATCATAAGGCTCATAATGTCAAACAACTAACCATAGATCCCACCAACAAGTTAGTATAATCAAAATATACATCATATATCCATCAAAATCATAATGTCATGTACCTAAATCACAATCAAAACAATATAATATAGATGGTAGGCAACAAGACCAATAACCTCCAAGATATCAAAGGGTCCAACAAAGCATGGGCGAGCTTAGAGCCTTTTCCAAAATGGATAGGACTCTTGTATGCACACACTCTCGAAATACTTTGTCACCAACCGAGAAGCAACGCTCCACCCTCTTCAAATCTATGTATGCCTTATTCCAAACGTGATCTTTCTCAAGTCGTTGTCTAATAAAAAAACCTACTACTCCAAATCCTACAAGTGGGTTGGTCCCAGAACTAAAAGGTGTCATGTTGGGTTTGTCATACAAAGCCTCATATGGTGTCATACTGAACAAAGTGTGAAAAACAATTTGTATGAAAACTCAACCGAATAAAGGTAGTCCTTCTATCTCGCTTTGTTGGTCCATCACATACATCCTTAATATATCCTCTAAGACCTGATTCACCCTTTCAATCGATCATCCGTCATGTGGGTGATAAGTGGAATTGAAGTTGAGATGAGTGCCCAATGATGTCTGAAAGGTAGTATAGAAGTTTGACATATAGATAGTGTCCTAATCGAAATGATATTTCTCGAAATACCATGCATTCACACAATATCGTCAAGGTACACTCTAGCTATCGTGGATCGCATTATATGTCGTATTCATGGGAGAGAATTGGGTGACTTTGGTCAACTTTTCCACTATCACCATGATGACATCATGATGATAGGAGGACATAGGAATACCAAAAATAAAATCCATCAAAACCACATCCCACTTCCACTCCGGAATGGCGTGGGATATAGAAGACTAGCAAGATGGGAATGCTTGGCCTTCATCGATGGTACTCTAGGAAACTAGAGATAAAAGTTCCTATATCGATGCAAACCATGCCAAAAGAAAAAGTGGCTAATCTTGACATGCATCTTCTTCACCCTTAGATGTGCTACATACGGAACTCTATGAGCATCGATAGAATAAAACCGTAAAGATCACCTACCTTGGGTATATAAATATGCCTCACGGAAATGAAGAAGGCCATGTAACTCAAAGTAATATCCAACATACTTACCCACTAAGGGGATTTGCAACTAAACCCTATGTGTAGCACCCTCATAAAACATGTCCCCTGGAAGGTGCTACAAAATCCTATCTCGAAGATCTGATCTGATGGTCAAGGAGAAAATATCATGTTGTCGCCTACTCAAGGCGTCTGCGATGAAATTATCCTTTTCATTGATGTAATGAATATCCATGTCGTAATCACATAGGAACTCCATCTAATATCATGGTGGGAATTAATTTTAGGCTAAGTGAAAATATGTCAAGGCTCATGTGGTCGGTCCTCAAAACAAAACACCGCCAAGAAGAAAGTTCCTCCAATGGTGCAAGGCATGTATCACCGCTGCAATGCTCAAGATCATGTGTGGGGTAATTAAGCTCATAATCATTGACCTTGTGGGACTCATAAGTGATGACACACACTCTTTGCATAAGAACACCCCGAGAATATCTCGAGGAAGCATTTGTGTAAACAACAAAATCTATAAGGGGATATGGAACTATCAAGATAGTTGCAGAAGTCATGTGATTTTTAGTAGCTAAAAGGCATGCTTACACATTTTAGACCATACAAACTTCTTCCCTTTCCACTGAAGAGAAGTGATCGGATTAGCAATCCGGGAGAAGTCTTGAACAAATCTGTGATAACACCTGCTAATCCCATGAAACTCCTAACCTCAATGACCAAAGTGGGGATAAGCTAATCAATATTCTCCTATATCTTCAAAGGATCTACTGATATAACCTTTCCAAAAATAAAATTTCCCAAATATTAAATCTCAATCTAAAAGAAGGAACACTTTTCCTGGTTCCCAAAAAGTTGATGCTCATGCAAGAAGCGCAAAACCTGTCTCAAGTTTTCCTCATGCTCCTCTACTATGTGGGAGTAGATCAAAATTTCATCAAGGAAGATCAACATAAAACAATCTAGGAAAGTCTTGAAGAGTCCATTCATGAGACTCATGAACACGGTCGAGACATTAATCAACCCAAAGGGTACTGTTGTTAACTCATAATTACTATAGTGATTCTTAAATGTAACCTTATGGATATCTCGCTCTCGTAATACGAAGTTGATGGTAACCAAATTTGAGGTCAATCGTAGAGAACACCCTCGATACCTTCATTTGATCACAAAGGTCATCGATCATGGGTAAATGGTAATGGCTCTTCACCATTACTTTATTCACTACTTGAAATCCAAACAACGATGAAGATATCCATCCTTCTTCACGAAGATCACGGGTGCACCCCAAGGGACATACTAGGACAAAAAATTCCATTCTCCAACAACTCCTCCAACTGGATCTTGAGCTTATGAACCTTAGGTGTAGTCATCTCGATAAGGTGCTCAAGAGACATGAGTTACGCCTGGAACTAGATTGATGGTGAAATCTACCTCATGATGTGGTGGCATCCCATAAAGCTCCTTAGGAAACACATCGAAAAATTCCTCAAAAGTGGATAATAATCTAGGGGTGATCTCTCATGGGTCTCCTCAAATTTATCATGACTATGATGGAAAACATCGACATCCTTGGTGCATGCACTTCTTGAGCTGCATAGTGGAGATCATGCACAAGGATACTGGTCTCTGAACTCTAGAAATAATAGTTGTGTTACCCAAGCCATCTCTACACTCTATGGTCATGAGTCAATAGTCTAACTTGGCTTGATGAGCATCAATACAATTATCCCCAAATCTACCTCATACAACCCCAAGGGTAAGATACAAAGATAAAAAGTGGTGTAAAAGACCCTTAAGTATAAGACACAAATCTCCACATAGGTGTCCATGGAAATTTTGGCCCCAATGGCCAACTCTTTGTTTCATCGATCCATTGCCTAGCTACCACCAAATCACACTAGTCCACAACCGAAGGTGAAATAAAATAATCGATGCACCAAATTCAAACAAAATTGGAACTAGAACATCTATGATCATACATGAAACCTTGATAATTTTGTCTGGTGCTTAGGCATGACAATCATCTATAATGACGTAGACATGATGAGTGCACCCTATGTCTGTCATTGTCTGCTTAGAGCCGGGACCGGTGGCCTATCCAAAAGTACTATTTGAGGGAAATTAAGAGCATAATGACCGGGATCACTTTGTAAATAACACATCCATGCCCTAGTGTAGAACTATATCTTTGAAATACTCCCGACCTATGCTAATCCTAACTCTCGAAAATTGTGAGGTGGCCTAGGTCACTAAAAATACTAATGAGAAGGTTGTGGGGGTCTTACGGTAGACCATGTAGGTCTAAACCATCCTCATGAAGGTGGTAGTACACTCATGGTTCCATTATTTAGTTGTAAAGGTTCCTTATACTAGAATCGTGTCATGTTCATGTCTCTAGACTCTCGGGCCTTGCTTCTAATCTCCTCTTCCAAATAAGTCTTCTACACCACCTACTCAAGGGTAAGATAAGATAAGATCCTAACCGATCATGCCAAGTTTGTATTTAGTTCACTAATAAAATGGTTCACCTGTAGTTTCTCCTCTCGGAGATAGTCCACATATTACAGTAGGTCCAAAAATAGCTCTTATATTGTGCTACTCTGCTAGAACCCCGATGGAGGTCATGAAACTTGTCTATCCTCTTCGTATGAAGTTCTCGGACAAATAACGCACTTGAAATATCTCCTCAAAAAAATCCTAAATGATTGTCTCATGTGAGAGATCGAGTTTTGCTCCTTTGATCTCCACCGGATGCATGTTAATCTCATAGGAGGTGAATACCCAATCTGGCCTTGATGTTACTCTCGAACACCAAGCCAAAATCAACTCTCCAAACCGAGCAACCATGCCTATGCAATAAAAACATTTGTAGAACCTCCAAAAGTGGGAGATCTAGCCTAAGAAAATCTATGATCATGCCCACCACCCTGAGTTACAATTACAGGCTCTACCAATACCTCTAAAGGTGGTGATTATGGTCTTATGGGCGATGAATCCTTAACTAGTGATTGTGGCCTAGCGATACCCATTGAGTGACTCATGTACTATGATGCACCCCTATCCAATGGTGCTCTCGGGCTATGATATCTTTCCAGCCCCTCCAAAATAAATTGAGATGAAGAAAATGAGATGCATGCTCGCGTTGATGATACCCTCTACTATCTACTACAACACACCGGCCTCTATGACCTCCTGTTGTGTAGGTACGTAGTCCCGAAGCACTCCCATGATCTACCAAGGGTCTAAAGAATCTCTTGTCGAAACTCTATGATAGGTTGGCCTACGCAGAAAAGGAAACATACAACAAAAATAAACCTAAATCGCCTATGGTACATGTGGGGATAACCCTCTTTCACTACTTATACAAATTAGAGTATTTCACACTATAAGGAAATTCCAAGGGTTCTCTATCTAGGTATGAGAGATGGAAGGAACTATCTCTACAAACATCTCTAATCGAAATGGTCCCAACCACAATGAATTAAACATTTTTGGCTCCCTTCTAGTTTTCTTTATTTTTCCCACAATAATATTAGGTCTCCAATACGGAATTCTCTCAATCGAGCCTTCTTTTCGAAGATATTTTTCACTTTTATTTGATGTTTTTTATCGATCTACCATTATAACTCTATCTTCACATAGTTTATCAAGGTACACAATTCACTTGTCCAGGGAATCTTGGAATTGATTATCCTCAACTACTTGTACCAATTGTAAGGAAGGTGTTTCAATTGATTTGGGCACCTTTGCATTGACACCATATAACAATTGAAATTGAGACATGCTTATGGATTTCTTTTGAGTGATTAGATCAACCCCTAATACATCATGAAAAATTTTGTGTCAATTTCTTTGACTTTGGTCCAATAACTTGTGGATGATGGTCACAATATTCGTGTTACTAGATTATGCTTACCCATTTACCCGA
Organism: Taxus wallichiana var. yunnanensis; assembly: GCA_018340775.1. Classification (NCBI taxonomy): domain Eukaryota; kingdom Viridiplantae; phylum Streptophyta; class Pinopsida; order Cupressales; family Taxaceae; genus Taxus; species Taxus wallichiana. Next base: position 12,994,775 of record CM031242.1, on the reverse strand, counting down.
GGGTAGTATTTAGATACATGAGATAAATAAATTTCATATCCATAGTAGAATTCGATTAGCTCCATAGAAGAGAAGTAGGTGGCATTTTCAATGACAATCTTTTGTGGCACACCAAAATAGACTATGATAAGATCTTTGAGAAAGTTACAAACCGTTTCTTTGTTGGAATGTTTGGCTAGAATAGTCTCCACCCACTTGGTGAAATAATCCATCACCGTGAGTACATATGAGTGACTGTACTTGAATGTGTGTTGAGAACCCCTACAAAGTCTAAACCCCAATGCTTAAATGGTTCTTCAATCACCATGGGTCGAAGTAGAAAATGGCAAGTTGAGGCTTATGTATGAATTTTGAACATGGTTCACATTTAGCTACCCATTTTTATCATATTGAAATAAGGTAGGCCAATAATATGTCCTTCTCATAATCTTATGGGCTATCACCATGGTTGAAAAGTATCCACCGCAAGCTTGATCACGGCAATATTTTAATAGTTTTTCTTATTATTCTCTATCTACACACCACAAGAAACAACCATCCAATCCTCTCTTATAGAGCACGTGATTCAATACCATATATCTTGTTACTCATAGTTTAATTTGTTCTTTGTTGCTTCTCATTTAGATGAGGTGGGAAATCACCTTATGTAAGGAAATGGATGATCTTTAAATACCACTCTAAGGTAGTGCTAAGTAGGAGTACTATAGGCAATTCATGATTTTCATGTCATCTTGAAATTCGATCCAACCTCCATGTTGGATTTGGTGTTATTCTTTGTTATCATTTGACATAGGCCTATCCCTCATAAAAAATTGTGGGCGTATCTTAAGGTCATATTCTTGAACTTTTGAAATATAATTCCCTCTATTGGATCCAAATTCATGTTGAGTGAGAATACTTTTCACTATAGATTTAGGAACAAACACAATTATGTGAGAGTTCAAGACATAGAATCTAAAATTATTCATTGCCTTGACTACCAAAAAGGCATGTTTCTCCATGGTTGAGTATGTTAGCTCATTCTTCTTTAATGGGAAAATCATGAAGGAAATAGGAGATTCAACTTATTCCTCATTTGTTTTACTAGAATGATGAAGAGAGTACTTTTGGAAGCATATAAGTATAAGCTGAAATATTTGTTAAAATCAAGGCATACCAATGTAGCAACTTTAACAATGGCCTCCTTAATATCCTCAAATGCATTATTACCTTCTTTACTCTACTTGAATCTTTCTCGGTGCTTCATCATATATGTGATGTGTTTAGTCATCTCGTAAAATTAGGGACAAAGCGGTGAAGGAAATTGACCTTACCAAAGAAAGAATGAACTCTAGGATTGTTTATGGGGAATGAAAGTTTCTATATTGCTTCAAATTGTTCAAGATTAATCATGGTGCCTTGTTTGTTTATAACATACCCGAGAATTTTTCCTTCCATTACTTTGAATATCGACTTCTTGAGGTTGAGCGATATACAATGTGTTCTACACCAAATATGAAGAGAATCAATCGATAAACTAATAAACAAGAAGATATATTGAAAATAATATTCAAAATAATCAAAGAAAAACATGAAAAACCACAAGATTTAACTCGGGAAACCCTTTTGGGAAAAACCCAAAGATAGTAACTTCTCTCCTTATTGCATTAACTTAACCATTTATAATACAATAATGTACTTCCAATTTTTTCTTTACCCTACTACATCTCCAACTATTTGTATGCAAAATAGTAAGAAACCTTCAAAGTGGTTTACAATACAATGGGTACCAAAACCATGGGCTAATAAACACTCATAACGGTTCCCCATAATTCATGGATTATGACACCACCCATATATACGTATAGATAAAAATAGCATATCTATACTCCCAAAAAAATAGGGATTCTAACGCTTGTGGAAGAGGTGTACAAGTACTCTGGGTATACCATATTAAAAATATACAACACATTCTAACATTCTCCAACTTGTTGTATACTTTGTAAAGGGGGCTACACTCTTTGCCATATAGTCGGCGACTTAGGGCATTCAAGCCCATCAATTTTCTAAACCAAGAAAATTTCTCAAAGACTCACAACCTTAGTTAAAGAGGTCATCTAAAACCGGTGGTAATTGGCCGAGGTCACCAAGGAGGATGACTAATTTGTTCCCAAATTGAGATGTTCTTGAGTGTGGGAAAGCTTCGCGTAGCCTATTGTCAATTTTGCTTAGTAATTTTGGGCCGATGAAACTCATTTCATCAATAAGAACATATTCTATATGTTTCAACGATTCTTAAAAAGGCAATAATGCACTTCCTTCAAGGGGTTTCAGTTCTTTGATTGGAATATGTAGGGCTACGTGGATTGTGGATGTGGATATGTTGAATGTTAAAACACCGGTAGGGGTGAGCACAAGTAGAGGTGAGGGAGATGTGGTTGATGATGTGAATGAATTCCATATTTTATTTATCAGATTTGATTTTCTTGTGCCAATCGTTCCTTGAATTATCAATCTTAGTGGAGGTAGTAGGGTTTTGTTTAATGAATGGTGTAGTATGGTATCAATAGCTATTTATTGTTACGGAGACAAAGGAAGTGTGGAAGATGGTGGTGTGGCTCGCATGTTTTTGTTAATTGTGTCCGCCTTCTCTCTCTCGATAAAATGATGAACTAGTTATCTAAAATCATGGGGAATGTCATGTATGTTCCAATTATTGTGTATGTAAAAATATTGTTTCCCAACATGTCAATGTCAAGACTCGTATTGTTTCCCACGCGAAGTTGTGTTAAGACTGCCATTTTTACAATGGTTCATGTTGAATCATTGCATTCGTCCTCGAGTAAGAACTAACATTTATAGCAAGTCATGTGTCTCGGGAGTGCGTAAAACATGCCACAGTTTATAGTTGTGCTTGAACATGTCCCAAGTGTCGTTGATGTCATGTGGGGTTGAGCCAAATTCGAGGCAATATTTCGAAAGGTTTGTACAAAAGGAGTTTTGACCAACAAAAAAGCTCATATGACGATAAATCCTAAGTGGGATATCCACAAATCTCCGGTGGACCCGAATAATTACTTGGATTAGTTGCTTTTTCCATTTATCACCTTTACGGTTCTTGTTGTAGCTTGATCTCGAGCAACCTAAATAAGTGGTAGGTGTTCCATGGTTGTAAGACAAACTTTATATGCATCCAAGAAAGTAGTTGTTTTTGTGCATCATTATCACTTTAAACGACACGTCTCGGGATTTTTTTGCCAACATTTAATGATACAAATGAACGGATGCACATAACAAGTGGCAATTTTTGCAGCATGTGGCATGTTTCTTGTGCGCTTTTGTGATGTTCAACAATGATTTTTGTGAGCATTTTGTGGATTGTAATATGTGCTGGAGAATCTACGTCAACATCTCTTGAAAATCGTGATAGCATTTGGTGATATGTTTTTTAATGTTTCTCGACTTTGAAGCATATTCGCAATATACTTAAGAAGCTCGCATGGCGAAAAATTACCGGTTGGCAATCGACATTTACTCTCCATATGTATATCATAGTTCGATTGTGGATATTCAATCATCATCATTTCTATAGGGAGGTACTTAATTTTCCCATCACTTTCAATGTGCAAGGAAGAAGTAGGTTGCGTGGCCCAAGGGGCATTGTACCTACATTGCAGTTGTGCCTTCTTTCTACGCATGCATGTCTTCTCTGAACATTTAGTGTGGCACTGAACATGATTAAGAAGTTCTTCAAGGTCTGCATGTGGGGAGGTAGATAGAATTTGTGTTGTATCTAGCAAGAAAGGGTCATCTAGGAGTGACTTGCGAACAAAATTCAAGTGGTTGCAAGCCATGTGGGGGTTTTAGGAAGACACAAACTTATCAAAGTATTGTTTTATCACCTCAATAACTGTTGTATCCTCCAAGTCCATTTTGTCAAATTTAGGTGCATTCTCGAGCCACAATAAACCGTGGACATGTGCAGAGCCTCTATGTTGTCATTCATACCTGCGAGACGAGGGAACATAAATATTAGCTATGTAGTTTAGAAAAAACTTTGAAATAAGTAGATTTGATTACCTATACCAAAAGTCTATTGCTCCAAGTTCCTTCTGTAATATTTCTTCATGAAATATTGTGAATTTGTGATGTAGGTATGTTGATACTCGATGAGGGTTAGAGACAATGTTAAGTGTTCTCCAATGTTGTGTGGCTTGAGGATCAGTTGGGCATTCACCAAAGATAATATTGTGGAGATCACGGCTATTTAGTGTCCATGCAACACTTAGTGTGAAGAATAAGTTTGGTGTCCCCAATTTTTCCACCATATCTAAAATCTTGCTTCTACTTTTTTCCTAGAATGAACATGCCCCACAAAGGCTTGATCCAAAATGCATTAAGTTGTGCGGGAGGTTGTCATTGGGGCATTCTAGTAGTTATCTTCGCAGATCTCTAATTGTCAGAGGGATTCCAGATTTGAGGTTCTACTTCATAAAAATAGTTGTTGTGGACTGGCTCTTGTGCCACATTATGAGCTTTAGAAGGAAGTAACAAAATCTTGGGTGGGAACCGAAGCACCTGTCATGGTAACACATCAATTGAAGAGTGTATTCATGCATTGGAACTTCTTTAATGCGGGTTTTTGCCACATTGCTTTTCCTATCAAAAACAAAGTTGGGAAATCTATTGAGAACATGCCCTCTGTATTGTATTCATTTATTGGTGAGAGCCCAAATTCTACCTATGACATGGTAAATGGAATGTTACCATCATGGTTAAGCAAGAACTGTTTGATTTCCTCTTTTTTGTTCTTGTATTGTGAGGTGTTGGAAAGAAAGATGATGATTGTTCATACATTTCATCAAATTCAGTGGGAACATCAATACCATGAGTTATAGAGGTGGTTTGCATTTGGGGCAGTTCCACTATGGCTATATTAAGAGAGGAGGAAACATTTGACGACTCGAATGGTAGAGAAGAAAGGGCATCATCGTCAATTAAGACATATTTGTAATAGGGATCGTGTTGGATTTTATATTGCAAGGTAGCCCAAACACGAGATCTACTGACGTAAAAATCATAATTTTTAAAATTAGATCCTTCCCTTTGTATGAGAACTATCTCCAAATCTCCAAGGTGGTGGGATAGAGTCTTTACTATTGAAGTAATGTTTTGTGGGAAACTTATGGTGTGTCCTGAGTATTTGTATTGCCCACCCCTTGTACTTGGGTGACTTGCAAGAATGGATTAACTTGTGCGATAAGCATCTCCTCGATTTGGGTTAAAGACGCAAGAACAATAGGCTACTTTTCAGGGTCCATGTTGTTCCATGAAGAGAAGTGGCCTTGTTTTTCAGATTTGCATTTGTTACAAGAGGGAAAGCCTTCAAAGGAAATTTGTTTAATTCCAGGGTAATTTTCCAAATAGATTGAGCAAGTTTGGTTGTTCGCCAACAAATCTATTATTTTGTGAAATCGACTTTGGGCTTCAATAGTCAGTGACAAGGGCGGGAATATGGGAAATCTTTGTGTATTGGTAGGGGTGGGGTTTTGATTGAGTCATTTATGGATTGCAAAGTGGAAAGCAGTCAGAAGGAGAGGAGAAATTGGTTGTACATGTGCGATGAACTGAAGAAAGGTGGGTACTTGAGACAGTTTCATGTGGCATCCCAGATATTTGGGGAAAAGTGGCAATAGTTAGTGAAGATGGGTTCATACGAAAGGAATTGGTATGCTCGTGAAAGTTTTTTTCCATGGAGATTACATGGGGAATGCTAGTTGGCAATTCTTCGTAGTTATATTTGATGGCAAGATTGGAATGTTAGGGAATCGTAGGTTTTGGTTAATGTAAGTTGAAAGATATTAGAGATTTTTCATTGTTACGTGCTCTAATTTATGATGTCGTTTTTCAGCGAGTTATGTGTACTTTAATTTTTGTGTAGTTTCTCTCCGTTGGGCTCATTTTGTAGGAGTTGACATGATTGCGAAGTCACAGGCTTATGGAGTACCACTTGTTGATGAAAAATTGTGCGGGTTAGCAAGGAATGATACATTGTTTTATGACATACAAATGTAGAAATAAGTCAAAATATAAAACTACATACAATTATAATGCATGTGGAGTTCCAATGGGAAATATGTGTAAGAGGTGACAATTTGAGTATCGAAAAACTACATTTTTCTTAAGGAAAAGAGTATTAGTTATATGGAAAGATACAATGCATTCACATAGTATACAAGGATGCAAATACGTACATAACAAAAGTGAAAGTAATTTTCATTTATTTTCTTTAAAGTACTTATAATCCACATAGTAGTAGGAGACAATAATATTTCAATGTATTAGGGAATATAACAATTTTCTTTTGAAGCGGGAAAAAGAAAAACATAGATATGAAATAACAAACATAGCAATGATAGTTCAAAGTGTAGAATGGGATGGGTGAGGGTGTAAATTTTGAAGGGACGGGTGGGTTAGAAATGTTTTCGTAAAGGTTATGGAGGAGTTGCACTATTTTCCGTTTTCTTTAAACTGAGGATGACACATTTCAATCTGTTGTTTCCGCAGTATGTCTCTTTTTTCAGTGAAATTTTGAACCAGATTCATTTATTAATGGCATTACTTATAATTTCACTACTCGCATCTTCATCTATAGATAATATATGGAGGTCACTAGCTACAACACCCATGATTAACTCAGTTGTCTCATCAAAAGCGGTAACTGATTGAAGTTCTCCTGTTGGGTCCTTTAGATCGATCCTGAGTGCATATCTATAATCATAGTTTTGAACTTGTATGTTGTAACTCGAATAGAACCATGAACCATTACCATTCTCTCTCACCTTTTTCCTGCATTGTTTGTCACCTTTTTGAAGAGGACATGCCTTGTAAAAAAAGTTGTCCATGTTGATATTTGTGATTTCTACAGTAACCATGGCCCATTCATTTCTCTTAGTGTTCCCCATATGTAGTACCTCGAAATCGTTGTTACAGAGGTCAAGCTTTTGGAGGGCCCATAAATTGGCTTGTGATAGAGGGCACCTAGGAAGGGAGTAGTCATCAAAATCTACCCAGCCATGAAGTGTATTGGTTTCTGAAATTAGAGGGTTGACGTAACATTTGGTACTTGAAAGCTTGGTTTGATTGAGCTCCCATTGAAATTGGAGACACAAGCAACTTTCAAGGTGTTATCCAATTTTGCACACATGGCAAGATTGGACAACAGGTCCTATCACGTTCAAAATGAAATAATAGTCCCAGGAACCCACCTCCGGTTATTATCGAGATACAATAATTAAAAATAATTCCTAAATTACATATGAAGAGATCACCTAGCATCGAAAGGCACCCAATTGATCTCAACTCAGTGAAGAGTTCAGGGTCGAGTTGATAGAGAACCCAGTGTCAAATTGATAGTCATCTCAGAAATCATCTCGGTAGAGTCTCTCAGTTGTAAGAGCTCGATGAGATCTTGTTAATGCAAAATATAGCTAGTTGAAAATTGATGAATGAAGGGAACTCTATAAGGATCTCGGTAGAGATCGATGCAAAAAGATATGAAGGCCGAGTCAGGGAAAGCTAAGTTAACATGAGGCCAGGTCTAATCCATTAGACAAAGTGCTCGACCAACCACTTGGGAGAATTATCTTGTTTGACCGAGATGATATGAGATTATGCAGATATGACGATGAGGTCATCTGGTAGTGTTTGAATGAAAAAATGTTTGCAACCAAGCAACCAAATACATCTCAATCAAAATCTCATAGCACTCTGTGGAGAGGGTCGCTTGAAGGAGGCACTACACGTTCTTCTTACAACACACAATCCGTCTGTAAATTCTTCAACATATCTTCATCTACTATAGGCTTGCATTGCTAAGAAAGCCCTTGCAGGAGGGCAAGCAAATCCACTCTCACATCAATGGCAGGGGACACACGTTTGGAAGACGCACACTACTACCAAATAAACTTATCTACATGTATGACAAGTGTGGAAGTTTGACGGATGCTCGCAAAGTCTTCGACGGCATGACTGAACCAGATCTCTTCTCATGGAATATGATAATTACAGCTTACAGAAGGCATGGACATCCTGTACAGGCATTCAAACTATTTCACAAAATGCAACAAACACCTGACCACCCCGATCACCTGAACATTTGTGTATAGCTTGGCCAATGGAAAAGAATCAATCATTTGAGGATGGAGCTCAGACGTGGTAGCATTGGCTCACTCAGTCGAGCCGGACAAGGTCGTGAGCATTCAGAGTTTTTGTTTGGTTCGATTGCAAGTCGAGAAGGAAAATTTGGGGTTCAAATCCATGCTAAGGCATTGGCTTGGGAGAATTTCATCCCTTCTGTCAGGTGGGACTTTGACGATGGCAAGCCATTGTAAGATCCCCGCATGGGAAATATTTCAGTATATTGCCAAGGTCAGAAATTTGATGATGGCAAGCCAAGTCGGTATTTCCGCACATAGGATATCTTCATCCCGATTTCCATGGTGGAAAATTTGCTAGTGGAAAGCCAACACAAGGTTTCCACGTAAAGGGGGCCTGAGTCTCATCTTGCCAAGGACGTGGAAATTTGAGAAAACACCACCAAGCGTGATAAAACCGTGGCAAACCATAATCAGACTTCCGTGAGTTGGAGAAATGAAAACAGATTGCCAGGTGGAGACAATCCCATGACAACCGTAATAAAATTTCTATCCCACAGGGAGTGTGGGAAGCATTACCATACGACATGTCAAATGGATGAGTTTCAGAAATTGAATATGTAACTAAAAGCCGAGTCAATGGCCAAGTAGTCCACCGAGTAAAAGGGAGGCTACAGGCCGAGATAGAGTTTCACTCACCGCATTATGCAGATGTTTGTTAAATGATACCGAGCAACATGGCGAGTGGGGTCAGCGCTTGCAGTTCGAATGCGTGGAAAAAGGAGAACATTTCAGAATTTAGCCTGAAGAGTCACTCGGTTCACCACTATGAGGAATGAAAGTGGCTTCGTATCTCATCGCAGGACCCAACCAAGTCGATGCGTTAATGGCTCAGTCGTGGCTCATGTGTGAAGAGTTTGACGGGAAGGTGATGCTAAAAACTCGTCCAGATGGAAGGGATAGGTGACAAGCTCCCACGCACCAGCAACAAGCATGTTGCAGTATAGTAGAATCCTTTTTGAGCGCTTCCAACAAGCAGGTTGTCCAACTATGTTGTTATCTATTCAGTATCGAATGCATCCTCAAATTCGGGGTTTTCCTTCAAGATATTTTTATCAAAATCGATTAAGTGACAGTGAGAGTGTTACCAGGAGACCCGATGAAATTTATTACAAAGATTCTTTATAAGATCTTACTTGTTTTACTGATGTAACTCATGGAAGTGAATCTCATAGAGGTGGATCTGTTTCATATCAGAATATTCATGAAGCACAATTTTCTTTGCAATTATATGAGCATCTTCAACGAGTCACTAAGTTGGTAGGCATAAAGGTTTATGTTGGAATTATCACACCTTACAAGCTACAACTGAAATGTTTGCACCGAGAGTTTGATGTTGTCCTCAAATTTGATGAAGGAAAAGGTTTATATATCAATACGGTAGATGCCTTTCAGGGCCAGGAGCATGATATAATCATTATGTCTTGTGTCCAAGCTTCAAATCATGGGGTTGGCTTTGTAGCTGATGTTCACCGCATGAATGTGACACTAACACGAGCTCGCAGAGCGCTTTGGGTTATGGGCAATGCAGCTGCATTGAAGCAATCTAGTGACTGAGTTCAGTCGAGGGAAATGATCATAAACAACGATCCGAAAAGACGTGTTGAGGTTTGGAGTTCGACATGATATAAAGGGATTAAGCATGTATTCAAAGAGAAGCCCTTGAAATACCACATGAATTTCTCAGGGTGATCGCAGGAATCAACATCGAGGAAGAGGCGTGAAAATGTGAACATGATCGAACAAGTCTTAATATTTCCCACAGATACAAAGCATAGAATAGCTTGAGAGATCGACCGAATCAAAGAAGAGCTCAACGCATGAGCTAGTGCTTGAGTTTATAACCAATGAGCATAGACCCATTGTTGCCGAGGGAGTAAGGAACTCAGATGTGCAAGATGGTAAATATGAGCTCGGTACATAGACATGTGAGAGTCCGAGTTGAGCCAACCGGGTGCTCGGGTCGACATGCAAAACAAAGCTAGGCCGAGTCAGTTGAAGAGCTCATGGGGACACACTTGGCGGTGATATTGATGCTAGGACAACTCAGTAGATTTCATGTAGAGCTCGCATTGAGTTGGAAAGAATTGGCTCAGGAAAGCGTGAATGACAATTTAGGGAGCTCGTGGTGTTGTTTCATGGAGTTTGAATGTGGAATGCATGTGAATATGTGGTCCAAAACAAGAAGAAATAACTCTATCTGTCAAGCTAGAGCTATCACAGAGAAATCAATCGATTGAGTGTTGACAGGGCCACGTGACGTGATCCCTAACAATTTTCATAGCTCGAAAATCATTTCTAAATAGCGCAACATGTAGGAGTGAAATAATTTAAATTCATTGAATTGTTTAACCTCTGTGGGTCACCAATGTATTATAGAACAAAGCCACGAAGTATGATTTAGAGTCAAAATTTTCATATTGTGGAAACGTTGGTACCAAGTCGAGATAAAGACTAAGCTCGCGGGTGTCGAAGTTTAATGTATTTGTAGAGGCTTTCAATTTCGAGCTTAAAGCTTCATGTTCATGATGCATGTAGGTGGCTTGGTAATTCAAAATGGCTCGATTTGGAGTTTGAAGCAAGACCATAGCAGTAGCATTCGTGAGGCGAGTCTTAACTTGCGTCAGGCCAGGTTCACAGGATCTACATGCATTTTGGCTTAATGAGGAAGATATACAACTCAGTCAAGGAACCCTATGCATGAGCATCGAGAAGAGTTGGTGGAAGACGAGTTGTGGAGAATTGAGTTCATTTTGATTAGCTCACAAGGTGTTCAAAAAGCCATGACGGTGGGGTAAATTGGCTCTAGTCGAGCTTATAGAGGATGAGCATGTAGAGAATGAACCAAGCTCGTGGAAAAATGGAACTCGGAAAGGATAAAACTCACCAATGGAGCTCGGTGACTTCGTGGGGAAGCTCACATATGTTTCACGAAAGGCAATGTGGAATGCATAAATGGCCTCAAGTTAACCAAGGAAAATGATAAGAATCAAGTTTGATAGCTCACCATTCGAAGGACTCAATGCAAAAGAGCTCGATTTCCAAGGCAAGGAAAGAGTTGGTGTGGGGTTCAAAATCGAGTGCAACACCGAGTTGGGCTATGTGCAGACTCTATTCACATGGACCCCCCTCCTCTTCAAGTCAAATAGGTCAACAAGGGGGTCCCGACATTATGTTAATTAATTTAATATTTTAACTAAAATATTTTAATAATAATATTTATTATTATTATTTAAATATTCTTTTAATTAATTGAGAAGACTAGGTCATCAGGCAATTAATGACCCATGATGGAACCTTCTCGGGTAGTTCAACTACTGTGAAATACATCATGGGCCTTGATTTAGGAATGTAATTATGACCTTTCCTCTTCTTTCTCACATATTCTTCTATAAATGTAAGTTGGAAGTTCATTTCAAAGGGTTCCAACAGTTCAGATAAGTTGGACAGTTAGATATCTTAGGTGAGTGTATGCTTTTCAAGAGTCCTCTCTCTTCTGCAAGTTGTCCTTGTGTGTTGAGAGAACTTTCAAGCTTCCTCTTCAAGACTGTAATGACAACTATTGCCTCTTCTAAATGTATGATGCATTGTGCATGTTATTGAAGCAATAAAAGTGTGTGTTTTGTGACTAATCTTGGTCCTTTCATCCTTTTGTGCTTCTTTGTGCCTTTCTCGTACTTGCAGGTACATTGTGCAAGTTTAAGTTTCTATTACAGGTTCTTGGAGTTCTGTGCTTATCGAGTGGTGGAGTATTGCATGCAGTTGAGTTGTGGTGTCTATTCACCCTTCTTGAGTTCATCCTTCTTCATTGGGAAACTCCTATATTTCACTTTGTCTCGATAAGGTTTAACAAAGGGAACGCATGTCTCTTAGTTTGTGGTATCATGTACCCTCTCTAAGTTGCAATAGGTGAAGTTGACCTGTGGTGCACACACCCTCTTCAAATTAACCCTTCCTGAGTCTGGAAACACCCTTTATTTGGTGCATCACCATCCCTAGTATAGTTTCATTTTTGCAAATCTCTTTCCCTAAAACCCCATGAAAATGTTAGCATAGGACTAGATAATCATTTTTATTACACTAGGAGTAGTACAACACTTAGTTTAGGAAGAGGAAGCCGGCCTTCTCTAGAGGCTCACTTTGAGCCCAAGTCCCACTGCTTGAGAGGTGATCCCATGTGTCCCAATCACAACGAACATCCTATTCACATCCACGGCCATTCGGGGTGTAGTGATTTGGCGACAACACAAGGCAAAGAGGCGAAAGAGGCGTATAGAAAGCATGTCTTCAAGTTCTTGCTTATCTCGTCCATGGGGGTTCACCTAGTAAAAGTATGGTATAACACGTTCATTCAAAGGGTATTAAAGAATACCCTTAATGTTAGTTTTTACCTCTAATTATTCAATTGATAATATCCCCTCCCATTATATTATTAGAATGAAAATACCCATATTTTTCTATGTACCTTACTTACCCATTTTTCCATTACAATTTTATTTACCCCTTTTTATTTCTACCCTAATATATCAAATAGAAAATATTTTTATTTCTACCCTAATATATAAAATAGAAAATATATCATGTTTTCCACTCAATTATTATTTTCTTAATGTGTTTTTGCTCTAGAAATATATTTTGAAGCCATTTAAGATATATTATCAATTACATTAATGTTAAAATTTAATCGTTTATCAATAGTTATTCGAATAATTAAGATGGTGAAATAATATCATTTTCATTGAAAAACATACTCAATCCTAGTTTTCTACAATATTATTATTTTTGTTTAAGAATCTCCTAATTTCAATATTTTCGGGATATAGTTTTATTAACTTCCTATTTCTTTTTTTTTTTGTAGGATATTTGTGATTCTCTTTCTTTGGTGGTAAAGAAAAGAGTGTTGTCTCTAGACGAACTTTAGGTGGGTTTCAATATTGATTGAAGTATTTATTCAATTGTTTTGTTTATTACATGTTATGGACTAAAAAATTATTGTAGAGAGTTTTCATGTTATTTGGTTTGGATTGTTCCATTTATATTTGTAGTTGGCTCCAATCCTTTTTCCGAAGTAACATGTGGGGGCATGTGCCTTTGTCAATGACATGATTCGTTATGTGCATAGGGGCTCATTCCCCAATGAGGCCATTTCAAAACATCCCAAGTTCGACGTTAGGATTGATTAGCGACAAGGCTTTTAAAGTTGCCCGTCATACCTAAGAACATCTTGGTGGACTAACATACTTATTTTCCCTCTCTAATTTAATATGATGCAGACTAGAAACATAATTCCCCTCCCCACAATGATATTGACATTAACTACGCCTCACTTATAGAGGGAGGAAGAGTTTAAGCGTATTCAATGTGTTGTTAATGTTTTGCATTGCAGGCAACCGAAACCACCTAAAACAGTGATAGCCAAAATGATAAGAGATCGCCTCCACCTGATGCCAACATCCCCAATTTTCTCTCCAAAATCGAACAATTGGAGATCATTCATAAGGCTTCTGTTTGATTTATGATTCCAATGAAGATGCACTGAAATATGAACCACCCCACAAATTGAGGAGAATGGGAATACCAATCGAGGCATCTATAAATGGACAAAAATACAAGAAACGTGCTAAGAAAATTGCACAAGCAAAAAGCAAGAAATTTGATTTAAAGAAATAGCTTGTAGTGGTTAGTTTATAAGTGTTTTTGAAACAAATTGTAACTCGTACCAAATAATTCCATGTATGCATTGTGGCAATATATATCGGACATAGAATCAAACTTTTTAAACACATGTTCAGTTTTTGTAATCCAACAACTATGGATTTCAAATTTCTTTATCATTGTATCTCCATATAAATACCTATAGTTTTCTAACTTCAAGTGTACATATTGTTGTTATTGTCTTCCATTCTATTTTCTTAACATAATAATTTGTAATTGTTTCAAATAAATGCATGTATATATTGTGGTGGAACATATGGATCACAAAATCTAACTTTTCAACATACGTGTTCAATTATTCCTTTATACAATTGCTCGCTTCTTTATGTAAACCAACAACACATTTTTAATGTGTTCTTCATAATATTTGCACACAAATACATATAGTTTTATAATGTCGAGAAACAACCATGCAAATTTTAGTTCTTTTCAACCAAAGCTTTGTGCGTTATATCACTTTTTTGCATATTGAATTGTTAAAGGATTAGACTTCATGTTTGCACTTTTTAGCAAATATAAAATAATAAGGAAGCCAACTTTAAAGGTTCTCATTCTTTACAAATGCATGCTTTCCTGAACACATCCTTCATTTCATGATTGACTGCCCTACAAGTTTACATTGACCACCATATATTTGCAGAATTCCCACTATCTCGAGCATCTTTTAGTTGCCATGGAAATAACTTTGACACACGAAGGCATTTCTCAATTGATTGAGGGCGGTTCCAATGTTGACCCCACATTTCAGATACTGCACTTTTCCTCCCTAAGGTCCATTCTCAACACTTGGTGCCCGACATCGTGTTGACCTTTCGAATGGGATACATTTTGAGACAACACTTCTACCCTTCAAGTTTGTAAGTCATGTAACCAAAAATCAATATAAGAAGGCTCCATTGTGTGCTTACACAAATCCCTCATTAGAATGATCAAAAGTGAAGCGTAAGCTTCATCTCACGCTCAATTACCAATATAAATAAACTCCCTATATTAATTAAAATTTCTTTCTATTTGTTTTTTCCATCCGTTGCTCGAGTTCTAATTCTATCTCGTTTTTCTTTTCCATTCGCAAAGATCATTCTTATCATTGAAATGGATGTTGTTGTTGAAACACATTTGGTAATCGGTGCTCCAATCCGACTACCAACAAATGGTCTCGAACGCATTCAAATTCCATGAGCAGATGCAAGTGCAAACCGGGTTAACAAATATTTTACGCAAACACCAACTAAAATAAGTGCTTTGAATACATCTATGCGCATGTGGTCCGTAGAGGGTCGTGCCCTAGCAAAAACAACCTTCACGAATATCACAATGCAAGGGTAGATGGTTCCGTGTTTGGGTTTGATTTTGTAGATCAGGAAAGAGGGTAAATTCACATCACCTATTTCAATGAGGCCGTTGAAGCATTCTATGAGCATATTGAAAATGGGAAGCTATATACAATATCAATGGGAGGATTGCGAGCATTCGATGCAAACCTATGTTCTGACCATTTGAAAATGCTTTGGATATTTTCTTCCAAGTGTCCTCAACCATAACTCCACTCATAGAAAATGAGGATATAATACCTTCCCATCACTTTCACTTCACAAAAATTAAGGACATACCTGCAAGCATTGACCATTCTAAAGTTGACTTGATTGGCATTGTTCTTGCGATGTCACCATGCTCAACGATTCATATAGGCATGGCAAGTCAGAGACAAAGAGGAAAACTCTTCAATTAAAGGACATGTCGGGATTCAAAGTATAAGTGTCACATTGTGGGGACAACACTTAGATGAGATAAACAAATAAATTAAAGACGTGCTTTCTATACCACCTTTTCGGACCTTGCCTTGAAAGTTGCTCGTGTCTCTAGTTTCAATGGGAGCTCGGTCGATGTCGTTTCAAGTACCAAATGGTTATGTCAACCCTCAAATTTCAGAAACTAATACACTTCATAGCTGGGTAGAATTTGATGACTACTACCTTCCAGTGCCCTCTATCACAAGCCAATTTATGGGCCCTCAGAAAGCTTGACCTCTGTAACAACAATTTTGGAGGTACTACATATGGGGAACACTAAGAGAAATGAATGGGCCATGGTTACTGCAGAAATCATGAATATTAGCATGGACAACTTTTTTTACAAGGCATGCCCTCTTCAAAAAGGTGACAAACAATGTAGGAAAAAGGTGAGAGAGAATGGTAATGGTTCATGGTTTTGTTCGAGTTGCAACAAACAAGTTCAAAACTATGATTATATATATGCACTCAGGATCGATCTAAAGGACCCAACATGAGAACTTCAATCAATTACCGCTTTTGATGAGACAATTGAGTTAACCATGGGTGTTGCAGCTAGTGACCTCCATATATTGTCTATAGATGAAGATGTGACTAGTGAAATTATAAGAAATTTCATCGCAAATGAATATTGCTTCACACTTTCACTGAAAAAAGAGACATATTGTGGAAACAACAAATTGAAATGTGTCATCCTCAACTCAAAGAAAGCAGAAAATAATGCAACTCCTCCATAACCTTTACGCAAGGATTTCTAAACCACGTGTCCCTTAAAACATTACACCCTCACCCATCCCATTCTATACTCTGAACTATCACCGCTATGTTTCTTATTTCATATCTATGTTTTACTTTTTTTCTGCTTCAAAAGAAAACTGTTGTATTCACTTATACACTGACATGTTATTGTCTCCTACTACTATGTGAATTGTAAGTACTTTTAAGAAAATAAATAAAAAATACATGCACTTTTGTTAGGTAAGAATTTGCATCCTTGTGTACTATGTGAACGCATTGTATGTTTCTATATATCTATTACTCTTTTCCTTAAGAAAAAATGTAGTTTTTCGATACTCAAATTGTTACCTCTTACGCCTATTTCCTATTGGAACTCCACATGCATTACAATTGTAATTAGATTTATATTTTGACTTATTTCTGCATTTGTATGTCATCAAACAATGTATCGTTCCTTGCTAACCTATGCATGATCTTTATCCAACAGGTGGTACTCCATAATCCTGTGACTTCACAATCATGTCGACTCCTGCAAAATGAGCCCAACGAAGAGAGAACTACGCAAAAAATAAAGTACACATAACTGTTGAGCAACGACGTCATAAATTAGAGCATAAAACAACGAAAATATCTAATATCTTTCAACTTACAATGACCAAAAACCTACGATTCCCTGACATTCCAATCTTGCCATCAAATATAACTATTGAAGAATTGCCAACCAACATTCCGCATGTAACTTCCATGGAAACAAACTTTCACGAGCATACCAATTCCTTCCATATGAACCCATCTTTGCTAACAACTGCCACTTTTCCCCAAATATCTAGGATGCCACATGAAACTGTCTCAAGTACCAACCTTTCTTCAGTTCCTCGCACATATACAACTAGTTTCTCCTCTCCTTCTGAATGCTTTCCACCTTGCAATCCACAAACGACTCAAACATAACACCCCACCCCTTCCAATACATAGAGATTTCCCATATTCCCACCCTCTTTGCAGACTATTGAAGCCCAATGTTAGTTTCACAAAAGAATAGATTTGTTGGCAAACATCCAAACTTGCTCAATCTGTTTGGAAAATTACCCTAGAATTAAAACAATTTCCTTTGAAGGCTTTTTCCCGTAACAAGATGCAAAAGTGAAAAACAAGGCCACCGCTTCTCTTCATGGAACAACATGGACCCTGAAAAGCAACCTACCGTTCTTACGTCTTTAACCCAAATTGAGGAGATGCTTATCGCATGAGTTAATCCATTCATGCAAGTCACCCAAGTACATGGTGGGTAATATAAATACTCATGACACACCATAAGTTTCCCGTAAAACATTAATTCAATAGAAAAGACCCTACCCCCTTTGCCTTGGAGATTTGGACATAGTTCTTATAAAAGGGAAGGATCTAATTTAAAAATTATGATTTCTATGTCGTGTAGATCTCGTGTTTGGGTAGCCTTCCAATATAAAATCCAACAAGATCCCTATTACAAAGATGTCTTAATCGACGATAACACCCTTTTCTCTCCACTTGTATCGAGTCATCAAATGTTTCCTCCTCTCTTAACACAACCACGGTGGGCGCCCCAAATGTAAAGTGCCTTACTGACTCATGGTATTGATGTTCCCACTGACTTTGATGAAATGTATGAACACTCATCGTCTTTCGTGCCAACACCTCACAATACAAGAACAAAAGAAGAGGAAATCGAATAGTTCCTGCTCAACCATTATGGTAACCCTCCATTTACCATGTCATGGCTAGATCTTGGGCTCTTGCCAATAAATTAATACAATACGGAGGGCTTGTTCTCAATGGCTTTCCCAACTTTATTTCCGACAGGAAAAGCAATGTGGCAACAACCCCGCATAAAAGAAGTTCCAATGCATGAATACACACTTCATTTGATGTGTTACCATGATGGGCGCTTTGGTTCCCACCCAAGATTTTGTTACTTCCTTCTAAACCTCATAATGCAACACGAGGCTTGATCCATAACAATAATTTTTATGAAACAAAACATCAAATGGAATCCCTCCGAAAATTAGATATCTCGCAAAGACAACTCTTTGGAATGCCCCAAAGACAACCTCCTAGACAATTTAATGTGCTTTGGATCGAGCCTTCGAGGGACACGTTCATTTTGGGCAAAAAGTAGAAGCGAGCTTTCAGATATGGTGGAACAATTGGGGACACCAACCTTATTCTTCACTCTAAGTGTTACAAACACTAAATGGCCAAATCTCCACAATATTATGCCTGGTGAATGCCCAACAAATCCTCGAGCCACACAACGTTGGAGAACACTTAACATTATCTCTAACCCTCATCGAGTATCAACATACCTGCATCACATATTCACAATATTTTGCGAAGAAATATTGCAGAAGGAACTTGGAGCAGTAGACTTTTGGTATAGGTAATCAAATCTACTTATTTTAAAGTTTTTTCCAAACTACATAGCTAATATTTATGTTCCCTCATCTCGCAGGTATGAATGGCAACATAGAGGCTCCGCACATGTCCACGGTTTATTGTGGCTTGAGAATGTGCCAAAATTTGATGAAATGGACTGGGAGGATACAACAGTAATTGAGGCCACAAAACAATACTTTGATAAGTTCGTGTATGCCTGGAACCCTCGCCTAGCTTGCAACCGCTTGGATTTTGTTCGTAGGTCACTCCTAGACAACCCTTGCTTGCTAGATACAACACAAATTCTATCCTCTCCCCGCATGCATGCATACCTTCAAGAACTACTTAATCGAGTTTAGCACCACACTAAATGTTTAGATAAGACATGCTGCATAGAAAGCAATCACAACTACGGTGCAAATACTGGGGCTGTAACCTACTTCTTCCTTGCAATTAAAAGTGATGGGAAAATTAAGTACCTCCTTTTAGAAACAATGATAGATTGAACATCCATAATCGAATTATGATATACATATGGAGAGCAAATGTTGATTGCGATTGGGATCTTTCCCGCCATGTCGTTCTTAAGTATATTGCAAAATATGCTTCAAAGCCGAGTAACGTCGAAACATATCACCAAATGCTATCCATATTTTCAAGAGACACAGACGCAAATTCTCTAGCACATATCGCGATTCGTAAAATGCTCACAGAAAATGTTGTTGAACATGACATAAGTTCACAAGAAACATGCCACGTCTTCGCAAAAATTACCACTTGTTATGCGAGTTATCCATTTGTATCACTAAATGTTGGGAAAAAATTACGAGGCGTGTTGTTGAAAGTGACGCCCATGTACAACAAACAACCACTTTCTTCGATGCATATAAAGTTCGTCCAACAACCATGGAACACCTACCACTTATTCAAGTTGGTCAAGATTGGAGCTACAACAAGAATCGTAAAGGTGATAAATGGAAAAATGATTGACACAAGCAATTTTTCGGGTCCACCCGAGATTTGTGGATGTCCCAGCTCAGGATTCAACGTCATATGACCTTTTCTGTTGGTTAGAACTCCTTTTATACAAGCCTTTTAGAAATATTACGTCTAAATTTGGCTCAACCCCACATGACATCAATGACACTTGGGACATGTTCAAGCACAACTACAAACCATGGCATGTTTTACGCACTACCGTAGACACAGGAGTTGTTACAGATGTTAGTTCTGACTCTGAGCCCGAATGCAGTATTCAACACGAACCATTGCAAGAATGGCAGGTCTTCGCACAACTTCACCTAGGAAACAACACAGGTCTAGATAGTCTTGACATGTTGGGGAAATGAGATTTCGATGTACACAATAATTGGAACATACATGACGTTCCGCATGATTTACAGATAACTAGTTCATCATTCATTAAGAGAGAATTCGAGACACAATTAACAACAACATGTAGGCTACACCACCATCTTCCACACTTCCTTTGTCTCCAGAACAACAAATAGCTCTTGATACCATACTACACCATTCAACAAACAAAAGCCTTCTACCTCCACTAAGATTGATAATTCAAGGAACGATCGTGTGAAGAAAATCATTTCTGATAAATAAAATATGGAATTCATTCACAACATCAACCACATCTCCCTCACCTCTACTTGTGCTTGCCCCTACCGGTGTTTCAACATTCAACATCTCGCATCCACAATCCACATAGCCATGCGTATTCCAATCAAATAACTAAAGCCCTTGAAGGTAGTGTATTATCGTCTTTTCAAGATTCGTTAAAACATATAGATTATGTTCTTATTAATGAAATGAGTTTCATCGGCCCAAAGTTACTACGCAAAAATGATGATGAGGCTCCACGAAGCTTTCCCACACTCAAGAACATATGAATTTGGGAACAGATCAGTCATCCTCCTCGCGACCTTGGCCAACTACCACCGGTTTTGGACAATCCTCTTTATGTAAGTAATTCCTACAGAGCAACCCTTTGGAAGGGATTTCAAACTTCCATTACATTGCAAACAATATTTCGGCAACAAGGAACAACCAATGCACAAGTTTCATTCCAAAATTTCTTGCTCCACATGCAAGATTCAATCCATCTAATTGAGGATTGGGAACTCTTAATGTCTCACGAGACACACACCTAACTTAGCAAGAACTCAACATTTTTAAGGACACACCACATTTGTTTGCAAAAACGATCGGTGGAATCCACAACCTACGGATGTTGAAGACATTGAACATTTCGATCGCTCAATCCATTCTTGAAAGTAGCAGGTGGATCTGCACTCAGGAAATCGATGATGATCGGTTGGAACACAAAGTTATGTTGTCTGCAAACAACAAAAATCATGCTTATTGTAAATCTATGGGTTGGCGACGCAGCCTCGCATGAATGGTGCCACAGAACAATCATCGACATTGTCTCGACGACGCATCAACGCAACCACCAACATTACCTTTATTTGTTGTTTTCAAATTTGATAGATATCAACGACCCATGTTGGGATCCTCCAACCGTTACATATTCCCATACCCCTATTTCGAGAGGGAATTGAAGACAATTGTTGATTAAAATGGCACTCGGGATTAACTATCCACAAGTTGTAGGGACTTCTGTGCACGTAGAGCAAGCGGCCGTCGACATTGGAACCACTTTGAAAGGCAAGGTCGACTTTCACAGCTTTCTCCAGAGTTCCCTCGCTAGCAAATCTACGCATTTCACTGCTTTTCATTCAAGAGATACTCAAATATGGCGCATGTACCAACACTGGAGCAAGAAGAAAGGAGGAAGCAAGACTACTATCACTCAACCCATCGTAAATACTACCCTCTACTTTGATAACACCTCCACTACTACTATACTCAACACTTCTTGTATCCAAAGCGACATTGTTGTTCAAGGGGTATCAAATGTAATCATGTTTATTGAAATTGAAATCGCCCACTAAAGGCTACCATTCATGATATAAAAACTACAAATGTATACATGTCTCATTATGTGCACACAAATCTACATTAATGATATGTAACTTTAAATGTACGAATTTGTAATGAATTAAATGTACACATACAACATTTCAATGTAATGTTTCAACTAAATTCTTACACTACCACTATCAATCACACACATTATCAATCTGTACAATAATTTTTTTCCAACAAAACACCAACCAAACAACCGATGCACAACTAACACAATAAACCCAAATTAAATACATACAACATCTACTATAAATTAATTAACTATCGAAAACGGTATCAAATGTATTCATGTACGAATTTTTAACAAGTTTGAAATGTAGAAACAACCTTAAAATTAAGTGGCACATCTATATTTCTACACTTACGAAATCAATCAAACCCCTTATCAACATCAACTACAAAAATAATAATTATACCTCTAAATCAAATAACATATACCGTTCGGCGTTCACATTGCAATAAACACATACGATTGCTAGTTTATGGAATTTTGTAGATCTCTGTAAGATTAAGAAAGAAATTTATTTAACAATATTTAAAACTAAAATATTGTAAATAATTTTATTTGACAAACGAAAATAGTTTAGCTTATATTTGATTTATGGAATTAATTTTCTTTGACAAGAACAGATACACCATAATTTTCATGTAATATATTTTAAGATTTATTTATTATTTATAAATTTCTTCTTAAAAAACAAGTGTTGATGCAGGTATTTTTGCAACTGATATTGCAAATTAATACTTAAAATGATGCATTCCAATAACAAAATATAAATTCTAAATTTAGTTCCCTCGAACCCTCCATGCTACTTATGCTTTTGCCTTAGCCATTCGGCTATATCATCCAGCGTCCTACTCTACAGATCATTTGTAGGGTATGGGATCTCTGGCTAACATTCATTTTCTTAAGCATTCCTACACCTTTCAAACTCCACGAATTCACACCAACAATCGTGCCTTTCCCATCTTGCCCAGTAAGAAGCAGAGACCATGTTTGGTGTTTGCAGAGAAAAACGACAGCAGCAGTGAAGGAAATGCAGGAAAACAGCAAGGAAATAACCAGACGACTTCTAAAAATAGGAGGAATAATGGGTTTTGGTCTGACCTAATAATGGGGCAGGAAACACAATCACAGAGTGAAGCGAACAAAGATAAAAAACCAAATACATTCTGGGACTCCTTTGCATTGGGGAATGGCGGGGATTTAGAAGAGATAGGGTCGATAAGGATTGGCCTGACTGATTTGTTGGACCCAGATCCTGAGAATACTTTGGTCTTGGGATTGATTGGGGTTCTTGCTTGGGCAACTGCTCAGATATGTTGGCAGCTATTCTTTGTATCCCTGGCTATTGCTCTTGCCGCTCTCAAGTATTCTCTCATAGCTGCAATTCTGCTCTTCATTCTTGTTACCCTGCTCTAAAGAGGTAGTCTTTCTCTTCTTTGATTTTTCTTTTTTTCTTTTTAGGGTAACTTCCTTGTTGTCTGCTCATTTTGCTGATGTGTGGAAAACATTTGACAAGCCTTCTTTGATTGCACCAAGGGAAGCTTCTGTAACTGTTTTTTCCTGGTATTTGCAATAATTTGCATGATCATTTTGTTCAAACAGAAGCTTGGCTACTCATTGCTGCAATTGGTGAACATGCCGAGAAGGTCTTCAAGACAGTCCACAAAAGAACTTATAAATGAATACTTATGGACCAATTTGAGTTCTTTAATGATACACCCACTTCCTCTTTTATTAATTCACACACACTCAGAGACTTGCCATAGACACCTAGAATCAATAGAATAAATAAATTTATTTCTAAGGAAAAAAATCAATGCATATGACCGTTCACTTTACACCATATTGCTGAAATTTATCTTGTACTTTTGAATTGTTCAGCTGGCAATAGTTTATGTCGGCTAGACTTAACAGGTGCTATTTAAGCCCCTATTTTCTAACAGATGCCCTCGCACGAAGGGTAGGAATTAGGCACTTGGAAACTACAGGCAGGAACAGGATGACTAAGGTCAGGAAACAACCTCAACTTGGTGCATCCTTTAATAAAAAACAGAAGAAATCGAGGCAACAGTAGGAAATTGCATGAGAAACAATAGGAAATGCTATTAAAAACTCAGCAGAAGCAAAAATAAATAGAACTATCAAATGTTTTACCTCACTGCTTCCTAAACATGGCAATAAATTACATTAGAAATAGGATCTACACCCCAAAAACATTGAGAGTTTATGTGTGCTTGAGATGAAGTCTCTTGTACCTGGAAACTCTTACAGCATGGGTAAATGCATAACTAGCTTTCTGAGAATGGCTTCCAGGATTTTCAGTATTCCCTTTGTAGGGATGGTTTGGGAATCTCCGTGGGGCACTTGCCCAGCATCCTGGGGAAGGGAACAACCAGAATCTCCTTGTCCCAGCAAAAATAAATAAATAATATACTTCAGATTCCAGTAACTTCCTTTTTGCATTTCTTTTTGTGGGCACAGTGCTCATCCATTCCCATATTTTGTGAAGAATTTTAGTGTCTGTCTAGAGACTGTAATTTGTGCGGGAGATACTGCAGCAGGTAAACATGCTAGCACACCGTAATAAACTTACTTGATCTAAAATGTTATTAAACTCTCAAGGTAAGTAGGGTTAAAGTGTAATT
The DNA here is from genome assembly GCA_018340775.1 of Taxus wallichiana var. yunnanensis. NCBI lineage: Eukaryota > Viridiplantae > Streptophyta > Pinopsida > Cupressales > Taxaceae > Taxus > Taxus wallichiana. The sequence continues at coordinate 12,970,267 of CM031242.1, read as the reverse complement.
GTTTGTTTGTCATATTATGGAATCAGAGATTCTAAATGCTTTCGGACCTTGGCTTAACATATACACTAATTTTTGCTCGGAGAAATTTTTGTGATTTTGTGAACCCTTGAATGGAAGTGTATGGCAGTCTCCTTTGCCACATTAGCCTTCTTTAAATATTGGAGGATGTTCAACCTTATTGAATCCAACAACTGACCAAAAATTTATGCTTCTGGTTAGCATCACTTGTATACACTAGTTTTTGCTATCAGGAAGTTTTGCAATTTTGTGAACCCTTGAATGGAAGTGTATGACAATCTCCTTTGCCACATTAGCCTTCTTTAAATATTGGAGGATGTTCAAACTTATTGAATCCAACAGCTGACCAAAAATTTATGCTTTTGGTTAGCATCACTTGTCTAGGTACCAATGGGTGTGCCATCTATTTGATTTTCAGTTATTTATCTAGATAACTCAAGACAATTTTAAGTTATTTTCCCAGATATCATGAGACAATTTTTACTGTCTCCTGAAAATTTTCCAGCTGTCCCTGAAACACGTCTCCAGTTTCACGTCCCTGAAACTTTTTGAAACATTCGTTTTTATTTGTGCAAAAACAAGTCAGTTGGTAGGCAATGTGAAGTTGGTTGATTGATTAGTAGATTGGGCTGAAAGCTGTAAGATACTATATAATGTGTTCACACCAAACTGTAGACTTCTGATCAACATGGAAGGAGTTACATCTCCAACAAGTTTACTTGTTAGTCTTTTGGTATTTTCCAAAATTTTGCCCTGAATTCCCATCTGGTTCACTTTACACATTAATGGCTTGTGCAGTTGGAGCTGGTAGGGAGCCACCAAGAGATTGATATGGAAATGATGAGAAATTAAAAGAGATCATGGAACTGGTCTTGTTAGCCATCCCAAGATGGAAAAGAGAAAGAAGATTTAGTGCATGGGAAGATTAGGAATCCCTGGTTCTGTGTTTGGATCAACAATATGTTCAAATGTGCAAGTTTTTAAAGAAACAAATAAAGAAAGAAATTAATTAATGTCCACAAATAACCAGAATAGGTCAATGCGACTTAGAAGTACAATCAGTTGAAAAAGAGAAGTACTGGTGTAATAAGGCCTTATATATGAAAAGTAATTAAACACGGTACAAAATAAAGACAAACAAAGCAAGCGGGCTAAACCTAAAGTAGTTAAACCATGAGCTATAAGACATGGTGCTAGCACAAATAGACCTGTGAAAGAAGACTTCTTGAAGAAACAAGTAGCTGAAGACCAAAATGACCCCAGGCTATGAAAAGTAACTAAACATAAAGTACAAAAGGTAGGTAAATGAAGCAAGAGGGGTGAAGCCGAGGTGGTTAAATCCCGAGCTGTAAGATATAGTACAAGTATAAATAGTTTTATAGAGAAAGGACCCCTCAAAGAAACAAGGAGCTGGACCCCAAAAAGGCTTTTGGCAGAAGGCATGTCTTTGATGTAGCAGCCAATCTCTCCACAACAGAAATACTATTAAATGCAGGAGGTACTCTTTTGTTTCATGTTTAATACAACTAGTTGGAGTCTCTCTCTAATAGGCACAAAGACATTGATAATGAGCTACTAAGGATTCGGGATGTTTGAGGTCTGTACAGGAGATGATCATTATCGAGCATCTGAATATCGATATTCTTGAGTATTAAATGCAGGAGGTACTCTTTTGTTTCATGTTTAATACAACTAGTTGGATCTCTCTAATAGGCACAAAGACATTGATAATGAGCTACTAAGGATTCGGGGATGTTTGAGGTCTGTACAGGAGATGATCATTATCAAGGCTGAGCATCTGAAGTTCCACGAAGTCTCGGAATGGGGGCGGGAGGACTTGGGGACGGGGGACCAAGGGCCTAGGTTTGGGGATGACGGGGGACGGTGGTGCAAATATATTTAGTACTTGAAAAATTAGCTTTAAAAAATGTATAAGGAATAACAAATGAAACTTTGAAATACTAAACACTTTTCATTGAACAATGAAAATGCTGAATATCAATATATTAATATTTATATCATAATTCATATTCAAAATGATGATTACATCCAAATTTCATATACAATTGGCTAATGGCCCAATGCCTCTAATCAGAAATCATCCCCAAAATTTGTGCCAAACTCCTCATCACTCTATCTAATGGCACATATTTTTCAAGCTCTTGCTGTTACTTACCCTCTTGCTATAATTCTCTCAACCTCTCACTCTTTCAGTCTTGCTTGCTCTCACTCTTGCACTTGTAGCCTTGCTCAATGTTTTCAAGCTTTGATAGTGATTTGGAGTAAGGGTGTGAGGTTCATTTATAGTTTTTTTGAGTGCTTAAAGTGTGGGTTAGGGTTGGGAGCAGAAACATCCAAAAATGTATGTATTTAATTAAAAAAACACTTTTTTTGGCATTTTTGAGTAGGGGATGGCTGCAAGCCTGCAAGTCCGGGATAGTTGAGGGACTTGGGCAAGTTTCCTTGAAGTCTCGGGGACATCCCGAAGTCTCCCAAATGTCCCCTCTAAGAAGGAAACACCCCCATTTTAGAGGGATGTCCCTTGACTCCTGGTGGTGGTGGTGGCAGGACATTGGGGATGTTTCTCAGAAGTCTCCAAGTCCCCGGGACGTCCCGTCCGGGAAACATCAAAATTATGGTGGGGACGCATCCCCGTGGATCACTATTTGGTAAAACTCTTCACCCCTTGTTTTGGTGAACTATTTGAGGATGAGAATGAAGACAAAGGGCTACCTTAATTGCCTTTGAGGGTTCGAAATGGTGTCTACCTAAGACTTTCTCAAAACTTGCTAATAATAATTAACTTTGAAGGAGCCTTAAGCATTGAATTTCTGCCTTATTAGCAGCAGTGCAATTTTGATGTATATATATACGCACACGATTTTTCCATTTTTATGAATCTATGCATCAATCTTCTGGAGTTTTGGGCTAATTACATGTCATATCAGTGGTGATTTCTTTATCTGCGAAGTGATGGGAGGATGAATCAATAATTTCTGGAGATGTTTTAGGAGATTGTTTAGGTGTGATAGAGTCTAACAATCTATCATACATAATGGTGCTCTGATACATGTGTTTGTCTTCAGCATCTGCATTTGGCTCTCAGACTTCTTTTAGCAGTCTGCATCTGTTACTGATGGGTGGGATCTTTGCCCCTACACATGGGGTCACTTTTTATTGGCAAAGAGAGATTCTCAGAGGAATGCGCTTGACTAGCACGTATTATTCAGTTTCAAGGTTCAGCTGTTTGGGAGAGGAGAGAGATGATGAGAACCGAGACTTGAGTTTTTATATGGTAGGATGTATGAAGGTATTTCAGATTTCCTTCTTCTGCAAGTTATAGTCTACATATTTTTGGACTTTAACATGATACGAAATGCACGGGGGCACTTTGGTCCAACAGGCGATTTATAATTTCTAAAGTTCCTAGTTGTTGGAAATTAAATGCAAATAAATTATTGTTCCTACTTGAATTGAACTTCAATGATAGTGCTTGATTGTAGATTTGTGCGAATTTGTTCTTGAAACGTAAACAACAAAGTAGAAAACCAACATCACTACGAACACAAGAAATTTTACCATAGAAACCCTAGTTCGGGAAAACAAGCTTGGTAGTGTTAACTGATCACTGCCCCTCCTCCTTTCAACTTGAGCAATTACAAAGAGCACAATTGGAGCAAGCTTGCAGTGCTTCACTATTATTACACTTCCCCAACTTTCTGTCACCTCGCCTATTATGATATTTCTTTAAACAACAAACAATTGAATTCACTTTCTACTTTCTGCCTACACTCATGCTTTCACAATTGGGCTATGTCTCTTTCTTACAAAAGTGCTGGAGGTGGACTTTCGTGCATCAAAGGACACCCAACTGTTAGGAATCAGAAGATACACAGTTTCTTAGCCATTTATGAATTTGCTGTTGCTTTTGGAAAACGACCACCAGTGACACAAGCACGACCGCTGGTGTGCTTCCTTAACCGCCAATTGCTGCAAGACCACCATTGACACAAACATAACTGTCACTTGCTCAAGGACTGCTACTGACACAAACATAACCGTCTGTGACAAATGTAATCACTAGTTTGCGGAGGCAGGATTGCTGTGTCAGACTTGTCAATGCATAGACAATACCTTGTTCTGTTTTGATTTTTAGGGTGTCTGCTAAGGGCATTTGTCTTTTGATCCTTTATGGATCATACCTCGCTTTCTTAAGATGCTTTGGTTCTCACAAAAGCTTAGTTTTTAAGAGATGTGGAGATATCACTCCTGCTCTCTCCTTGGATTACCACTCTTCTTGTCTTGGTGTTTTTCCTTTCACCCTGATCTACCACAACTCTTGTGTCCCTTTTCTTGTTCCTCTGACCGCCTTTTGTAAGACAACGTTCTCCTAACTTCCCTATCCGAGGCAATATCTTCAACAGAAGGTAGTAGGTGCTCTTCTTCCTCATCTAAAATGGAAGGTTCATAGAGATGCAAGTTCCAACAATTCACATCTAAAACCATCCTCATGAAAGAAGGTAAATCAAGCTTGAAAGCATTCTCTCCTACCTGCTCTAAGATGGTAAATGACCCTATCTTAGTGGCTTAAGCTTTCTTGTTTGTCCTTGAAACCTCTTCTTTGCTCAAGTAAAGCCAAACTTCATCTTCCACCTTGGAAGTGTGCAGTTGATGATATTATTCATAACTTGCTTTGTACTTGACATGAGTCTTCTTTAGCTCTTCTCGAACCTTTGGTATGGATTTACTTGATCCTCTCAATGAACTTGGCTGCCCTTGTCATCTATAGTTCTACTTCTCCTTTTGTTGTCTATATGCAATATCAAGTGGATTAGTAGGCAAATAACCCAAACATGCTTCAAAAGGTGACTTATTTGTGAGTGTATGAACTGCCTTATTGTGGGGATGCTGAATATATATGAAGGATTCATCTCATGTTCTTGGATACTTGTTGGTGCACCCACTAGTGAATTGTGTTAAGGTTCAAGGCTCTATGACCACTATTGTTTCCCTATTGGTTTGAAAATGTAAAGTTGTGCTTCTTTTTGATTTCGTGCCCATCTTGCTCTACAAGGTGGTCCAAAACTTCCCAAAAATCTGGATTCTCTTCCTGAAACAATAGAACATCAACTAGGAAAATCAAAATGCATTCATACATTGGTGAAGAACAATTCAGTTGCTTCATGCCCCTTGATTGTCTTTTTACATAGGCTTAGCACACTTTTGCTAAATCTTTGCACAACGACTTAAAGATAAACATGCCCATTGTTGACACTGGTAAGCCCCTACAAAATCCCCATAATTGTTTCTCCAGGCCTTGTAGGAATGGGTAGAGGCATATACAATTGGTTTTTCATAGCTCTAGGTTTACTTGTATAACGTAACATACATCTTCTAATGAATTCAAGAACTTACATTTTAGGCCAATACACATACCTTTGCAACTTTGCCATTATTTTTCCAACTCTAAATTGATATGTAACTTTGGAAGTATGTGCCTTCCTCACGAGTAGAAGTTTCTTTTCCTTTGGCATGCACAATTAATCCAACTTGTAGAGTAGCCAATTCTTGAGGTAGAAAGCAACCTTGACTTCATTATCTAGTCTCTTTGTCTTCAATTGTTGGTATATCTCCCTGGATTTGCATTTTTGAATATGCTTGCTCGTAAGCTTCTTGTGTGAAAGGCTCAAGCTAAACGTTCTATGAAATGTGTGGCCTAGATGGCGTATCCACTATCACGTTTGTGCTCCCTTTCTTGTATTTGATCAACAAATGAACTTGTTGGAGAAATCCCATCAAGTTGTGGTGCTTTGCCCGTTGCAACTTATTTTGTGCTTGCAAATATTGAAGAAATTTGTGGTCAGTATGAACAATTGTTTCTTTGCCCAACAAATAATGCTTCCATTTCTTATTTGCTTGAAGAAGTGCATACATTTCCTTATCATATATGGGGCAATCTCCTAAATTCTAGAAAATTCTTTTGAATGATAACAAACTGACTTACCTCTTTGCAATAAATTTTCCCCATAGCATACTTACTTGTATTGTTTCAATTTTGAAGGGCTGTTGCAAGTTAGGGAGGGTAGGAATTGGTGCGTGGCTGATTTTGTATTTCAAAGTAACAAAAGCACTTGTATGTTCCTTACCCCAATGGAAACTGTTGCCACTTGTTGCTATGGCATGCAAAGTTGCCACTATTGCAGAGAATGAAGGATTGAATTTTCTCATACCGTGGACTGCCTCAACAAAGCTGTTGCACTCTTTAGTGTGGGCCAGTTTGTGATAGCCCCAGCTTTTTCTAAAACCACTTTCAGCTATCTTCCTTCATTGACATGATCAAAATAGATCAGTTATTGTTTTGTAAACTTTCCTTTTTCATGTTGCACAAAGCTGTCTTTCTTCACTTGCAAAAATTGCTTCAAGTAAAGCTAAAGTTAGGAAAAACTAACTGTACATGCCTGCATATTCCTAGCACCTAGGTAGACAGTACGGGTTATGGTTCTATTTCTTGTGGGGTATGTGTATGTGTACGGTTACCTATATGCTGGTATGACTATTTCTTGTGGGGCCGGGTACAACACTTGGGTATGTATATATATATATATATATATATATATATATATATATAATATTAAAAATATAGCCAAATAAGCAAAATTTCAGCCTTATACATGCATAGAGTAAACAAATTATTAAATAAGTGAAATAGCCACAAAACATATTGATAATTCAATGCATTTTGTCATGATATTCATTGATCAAACTTAGAACAAGTACATTGTTCAAATGTTACAATGTATACACAAAAATCAAGATAAATCAGCATACTAATAGTCTAATTATAATCATAATCAAATGGCTCTCCTCCAATGTCTTCAACAAGAGCATCATCACCATCATGTGGTTCATTAGAACCACAAGCATCAGGAGTAGAACCACAAGCATCAGCAGTGCCGCTCCCGCATTAGAAGACTTTTTTAATGTTAAAAAGTTCGGTTTTGACCTTTATTGACCAAAAAATAAAATAAAAATTGAAAAAACCGCCACTTTTATTGTGGGTATGCCACTGTCAGTACGGCTAGGGTACATCCGATAGTATCCAGGTTTGCGGGTATGCCCCAAGACGTACACATACTCGGGCAAACTTGGGTACTGCTGGGCGTACCTTGGGCATACCGTACTGTGTATGGTACATACCCATTAATGTAGCCTAGCACTAAAACCAATTTATCAGTTTTGATGATATCTTCCATATATACCCTCCTTGAAATGAACTTAATGATATCCAAATCTGAGATCCAAATTTTGTGAAATACTTAGATTGAGAAAGCTGGTCCAACCAGTCATCTATCGTTGGAAGAAGATAATTTTTTCTTGATGGTGATATAATTCAATGCTTCATAGTCTATGCACATCTTCTAAAATATGTCCCCTACATCGTGAATATGGGAGATCTACGCGGGGAAGTATTTGGGTGAATAACCCTTTCCTCCAACAACTCTTGAAGTTTTTTCTTTACTTCATTTGTCTTCAAAAGTGATTTCCTATACAAGCCACTATTTAGTAGAGGAGATTTATGCAGCAAATGAATCTCATCCTTGACCTCCTCCTTTGATGGAAACCCTTTGGGAGCTTGGAACAAACAATAAATCATTCAAATCTTTCAATCATTTGTTAGCACGGATTATCTCAGAAATCTCTAGCCCATCCACTTGCTTATCTTTCAAAAGAAGTAAATACAATTTCTTATTTGATTGCATCAATCTTCTGGCCTGGTTGGCACTTACCATAGCAAGCTTCAACTTACTTTGATGTGCCTTGATGATACATCTAACCCCATCCTTGACCTACCTATATTTATTTTTTCCCCTCATGAAGATATCATCCTTGAGATACAAGTAAGGGCTTTCAGACAAGATATCAAATGCATCAAGTGCAATCACATTCACTTTTGTATTGTCAAAATAATTCAAATTAATGCCAAATTTGATTCTACATTTTTGGTTATTTGTATTTCTGCACCCTTATTCACCCAACCCAATCCAAATAAATGCTAACTTTGATCTTTTGGTTATTTGTATTTCTACACCCTATATATTTTTCCCTCCTCAAGAAGATAGCATCCCTTAGATATAAGAAGGGATTTCAGACAGAATATCAATTGTTCAAGTGGAATCATATTTACTTTTGTCTCATCAACATCATTCAAAATAATGCCAAGTTTGTTCTACATTTTTTGGTTATTTGTATTTCTACACCATTCTTCACCTGACCCAATTCGAATTAATGCTAAATTGAATTCCACATCTTTTTGTTATTTGTATTTCTACACCATTCTTCATCCAACCCAATGGATATGGATGTGGATGGTCGTAAGTTTTCAAATCAAGCCTCTTGACAGCTTCATTGAAAATCAAAGTAGACCTTGAGCCATTGTTAACAAGAACATTTACATTTGTCTTCTTGATTTTGATTTGGATATTGCTTTGGAATAGCTTGCTCATTTCTTCCCTTTGATGGCTGTTTTGTTTGGAGGGCTCCCTTGCTTCTTTTCTTCCTCAATGTAGTATGCCTGCATGCATATTTCATCTTGTGGCTTGATATTTATGATTCATCTCCCAATGAGTGGATGGAGACCATCCATGTACTAAGTGAAGACGTCCTCTTCTTCCTAGTCCAAGCCCATCATCATAGCTTGTCTAGTTTTGTAGTGTAATCCTGCATATTTTGAGCGTAACCTTTTTAAAATTTTGTTACTCAATCTTTTGATCGGCCTTATGCCCAATTGGATAAAATTGTTTTTATTGATAATTGCTTGAATTCATTCAAACTAACAATCTTTGGCCTCTTTTTCCTTTGTCCCACAAAATTAGAGCATGACACTCCATTTTGAGACGTGCAAGAGAAGTATTTCACCAACTTCATGTATGATAAAGTAAATTTCTATTTGCTTCAACCATTTTTCCACTATTTTAACCTCTACATGTCCTTTCAAAATTTTAATTCCAACTTTGAAAGGGGATTATCAGAGTCTTTTACCCTAGCTCTGTCTCTGTCTTTCTTGGGCTGCTTCTCTGCATCCATGTGCTCCTCCTTGTCTTCATGGGGCTGTTCGTCTAAGTTTTTGCTATGAGCATGTACAGCCATATCCATGGGTGCTTGGTTCTGGGCTACAAGGGCTACAAAATCTTGTTACTTCATCATGTATTCCATGCTTGTTTCCAATAGTGATACTCTCTCTCCAATGCTTTCACATGTGATTTCTCGTGTGAATTTTATCGCCATCTTCCTTGTAGTAGAAATATTTGCCTGGTAAAGTAGCAATTCTTCCCTTTTAGACCTTGTTTCTGTCATGCAATCAATGCAACCACATTCACAGTGCCCTAAGATTAAATTGCTCTGATACTGATATGATCTGTAATTTTTCAAGTTCCTACATTTGGAAATTAAATACAATAAATTAATGTACCATTTGAACTGAACTTCAAATGACCATGCTTGAATGTATACTGAGATTAATGTGAATTCTTGTTTGAAACGTAGACAACAAAGTAGAATGCAACCAACACCACGAAGAGAGAGAAGTTTACCTTGGAAACCCCAGTGTGGTGAAAACCTGCTTTGTGGTGCCAACTAATCACCACCCTTCCTTGCTTTAACTTGGGAAATTACATAGAGCACAATTGGTTTGTGATTGCAGTGCTTTATTAATGCTTATGCTTCTCTCAACTCTCTGTTACCTCACAAACTTCTCTAAATCGTAAAACCAGAATTCACTTGTTCACACCTTCACTATTGGATTTTGTCTTTTGCTCATACAAGTGCTGGAGGTTCCCTTTCGTGCACCAAGGTCCTAAAAACGTTAGGAATTGGAAGAGACACTGTTTCTGAACTTGTTGTTGGTTTCGGGCAGGACCACTGGTGACAGAAGTGTGATTATCGGTACACATTTGTAATCACCACTTGCTGTAGGACTGGCACTAACACAAACATAACAGCCCATGACACAAACATAACTGCTTGTTTGCATAGGCAAGACCGCCATGGCGGTCCCATCATTGTATAAACTATACCTTTTTTGTTCTGAATTCTGTGGAGTTCTTGGTTGTTGTCTGAGGAGTTTATCTTCTGATCCTTTATGGATCAAGAGGCCCGGCTTGGGGGATCTTGTTTATTATCTCTGTTCTTCCTTTGTGTTCTCGTAAGACTGGTTGTGTGAGGAATCTTTCTATCTTCAAGAGTTTTACATACTTGTTTGATAAATGTTGAGAGCCTATGCAAAGTAAGGGACAAATAATATGTTAGAGTGATAGGCATAGATTGAAGGGTTTCTTGGCACCTTGGTCATGGTGGCTTTCTCCATGAGAGAATTGCTTTTGGGTATGAGAGAAGGAAGTGTGCATGAAGCTCATTGTATGGGAAAGACCTAGCCCCTGAGGCCCTGCATTGAAAAACATAAGATCATGTATAGGACGGAAAGAGTGCTATGTTGGTAGTAAGTGTCTGCATACACATTTCTGTTTCCTCCCTTATACCTCCCAAGTTTGAGAGAGGTGAAAGAAATGCTTCAAGTTCAAGTTTGTTTATTTATTCTCTGTTGATATAAGCATGTAATTCAGTTATCTGTCTGTGATCGACATTTTTCTTCCCAAAGAACTTAATTAAATATGGTTAACCTTTTCAGATGAGTCTATTGGCTTATTTCTTTTGCTGGTCTAGGTTCCCTTAACCTCAGGTAAACTATGGAAAAACGAATCATGGTCAACTTATATGTTTTTATTTTTATTAAATCCTTGAGTTTTGTTATAATTATCTTTTAACTGGTTATATGCAGGTAAAACTTACACGGGGCTACTTGTTCGAATAGTTTGTGCATGTCACTATTCCTTAATAGGATTAGCATTAACCACACAGGTCAGAAGTTTGGTCTGTATTGAATTTGTAAGATTTAAATTATAAGTTAAAGTACCTAACCGTTTAATTGCTGAAAACAACCTTCCATTTCTATTCAACAATAACAATTCAGTTTGTTATTATCTGGACTTATACATATGCTTTACACTGTAGGTAAATATGATGACAATTTTTCAGTTGTGATCTTTTCTTTCATCTTGGTTTTGATGTTCAAGAAACAATGAACATCTATCCCTACCCTGAAATCAATATATGGTTTACATGAAGGACACTCCATGATAATGTATATTTTGAGTTGCAATTAAGACGCTAGAATTTTATACCACTGAACTAAGCTTCATTATGGACTACATAAACAGGTCCCTGGTGCACCCTTGGTATCTGCAGGAGCAATTGCTAGTACAAATATAATGATGCTTACACAAGTTCCTTACATAAACCATAAAATGCAGAGTCAAGATTGATTCTTTTAGTGTTGTAGGTGGATAAAGGATTGGTGATTCGGAAGTAACTCTCTCAAAGAAATTTTCACTCAATTATTCAATCTATTTTTATTAGTTATTGCATACATATTCAGACCGCATACTGTGTTACAACACATAAAATTTGTTCACTGTTTCCAGGTAAGTGGAAATGATTGCTATGAATTGGATGATGTGGGAGAGCCCTCTTTGTATTATAAGAGCTGGTATAGGATTCCAAGGCATTAAAACTATATTGCAGGCTTAGCATATCAAGACGAAATGAAAGTTACTTCACTGTCTAGCAAAAGGAGATGAGTCATAAAGGGAAACCATCTGTAAAAAGGATTTTAAGCCTCAAGTGTAGTGAATCTTTTGGTGATGATTTTGGTGTGCTAGAAACTGTGGGGGACTAGTCAAGGGATAAATGCAGCAACTATACTGCTCTTGGAGTTTCCTAACCCCCTGTTGGTGCCCATACCTTTGCAGGAAAGTTCTTTCTTGTGCACTTTTGAAAAGTTAACCTAAAATAGTTCTTTTTGGTTTTTTCCTTGTTATTATTTAAATAGTTCCTTCTTTCTCATAAATATCTGCTGTTTTGACAATAAGATTAAATTCACTTCTGGAAAAGATTTTCGTCTGAAGCTACCATTTCGAACAATGAGAGTTTCTAGCAGTAAGGTTTTCTGCCACTAGAGCTTTTAGCTGTTTCAAGGATTTTAAACACTTTCAGATATTTGTGGGGCAAATCAGACAGTTCATCAGTTTGTGATTTAAATTTTAGTCCTGGCTTTAGTTTTCACATTCTTCATATTTTTATTTGCATATTTCACATCCCAGTTCCAGATTTTTCTGTTTTAATGGCAAATTTTACTTCAGTAGCAACTTCTAGGATACTTTAGTAGTTAGATATTGGATTTGGCTCATAAAATTGGTACCGGAGCCACAATCTTGGCCTAGTGGTCAGACACCAACAATGGACTAATGGCTGAACCATCATATGGACAGTAATTTGAGAACTGAAATTGCATTGTTAGTGATTGAAGCTGCAAGGGTCCTTTGGAAGGAGAAACTATGGATGAAATGTTCCAAACCATACCCTTATTGAGGGTAACAAATGAAAGGAGGAGGCAACTGTAGTTATGGAGGAGGCCATTGGAAACTACATAATTGGAGAAGGTAGGCTAATTTACATGACCCTAATTGAAACTCCTTTTGTAAGGTACATTAATAGTGGAGGGGCAATCATGGAAACCTGAGCAACCAACCAAGAGAACCAAGAAAATATTTTCATCAACCAGCAGTTGCTTGGGAGAATTCCCATTCCTAAGTTTGATGGTACTGGCAATTATATCAAACTGGCTAGTCTTCTAGCTTAGTCACTGATTATTCTTGAGGATATCAAACTTGATTGATTTATCAACTGAGCAGTGAAAATTAGTGGCCTAAAACTAGCTTGTTCTCTTGCAATTGCATATGAGAAACTCCGTTTTAACTCTCAGACATTATTGAAACAATTTGGGGCTGATTTTTCTGTGTATATATGATATATTCAACTTTATTTTATGCTCTAGTTGTACGAAGCAATGTTATTATTACATATATTGTGAAGATTTGCAAAATTAAAGGATTTACTGATTCTATTTGCCTCCAGTCTATCTAAGCAGACATACTATTTTAGTGGAAGAGAACAAGCCTTCAGATTAAGGTGTTGATCCTTCAGAATCAGATTGTCAATTAAATGTCTTCATGCGTGACAAAATGTTGGTCATTGTTGTGGCAAATTGACAGAATATGTGAAACAGTTCATATGCAAGTGCATTTTATATAGGCATAATGAAGAAGAGGCAGCACAGTCTAAATAGTAACTTCTGTCGCTTTGGATGATCAAAATAATTCTCTCCTCCTTTCCAAGCAGTTATGCCTTTGAGGCAAAAATGTTTTTTTAATTATGCTGGGAAGCCAGCAAGGTCTTGTGGATAAGGAAGGCCCTTATATGAATAAGGGTGATTGTCACCAGTAGGCAATGATGTCAAAAGGCCTATCAGCCAGTCCAAAAGATGCTGGGGATAATGAGGGGGATTTGGGAATTTAGTTTTAGTTTCTTGTTTCACTGTTAATGCTACACAAGGTCAACCAAGACCAATTATGAAATTCAAACTCATTTCAGCTGCATCTTGTAACTTATACTCTAATTATTGAAAAAACCAACTCAATTCTGTATTGAGTTAGTTGAATTCAGCCAAAGTTAAATTATATATCTCTAACGAAGCCATTTATTTGGATTCTTAATATCACTTTGTAATGGTCCACTCCAAAGAACAGTTTGGAATTAGGGAACGCACAAGAGTTGCAGATTTTTGGAGGGATTATTTAAAATTCTTAAAAACAGTGAGGATTTTTCAGCTCATTCAATAGGGCTTATTCTGTGCCCTCTCCACCTCTGAACCATTGATCTCCTCTCACCATTAACCACTGCTACTATCCCCACCTCAGCTCAAGGCTGATTGGAGCAGGGATCTGTCTCTATGAGGGGGTGAGGGCACTTCCCCTTTATTTGAAACTATAATTTCAGCATAGTTGTCTCCCATGATATAAATCAGGTCCTTAAGGAAGAGTTCCTGCAATTAATTTAGCACCACACCCATAGGAAGATTTATCAGTTCCTTTCCCCCCTCTAAGAACGGAAATGGTTATTGCCTAGTATTGAAGCACCACCAAAGATAAAATTTTCCATGGATGAAATGGAAAATAAACTGTCTGCTAAGGAAAAAGGCCCTTATTTGCAGATTCACAGGGGATTGACCAGAACTAAAAACCTGAAAATTTGAGTGCAAGAAAACTAGAAATCCTTGTGCTTTGTAGATATTCGCATGATACCCAAGGGACACTTCATGGCTATCCTGTACACCAAACAAGAAAAGGATATGGTTTTCTGAGGCCTCTGTTTTATGAAAATTTAGTTTGTTCATAGATTATGGATCTCTTGCTTTTAATCCCACAAATGATCTTCTGAACACAAACCAATATGGGTTGGTCTATCCTTGCTTCCTAGTGAATACTGGCAAGATTCCACTTTCAAAAAAATTATACGAGCAATGCGTGAGTACATTACCGCCTCTGAATTTATCAAGTATCTCGGGTTCTTAATAATGCAAGGTTTTGTGTCAACATTGATCTGGAACAACCACTGCCTGGCTGTATTATCTGATCCATAATAATTTAGAACAGTCTACTTAATCATCCTACCAAGAATTTATCTAGTATCTCATGGTTGTTAATAATGCAAGGTTTTGTGTAAACATTGATCTGGAACAACCACTGCCCGACTGTCTGATCTGATCCATAAGAATCTAGAACAGTCTACTTAATCATCCTACCAACAACTCGAGCAGAATCAATCAAAACATGGCCATTTCCCAGGGTGATCATAAGACATGGTCACTCCTTAGGGTAACCATAGGAAAACAAGAGTAATGGAAAAAATGGGGTCTCTTACAATTTTTTGACTTATGAGATCCATTAAGTGCACGAAAGGACACTCCTAAAATACTTATAAGAGGCACAAGCTAATTATAATATATATGAGTGTGAGGGTGAAGAGTTAGGAGTTCACTTTGTTGGAGTAAGATTTGGGTAGTAGTGAGTGTTCAGCTGTCCATAGCTTATGCCTTTTCTATGCACCACCTCCATAGCAACATTATAAAGATAGGAAAATAGAGAGTTGAGAGATCAATGCTCCATACAGCTATTAGTAAATGCATCATTACCGAAGGAAGGAGAGGAACCTGAGCTATTGCCACTCCCAACTTGTTTTCCCAAACTAGGTTCCCAGGTCAAAATCCTTGTGCCAAATTGTTTATGGTTGGCGTTTCTTGCTGAAACAACTGCAACATTGTTTAATTTCCAAAATCTATAGGACACTAATTCCAGCACTTTTAACAAATTCTATCTCTGTCAATTTGAAGTTAATTCAATAGGACAGTATAATAATTTTGTAATTTCCCACAGAGTAATTGAACTTCAGAGATTACATATCATATTGGTATTACAGCTATTAAATCCTTGGCTATTGTGGATGCTTTGTATGTTTCAACTCTAACATATGCAGTTGGGACAGCTCTCTCTTTCTATTGGAAGGAGGAAGGGAAAGCATGTAAAAATCAGTGAGATGCACCATGGGACAACCATGGGTGGACACCATCCGAGGAAGGATTGGCCATTGCTCTTCTAGAAGAGGAGCAGGGAGGAGCAAAAATCAATCTAATTGCAACAAGGCAAACAGGTTGGAATAGGATGCTCTTTTATAGGAGCCACCTTCTTGGCCTAGTGGGCAGACACTGATGATGGACTAATGGCCCAACTGTCATATGGACTGTAATCTGAGAACTGAAATTGCATGGTTTGTGGTGGAAGCTCTTAAGGATCCTTTGGAAGAGATATGAGAAGACATGGATGAAATTGTCTAATCCATGCCCTTATTGAGAGTAACAAAGGGAAGAAGGGAGACAACTGTAATTATGAAGGAGGCCATTCGAAACCACATAATTGGAGATGGGAGTCTAATTCACATGATCCTAATTGGAACTCCTTTTACTAGGTACATCAATATCTGAGTGGACAATTATGGAAATTTGAGCAACCAAGAAGATATTTTCATCAGCAAGCAGTTGCTTGGGAGAATCCCTGTTTCTAATTTGATGGTGCCGGTGAAGATTTCAAACTGACTAGTCTTGAGGATATCAAACTTAACTGACTTAGCCATTGATCAGTGAAAATTAGTGGCCTAAAACTAACTTCTTGCAATTGCATATGAGAAACTCCTTTCTAACTCGTAAACATGTCTTGACACAAAATTGGGCTGACTTGTCTTTGTGCGCATGCTATATTCAACTCTATTTAATACTTTGTTGTTTTGAGAAACAATGATATCATTACATACATTTTTGGATTTGAAGAATTGAAGGATGTGCTGACACACTGTTTGCCTCCAGTCCGTCCCAAGTAGACATACTATTTTTAGTGGAGTGGAACAAGCCTTCAGATTAAGGTGTTAGTCTTTTAGAATCAGATCATCTTTTAAATGTCTTCATGCTGTGAAATAAATGTTTGTCATTGTTGTGTCAAATCAATAGAATATGTGAAGCAGTTAAGATGCAAGCCTGTTTTATGTGGGCATAATGAAGAAGAGACAACACAGTCTTCATAGCAACTCTTGTAGCTTTGGATGATCAAGATTCAAAATGATCTCTCCTTTCTAGGGACTTACACTGTTGAGGCAAAAACATTCTTTTAATTATGTTAGAAGCTAGAAGCTTTTGTGGGCAAGGAAGGCCATTACATGAATAAGGGAGATTTTCACCAGAAGCTAATAATGTCAATGGCCCATCAACCAGTCCAAAAGATGCCAGGGCTGATGATGAGGGAGGTTTGGGAACTTAGTTTTAGCTGCTTGCTTCACTTTAATGTTACATAAGGTTAACCCAAGACCAATAATGAAATTTGAACTCATCTCAGCAATGTCTTGCAAATTGTTCTCCAATTGTTGAGAAAACCAACTAAAAACTGGTTAGTTAATTGAATTCAGCTACAGCCAAATTGTATATCTCTAACTATACGATTTCTTTGGATTTTTCAATACCATTTCGCAGTTGTCCACTCCAAAGAACAGTTAGTAATTTAGAGAATGCATAAGAGTAGGAGGTTATTGTAGAAGATTCACAGAGGGATTTTCCATAATTCTTCAATGCAATGAGCACTTTTCATCCCCTCAATAGGGTTTCTTATAAGCCCTAAAAAATCTGAGTTAACTGTCTCCTCTCACCATTGACCACCAATAACAGTATGGAAGAGGTAGGAGATCAATTGGAGTAAGATTTGGGTAGCAATGAGTAGTCAACCGTCCACAGCTGAAGCCTTCACTATGCTCTTTTTGCATGCTTTCCATGACAACATTATGAAGATGAAACAATAAAGTTGCAAGATTAATGCTCCATATAGCTATTGGTAAATGCCTCATATGTAAAGGAGAGGAAGCTGGGCTATTGCCACTCTGTACTTGTGTTCTGTAACATTATGTACAAAATCTTACGGGTGATATTTGTCTCCTTGTAGAATTTGAACAGTCTTACTGAAGATGAATGGAACAGCATCATGAAGATGAATAAAATAGTCAGCACATTATTATAAATATGTACATCTTGCATCTCAATTGAATAATACAATATTGCGTTTGCACCTTGCAATTTTGCAATTGATTAGTAGTCCAAATTCCTGGCCTGACATTGGTATAGGAGCACAAAGTATTTCTGAATTCCTTCATTTCTTACATCTCTAAAATCCCATTATTTTAATGACGTGTCCCAACTCCCAGTAGGATAAGACATCGAGGGAAATTTAAGCAGAGCTTTCATGCACTCTCATTCTGAAAGCAACACGGACATATGCAAGAACAACCTCCTCTGCAGCTTGAAGATGTTTGGCTGTCTAGCAAGAATTGATCATGCGACCTCTTGACAGACCTTGAGCATGACGTTTGGGCTAAAATCTTGTCGACATCAACCATGAAATTGGTTTGATCGTCTACAAAAACATCGAGCATATCCACGACTCTGTTCCTTTTATGTGCTGGATTTTGTAGCTGTAGCTTCTTCGTCAAAAGATTTGGTTTGCTATGTTGCATTTAATGTTGGTGTTGCTTTGAAAGAAAGGAATTGATTGCATATAGAGTTTGAATTTCCTTCAATCTCCTTTAAAGCTGTTCTTTTTCTCCCAACGCCATTTTTTTTTGTAGAATTTAAACTCTTCAAAAAATTATTTGAAAAGGGGGAAAAGAAAAAGAAAAAAAGGATTTTATAAAAAAAAGCAAAAGTTTTTGTATTGGAGGATTTTTAACAAAGTTTTTAAATTTTTTTCATGGCTTATTTGAAATATTGAAAAATAAGTCATTATGGTGCAATCAAAACTAAAGAAAATCAGAACAATTTTTGCAAACCTAAAATAAATTGCATTGTTTGGTATATATGGTGCTTCTACTTAACATTTACGAGTAAAATCATCACGTTTGAACTATTGCATCCAACATCAATACAACTCAATGACAACATTTGAGGTTTTGACCTTATAAATCGCCAAGGAGAAATACATACACAATTTTTCTTCTCTATTCCCCTCATTACCCATTCATCCGCATCATTATACGTAGATTTGAACAATAAGAAATTTTGAGTATATAGGGAAGTTACATTCGCGTACCAAGATTTCTTTCCAAGTAGGTGTCATTGATTGAATGAGTCCTTTCATGTATTGCCTAAGTGCCATATACTACTTTTCGTTCACATATTTTAGAGTCTCTTTCACGTGCTGCCAGGTATATTGAAAGGATGAACTTTTTCCATGTCCTAAACATGTATACAAAGGGCAAACATTTTGAGAGATTTCAAATATAGAATTGCAAATACATAGATAAGAAAACCTATTGGAGTGATAAGAAACCAATTCATTTCCCATTGTCAGCAAAATGCATTCAATCACATCAATTGTTGGTGCAACACTAATCTAGAAGGACACTTGGTTAGATTGGTCTAGACTAGTTGAGAATACTCTCATCTGCAATGATTTGTGTTTGACATTTATGATGTAAACACAATCAATTGAACCAACAACAAAGCGAAAATTGCAAATATTGAAGTATAAAAATTTCAAGGCATTGGCTTTGATAAGGGCCTCAATTGATGGATAAGTGTGTTGTCACATACAAGGATGCAACACACCATGGGAAACACTACACAAGTTAAAGGATTTGTATGATTCTCATTTAGAATTGGAATTCATACAATTGCAATTGAAGTTCTTCAACATTGAGCTGAAAAATGTTGATGTAATAAGTCGGGCTGAAAAATCTGCACAATTAAGCATGATGTTGAAGTTGGTGGTGGAAAATTTGATGTACATATAATTACCTTTGTAATAGCTATGCGTTCCCACACATCCAACATATTTAGAGTCTTCACAAGCAAGCAATCAATTGAAATCACCCACTTTTGATCAATAGGTTGAAAAGATGGCTAAGGGAGAAAATTATTTTGGGAAAAAAACTAAAACTGCGGGGAAAGCATTTGTTATGCTCATAAAAAAGGTAATTCTTACAATAAGGCTTCCTCTTCTCAAAATGAAGTGAATGGTAGAGGCAAATGAGGAAATGGAGGGTAACGAGGCAAACCGACATAAACAACGGTCAACACCATTAGAAGCAAAATAAAAATCTTGTTTTGCAAATGATGTGGTAGAAAAGGGAGTCATGAGGCTCATGAATGCAAAACATCATGGGATAAGATTGAGGCCTATCAAAAACAAAAGGAAGAAAATAAGGAAAAGAGCTCGAGAATTTAACATGCCCGGTTTGCAAGTGAATGAGTGCTTTCACAAGTAGATGTTGTCAATTATGCCTCAATGAATTCAACTTAGTTTGATGACTGGGCCCAAGATACTAGTGCCATGCAACACATGACTTTCGAAGGGTCTTATTTGAGGAGTTATATGAAGAAAGATGTGGTGCTATGTATTTTTAGACAAAACAAGTCTGCTCTCTAAAAGAAAAAGACAATTTGATTGAAGTTATCAAGACTTTGAAATTTCATTCTCTATAATGTCTTATATCTTCCTTAAGCGAAATGAAACTTGTTTCTAGTGTTTATCCAACAATAAGGCCACTCCATTTTGTTGGATGATGGAGTTGTAAAATCAAAAGAAAATGCGATAATACAACTATCTTTACTAGATTTGAGGAAGGAAAATTGTTGAAACTTAGAGGCGAGCCTTTACTCATCTCATTGAAACATGATTGTCAATAAGTCTTTTATGGCATGCAAGATTTGGGCCTTCTAACTATGACATCATTTACAATGTAAAAAAATGGCCTTGTATGTTTGGCAACTTTGTGCAAAACAATTGAAAAATGTGAAGTATGCATCTCGGCCAAACAAGAAAGAGAGCCTTTTCAAAAATCAACTTGGAAAGTTGATAGGAAATTGTGGGGGATCCACTTTGATTTGTGTGGTCCACTCCCAGTTCCTTTTGCCAGTGGTAATCAATACTTCATATTGTTCATCGATGACTAAACCAAAATGGCTTGGATCCATATTTTGAAGCATAATAAAGCACAATCCCATATCAACACATAAGGGTGATAATGGTGGTGAATACACATAGAAGGCTTTTGAAGCCTACCTCAAGAAAAATGGGATTATACATCACCTCACAAAGCGATCATACTCAATAAAATGGAGTAGCTGAGAGGATGAACAAAACTGTGATGAATATTGTTCGGGCAATGTTGTATTTCAAAGTATTAAAATTGCAATTTTGGGGAGAAGGCATTCAAACGACGATCTATCTTTACAACTAACCGCCTTCAACAACTCTACAAATGAAGACTCCATATAAAGTTTGACGTGGTCGTCTTCAATTAGTACAACATCTTTAGATTGTTGGATCCACATGGTATGCCTTGATTCCTAAGGAGAGAAGGAACAAGTTGAACAAAATGAGTTGCAAATGCACCCTTTCCTTGTATATGGGGCTTATCTAGATAGGGGAGTGTAGGTTGATGTAGATCCGATAAAGAGAGAAGGTAGGAGGGTGCCCCCTATGTCTTTAGAGAATGCCTCACCTCGCTTTGTACATAAATATCTATATGGATGAGGTGGGATTGTTCCCTATATAAATGGTAAAGGGCAATCGTTTATTTATATATGAGGTAGGTGGGGTGTGCCTTGGGTTGGAGGAGGGTGTGTTGATCCAATATAGAGGGATATTTTGAATCCTCAAAGGGCTGCAAATTGTATGATGAGCAAAACAATAAATTTCTCATTACAATAGATGTTTTCTGTGAAACCACAAAAGATAACTAACATTAATTAACATTGAGTTGACTTGAGAAATTTGCAAAATTTGATGTTTCCAAAGAGAATGATATGGAGATTACGGACATTTAGGGGCATATAGTTTGGAATTTGTTGAAACTGTTTTCCCTATAGTAATTGAAATATAAACTTTCCTTGAAGAAATTAGAAATTCAACAAAAGATGAAAACTTGTGTTTAAAGCAACCAAAAAATGAAGGAACTTCTAAGGCACCTATTATTCTACAAGAAAAAAGAAAACAATGGTGAGATGGGTTGCACCAACATTATTAGATGTCATACCTAATGAAGGCATGAAAACATGCATTAGAAGCACATAAAAATCCAACCACTAATTAGAGAAGTTCCTAGAAGAGTTTCAATATAAGTTAGAATAGTTTACCTTGGAAGACCACCCATAAGATTGCTTTTGACTCCAAACCAACTTCCTTCAAACAAGTTGAAAAGCTTGATGCGTGGAGAAAAGCAATGAAAATTGAATATGATGCCTTGGTCAAGAATGGAACTTGGGAGTTAGTTGATCCTCCACTTAATTGCAAACCCATAGGTCGTAAGTGGGGCTCTCAAAACAAATACAAAGTAGATGACTCACTTGAAAAACACAAAGTAATGCTTGTGCAAAGGATTTGCTCATAGAGAAAAGATAAATTAAAGGAGACCTTTGCACCAACAACGAAATGGACCATTTGGATTTTTGTTGGCTTTAATAAAACACATGGAAAGTCCATCGAGATGGATGTAAAATTGCTTTTAAAATAGAGATCTCAAAGAAATGGTCTACATGACTTAGCCAAAAGGTTTTGCATTTGAAGGTCAAAAGCAAAAAATGTGCAAGTTAGTATAATTATTGTATGGTTTGAAACAAGTCCCAAGAGTGTGATATAAAAAATTCATTGAGCAACTCTTGAACATAAACTTCAAGCATTTGAATTTGAAGATGCAACTCTTTTTGTCAAGATAGTTGACAAAACAATTGTATATCTAGTTGTATATGTGGATGATCTACTCATACGAGTGTGGTATGAGAAACTCATTGAACATGAACTTCAAGCATTTTGAATACGAAGATGCAACTATTTTTGTACACTTTGCAAAAGTCAAGGCAAAATTGATGAAAGGTTTTGAAATGATAGTTGATTTGAGTCAACTTCTTTACTATCCGGATATTGAAGGGATTGAAAAATCCAAGTAAATTTTTATCACACAATAGAAGTATATTGGTGAAATCTCAAGCAAATTTGGAATGCTAGACTATAAACCACTAAATGTGCCCATTGAACAAAATATGGTGCTAACATCAAATGATAGTGCAAATTTTGAAAATGCGACTAAGTAAAAACAACTCATTGGAAGTTTGATCTATGTGACAACAATTAAGCCAAACATTTCCTTTGTTGGTGGTGCTCTCTAGATTTGTGCAACAATCGAGAGAAAGTCACTAGGTAGGAACAAAGAGAGTTCTATATTTAAACAAAACTCAAAATTTTGGGCTAAAATTCTCCAAGGAAACATATTTTAAATTAGTTGGATTCTCAAATTCAAACTATTTGAGGTTATGTTGGTGATGGGCAAACTATTTTAAGGTTTTATGATTCGGATGAGCTTTCGGATCAAGATTGACCCATGTTAACTTTTAGAGAAGGATTTATAGAAGTCTATCTTTAGAAATTACTGAGATCTATTTTTAGTAGTTAATGATGAAGAAAGGTATTCAAAGCGGGAATGATCCATATCAACAATAGAGCATGATTCTAAAAAATCTATTTTTATAAAGACCTGAAATCTATCTTTAGTGATTTTGATATCTTTTGGTATTTTGCATATTTTAAGTGTCTTAAAAGCATTTATGGAATTCAAACAATATGATGATAACATGGTCTATTTTCATAGCTTTTATTTTCAAGTTCACTCTATTATCTTTCCAATGGATTCTACGGTTTGCCAATTGGGTGAATGGGCTGGGAGATATAATATTGACAAGGAGCATTGATTGTTTTTTGTTATTTTTGGATTTTGTTCTTTTTTCCCATTCAAATTCACCCCAAAGTTTGATGGATGTCGTCTCCATGAAGGATGACCTTTCGGCTTCCATTTATAACCCTTCATTTACTATTCCTAGCAACCTTTCATCTTCCACATTGTTTCATTATAAATAAGATGGTTTCAAATGAAGACACAAGTTTGCAAGTTGAAAGTTTTGGTAGACATAAGTTGCAAGTTTGCAAGTTTTGAGGCATACATCTCTCCTATAGAGTTTGCCCATTTGTATACATCTTCATTTGTAGAGAATTGTGAGGCATGCATCTCTTCTACATAGGTTGCCCATCCCACATCCATTCTAGATTGCGATATCAAAGATTCGACATACATCTCTCTTATAGAGTTTGCCCACTTTGTATACATATTTAATAAAACTATTTTATTTTTATACTCAAATTTATGTTTGCAATACAATTCATTGATTCTACAATTTCAACTATTTTATTATAAATGTATTGCCATAACACATTAAATGCCACCATTAATGTGTTGTCAATGAATCCAATAATAATTCTAATATGTGGTATCGAGTGGAAAAATGATTTTTTCAAACTTTTGCAAGTTTTGAAAATGATGGGAAAACCCAGTGCCAAAAATGACAAGAGGGAACAATTCTAGATGCAAAGCCATTTCTAACTTTGCAAAATGAGGATGAATTGCTCCGCATAGAAAACAAATATTTGAGGGATGAAAACCAATAGTTGTAGACCAATCTTAATATAACCATGAAGCAGATGATGAATATGCAAAAAAATTGCCCGTTTTAGAAGCCCTGATGTGGAAGGATTGCACCAAGCGAGAGGCAAGGTGCAAGCAAAGTTAATAATAATTTATATAATCAACTTGGAGAAAAAGAAGCATTTTGTGAGGAAATTCAACAAGACCTAGCCATCCTACAAGAGGAGATGAAAGGAAAGAAGAAAAGTGTTGCAGATGCATAGATAAAAACAAAGGAGAGCATGGTATGTTTTAAATAAGACATAAAAGATATTGCTTTTAAGCTCTGTTAAATTGAAATGGGGTGTAATGGAAATGGCCTTTGAAAAGATGGACAAGGGATTGAAGAACCTCGAAAGTAAAAAAGAGACCCAAGAATTTTGGTCTCGAGTACACGGGAATAATTTCAACCCACCATGGGTCCCACATTCATTAAAACAAGCATGCATCTAGAACACTCTGCTCAACATCAATGTGAACCTCTTATTCACGCATATGGAAGGTATTTGATTCATCACATCATTTGTAGTCATTGTGGTAGAAAAGGTCACAATTCTTCTCATTGTTGGAATCTCCATCCTTGTGATATTTGTGGGAAGTGCAACCATGGTAGTTCTACATGTTGATTCATTGATATCCCCACACATTTCTCTCAAAATAGTAGTAAATATGAATTTTGGGTGGGTCACCCCACTCAAGTGGAAAGAAATCACTTCAACACTAAGAATTTTCTCTATACATCAAAGGTCAATCCCACATAGAACCCATTGCTTTTCAAGGAAGGGTGAATAATCTAGACGAACTCTTGGAGCAAGGTTGACCCATGTTAGGTTTTAGAGAAGGATTCATAGAGGGCTATTTTTAGAAATTATTGTGGTCTATTTTTAGCGAGTTAATGGTCCAAAAGGTATTCAAAATATGAGTGATCCATAGCTACAATCAAAACATGTTTTCTAAAAAGTCTATTTTTATAAAGTTTCAAAATCTATTATTAGCAGGTTTTGACAACTTTTGGTATTTTGCATTTTAAGGGTCTTCAAAGCATTTATGGGATTCAGATAGTATGATGATAGCATAGTCTATTTTCGTAGCTTCTATTATCAAATTCTCTCTATTTTTTCAACAAATTCTTTAGTTCGCCAATTGAGTCATGAGCTAGTAGATTTAACCACGAAAAGGAGTAGTTAAAAAAATATAATATTGTTATTTTTGGATTTTGTCCTCTTTTTCCCATTCAAATTCACCCCAAAGGTGGATGGATGTCATCTCCATGAAGGATGACCTTTTTGCTTCTATTTGGAACCCTTCATTTATTATTCGTAACAACCTTCCATTTTTCACATTGTTTCACTATAAGTAAGATGTTTTCAAATGAACACGCAAATTTGTATGTTGAAATTTTTGGTAGACATAAGCAAGTTGCAAGTTTGCAAGCATATAGAGTTTGTCCATTTGCATACATCTTTATTTGTAAAAATTACGAGCACACCTCTCCTACAAAGTCTGCCCACTTTGTATACATATTAATACTTCTACAATCACATTTTTATTTCAACAATACAATTAATTGATTATGCAATTTCAGCTATTTTGTTATGAATGTATTGCCATAACACATAAATGCCTTCGTAAAAATAATTCGGATCATTTTATGATAAATTCAAGATCAACAATTACCACTTGAAGTGAAAGAAGCTTTTTTGCCAACAATTTCTTTAGCGAAGTAAAATATATGTCAACTTCAAAGGCAACCAATGAACTTTAATGGCTTAAAAAGATTCATGAGGGTTTTCAAGAAAAACATGTTTCATCAACATCATGTGAAAGATGACATTATCAAATTGATACATTGTTCAATTGCAAAACAATCAAGCGATATTCGAAAAAAAGCATTTGGAAGAGAGAAATTTGAAAAAGTCATAGGCATGTTTGGTCTCACTATAACCTATGTGGATTAAGTGGGAATGTAACATTATGCATATAATCTTAAGAGCAATATTTGTCTTTCGCAAAATTTGAAGTCATCTTGAAGTTGAATTAAACAAAGTCACCTTAGAGAAGAACTAAATAGTCACACATTGTTATAATTATGCACATCTTGCATTTTAATTGATTAATACAATTTTGGGTATGAACCTTGTAATTGATGGCGAGTCGAGATTCTTGCCTGTCATTTTCTTATACATGAGAATTCTTATAGCTAGAGAATTCTTATAGCTATTTGTAAATGCCTCATCATCGAAGGAAGGAAAGGAAGTTGAGCTATTCCCATTCCAAACATGTTTCCCCCACTAGGGTCCCTAGGTTCAAAGGGGAATGGGGAGGATTGAGTTGACATTTTGTTGATAGCCACTAAGTGTTGACCTCCTTATTATGGGAAAGGCCAATTAAAAATGTAATATCTTGGCCTTACGGTGGAGTCAAAGCCTTTTGGTTCTATAATGCCCCCATTCATCATTGCTCTGTTATTCTATGGCACCGTGTTTCTAAGGGTTCAACTTATTTGTTGTGTTCCCTTTGAAACATTGGTGTCTTCGTCTTGTTGAGCTTGTGCCGCTTGTGTCGGTGTCGATGTTTTGGTTGTTGGCCCCGTAGCGTCCCTCGCGATTATCCTATTAAAGGAAAACCTTGTTCTTGCTTTATCGAACCTCCTGTTGATTGTTGTTAATTGCCTGCAAGATATTTTGCCGTAGTATTGATCACTCTCGTGCTCGACCCCTCGATTAAATTATTTTTAGTTTTGTCGCTATCGTGTTAGGTCCTAAACTTTTTTTCAAACCCCGTTTAGGTGTCACGACATTTTAAAACATAATAATAATGAATAGTAAAGGAACGGGTATCAGTTATATTCTTATGTGTATATAGATGATAAAATTACATTTTTGAATTAATTAAGCCTTTTCAGGCCGTGCGCATGCCTTATTGCGAGTTATTGTTTATTTGATGTTTCTCATCCACCAAGCTGGTAAATTTTTATTATCAATTTATCCTCTTACTTGGCGCGGAGACATGGATTTCTTTGCAGAGATAAATAAAAGATGTTTTGTTCACGTAAATGTATTATGTATGTTGTCGGATAAATACGCTGACCAATAGGATTGCACATTTTCAATTATTAAGAATTATCATTTACTAAAATATGCGATTTTTGTCGGTTCCCTAGACTTGGCAGTTGTATACTGCCGTCAATTTTGTCGATCTAACCAAATTTTAAAATGAAATTGTGACCAATTAAATTTATTTCATTTTGTGGATATGTAATTTTGCCTGACTTGTTGGTGGAGGAAGTGTAAATTTGCTTTGGGCCGCCTATTTGTCTCCTTGTCAGCTTTATTTGGATCATGATTTGACCCTTGGCTGGAGTGAGACGTTTTTTCCCTCTGGCCGCACTTTTGTTGGGCGTTGTGTGTATCTTTCTGCTTAGATTTGTTCTTCCTTCCTTGCTGCGTGGCCATCTCCAACTGGCCCTAACTCTGCTGGCCGCACTTCTCTTCTTTTAACATTTTTTTGTCTTGTAACTTTCCACGTCCTTGTTGTTTTCCTGCAAATTTCGGCTCTGGCGGCGTGAGACCTTCTGGGGCGGACTGCGTGTAGAGTGGTGGGAAAAACTTTGGAAAAATTATGCCTTCCCTTGCTGCGCGCCTGCCCTTTTTACATGTTTCTTTTTTCTCCGACCACGATGAAGCTCTGCTCACTTTGGTGTTGGTGGATGTTTGGAAAACGTGGTGGGAGGATTTTGAATGCACAGAACCTTGGGCGCCTTCCCTGCTGGCCGCGTGGAGAAAGTTGTTTGGTAGTCTGGTGTTGATCCAAGCAACAACTGGAATATATTTGTTTTGCTCTTTTAGACAAGCACTGTATATTCATGACATTTTGCAAAGATGGCACAAAATTTTGGATAATAAATAAAGATCTGTTGTTTATCATGCATTCGCACCAGACTGCACCTTTATTTTTTGTTAAAATACATTAAAACATTTGGTGGGAAGTCTCCGTAATTGCCACCTCAAAATTTCAGAGTGGATAATGATAATGAGCATGGAATGTGAAAACAGCACCTCCGAGGAGGAAGATTTATGAACATATTGTTTGTAAGAAATGTGGAGAGGGGTATGGAGAGGAGAGGCTCCTCCTACTCTGTGTTGGGTGCGGTAATGGTTATCATATGTATTGTGTCTGCCCCATTCTGGTCAGGATTCCTAAAGGGAAATGGTTCTGTCCATCTTGCTCCAAGAAGGATGGCATTAGAGATTGTAAGAAGAGGTGTCTAGTGGAGTTCGGGTTTGAGAGGAATGTTGGAGCCTTGCATGCTGCAGATGAAGATTCAACTAGAGGGTTACTATTGCTGGACCTTGGGGAGTTTGGATGCCTCGTCGAAGCTGGAGGAGCAAGGCAAGATATTTCTACACTTTTCTACTATTGCTATATTTATTTTATCGTGAAATCGAACCACCATTTCCTTGAATTGGTTGTCTTTTGAACTTCTTTTCAGTAGGTCTCTCCTTTCTACTTGCTTTCTTCTTGTTTCTCAAAATTAATTATTTAATTATATTTTAATTTTACTAGGGCCCTAAAAGAATAAGTCTACACCTCTTTTAGAATTTATTTTTTTTTTATTCACCCTCTCCTTAGGTTCATCACCCTTTCTAACTTGTTTCCTCCCATTTTTTGATATATTTCCCATTAAAAACCCATGGCAAAAGAAAAATGGATTGAATAATGACCCTTAGATTAAATCAATCTTGTCCCTTGGTTTAGAAGGAAGCCCTAAAAAGCCCTAATCCTCTAATCTATTCACCCTCTCTTGGTTCTCTTGTTTTTCCTTTCTTTCTTCTCATTTAACCCTTTTTCAATCTTGTCCCTTGGTTTTAGAAGAAGAAGGAAATTATGGAGTTTATTTTCCTCATTTGTTTTGGTTTTCTTTTCTCCTCATATATTATTCTTTTCTTATTTTTTTATTATTTATATATTTATATGTTATATATAATTTATATTTATATTTATTATTTTTTGTTTTTATAAATGAGAAGGGGGGGATTTTGGAGAGAAAGGGTCAGGGGGAGGGGCGTGGAAGAGAGAGGCGTGAGGGAGGAGGGCAAAAATGGGTAGGTGGCGGCGCAGGATGGTGGCGTGGGAGGGCGAGGCGGGGGGTGGAGTTTGGAGAGGAGGGGATCGGCGGTGGGCAGAGGGAGTGTGACGAGGGGTGGGGGGCAGGAGGCAGGGGGCGGGAGGGGGGCGGATGGCAGCGGTGGCTGGGGTAGAGGGGGGTTGGGGGGGCAGCGCCACCCCATGGGAATTAGGGGAGGGTGTATGTGGGGGTCCACCCCCGCCATTGAATTTCTTTTTTTTTTTTTGTTTTAAAAGGGGGGGGGTGGGGCCGAACCCCCCCCCAATCCCAATTTTTTTTAATTATTATTTCATTTTGTTTTGTTTTATTTATTATATATATATTCATATATATATATATATATATATATATATATTTATATATATATTAGTATATATATATATATATATATAAATATATATGTATAATGTATGTAATATGTGTGTGTATGTGTTTAATATATGTATATATATATATTTTAATTTATTAAAAAAATATATATATATCCATATACTAATAAGATTACATTCCATCTAAAGGAAATATTTAACAAGCTAAAAATGCAGTTTTAAAAGTAAAAAACAATACCAAGATAAACTAATTATATGCATTTACTCTATATTTTGTATTGAAAAAGTGCAATGCTTATTTTCCATAAAATGAAAAACTTATTTCTAAAGGAGAATTCTTCAAAGGAAAATTTACTAAACCAAATAAGGTTGCTTTAAGAACAAAAAACATTAAAAACTTATCAATATATTATTCTCAAGAAGATATAGTAAAAGAAACTAAGGACAAGATTTTTCTCAAAACTAAAAAAAAAAACAAGCTATTAATATTTTATTTATCACTTATTTATAATTTACAATATCTTTTCAATAGTAACATTTGGAAAGATTTTACAACCACTACAGTAGGAATACAACATTCTATAAGGCATGAATGATTTACATAAATCTTGTATACATATACACACTTTCTTTGAAATAAGATTTATAAATATTTACAAACAAAAAAAAGTTCTACTATTGAAAAAAAAATGAAGGAGACAAAGTTTCAACACAATAACATTTTCTCTCATGGAGAGTAGTAAGATTAATCCCATTACATACAACGTTCAAGCCATCTAAAAGGAAGGCCTACATTTTGAAGCAATCACTTGCTTGAAATGATATACATACACCCAACAAGGAAGGCTTACAAAGAGGCTTACTTCAATATTATTACAAAGAACACATGCTTGAAGAAAGGATAAAAATTTTCCAACAATAGGAGAGAGCCAATATAGGCCATGCCACCAAAGCACTCCAACAATCTTCCAACTTAAGGCTCCAACTATCATGTCTTCCAAAAACCATGCAAGGAGAAAAGAGCTTGTTTGCCACCCAACCATAGGCATCATCACATGCCTATCCCAAGGTTGGGATGCATGCTAGCCTCCCCCAAGCCCATGGGAAAGAGGATAACTAACCAAAACTTGCACAAGATGGAGGGTAAACCAACAATGATACAAGCACACAAAAATAAGACACAACACAAACAAGACTCCAAATTTACAAGGAGGAGAACCCATGTTCATCCTCAAAAATGGGGAAGAGAGGAGAAAGTTCTCCAAAGTTATGCATCAAAATTATTTGCACAAAATACACATCTCCATATCCTCCTTATTGCTCCTAATTCAATCCAAGCCCTCCTTATTCCTCCCCCTTTCTCCAAGTCCTCCTTGGAAGGATTTTCAAACCCCAAAGGGGTTTCCTTACCAAGAATGGGGAAGGAGATTCAAGCCAAATGAATCAACTTCCCCACCTCAACCATTTGAGGGAAAAACAATAAGATCCTACAAGGCTTGTCCATCAAGCCTTGAGGATTGAGAGGGAAAATTCCCTCTCTCTTCCCCCACACTCCAAAACTCCATCATGCCATATGATGGAGGGAGTAAAAAAAAAACAACAACCAAAAACATACAACAAATAACAATTTTAAACAACCAAATCTAGCAACTAAAAAAACAACACAACAAAAGACATGAGAGCCTACCTCAAGGAAAGCTCTCCAAAAAGCTTCCAACTTCAAGTTTTTCCACTCTTGACTCAAGCAAATCACAAGCTCCAAATCACCCAAGCATCCAAAAGCA
This sequence comes from Taxus wallichiana var. yunnanensis, assembly GCA_018340775.1. NCBI lineage: Eukaryota > Viridiplantae > Streptophyta > Pinopsida > Cupressales > Taxaceae > Taxus > Taxus wallichiana. Next base: position 12,938,954 of record CM031242.1, on the reverse strand, counting down.
AGAAGTTCCAAAAAAAGTCCCTCTCTTTTCCCATGGATGGGAATTTGAAGAGGAGCAAGCAAGCATCCTCACAAATGAGGGGGTGACATGTGTCACCCCTCTCCCTCATCAAGGTCAAAGATGCCAAAACAAAAGAGAGAAAGGGTAAAATTATCTTTTTGCCCTCTTCTCCCAAATTCCCTTAAATGTTAGCAAGACAAAACTAGTGGAACTTTTGATAAACACACAAATCCACATCCCTTACATGGATGTGACTAAACAAGAGGTAAAAAGGGAGGGAAAACTCCCTCTAGCCTTGAAAATAAGCCCCCCTACCCATTAGGTAGGGTCCAAGGGCTCATTTTTATGTTAGGGGGACTCCCAAGCTACAAAGGGGTCCCCAAAAATGCCCAAAATACCCTAATTTCGGGTTTTGCATTTTTGGCACAAGGGTAGAGGGTGTGGGGACCACCCAAGGGTCTCACATGTGACCCTAAACCCTTGTGATTAAGTGACACATTAAACATAATCAACAATTTAAATGAAAGAGGAGTTATTAACTCCCAAAACAAGTTTACATCATAACCAACTACCCTAACCAAAATTAATAATTCAAAGCACAATATATTACATACATTGGGGTCACTCATAGTGCCCAAAATAATAATCACCTATACTAAGGCTTCACACAAAGAACATGGCTAGGCTCTCACCGTAGGTCGCTTGTGCAAGATTGAGTAGTTGGCCCGAATCCCACGTTCTCCTCGTAAACTGTCACACCGCACACTCATTGCACACATTAACCACACCTGTCCGATACAATATAATTAAATGACATAGTAAGATATCAATGCGTTCTAAACTAACCTAACATCCTACTGAAATCAAGATGCGACAACGTGCACAATTATATTCCATATTCCAAAAGTTAGACAAGATGATAAAGTGACATATAATCCCACCATGCAACAACTATCCATCAATATAATTAGGTTCCAAACACATCATCATATTCATTAGTTTCCATGACATAACAAGAAAATGCGACAATATAGAAATTAAGCTAAGTTGGCGCTATACGCCTAAATGTCCACACCTGTCTAATAAGATCAAATATCTAAATATAATGTCCAAGATATAACCAATCACTGTCAAAACATGTCTATGAGCAAAGAAACAACAAGCTACTGAGCTATAAAAAGTGTGGGCACTACATCCCCCTCTACTAAAATTAGACTTCCTCCTGGAAGTCACTGAAAGAGGTAGGGATATCTAGCCCTCAAAGGTATCGCATCCTCCTGGTAGTTGTTGTCTCGTCGTACCGGTCCCACTGTACTCTAACCTGGTCCAAGTCTCGACCCCGAAGGGCCAACCTCCGGTGCTCCAGTATGCGTACGGGCTCCAATCTCCACTGTCCTCCGTCCTCTACCTGTAATGCCGACCAATCCAAGACATGAGAAGCATCAGGTACATATCTACGTAGTACAGAAACATGAAAACATCGTGGGCCCGTGCAAGGCATGGTGGCAAAGCTAGGCGATAGGCAACTGGACCGATGACCTCTAAAATATCAAAAGGCCCCACAAAACGAGGCGATAGCTTAGAACCCTTTCCATAACGGATAGGACTCTTATGCGGATGAACCCTCAAGAAGACTTTGTCACCCACTGAGAAGTGACGATCAATCCTCTTGGTGTCTGCATACGCCTTTTGGCATGCTCTGGCCTGCTCAAGACGTTGTCTAATCAACACAACCTGCTGCTCTAAATCCTGAAGATAGGCTGGTCCCAGAATAATCCTGTCATCTAGTCTATCCCAACTCAAAGGTGTCCTGCAAGGTCGTCCATACAAAGCCTGGTAAGGAGCCATACCAATGGAACTATGATATATTGTTGTTGTGTAGCAAACTCAACTAGATGCAAATAATCTTCCCATTTCCTCTGCTGATCCATGACATACATTCTCAACATGTCCTCTAACACCTGATTAACCCTCTCTGTCTGCCCATCTGTCTCTGGATGATAAGCTGAACTGAAATTGATCTGAGTACCCAGAGCGGCCTGAAAAGAAGTCCAAAATCGAAGTGTAGATAGTATCCCTGTCATTAATGATGGTCTTCGGAATCCCATGCAACCTAACAATGTCCTCCATAAATACCTTGGCAATGGCCTGTGCATTATAGGTGACCTTGGTTGGTGAAAATGCGCAACCTTAGTCAACTTATCCACGGTGACCATAATGGCGTCATGACGATAAGAAGACATAGGGAGTCCGACTATGAAATCCATGGAAATCACATCCCATTTCCACTCGGGAATATCATGAGGGTGTAAAAGTCCTGCGGGATGAGAATGCTCTGCCTTGACCTCTGACACTCAAGGCATCGTGCAACAAAATCTGCTATGTCCCGTCGAAGACCTGGCCAATAATATAACTCCCTCAAATCGGCATGCATTTTCTTCACTCCTGGATGTGCCGCATATGGGGCTCGATGAGCCTCTGTGAGGATGAAGCTACGCAGATCACCTGACTTAGGCACGTAGATGCGCTGTGGAATCGAAGCAAACCATCTGTCTCTAAAACACACCCAGAATATCTGCCCTCTAAAGAACCCTGAGACTCTAACATCTGTCTAGCTCCCTCATAAAATTTGTCCTCTGGAAGGTGCTCGAGAATCCTGCCTCTCAAATCTGACTGAAGTGTCAAAGAAGCAAGCACATGTCGTCATCTCTGCTAAGAGCATCTGCAACCACATTTTCCTTCCCTTTGATGTACTGAACCTCCATGTCATACTCACATAGGAACTCCATCCAACGCCATTGACGAGCGTTGAGGTTTGGCTGTGAGAAGATATGCTGCAAACTACGATGGTCTGTCCTCAAAATGAAAGGCCTACCCAAAAGGAAATGTCGCCAACGCACTAGAGCATGTACAACTGCTGCAAGCTCCAAGTCATGAGTAGGATAATTAAGCTCGTAGTCCTTGAGCTTACGAGACTCAAAAGTAATAACCCGACGCTCCTGCATAAGAACTGCTCCCAAACCCTCTAGTGATGCATCAGGACAAACAACAAAATCCTCTGTCGGGTCTGGAACTGCTAAGATGGGCGCCGTGGTTAACCTTTCCTTAAGCAACTGAAAGGCTTGCTCACATTTTCTGACCAATCAAACTTCTTCCCTTTCCTCTGAAGAGAAGTAATAGGGTGAGCAATCCTAGAAAAGTCCTGTACGAACCTGCGGTAATACCCTGCCAAACCCATGAAACTCCTCACCTCAGTAACTGATGTGGGTGTTGGCCAGCCCAAGATAGCTTGTATCTTAGAGGGATCTACAGAGATACCCTCGCCTGAAATGATATGACCCAAGTACTGAATCTCTGTCTGAAAGAAGCTGCATTTTTCCAAGTTCCCATACAACTTCTGCTCTCTCAAAACCTGAAGTACCTGTCTCAAATGCTCCTCGTGTTCCTCCTCGGAACGAGAATAATCAATATGTCATCAAGGAACACTAAGACAAAGCGATCCAGAAATGTCCTGAATACTCCATTCATGAGGCTCATGAAGACAGCTGGGGCATTGGTCAAACCAAATGGAACCACTGTGAACTCATAATGCCCATAACGTGTGTGAAATGTTGTCTTATGAATGTCTGCATCTGAAATGCGCAACTGATGATATCCTGACTTGAGATCAATTTTGGAGAACACTCTCGCTCCCCGCATCTGATCAAACAAGTCATCAATCCTAGGGAGCGGATAACGGTTCTTTATTGTGACTTTGTTGAGCTGCCTGAAGTCTACACAAAGCCTGAGAGAACCGTCCTTCTTCTTCACAAATATGACTGGCGCTCCCCAAGGAGATACACTAGGGCGAATGAGACCCTTATCCAACAACTCCTCTAACTGAATCTTGAGCTCATGAAGCTCTGGGGTCGTCATCCGATAAGGTGCCCTAGAAACTGGTGCTGATCCAGGTACTAAATCAATGGTGAAATCCACCTCTCTGCGGGGTGGTAACCCTGGAAGCTCGCCTGGAAACACATCTGCATACTCCCTCAAAACTGCATGATCATCTAAGGGTGAATGCTCTGGAATGCTCTCAGATCGATCACTGATGGTGATAGCAAACAATTGACACCCTTACGCATGCTCCGCTTGAGTTGCTTAGCCGATATCATGCGCAAGGAGATAGGTCTCTGCATCCCTGATATCACAACTGCACTCCCAAGATCATCCTGACACTCAATGACCTTATTTCTGCAATCCACCTTAGCTCGATGAGACTCGAGCCAATCCATACCCAAAACTACCTGATAGGAACCTAGAGGGATAACTCGGAGGTCAAGAGTAGTGGAGAAGGCTCCTAAATCAAGTACGCAACTCTCCACATACGAGTCCACGGCGAGTTTGGCCCCAGAGGCCAACTCAACCTGCCAACTATCTGGTTGCCTAGCCACCACTAGCCCACACTGGTCCACTATAGAAGGTGATATAAAAGAATCTGAAGCACCTGAATCAAAAAGTACTGAGACAGAAATACCCCGAATAGTACCTATCATCTCAATGACTGTGGCTTGATGCTCGGCCTGGCGGTTGTCAACCGCTGCATATACATACCCGATGAGCGCATCCTACATCACCCACCGTCTGCTCGGATCTAGCAGCTCTCTGTGCATCCATGGTATTGGGTTTGTGCGGGCACATGCGCACATAGTGATCTAGAGATCCACAAATAAAACAACCTCCTGTACCCCTCTGAGATGGGGTCCCTCCTGTACTCTGGTGTACTGATCCTGCTGGTCCAACCCTAGCAGACTGTTGAGTGCGAGCTGGCTGTGTCTGCTGAGTGCCCTGCCTCCTATCTCTGGCTCCACCAAAACCTCCTCTAGAAACACCTCTCTGAAATCCTTGTGTCTGCCTAGCAGCCCCGCCGCGGGTGGCCCCCGCTGTGTGTCTTATCAGCCGTGGGTGCGGTGGAGCCCTCGTGGCTACGCGGCGGAGGCCAAAATCCTCCTCTAGGGGTGGTGCAGTACCTCATGACCTCTGACTCTGGAAGGCCTGTATCCTCTCCTGAAACTTGCTCTTGTTTCTATCACGATGCTCCTGTGCCTTGGTCCTGTTCTCCTCTAAGTAGGCCTTCTCAACGGCCTTCTCAAGTGTGGGAGGAGATAAGATCCTAATCGCTCTCGCTATATCTCGCATTAAGCCCTCGAATGAACTTGTTAACTTGTAATTTCTCATCTTGCAGGTAGTCCACATACCGTAGAAGAAGATCAGAACTCGCTCTCATACTGCGCTATGCGTGCGGATCCCCCTCGTAAGTCGTGAAACTCATCGATCCTCTTCTGCACAAAATGCTCTGACATATAACGAGCCCTGAAACGCTCCTCGAACATCTCCCAAGTCACTGTCTCTCGAGTCAGATGGAGCTTCCGCTCCTCATTCCTCCACCAAATTCTGCTACGTCTCGGAGGAGGTGTATGGCGAACCTTGCCTTGACGTTGCTCTCGTAAGAGTGCAAGCCAAAGCAACTATCCAAACTAAGGAGCCATGACTCAGCCCCAAAGCCATCTGTAGAGCCGGTGTAAGTGGGCGGCTGCAAACGAAGAAGATCCCTGATCACACTGCCTGTATCTCGATCCTGGCGATGTAGTCCAACAGGCGAAGGGAGTCGCCTATCCTCGAATGGTCCCTCGAGACTGTGTGCGGCTACGACGGAATGAGGCTACCCTCTCGTGATGAATGGAAGGGCTACGTGACCTCTCCCGCCTCGGTGTATCGTGCTCTGGCGGCTCCGAATGCGCGTCCTCGCCTATCGGCTCCTCGTCTCCCAATGGTGCCTCCACTCTCGTCTCCTGCGGCTGTGGTAGGCGCTGCTCCACAACGCCTATCAGCTGGCGCAAGGCCTCTAATATCCGAGGCCCAAAATCGGGCGCCGACGGCTCCTGCGTAGATGCACTACGCCCCACACCTCTAGCTGATCGTCCTCGCTTGGGCACCATCCTACGCACGAGGTGAGCGAGCAATTTATTAATTTAAAATTTAATGGTAGTGGGTGATTTATTTTAACTGTTTATTTTTATTCATTTAGTTAATTTTGTGTTGTTAAAATTGACATTAACTATTTTAATTAATTACCCAGTGGTCCGCGAGTGCAAACCCCAAGCTCTGATACCAACTGTAATGCCCCATCTGGGACACCGAAAAATGCACCAAACAGACTAAAATTTTAGGTAAATTTTTTTTTTTTTTGAAGTGTTTAATTAATACTAATACATCTCTTAAACTCTTTCTTGATTACTAATTTTATACCATTCTAATTTTTCTAATTTAAATTGTTCACTAACCCTAAACTCAAAATTAATTATTTAATTATATTTTAATTTTACTAGGGCCCTAAAAGAATAAGTCTACACCTCTTTTATTTCTATTCACCCTCTCCTTAGGTTCATCACCCTTTCCTTTTTGATATATTTCCCATTAAAAACCCATGGCAAAAGAAAGGTGCAGGATTGAATAATGACCCTTAGATTAAATCAATCTTGTCCCTTGGTTTAGAAAGCCCTAAAGTTTGCCCTAATCTTCTTTATCTCTTCCTTTCTTCTCATTTGAATTTTCTTTCTATTTTCCTTCTTCTTTCCTCATTTTTGGATTTCATTTTTATGGAGTTTATCCTTTTTCTTACTACTCTTACTATATTTTCTTTTTTTTTTATATATATATATATATGAATATATATATATTAGTTTTTTTTATGGATTTTTGTGTATTAAATATGAATGAGGATTTTGGGAGGCGGAGAGGGGTTTGGGAAGGGGGAGGAGGGGGGAGGGGCGGTGGCGGGGAGCGGAGAGGGAGAAGGGAGGGGGGCGGGGAGGGGGGTGGAGGAGGGGGGCGTGGGACGGAGGGGCAGGGGAGGGGAGGGGAGGTGGAGGCTTGGGTGAGGGGGGGGGGGGGGGCAGAGGAGGGGAGGAGGGAGTTTGGTGGGTGGAGGGTGTGGGGCAGAGGCGAGGGAGGAGAGGGTAGTGGCGGGGCGGCGTGGGGCGGGGGGTGGAGCAGGGGGGGGGGTATGTGGGGCAAGCGCAATGGGTGGGAAGTACTGGGTGCGGGGGGGGTCGACCCCCCCATTTCTTTTTTTTTTTTTTTTTATCATTTTGGGGGGGGCCGAACCCCCTCCCCTATATCCATTTTATAATATTTATTATAAATTTTTTTGTATATTATATATATATATATATATATATATATATATATATATATATATATATATATATATATATATATATATATATATATATATATATTATATATATATATATTTTAACCCCTATATATTAAAAATATATATATATCCATATACTAAAATAAGATTACATTCCATCTAAAAATATAGCAAAAATGTAGTTTTAAATATAAAAACAAAGCAATACCAAGATAAATTGATTATATGCGTTTACTCTCAAGGAATATTTTGTATTTTAAGTGTTCAAAATTTGCTTGAATAATTTCAATTTCTTTTTTAGATAAAATGAAAACTTATTTCTAAAGGAAATTTGAAAGGAAAATTTACTAAACAAATAAGACCATTACTAAGAACAAAACATTAAAAAAACTTCTCAATATATTATTCTCAAGAAGATATAGTAAAAAAACAAGGACAAGATTTCTTCTCAAACTAATGGTGGTAAAAATAAATAGTTATTAATATTATTATTTATTTGTCACTTATATTTACAATACTTTTCAAATAGTAACATCAATTGGAAATCATTTTAAAACCACAAAGGAATACAACATTTATAAGGCATGAATGATTTACATAAATCTTGTATACAAAATATACACATTTCTTTGAAATAAATTTATAAATATTTACAAACAAAAAAGAGTTCTACAAAAAATGTGAAGGAGACAAAGTTTCAACACAATTACACATTTTCTCTCATGGAGAGTAGTAAGATTAATCCCATTTACATACAACATTCAAGCCACACTAAAAGGAAGCTTATTACATTTTGAAGCAATCACTTGCTTGAAATGATATACATACACCCCACAAAGGAAGGCTTACAAAGAGGTTACCAAAACATTACAAAGAACAATGCTTGAAGAAGGTTATAAAAAAGTTTCCAACAAGAGAGAGCCAATATAGACCATGCCACCAAAGATACTCAAATTTGAGAATCAAAGAAAAACTTCAAAGGCTCCAACTATCAACATGAATTCCAACTCTTCATGAAGGTTAACAAGGAGAACCAAAAGGAGAAAGAGCTTGTTTGCCACCCAACCATAGGCATCATCACATGCCTATCCCAAGGTTGGGATGCATGCTAGCCTCCCCCAAGCCCATGGGAAAGAGGATAACTAACCAAAACTTGCACAAGATGGAGGGTAAACTAACAATGATACAAGCACACAAAAAAAGTTCACAACAACACAAGACTCCAAATTTACAAGGAGGAGAACCCATGTTCATCCTCAAAATGGGGAAGAGAGGAGAAAGTTCTCCAAAGTTATGCATCAATATTATTTGCACAATAAACACATCTTCCATATCCTCCTTATTGCTCCTTATTCAAACAAGACCCTCCTTATTCCTCCCCCTTTCTCCAAGTCCTCCTTGGAAGGATTTTCAAACCCCAAAAGGGGTTTCCTTACCAAGAATGGGGAAGGAGATTCAAGCCAAATGAATCAACTTCCCCACCTCAACCATTTGAGGGGAAAAACAATAAGACCCTACAAGGCTTGTCCATCAAGCCTTGAGGATTGAGAGGGAAAATTCCCTCTCTCTTCCCCCACACTCCAAAACTCCATCATGCCATATGATGGAGGGAGTAAAACAAACAAACAACAACTAAAAGCTACATACAACAATAACAATTTTCAACACCCAAACTAGCATCAAAAAGGAAACAACACAACAAAGACATAAGAGCCTACCTCAAGGAAAGCTCTCCAAAATCTTCCAACTTCAAATTTCTTCACTCTTGACTCAAGCAAATCACAAGCTCCAAATCACCCAAGCATCCAAGCAAGAAGCTCCAAAAAAAGTCCCTCTCTTTTCCCATGAATGGGAATTTGAAGAGGAGCAAGCAAGCATCCTCACAAATGAGGGGGTGACATGTGTCACCCCTCTCCCTCATCAAGGTCAAAGATGCCAAAACAAAAGAGAGAAAGGGTAAAATTATCTTTTTGCCCTCTTCTCCCAAATTCCCTTAAATGTAAGCAAGACAAAATAAGTGGAACTTTTGATAAACACACAAATCCACATCCCTTACATGGATGTGACTAAACAAGAGGTAAAAAGGGAGGGAAAACTCCCTCTAGCCTTGAAAATAAGCCCCCTACCCATTAGGTAGGGTCCAAGGGCTCATTTTTATGTTAGGGGGACTCCCAAGCTACAAAGGGGTCCCCAAAAATGCCCAAAATACCCTAATTTCGGGTTTTGCATTTTTGGCACAAGGGTAGAGGGTGTGGGGACCACCCAAGGGTCTCACATGTGACCCTAAACCCTTGTGATTAAGTGACACATTAAACATAATCAACAATTTAAATGAAAGAGGAGTTATTAACTCCCAAAACAAGTTTACATCATAACCAACTACCCTAACCAAAATTAATAATTCAAAGCACAATACATTACATACATTGGGGTCACTCATAGTGCCCAAAATAATAATCACCTATACTAAGGCTTCACACAAAGAACATGGCTAGGGCTCAGCCCGTAGGCTGCTTGTGCAAGATTGAGTAGCTGGCCTGAATCCCACGTTCTCCTGTAAACCTGTCACCTGCACACTCATTGCACACATTAACCGCACCTGTCCGATACAATATAATTCAATGACATAGTAAGATATCAATGCGTTCTAAACTAACCTAACATCCTACTGAAATCAAGATGCGACAACGTGCACAATTATATTCCATATTCCAAAAGTTAGACAAGATGATAAAGTGACATATAATCCCACCATGCAACAACTATCCATCAATATAATTAGGTTCCAAACACATCATCATATTCATTAGTTTCCATGACATAACAAGAAAATTCTTTTAGAAATATAATATTTTAGCCTATGCGTTCGGTACCTTTAAAAAAAAATTCTAGATGGTTGGCCTATATATCAACTCTCAATCTTGTGATTGTTATTTAATTATTTACTTGATGAGAATCCTGTTTATTTTTGTTATATTGGTTATTTGCTCCTTATAGGGCCAAGGGCCATTCTCATTCGATTGTTATACTTTTGTTGTTTTTACTCCTAACTGAAGTACATGGTCTTCTTCCTTGATTGGCATGGTGGAAACTTATTATAACTTGAAGTGTTGATAGTGTTTAGAGGTTTGACCCAAATTCTTGCAATAAAGTGCTTCCTTTCATGGTATTGATAGATAACAGTTATGGTGGTTTTGTGTAGCCTTATCTTGCTTAGTTCTCACGAACTGACTCTTGTAGAAAATTTGTTGCAGATGGATTTTGCGAGTAGATGAGGGATAGACTTGTAGATTTTTGTCATCAACCTCAGTTGAGAAGTTCTTTTTGCTCGGAACCTTTTACGTTGTTGACTATTGATAACGTCCGGTGGAAAGTTTAGAAGAGGATCGATGTCTTAGTATAATGTATTGTGGACTTTGTCATCGAACTTTGGAAACCTTGTATTGTTTGACTATCATTGAAATTATAAGAAAATTTAGCTCTTTGTTGTTGGGTGACTTTGTTGGAGTATCGGTATTTTAAGAATTGATGTAATCTTGTTTTGTTCTTGTAAATGAGTGTTCTTCTGACTTTGTCCTTGAGAATAAATGTTGAGTTAAACCTTGCTATGACTTAGTAATAATGTGTCATAAGTAAACTAACATGGGTTGTTTAATACTTCTGGAAGTTAAACTAAAAGTTGTATTCAAATAAAGTAACGTAGGGGTCACCAACTTGAGAGCAAGTAATTCTTTAAGTAATCAAAGGTGAGACTATCATTGCAAGTAAAATTATATAACATGATAACCCTAGCTCCTCTAGTGAACATTATCCCTTTTTGGGTGAAATTTGTAAAACGATCCTAAGGTGAAATGAATTGTTAGTTGTTAGAAGATGATAAGATTTAATAAGCCGGAGAAAACAATTTGGAAATCACACAACCTATCTCTCCGCCATTGGGAAGGTAAATTGTTCTCTTTGGTAATACTCATTCAGTGAAGCCTTTGTAAAATATTTGATAATTCTGGTTAAATTCTCAAGCCTCAATGAAAGCCTGGTATTAACTATTGAGGTCCTATAGATGATTTCAACTCGACCTTCTCCCTCTAACCTTGTTCCAAGGCACTTTGTTTTTCTTCTCTTAAGTGTGTTGAACGCAAACCCATGTTGTCATATGGGCATGAACGAGTTCTAGTAGCGTTAGTGTGAATAGATGGCCTTGTGGAATTTTAAATTACCCTTTTCTTCTAAATAAACGAATTAAGCAAATAAAGGCCATAATAGAGAAGACTTAGAGCAAATTTCTCTTTAGAGTAAAAGTAAGAAACTTAGCGTTGTAAGAGGTATTGTACGAATCATATCTAGAGTCTTAGAAAACTGAAGTTAAGGATTGAAAGAGTTTTTTTTAAAAATAACCTTGATAATTTTCTCATTGTGGCTTGCCCTATCTGTAAGTGTGTTATGTGGTTGTTTTCTATGTTGTCTTATCAAAAAGAAAAGTGAATTATCCTTGGTGCGTGTGAACACTTGCCAAGTCTTTACCCATGTGGTCATCCTTGTATTGAGTTATCCGCGGAGTTAGTGATGGCCTTGGTGGTGGCATGTTGTGTCATGTTATGTGTCGATCAAAAAAAAAAAAAAAAAGTCATCTGTATTTTACCGTGTTGTTTGTGTGTGACTTTTTTGGAGTGGGTTCTGAGTTAAATCTTGCTTGTCGCCATTTAGTATGATATTTGCGCAAGTAGTGAATTATTAGTAGTTGTGGTATGCGAAATGATGGAAGATAAGGGCCTTTAGATTGATGTCTCCCTCACATCTACTTAAATGTATTGAAGATATGTTATATATTATTAAGATGATAAATAATAATCAAATTGAAATAAAATAGGAGGATGATGTTAAAATATGTATATGTTTGTACTCATAAAAATGATAAATAATGAAATAATGCGAGGGTAGTGTAAGATGAGAGTCACTAGGAGATTATGCGAGAGTTTGTTTTAAAAAATAAGGGTGATTGAAATGAATTAAAGAGTATGGTGGTGGAGTGAGTTGGTGAGGGGGTAGGCAAGCATATTTAAGAGGAGCGGGTAGAGGCATGTGAGGGGAGAGAATAGTTTGTAGAGATGACATGTAAGCCTTGATGTGGCTAGTAGAGTATGGTTGCCCTCGAGATTAATGAAAAATATTTTTTCATTTGATGTTTTAGTTACAACTTACTTGATGAACATGAATTCAAATGTGGAAGTATACACGAGGCCGTGTAGGATTTTATGAAGTGTTTGAAAAAGGTGTGGCCTTATGGATTTTGTTGATTGCAAGTCTGCACAAAGTGGGTTTGTTGAAAATGACTCGGGAGACATTTAAGAAAATGCAATTAGCAAGATCAAAGCCAAAGCCCTGACCTTTGCCCGAATTTTCGAACCTACATCAAATGAGAGCCTTCTTGGAAGTGTAGGTCTCTGATAGTAAAAAACATGTAAAAGAGCTTTTGGGTGGTGGAGATTTGAAACTAACACTGGGTGAGGTGTCAGCGTCTATATGGATTGCGGGGAAGGCGTTTGCATTGTTTGGGCGGCGTATGAAATCTACATTCGGGCATCCCCGGATTATGTGTTTGGGCATCAGACTACTGCTGATTGGGTGTCGGGCTATGTGGCCAAGCGTCTGAGACACTTTTGGTTGGCATTTGAAGTATGTTTTGGGTGTTTAAATTAGTGGATATTGTTAACGAGTGTGTGAAGTATGATGTCGGAATTATGCAAAACATGTGAGGGCGTTTGTGCAACCACTGATCGAGGGTTTGGACTATGTAGTCATGTGTTTGGGTGTGGTTGGCCGTTGAATGTCTTTTATGCAAGTGATTGGTGACATTGGAATTTGGCGAGATGCTTAGATTTTTACTAGTATATATTGACAAATGTACAAATTTTTGTTTGAAGGTAGCAACGATATACATGCATAAGTATGAAATTTATTTGAAACACTAGACAAAATGACCCATGCAAAGGAACTTGCATCATGAAATTTCAGGTGAAATGTTGCCTCGTATGACTCCTCAAAATCGTCAAATGCAAATTTCAAAAATGTAAATATTCAGGAATTAGCGAAAAATCACCACTAAAATTTACCCTAGAGAGAAGACTTGGAGACATTTTTTTGTACTCACAACATCATAACCATTTGCATTTCATATCCATTTTCATTACAAATCCATCTACATTTTCAATACATTAACATTTTCAAGACTAACCATAATTTCATAGTTATTTCTAGAGAGAGAAAACATCATAAATTTCAAAAATCCATTCATACAAAGTAATTGATTAAATCATACTCTACATAACACTTGTAATGATAAAGCAAAGGGTTCACGAGTAATTACTAGTCGAATGGGAGCCTTAGAAGGATTTTCTAGCTAAAGTTGCAAGTTTGTGAAAATTGACCAAAATGGCTAAAGTGCTTACGGTCTTGGTCTAAAAACACTCATTTTAAGTTCGAGTCACAAATTTTTGATTCCTATGTACTCCCCTACCTATAGAAAACTCATTGGATTAAGAAATGAAATCTATTACGACAAATAGGGCTCAAATTCTGAAAGGCAACTTTAGGGTTGATTATTGTAAACACGTCGAAAAATCTTGTCACACAATGACGGTAGGCACCAAAACTCACTTGCAAACTAACCTCCAAAAGTGTTCTCACAGGCCGAGAGTTGGTTTGATTCTCTATTGGAGATCTAGTGGTAGGTGCGGGTGGTTTTCAACTTCCCTCAATCGAAGCGACGATAGTAAGCCAAAATTGATCACATTTTCTTAAAGCGAGAACACCACAAGTGGCTGCGATGTCAAAAGGACTTGAAACACGTCTTGCTAAGACATAAAAATGAGTTTGTTAGCTTGTTTGAATTCCTTCATAGTGTCTGAGGTCGACATGGATCATGATAGAGGTTTCGGTTTGCATAACAACTTGGTTTGGCACTCCATGCATCGATTTCCAAGGTCAAACTTTGAAAGTTTATGGGCAAGGTAAAAGTTTTATTGCTCATTCAGTTGCATTTTACGCTATTCTAAACTTTGAAATCTAAAAACGAGGAAACGATAAAGTGTGTAATTTTAATGCAAGAGGAAGGGAAATCCATACCTGTTTTCGACGCTTGTTGGAAGCATTTGCTCGAGTTTTTTTCATGCCTCTTGACCTATGAATTTCATTTTCTTGAAAGTTTCCAACGCCTTTTCTACCAATGCATTTTGTGCATATCTTGCAATCATAGCATTCCATGAAACCACATTTTTTCTGACCCCATTTTGTGTAGTCCTATGGCTCGCTCATGAACATTCCCAGGAAAGATAAACCAAGATGCCACCCTTTTGTTCACACAAAGAAAACTTAGAAAAGACCTTGAGGAGACAACATAATTCCATATCTTAACATCATATTCCAATCCAGTAGCAAATTTACAAATCGA